>JARGCV010000129.1:0-600000 GCA_034064705.1 Bothrops alternatus
GGACCAAAAGGACGGGGGTGGGGGAGGTTGCGTTTGAGGAACCCCGAGCGCCTCCCGTTTCAAAGAAGTCAGCTGAAAAGCTCTGGAGCCAGAGAGAGAATCGCTTTCTTGGAGACAAGACTCCGGCGCGCTCTTTCCTTTCGGCCTTCGGATGCGCTAAACTTTTTTTTTTTTTTCCCGTAAACGAAGGCAACACGCGCTCTTCTTGAAACTCATTTAGACACCCCGTTTGGAGTGATCGCGCCTTCTCCCGCGGCCCTCACCCATCGCCAGGCTCCTCTCTGTTTTCTTTCAAGTCCCCAGGCATTCCCACTCCCCACCCACCCACCCCCACCACCACCACCACCACCTCCCCTTCCTCCGGAGCGTGGCTTTCCTCCTCCTTCCTCCGCGGATCAGAAGCGCCTCCAGAGTCTAGGGATGGTCGGGCGGGAGGGAAAGGTGGGCACCGTTCAGCCAGTCTCCTTGGAGAAAGCGGGATCTAGGGAATCTAAGGATCCATCTATTCTGGGCGGATTCCGCGGGGCCCAGTCCCTCTCTCCCCAAGGACTGGGAAAGGTCCCGCTTCCCGACTCCAACCGCGTCCACACGTGAATCACTCGAGAACGCGTGGAGGAGCGCAGCAAAGTTTGGCCTCGCCGTTTTCCAGCCGCGGGCTGCTCGTTGCGCTTCGCCTTTTGGCGACTCGGTGGGAACCGTTCCCGCCCCCCCCTCCCGGCTACAGCCTCCTCCCCCCCCCCCACACGGACGGTGCCAACCTCAATTAGATCCCCAGTGGATCACTTTAATTCCTGTCCTAAACCGCGGCTCTGGCCGAGGTTGGCATCGCTTGGGAATGCCATTTTTATTTTTATTTTTATTTTTTTAAAAGAACCCTCACCTTTTGGTCTGTTTCGCCCCCCCGCGTCGCCTTTCCGAAGCAACCCTGCCTGCTCGGCCGCTCCTAGGGAAGATAGTAACGCAATACATCATTGTGGGGTGGTTTGGCAGTGGACGTCGCAGCCAAGCGGGGCTCCCCTGGCACACCCTGGACAAGCTGGGGCTTCTGTGGATGGAAGGGCTTCCAGGCAGGCAGACACCCTCTCAGAGGCAGAAGCTGGGTTGTGGTTGGGTGTTTCTGTGCGCGCAAAAGACCTTATAGCCAAGCTTACAGGCATCAGAAGGGGAGCTACGACGTTTTCCACCTTTCGTCCCTTTCCTCAATACACCCCCCACCCCACCCCACCCCACCCCCGTTCAAAACTGCTGCTCCAGCCTAGGCGGGAAGCAAGAAAGGAACCCCTCGCTAGGACACTCACACACAGACACGCACCAAACATAAAATCACCAGGAGGCTGAGACAAAAAGGGCTCTTCACCAGCGTGACACACTGTGGTAAGCCAACCTATAGCAAAATACATTCAGTTCTCCCGTGTGCGTGTCTCCTGCTCCCTTGATCGCAGGCCGGTTTGTGGCTGTTCTAACGGTGACAACCTGCAGATCTCCGTGCCTGTAAATCTGTCCCTTTGACAAAAAATATTGGAGGGAAGGAGGAAGCACCCACTGTGGAGAAGGAGATTTCGGAAAGGAGAGGGGTGGGGGCAGGGAGGAAGAACCAGAAAAAGTACAGTGAAAGCGAATCAATCCGAAGCTTGGGGTTTCCCTGTGGCTAAAGCCACCCATCCTCCGGGAGCAAGAGCAAAGTAACCGTGCAAGAATGGGTGGCTGAGACTGATCAGGAACTCGTGGACCAGCTATCCTGTTTTCAGTGAACTGAACGGAGTTTAACAAATGCACACATGGAGGAAAGGAGTGCATAAATTCAGGGCGTGCCTTACCAGGCGCACACCTTCTCCATCTTGTGGAGTTGGCTCACACAGGTTCCTGCCTAAAAGTGGCCTCAACTGTTTCCACCTGCTTCCATCAGAGCTGCTAGGTTTCTTTGGGAGGGGGGGGCTTCCAACAAAATGGCCAAAACTCGGCAGAGGGGCCAGTGCTGAGTAAGGTGAACTTACTTCTGAACCTGGTGTTGGTTGTAATCCGTTGCATGTATGGGAGAACCCCCCCAAAAAAATCAAACAAGATTTGGTGAACAGAATCCAAATACTCACTTAGGAATGTTTGTAAAAGAAGTTCTTGGGACTGTAAGACTCAGGTGCACCTCAGCTGCATGGGAAGAATTAACATTCCCCCACCTCCACCCCCACTTTCTCTTCCACTGTTCTCTAGTAGGTTAATACCACAGTGCTTCAGCCCACACCACCTTCAGTACCAACACCCTCCTCCTCCTCTCTTGCAAATAGGCTTCCCGTTTTCTTTGCACACACAGGTACAAAAGTGCCCAAGGTGCCTGCTGAAGTGACCGAATCTTTTACTACTTGGATTATACTGAAGTGGAAAAGTCTGTTGGGGGGTGGGGGCTGTAAGGCATAGAAATGTTGTAAAATCTTGGGAGTCCTCAGGAATCTATATTATCTGCTTCTCTACCTGTTAACATCTCTTAGATGTTTTCAGTTTTTTGTTGAGAGAGAGAGAGAGAGAGAGAGAGAGAGAGAGAGAGAGAGAGAGAGAGAGAGAGAGAGAGAGAGAGAGAGAGAGAGAGAGAGAGAGAGAGAGAGAGAGAGAGAGAGAGAGAGAGAGATCTGTCACAGTAACTCCAGGAAAAATAAGCCCTCACTTTACATGTTCCAGCATCTCTCTAAGTTTCCTTTAACACATTTAATCTAGCTGATGATGAAATGGGGCAGGGGACTGTTACTATCTTAAAAAAAGAAAGAAACCTCAAGCAGCAATTCACACTGAACCGGCTTCACACACACACACACACACACACACACACCTATGTTTCTGGGGGAGAAAAGAAAACCCAACAATTTAGTAATCGGTCTAGTTGAAAACTTGTCACTTAAGATTTCTATTAGTTACTCTAAGCTTAGTAGCCTAATATTCTCTTTCCCTCTCTCCGTCTTGCAATCTTTCCCCCCCCCCTTCTGTCTCTCTCTCTAACTTGCTGAACGGGAAGGCAAAGAAGAATGTAGGCAAAATTTGACAGCTCAAGGGCTTAAGTACTTCTTAGTAAGCAGGGCACAGTTATAAATAAAGCTCTCTTTCAGGGAAAGCAAGATGAATGGAACCTGGGGAGAATCATAACAGAATCATCACAATCACCATCACCTGGTTGTGTAATATAAATAACAATAATAAAAAAACCCTTTCAAGAATAGGTGCATCCCTATGCGTTATCAGACAGCACTGAGAGCCTTTGGAAGTAAGCTAGAAGCCTGTTAAATGTGCAGCTTACAAGTGTTTATTTTCTGCTGGAATTAATGCATACAAATCAAATACAAAAACTGCACACACCTGCACACTATGTATTCTTCTTCTTCTTCTTCAACATTAGCTGGCTTTCATTAAAAGAACTCCCCCCAAGTGACCCAAGAATAGCTAGCCAAGCTAAAGTTGCCCCAAGCCCTCTCCCACCACTAGCATCCTGATTTTTGACAGTCCCAACTCTGCCACTATTCTTCAAGTGCAGCTGTGTTTTTGGTGTAAAAGAGTGGCAAATGATACCCTTTTTCTCTTGCATCACCGTGTTTTTAAACGTCCTGATCCTTAGAACCAACCATCTCTTATTCCTGTGGGAATGGGAAGCTACTCACTGCTACCATTGTCACACTGTACTAAAATCGAGGAAGTGGGGGGATTTGCTGGAAAGCAAAAGACAAGGCATTTTGGTATTTGGGCAGTATTATCAGGTGATAAACTGGCAGCTTCCCTTCTGCAGAGGACCCACGTTGACCTCTGGGGTGGATTCTTAAGCAAGGCTGGAGAGATTTCTAAACAAAAATAAAAGTTAGTCTCCCTAAGCATTCCTCTCAGGTAAAGCTGGGGGGGGGGTGCTGCAGCCCTGGCCTTGCCAGGCCTGGCAGCCTCAGGAGGGCAATCCCTGCTGGCGGCTTCGCTCAGTGAGGAGCCCCGGCTGCTAGGAAGAGAGCTCATTCCCAATGGCTGTGCTGGGAAGTGGTAACAGCTTCCCAATTCGCAGGGCTTGGATCGGCAGCTGCATTCCAGGCTTCCCTTACAGAGCGGGGCCCAGTTCCTTGAGAGCAGGCCTGGGGTGAGGTGAGGCAGGCTGGGAGGGCAGCCACTTTAGGGCAAAGCAACCTCTGGATCCTACCCCAGCGCAGCCGTCTAGGTTGGGCGGATCGTGCCCCCCACCCTCTCCTTGCCACGCTCAATAGCCGGTCGGTTTCCCCCCCCCCCCCCGCCAGGGGCTTGAAAGAAGAGCAAAGGGGGCAAAGTCACATAAGAGGGAGGACGCGGCTCCCCAGTCCTGTGCAGCCTTCCTCGGCCACCTCCTGGGTCCACCTGTCTTCTCCCACCCACCCACCCCTGCCGCACCGTGCCCACCCCGCCCCCCAACCCGAGCAGCATCTGATCCCTTCCTGACACTTTCGCCCTCAAGTGTGAGCGGCGAGTGGCCACGAATAGTACCCTTGCATGCCATCTTGTAACACTATCTGCCTGTCAAGAGAGCGCAGGCTGGGCAGCTATATAAGGCTTGTAACTAGGCGAAGGCCAACAAACAGCCACAAACACCTCAGCTATTTGACTCGGCCTCCACCCTCTTGCTTTCCTCTCCCCCCTCTCTCTCCCTCCTTTTTCTTCTCCTTCTTTCCTCCCCCTTTCCTCTCTCTCTCTCCTCTCCTTTTCTCTTCTCCTCTCCCTCTCTCTCTCTCTCCCTCCCTGGCTCTTCTCTCTTTTCATCTTGGCTTTCTGTTGCAGAATGCAAATCTAGCCTGCCGGCGGGTGAATGGACTGAATTGTGATTAAGAAGAAGAGCCCCTTTCTTTGTTCTCCCCTCAGGGGATGTTTACTGGGAGAGACACAGCGGATCAGATATGAAAGGCATTCAGGTCAGCATTGATGTGAGCGAAAGTGAAATCATACCTAAGGCATTCAAAAGACCGCCCGTGTCAGGGGTTCAGCTGACGGTGCAGTGACTCGGGTGCGCCTTGCCTGGAAGGCACACGCGGAAATAATAGCAATAACAACGACCACGACAACAATAACAACAACAATAGTAGTACATACGTAGACGGGTGAGCGCGTGTGCGTGGCTACGTATTGATCGAGATACCTAGATACACGTTTCTCCTTTAAAACAACTAATAAGAATAATACAGAAGACCAGAAAGCTCACAAACGGGCTTTTTCCAACCTCATCAGAGCGGAATTCGTTCTAGTCTTATCTTTTAACGGTGGGAAGCAATAAGGCTTCTCTTCCCCCCCCCTCCCGCGCGCCCTCCCCTCCTGCTCCCTCTTCCTCCCAGTTGTAATGCGAACCCTCCTTTTCCAGGGTGTCTCCATATGGGCTCTATAGGGCTACATTAGACACCTAATTGACATGACTGAAGGAGATAGGGCTGTCCCTCAGCAGTGGGGGAAGACAGAGGCTAATCCAGCCTAGCCTCCATCACAGGGAGAGGGAGCAAACAGCAGGGAAGGCACAAGGTGAAATCGTCCAATTCATCTGAGAAATAGTAGCAACAGGCCCAATACATACGAATAATTACATTAAAATAAATTAAAAGGAAACGGGAAAAAAAGAGGAGCGCTGGAAAAAAAATCCCCTATTATTTTAGGGATGAAAGAGTGGGTTGCATAAAATCCTGTTCCCTATTTTTAACGAACTCCAGGTGAAAAGCAGTATGTTCAGGTTCAGTCAAGTTCTTGAAGCTGAAATTTAGTGGAACAATTTTCCCATCTGCTCCAAGACTGAGCGGCAAGGCACCCCTCAGCCCTAGATGCCCAGCTTCTCTCTCTCTCTCTCTCTCTCTCTCTCTCTCTCTCTCTCTCTCTCTCTCTCTCTCTCTCTCTCTCTCTCTCTCTCTCTCTCTCTCCCTCTCCCTCTCCCTCTCTCTCTCTCACACACACACACACACTCCACAGACACAAATCAATGCTCACAAATTGGCTTCCTAACTGGCGGTGGAAGTGAGCTTGGGGAGCGAGAAAGATGACACAGCGGCAGCAGCAGAAGCAACGCCCTGATCCTAAGTCAAATCTGCTGAAGGAATTGCAAGGGGACTCTTTCCTAATGGGTGGAAGGTGGCATTCTTAAGCAAGTAAAATACGTTTCAGAGAGAGAAAGAGAGAGGGGGGAGGGAGGCGTGTGGAATAAAGAAAACCGAAATCAGGACAGAGAGAGCTACAGAAACCCATGTAGACCCAAGGCAACTGAGAGATTGTGGGAGATGCTTTTAATCAAGCAAAGGAGCAGAACTATCCAACTTTACAAATGTTGGGAGTCCTTTAAACATCTAGAGGCTTCTCTGCCCCTCCTTTTTTTGCTTTCCCCTTACGCTTTCTTGATAACGTGTAATGCTTTAATGCTGCACGTTTTCAACTAGTGTTTTTGCCTCAGAGATCTCTAGCTGGTTTTGCTCTCCTGCTCTCTCCCATCCCTCCTCCCTCTCTTTCTTAAAAAAAAAAGAGGGGGGGGAAGACAACCAAAGAGCAATCAAAAAGGTGTCTGACTTCGCCATTCAGACAATTGTACCCTTGTGAGAAGGCTTGAATGAATGGTACAGTGGACACCCCAGCACTATTGACGTTATAAACATGTAAATGAAACACATTAGGGCAGACAATCAATTGTCTGTGAGCATTGCAAACCTGCACTCCCTTCTCTGGGTGACAGGCACAAAATAGTGTCTACCTTGGGAAGCCCACGGGCTGGTGGGCAGTTGGGGGGGGCAAGAAAAAGAGGACAAAGGCGTCCCTTTCAGAGAGGAGAAAATGCACCTTAAAAGCACTGGGATAATGCAGCTCGCCCAGATGCTTGTGAAACCAAACATCCCTGATGCTTTTCACTTCTCTTCCCACTTTTAAAAGAGAGAAAGAAATGTGATTTCTCCCTTAGGGAATGCCCTCCCCTACAGCTGGAGGTTTTTCTAACCTCCCCTGAGATGTGTTTGTGTGTGTGTGTGTGTGTTTTAAAAAAAATAATCGTTATTTTAAACTCCATGCGTGAATTCATCTCAAACAGACTCAGGGCCAGTATAATTTGGAGGGGAGGGGGAAGAGAATGAGATAAAGGGATGGGGGTGGTAATATTCAAGAGGGGAGGGGGGAAATTCTAAGAAGCTCATCACTGGGATTGTCCTAGTTTTAACTTGGCCATGAACAGATTCTCTTGAGGATTCTATTCTCAGCCGCCAGCAACCTCCTCAGACAAAAATAAATACATCCACCTTGACAAGGGAGACAGCCTCCTGCGAGCCTTCCCCATGCCCCTCACTTTGCTTGGGATGCAAGAAGCAAGGCCTTTGGTTAGACCTTGGGCCATGCTCTGAAGCCTACCCACAATCTACAGCTATTCTGGAACAAACAAGAGGTCCAGAATATTTTTACGGGGAGGAAGGCCTTAACTCTGCAAAACTCAACCCCCCCCACCACCATATCCTACCAAAGTGTTAAGAAAGCTAGATCAAGAGAGCTAAACTTGTCCAGACATCTTGTTCATAAATGCACCTGAAGTGGGGAAGGCAGAGAAAGAGAGAGGCGCAGGAGGGGGGAAAAATCCCAAATTGCTTGCTCCAGGCTCCTACATCTGTCTCCCCCTTGCTTTCCCTGCAAGGTGCGGATCCCTTTTGCCCCCACTTTCTCCAACACAACTAAGATGCTCTTTCAAAGTACAGCTGCATCTCACACACACACACACCTTTTCCGCCTTATCGCCTTCTCCAGGGAGAAAGAATGGGAGGAGAGCAGCCCAGAGCATTCTACAAGTTCTCAGAGTGTCATTTGGTGCACTGTCTCGGAACCTCCTCCTGAAGAGTGAAAAGCTAAGACACTTCAGGCTGGGGCAATCAGGCTTTGCTGCCCTTTCCTTCTCCTGGTTCCTTGGAGAGGGTTAACTGCAGTGCGTGAGAGAGACCAGGTGTGCAATTCTAGCACCTTGTGGTGGTGTTTTGTTTCTTAGGGGGAACCAATTTGGTCAGCTCCTGGCTGCAAAAACATCTGAGCCCCTTTGCTCTTATCTCCAAAAGGGAGAGAAGAGGGTCCCCTTCTTCTTAGGATGAACAGCCCCACCCCTACCCATGTTTTGTTGTTGTTGTTATATTATTATTATTATTATTATTATTATTATTATTATTATTATTATTATTATTTCCAAGCTAGCTTCACCAGTAGAGGTGGTGAACTCAAGCCAATGGAGTAGAAACTTGGGGGGAAGTTTCCAGCTTTCAAAGCGAAGGTAGCTATGGGGGGAACTCCTTAGGGCAGCCCAAGTGGAGAAGGGAAGGCGGGGATGCAGGGTTGCGCAAGGAGCAAGGAGGATTGCCTCTCTTGCTTCCCTCGGCAGAGCCGGCATTTTCAGTGAAAAACCCAGCCAGTCATCGTGCATCAGCTGACACAACTTCCCTGCAAAACCAAGAGGTGACGGGCTTGGGTATTTCACTTCCCTAACTTAATAACTCCATCTCCTTCTGCCCTTTATCCTTCAGATCACCCTCCAACTGCCAACTCCAATTCCCTTTCTCTCCTACTCAATAGGGCACTCCTTGGCTTCAAGACAACAGCAAAAAACAACACCTCTGTCATAAGGAGAGTCAGCAGCTTGTCTTTAAACCCTGCCAGTCTTCGTCCCTGCTTGCAATTCCTAGTTTTAGTCCTTACTCAGTTAGGGTGGCTACCAATTGAAAACAGTCAACAAATCAAATCGGATGTACACAGAGAACCCTATCACTCTGGAGATAGGCTCCTAATGGGACGGTTTCTTCTGCTCTGTCTCTGTTCTGATTCCCCTTTTTACTGAAGCTAAAAAAAACAACAACATTTGGATCCTAAGTATGCAACCCTTGAATTTCTTCTGGGTGATATCTTGCCTACCAGTTGCATTCAATGCAACTTTATTAGGGGGGGAAACCCCAGACCCTCAATTAAATCACAATTCTCCCCACCTTCCACCCTCCAATCCAGAAGAATGGAGGAGAGAACAGAAAATCTACTCCGGTACAGATCTATCTCCAGCAGTCCCCCTGGTGAGATGAGAGGTGAGAGAAAGGAAAAGGAAAAACACATCTTAGCTACATTTTCTTGCAACTCAAAAACCGGAGCGTTTCTCACTGGAGAAATAAGAAAACAAATTACACATATCAGATAGGAAGAGAGGGCTGGCCTAGCTTTCCCCTCTGTTGCAACACTTTGCTGAGCCTTTGGAAACTTCAGGTTAGCGGCTCTGAAAGTGTCAGAGAAGTTAGGAGGATCTAAAAAGAACAGATACGTGTTCAGATACCGGTTCAAACTTCAGGGCTCAATCACTTCCAGCCTCTCGCTTTCCATCCACTAAAAAGCCGGGGTAGCGAAATTAATTTTATTCTGGGTTTTTCTGCAGGCTCTAATTGTGCCTGTTTCCTGTTCGCATGGGTATGCATATTATCACATGTCAACTAATGTCATTTCTTCCCCCCCCTCTCTCTTCCTCTCGATCAAGCTGTTAAGAGGAAATATGGAACGTCTAAGATATACAGGCAGATCTTTACCGCAGGCAGAGTGGACAAGCTTTAGAAAGATAAGCTAACAGTCTTACACTGCGCGCCCACACACAAACCTCTGAGAAAGATAAATAAAGTGGATTAAACCACCTCATCCTGCCTCCAAAACGGCGAGAAAAAGAACCTCTAGTCTGGAAGCTCACCCCCACCTTTTCTTAAAAAGGCCTAGGGGGAGAAGGTGATTGTGTTTTTTTTGTCCTGAAAGGGGGGGGGAGAGAGAGAGAGAGAGAGAGAAAACATCTATCTTGACCCAGAGATCTGACCACCATCCTCTTCTGCCTTTCGGTCAAGGAGGAGGGGAAGGAGAGTCCTACTGATCCGCTGTTGATTTGAAGCCAATCAATAAGCAGCATTTCATCACCAGCAAAGGAAAGAAGAGTAGAGAGGCGAGGGAAGCCTTCTGCGTCTCCCTAAGGCCCTGGCTGGCCCTCTGAGAGAGAGAGAGAGAGAGAGAGAGAGAGAGAGAGAGAGAGAGAGAGAGAGAGAGAGAGAGAGAGAGAGAGAGAGAGAGAGAGAGCAGACGAGGGAGAGGTGGATGGAGAAGGAAGAGGCTTCCTCTGCCACACCACTACCCTAAGCTTAGAGGAACACCTTCAGGCGGGTTGGAGGTGGGGGGTATTTTCCCTCCCCCCAGAAAGTACCCTAAGAAGGAGACCAAAGGTAACATGAAATGGGGGAGGGGGGGAAGAAATACCAGCTCGTTCAACTTACCCTAGAGTTTCTTAACCTAAAAGTCCCCATCACTCGCCCATATGGCTTTCTTCACCCCGCTGAAGAAGAAAAAAAAAAGCAGCTCAGAAAGCCACCTAACTCAGCAAGCGTTTGTTTGTTTGGAATCCACACGCCTTGTTTTTATTTTAATTCTCCTTCCTCCTCCTCCTCCTCCTCCTCCTCCTCTCGCCCCCCCCCCACAACCTTCCATTTCGAAGTAGGGCTGCTGAAAAGCGAACCGGTTCAGTTTTGCAAAAGCCGGAGGATTCCAACGGATCCCAGCTTTTTTCTCATCTCTCCCCCCCCCCTCCGCCAAATCTCTGTCTCTAAAGAAAAGTTGCCCCAAGTCTAAGACCGATGCAGGATAACTCCGATTACTACAGAGACACTGCGTTGGATGGAAGCCCCCCCTCTCTCTTTCTCTGTGTGGTGTGTGTGTTAGGAGAAGGGGAAAACTCTGGAAGCTGTGAGCCAAAGAGAAAAGGTAAGAGGCTGGAGGGAGGAGGATGGTCTCCCCCTCCCCAGCAAAAGAACTGGGAAAAAGTCAAAAATCCGTCTTAGAAAACCTAACCTTTCCCACAAGTTTTTTCCCCCCAAAGCCTGCGGAGATAACAGGAGAGGGCAGTCTGGACAAATAACACCCTTCGAGCATTGCGTTCCACGTTCTCATGACTGCTGTCTACGACGGAGAGGTTTCCTTGGCGAACGGAGGCGAACGTTTAAGCCCCAAGTAAACTCTTCCGCCAGTTCAGACCAAAATTTCTCACGCTGCTGTCCCTTCGGTCTTCCCCGCCCCGCTTTTCCCAGCCTCTGACTTAGCGGTTTGGGTTTTCCTCTGTGTGTGTGTATATGTGTGTGTTTTTATTTAATGAAGCTGTTAAAAATCTCTTCCAATCCACCCCCTCTTTTCCCTACTCTCTGCCAGACACCCCCCCTCCACACACTACACACACACACACACACACACACACACACACACATACACACACACACAGAGAGAAATACACATAAGGATCCATGGCAGAGGCTGATCACAACAACGTGAAAAGTCCTGGACGCGTTCAAAAGTGCCTCCCCCCCCTTTCTCCCTTTCTTTTTCACGCTGGCTTTTCCTGGGTCTTGTGTGTGTGTGAGAAAGAAAGCGGTGGGGGGGCGGGGGGGGGGCGGCGGCGGCGGGTTTGGATGAGCGACGGCTGTGGCAGGGAAAGCAGCGATCAAAGGAAAAGCAGGAAGAGACAACGGCGGGCCCGAGGGCGAGGGAAGCCTGGCGAGAGAGGCGGAAAGGCAGGGAGGGATCTAACGGGTCTTCCTGGGCGATCTCGCCCGGCTCCGGGAGCCGAGCAGTCAGGACCGTTAGCTGATTCGCTCTTAGGCTGCGGGCGAGAAACTTTCAGCTTCTCTCTCTCTCTCTCTCTCTCTCTCTCTCTCTCTCTCTCTCTCTCTCTCTCTCTCTCTCTCTCTCTCTCTCTCTCTCTCTTGCCCCCCCCACTTCAAGAAGGAGAGGAAGGGGGGATCTCTCCCCTCCCCAATTCTCTCTCCCTGGGCGCCTAGAGTCCCCACTTCCTTTCTGAAAGAATCTGCCCTCCAAGAAAAAAAAAACAAAAACAAAACCCCGAGATCTTTTCCTGCCTACTTTGATTGGACTTCTCCAAAGGAAAAGAAAAGGCGCTCGCGGGGCGGGCGGGGGGGGACTTTAGAGAAAATGCTAAGGTTATAAGGAGGGCTCCTACGGCACTCGAGGGACGGGGGGGCTCAGGCACACACATACTGGAATAGAAACGCCTCGGGATCCCCTGACACTCGCCCTCGCTGGACTCCCTTCAACCGCCCCCCCCCCGCCGCCGCCGCCGCCGCTCTTCAGCAAACAGACAACAAGCCGAGGGAGCCCTTCCTCTTTTCTTTCTCTTCGGGCGCTCCTCTCCCTTTTTTCTCCGCCACCCGAACAAGCCGTCGCCAGAGCGCCAGTCCAAAACCCAGGGTTCGGCCGTAAGCGGAGGGTGGGGGGGCTCCTCTAATCCTGGACTCCCCCTCCTCCCCAGCGCTCCCCCCCCACCTTCCCGATCGCCCTCCTCGCCCCTTCGTCCGCTTCGTCTCCAACCTCTACACCCCCCCTCCCCTTCCCCCCAAGTCCTCTTTCTCTCCAAAAGTGAAGTCGCCGGGACCAAAAGTGTGGAAAAGAAGCCAAGAGAGGGGGGGGGTTGAAAAAAAATCACAAAAGAAAGAAAAGTTTGACGAAGGGGTTCCGCGCCCGGCCTCCCCCACCCCGCCCCCCCGAGCCCCGCGCTCCTTCCTTTCCCCCCCCCACCCTCCCACCACGGCTTCCCCCTTACCGTTTTTCCTTCTGGGGTTGGCTTGTTTTCGCCTCTTACACCTGGGGCCATCCGCCATGATCTGCTGCTTCATTGATAAGAGGGGATCAGATGGCTCGCTCGCATGGACTCGGCTCTCTGATTCAGCAACACGCAGACTCTATGGAACAACCAAACAGAGGGAACCGGGTGGGCATGGCGAGATCCCGTTCAAACGCAGAGCGCCAAAGGGGAACCCCACGGAGCGGCGATTATTATTATTATTACTACCGGTATTATTATTATTATTCCCCCCCCCGCTTCCCCCGCACGCCAGGAGGACCCCCCTGCTCAGCGGCGGCCGCGGACGCGCCCGGGCGGAGCAGTCCCCGACCCCCCGAGCCCAGCGCTGCCCTGGCTGCCCTCCGGAAAACGGGGAGGGGGGGCAGCTTTCCTCTCCGCTCCTTCTCCCGGCGCCATGGCGCTAAGTTTCATTTGCTTGTTTGTTTATTAACGTATTTAGCGTGATGATGGTTATTAGTCCTCCGCCGGCCAAGGAGAGATCAGAGAGATCAGAGAGAGAGAGAGAGAGGCCCACACCAATACATACAGGCAAACGCTACATCTTCCGAATGACTCCTGACCTATAGGGGAATGCACTCGAGGTTAATTTCTCTCCCTCGCTCTCTTTCTCCCCCCCCCGTCCTCCTCCTTTCCCCCCCACCCCCCCAATAGAAAGATAGCTCGACTCGACTGGCTGGGCGGATTCGTTCCTTCCGAAAAGTACTCGGGATCTCCACGCCGTTACCTACTTTGCATATGCCGCGGCGCACAGAATACATATCACGCACATGGCTCTCAACTGATAAGGGCCGACCCAAGCGGCTGTCGCTCGGCTATATCCCGCACCGCCCTGCCCTCCCCGCTTGGTTTCTCTCACTTTTTAAAGTCGCGCCGACCGTATCATCCAGCGCAGGATCTCTCAATCTCTTTCTTTCTCACCCCCCTCCCCTCCCCACCACACACACACACACACCCCCGTATGTCATTTCAGCTCTCCTCCAGAAGGAACCCTTGGAAAGGGGGAGGGGAAGAGAGGAGGAGGAGGAGGAGGAGGAGGAGGAGGAGGAAGAAGAAGAGCGACCGGAGCGTCCAACTCTTCCGCCGGCACCATCGCTTCCCCCCGGGGCTCGCGCGCGTTCGAGCTGCGGTCGGAGGAGGAGGAGGAGGAGGAGGCGGCGGGCTCGTCCAGGGGCGCAGCGCGGCTGGGCTGAAGGCGACCGCGCAGCCGGAGCCGAGGTCGAGCTTGTCAAAACTGGGGGAACCCATAACGCTAGGGCTGTAGTAGAGGCTAGGCTGTAGCTTTAACACACACACACACACACAGAGAGAGAGAGAGAGAGAGAGAGAGAGAGAGAGAGAGAGAGAGAGAGAGAGACAGACAGACAGACACACGCACGCACAAACAACAACAACAAACAAACAACCGCGCAAGCTGCACCGACTGGAGGATTAGTTTAGCCGGGACTGCGGGGTTGGTGGGATAGGGAGGTGGGGGAGCGGGAGAGAGAGGGTGGGGGGGGCGCGGGCAACCATAAAAGATGTAACAGATGCAATCTGTAAAACAAGGGCGATTAACCCTTGATCTCCTGAACCGAATTCATCCTCACCTCGTCTTTTGTCTGCCCTTCCCATATTTACAAGGGCTCTTTTGGCCGCCTAAAAATGGACGCTCCGGCTGGCTTCGCGGCATCCTCTCTGCGCCTTTGCATGACAGTAAGTCCACCCCCCCACCCCAAGTTTACTTGAGAGTAACGCGGACCGCTCGGAACAAAACTTTGCAGGTTTTCAGGCGAGGGGCGACTCTCTCCTCTCCTCTTCTTTTCTAAAGCGGCTGCTTCCTTAGCGATTTTTTTTTAAAAAAACCGTTTAAAAAAAAATATCTCGCAGCGCAGGGGGGCAATTTGGAAGATATCTTTAAAAAAAAATCCCTGGCGGTGCAGGTAAAGCGCCAACTGGCCCAGGCGAACTCAGCCCAGCGCCCTGGACTCGCCGGTCTCGCCCATCTTCAGCCTCACACACTAAAGTGTGAGTGGACGACCGAATAGAGACGCTCCGAGCCTTGTGGCTGGAGACTTGTAACTCTACAGAGTTTGCCATTCTCTGCTAAGGGGTTTTTTTTTTTTTTTAACCAAGCCGGGGAGGAAGCGAGCAAATTATTCAAAGCAAAACTAACCAGCAGCGCCCTGATAGATTTCTTGAGTTGGTGGCAAAATCAGGGAAGAAAACAGCAGAGTGAAAATCGTCCTCGGTGTTTGTAAGGGATTACCTATCTTTCTTGGATATATATATATATATTTTAAATTAAGTAGCCAATATTTTGGAAAACTGAAAGATTTCATCCTCTTGTCTCTTCCTAGGTTATCTCATATATATATATATATTCTATTCAAACTAGTTCCAGTCACTACTTTCACTTCTGGCTAAGAATCCCAGAAGCTAAATTGTTACTTCACCCAAGTCAGAAAATAATAGCAAGAAATGAAACTGACTAAGCAGATGGAGTAATCATCATCATCTTAATCATAATAATGTTTGCTAGGAGTCCCTTTCAAAGCAAAACTCGGTTACTATCTTATTATCCAGCCATTACTGTGCTGTACTTACTCACAGCTTGAAAATCATTAACAGGTATGTGTAAACTTTCAGATGTGTAAATGCAGAACCTGAAGGCAAGCCAGAATAACCCTTGACCAAAAAGAGACCTAAATTTGCAAACTAGAACTTTCTCCCCTTCTCTTCCACTGGAAACTGTAAAATACATACATCCACACTCGCCCACAGAAGGGAAGAAATAACTTTTTCTACCTGGTTAGCCAGGTGTAGGGATGGAAGAAAAACCGATTTCCACCCCCAGGTAAAAAAAACAATTCGAAGAACAAGATTCCGACTCCTTTATTTTTGTTTTCCAAGGAGCTCAAATGAGTATGGATTTCTAGGGTGGAAAAAAAAATAAGAATTCTCTCCCTTCATCACCACTTCCTCCCCAGCTACAGGCAAAGGAAAACAGACCTCCCCCCCCAAGCCAGCAATTGTGTAAAATCGGAGGGGGGGGAAGAGAAAACACGAAGGGGAGCAAAAAGAAGAGAAGGGAAAATATATCGGAGAACGTACCTGCGAAGTCTTGTTTGTAGTTTTGGCCAGCAGTGAAGAGAAGAAGAAGCATGAAAAAAAGCCGCGGGAGTGAAGAAGGGGGAAAAAGAAAAAAAAAGAAGAAAAAAAAAAGAAAAAAAGGTGCAGGGAGCTGTAGCTGGCGGAGGGAGGGGAGGATGGTCAGAGGCTTCTCAAAGAGTTGTCGGGAGGGACCGTTATTCCTGCTGGGCAGGTTAGGACTGATCTCTTTCTGCCACTCCAGGAAACACAAACCTGGGGACGGACTGACGTGTTACGCCTCTTCTAATGGCATTTTTTTCTTTTTCTTCTCTGTCGGAGAGAGAGGAGAGAGGACCCTGAAACACACGCCACCTATCTTTGTGGCGAGGGATAATTGAAGAGCACCAAACGTGAGCATCATGTGGAAACGTGATCGCCAAGTTTCTCTCTGGGAAAGGAAGGATCTGGGATAGATTATACCTTGAAGTCTCCGCAAACGCTTTAGTGGAAGAAATGCAATTCCACCTCCCTCCCTCCCTCCCTCCGCGCTTCCCTCCCTCTTTTCCACCCCACCCTCCCTCTCTCCCTCCATGGCCTGCCTCCTTCCCTCCCTCCCTCCCTCCCTCCCTCCCTCCCCAGCCATCAACCCTTTGGCACCCTTATCCTCCCTACTAAATCCTACTGGATGCGAGGCGGAAAGCGGCGAAGCCTCATTCGCCAGAACTCGCCACAACTCCAAGGAGCTGAAAGTTACCGCGAGCTACCTTGGTGCTTAAGAGTCGCTTCTCCCCACCCGGGCGAGGCCTTCGAAGACACTCCTCCGCTATAGCCAGGCTGGAGAGCACAGCCCAAACCCAACACGATTTCTGGGGAACGGCGGGGGGGGGGAGGGAAGAAGAGACTATTTCATAATGGGGGGTGGTGGCAAGGAAGATAACAAGTGACCCCTGAATTCCGTGCCTCTTTCAGACCCTCGCTTAACTGTCTGCATTTATTTTACCCCCTGCCTTTGAAGCCTTTGATTCTAAGCAGTCTTACTTGGAAGTAAAGCCTTCAGGATCCAGGCGACCTGCTTCCAAGCGGAGGTAGTTCAGAGTGATCTGTATCTGGGTATTAAAATCAATCCTCTCTCTTGCCGGAATAGAGATGTTAACATTTTTTTTCTTAATATTCTTGAATTCATTAATCCCCACCACCACCACCACCAGCAGCACATCTCTGCAAAGAGATAGGGCCTCATTTTGTATGTAAAAAAGCAGTGTAAAAAGGCTCATAAGGAACATTTAATAGCATATGGGTTACATGAGAGTAAGGGGAGATTTGAGGGGGGGGGTTAGACGTATACCTTGCAGGTTGGTGAATTTGTTGAATAGTATACATCCTCCATATTATCCACACTCTCGCTCTCTCCTTCACACACACACACACACACACACACACCCCTTCCTCACTTAAATATATATGCATCTCTTACTATACAATATACCACATATACATTATACACTCTATACTATAGTATATATACTATGGTATATAGTATACTATATAATACTACTACACTATATACTATATACTATATACTATATACTATATACTATACTATACTATACTATACTATACTATACTATACTATACTATACTATACTATACTATACTATACTATACTATACTATACTATACTATACTATACTATACTATACTATACTATATACTGCACTATACCACACCACACCACACACACCATACCATACCATATCTATATGCTGGTATGCATATGTATATGCATATGCATACGTATATACATATACAGGCACTTAGATAAATATAATTGTGCTTTGATATAGATTTGAGTAAGTAGCTATGGTTCCTAGAGGCAACAAGTCTAGTATGTGTATTTGGGGGGATTTTGGGGAAGCATTTTTTTTAAAAATGAAAATTAGGCCTTTAGACTCCACCTTTGCACTGTGGGGATTGGTTATGCAAATCGGACTGGGATGTCCTAGAGGATACAGCTTTCTACTGTATGGTTAATTAAATCATCACTCAAAAAAGGTTCCCAATATGACGTGCCTGTCCTAATCCAATCAGGTTATGTAGGTCTTAAACAAGAAAGATATTTCTTTTCTGTTTTTTCTCTCGCCCCCCCTCCCAACATCTGGAAGTCAGCAATTTAGCAAGGATTGCACATTATTAACCAATTCCGAGTCCGTATTCCCAGGGGAACCTTTAAACACACACACACACACACACACACACACGGACACACGAAACTTAAAATGTGTTCTTAACCAATGCTCTTGTATTTGGTTAATCAAAAAGCTGCTTTGTAGGCACATCAGTATGCGTGTTTGTATATATGAAAGAGAGCGCGAGAGAGGGAGAAGGGTGCGTGGGGAAAAAAACCACCGATTACAGGCGAAAGGCTAAAAAAAAAAAAAAAACCCCACCCCAGGGGGATTAGAGGTGCAGTATTGAACCGGAATGAAGGAACTGGTCCCTTTGCTGGTCGACTTTTCGCCTTTTTTTTTCCCCGCTCCCGTTTCCCCCTTTCTTCTCTAACGGGCAACTTCGACCTGAGGCCAGTAGAAGAAACACACAGGCAGGCAGGCAGAAAACGTCCACTTCTCGAGGTTGAGCTGGCGCGACCCGGGGCGGCAGATGCACAAGCTTCCCGAAGGGAGTTGTGTTTGTGTGTCTCTGGCTGGACTCTCCGCCAGCATCACCCTCGCCTCGAAGCCGTGAAATCTCTTCGGGAGCGCGCGCTCCGTCCGTCCCCCCCGCCCCCCCGCTCTCCTTCCTAGGAAAGGGAACCGAAACAAATGCGAGGCGGATTAGAGAGCAGACTTTTTTTACTCGCGCTGGGCTAAGAGAAAGCGCTTCCGAAGCGTCCGCTGAAGCAGCGCCTCCCGCAAGACGCAGCGGCTCTTCCTGGAGTCGCCGGCGATGGCCCTCCGAAGCGAGGGCCCTGATCCCGGTGCCGGGGTGCAAACTTCGCCCAGGGGGGCGAACCTGCTCTTGCCATCTGATTGGGAAATCAAATCGTCCCCCCCCCTTTTTTTTGAACCGTCCCGTACCGGTGCAAGTCCAAGCTTTGGGTCCTGCCTTTCCAAATTTGCAAGGGAAACCCTCCCGTTCTCCGTCTCTTTTGCAGAATTTAAGGAGGAGTTGCGTTTCCTCCTTTCCATTTCCCATTTGAAAAAAAGGGAAAGGGGCTGCAGAATCGGCAGAGGGTCGGATTATCTCCACCTGTCTGCAAAATCTGCACGCCACTTGATCCCTGCTTTAAGGACCTATTCAGACCTTGGGCTGAATGGCTTACTTAGTCGGTGCGGGAGGAAAAAGGGGGAATAGCTTTGGGTGAACTGTCGCCCATTTTCCGTCTGGCACGAATGCGGTTTCCCCAAATATCATTCTGCGAGCAATCCAGCAATCCAAGATGGGTCGCTTGTATCAAATAACTCATTTACATCAAGGCCAGGGATGCCCTTGACTTCCCCCAGAAGGTAGATCTTTCCCCAGGCCAGGTAGAAAGATGCTCCTTCAGAAGTTCACGGAAACCGCCTCCCCACCCGCCTGTGATTCTTAAACAGTCATGTCTACTTTAGGTGTTAATTCCGAAGAACTCTAGCATTTATTTGTAAACCCCAAACGGGCCACTAAGAAAAGGGCGATGGATGCATAAGAGGCCGGGGAGAAAAGTCTCTCCTGTTATTTCTGTTCCTCAGACTGAATGGGAATAAATCCAACCCTTGGATTTGTTGCCCATCTGTTTGTTGAACTGACCTAACGCAGCCAGTCCAGTTTGTGTACTCCAGACACAAACCCCACGCAGTCAAATCCAATACCTCGTCCATTTCAAGGAGCTAGTTTTGGATTTAGTCCGATGAGACTCTGACTCAGGATCAAACTTAGTTAGCAAAACCGAAATGACGATGATGATAATAATAATAATGATAATAATAAACAATATCTCCATCAGCCATCCTCTGCAAAGCAAATGTTTAACTTATCGTTCCTACTATCTTTCATACTTATTCCTACATCGCCGGATTATTGATCAGAGCAAGGAAACTTGCCATTTTCCCTCTTTTTTTTAAACGGACCACGGTCTTTTTACATGTCTGGAAAAGAAATGGAACTACGCAGGCATCCAAAGAGCAGAGACCAAAGCGGACCGTGGGAAGGACGTCGCGGTTTATCGAGGTGGGGGAAAGGAAGGGGGGGTAACCACCGTAAGTGCCAAAACAATTCCTACGGAGCTCTGAAGTTCTTCCTGCACTCCTTCTCGTCGAATTTCCCCGAAATCCTGACGCGCCCAAAAAGGGAAGTAAGGGGCGGCCGAGAAGCCTGCGTTTATTGGCGGGAAAATTCTAGCCTTTTCCCAAGGGTTTCATCTCTGGCATTCTTGAGAAGTAGGTACCGTGTTTTCTTAATACTACTCAGTGGACGGGGCAGATGTGTACAGCTGACGATTTTGATGTAAAGCGCACGCAATCACACCCGCACCCTGAGAGAAAACTCGGGGAGGAAAGTCTAAGAAAGATGGAAAAGTGCTTTAACTCCCAATGGTATTCTTCTAATTGGTCCTGGTTTGAATATGCAGCATCGTTAAAATAAAGAACTTCCTTCCTTCCTTCCTTCCTTCCTTCCTTCCTTCCTTCCTTCCTTCCTCGGTTGTGCCTGACAAGCACGGCCAAAAGCAAAGAAAAGGTTGATCAATCTAGTTCACTCCCCATCGCTCCCATACAAATTAAAACGTTTGCCCTTTCCCCCTTTTCTTGTTATAAAAATCTGCAGCCCTGCTTTTTAGGAATAAATCCTTTTCCAAAAGAAGGGGAGGGAGGCGGTTTCCAGAGACACGAGGGACAGACTCCCGAAGCAGAAGTTAGGGGGATTCCTTCCACAAGCCTACAAGTGCACATCTTCGACGATTGTCACCTAGTTAAGAGTCTCCTCGGAAGTTTGCCTGGGTTCCCACGTTAACACCCCCACCCCATCCCGCTCACGAGACTTTAAAACAAAAACCTACATTCACAAAAAGTTACAGTGAACAGTTTTAGCAAATCCGATTCGGAGAGAATTGGCGGGCGACCTGCTGGGCAAGCCGAGAGCCCCTTGAATGAAGGAGCGATGGCAAAGGTTAATCTCTCACTCCCCCCCCTCCTCCTCCTTCTCTCTGCCTTTCTTTTTTTTTTTCCGCCTCGCTCCAACTTTTCCTGGGAAAAATAGAAAGGGAAAGAAACTTCCGGGCAAGGCGACCGTAAGCTCCCGAAAGTGGGGCTGGAAAGAGCGCTGGGAGGACGTCCTCGAAGGCGACCAACCCCGCCGCCGCCGCCGCCGCCGCCTCGCTGCGCCCGATTCCCCCCCCCTTTGTTCCCTCGCGTCCGTCAAACACGTGAAGCTCGAGCGCCTCCTCCTCCTCCTCCTCCTCCTCTTTCGCCCGGCCTGCCAGACGCACACCCGATTCTCTATCGCCGGCAATCTACTCGCCGACCACGTGACCTGGCGGCTCTATTTCCGGTCTGTAGGGGGCTGCTGGGCGAGCCGAGCGGCCACCTGCCCGCCTTGCCTTGCGCGAACCTTCCCAGAGGTCCTGCCGGGGGGCTCATTAGCATGAGAAAAGCTCCCTCTCTCTCTCTCTCTCTCTCTCTCTCGCGCGCGCGCTTCCCCCCTCCCCTCCCCTCCCTGGCGGCGCAGATGGAGAGAGAGTGCACCCGAGCTCTGGCGGGTGACGTCTGAACAAGGGGCACCCGGGGTGGGGTGGTGGTGGTGGTGTGTATGTGTGTGTGTGGGGGGGAGAGAATGAGGGCAACTTGGGGTGACCGTAGAGAGACAAGCTTGGAGCGCCGTTTGCTAAAAGGGTGGCCGGCGGGACCCCCTTTTGCTCTCCCTCTCCCCCCCTCCCCCATAATCAGATGGGGTTGGAAGAGAAAGGTTGCCAGATAAGATT
The DNA here is from genome assembly GCA_034064705.1 of Bothrops alternatus. Taxonomy (NCBI): domain Eukaryota; kingdom Metazoa; phylum Chordata; class Lepidosauria; order Squamata; family Viperidae; genus Bothrops; species Bothrops alternatus. Next base: position 21,645 of record JARGCV010000129.1, read on the forward strand.
TATTTTGGCCCTATCAACAGATAAGCCAAGAAGGTGCCTATAAAAATTAAAGATAAATTAATAGCCAGGGAAACCGTAGGCCTTCTCTTAGAATAAAAGCCGGGCTGGCTTTGGACAGAAGAGGCTGCATTTGCTTTTTTTTATTTTTTTATTTTTTTTTAGATGGTGCCAATGGAGCTATTTTAGAATTGGATTGGAGGGTCTGATGCCACAATAAGGGTGGCACAAATGAGAGAAGGTTCAGGTGATTTGCAGGCGATCCACAGGAGTTTATAACAGAAACAAAATGACTACCTTTTGATCTACATTATAGGAGCTACTAAAAACAGGGTGGTTTTCTTTTTTTAAAAAGGAGAATGGGTTGTGAGCTCCATTTGGTTCACGATTCTTTAATTTCAAATGCATGTTTTTTTCCCCTAGAGAGCTCTAGTAGTCGATAGATCTTGGGATCCTAGAGAAAACTAACAGCGTGGATTCTAGGAATATGAAATCTGCTTACTCCTGCCTCATACCGTAGCACCCAACAAGCAATAGGCACTTAAATGAATTTTCTGTAAATCAGAAACTAATGCATTGGAAGCCTTTTTTTTCTTTCTTTCATAATGAAGTTTGAAGTTTATTTTACTTTTTGTTCATCTTTAGAAAGGCAGCCTGTGGTCCTAGGCACATAATATGAGATATTCGTCCTCGTTCTGGATTAATCTGGAACAAGCCACTACTTCTCCATTAGATGCTCCATTATTTACTTTAATAACTTTTCTTTCTAATACAGTCTCATGGTGAGTTGAGGGAAAGCCCTTTTCTATGTGTACCTTGTAACAATAAATACAGAACCAGGATTTCAAAATCATTTAGATTTTATGTTATCAATTCAGTAATCTTTATAATCTCCTGAGTAATTATGGTGTGGTCTTGTGTTTAATGTGTGGTTTCTGTCTTATAATTTAGAAGAGAATCCCTTAACTGTCTCATCAGAAATTAGCTCCCTTGTCTTAAATGTAACTTAGGTAGGTGTGTAAAGAACTGTAGCCCTAGTGCTCTTCGTTTAGGGATTTTTCACAGCTCAAGGGAGACAGTTGGGTTTTCTTGATATTTGTTTGAAGGGTTTGCCTTTCTATATGGAAGTAATAATTTCATCTTCAAGGTGAAAAAAAAAATAAGATGCCTGAGGAATAGTTCTCTCCACAGAGCTCATGTAGGCAATGTGTAGGAATCTGGCATTAGCACATGGATCAAGAATATTTCCCACACATGTAGTTCCTTTTTCGCTTTGCAGATATTTTCCTATATGAAACTTGAAACTGTTTAAAGAATAGCGATATATCTGTTTGGTTATTTCGGTGGAGACAGGTTCCTTTATTGTAAGATGAGTGTTACAGTGTGCTGCCAACTGGAACCAGGAAGAAATTTCTTATCCAGACATCTTGTAGTATAGTATATTTTTAAAGAATATAGTTGTGTCTCAGAATTGAGCAGGCAGGATTTGTGGGACTTTTTATTTTCATTGCTAAAAGTAAAACTGAGCTTTAGGTGACTTAAGTTGTGCTCTTCTTTCTACAGAAACACAAAATGCAAAGAATTGGAAATAATTTGGGTAAATGACTTCTGAAGTTACTTCTTCCTTTTCCAGCAGACATTCAATATGCCACTTGGCATGATCATTCCTCATTGGGTGGTTTGATTTTTAAAAGATTGGCCTGGTGAGTTTGTGCATCCCGAGATTCTCTTGAGCACACTCACTTAGTTTCTCAGTGGTTTTATTTTGGCCCTATGTCTCATAGTAGGCAGTGAATGTTTTTGCTTTATCTCCGGTGATTTTATCTGAGTAACATTTGCAGAAACGTGTCAGATTGATGTGATGGATATTGTCTAAATGTCTATGGAGATTGTCTACCATTTTCTAACCTATATTATTTTCCTCCTGAAAGAGGAAAGCCTCAAAATGTGAAAGGACAACTTCTGATGAATTCCCATATCACTTCTATATCAAAATATCCCAGTGAACTCTTAGGCTAGAGTTCATGTTCATATTACTCACAGATCTTAAGATTTATTTAATACAGACTATTGCGTTGGTTTTAAAATATTTCCTCTGCATAATTGGTGGAGGGCCTACAGCTCACACACTCAGCATACAAGCAGATTCCTGTTTAATCCTCGGTATAGCTGTTGAATTCTAACTTCATCAGCTCTTGCTGGCATGGAAGATGATGGAAGATCCAGTCAAACGAGATTGGTAGGGCTACATGTTACTCATCCCTTGAGCATCAGGTACAGATGATGGAAGATAAGACCTGACAAATTAAACAATATTTATTTATTTAGATTTATGTGGCTACCCCTGTTGCCAAAGTGACTTTGTGTGGTGAATACAGTTTAAATATAAAAACCACAATGTAAATATCTGTTAAAGCATACAACACACAATCCAAAGTAGCAAATGAGAATAACCCCCCCACACACAAAATGATATCAAATCACTCAAGCTTCACTAATTTCCAGAATTTCCTGCCTGGAGAAACAGCTAGGCCTTCAGCACTTTCCAGAAGGCTTACAGAGCCATGCCAGTCTCATCTCAGGTGATAAGGTATTCTAGAGGGCAGGTGCCATGATCAAAAAGAGCATAGATGGAATTCTTTAATTGATCGGACCTGTAGGTAGCAACCAGCACTTTGAATTGCACCTAATTCAGGAATGGTGATGCAGTTTGTGTAGCAAAGATGCAACACAGGTGCCATCGCATTCCAGGCCAATTGCAGCTTCCAGGTACTCTTCAGGGGCTGCCTCATGTGGATTGTGTTGCAGTAGTCCCTCTGGGAGGTAACCAAAATATGAATGACCATGTGAAATGTCTCCTGGTACAGCAAACAGATTGTACCATTTCATTGGCATGAAATACTAGGTTAAAAAGCCCCTGCTTTTTGCACATGTTTGAAAATATATTAGAAGGGTGTGTGTCCTTTCAAAACAAAAGGACATTGCAATTTTGAGTTAATCTGTGAGATTGGTTACTGTCATATTCATGGCCCAATAATCTGTTGCTATTGAACACCATCCAGATGACCCATCCCTGTTTGCCAAGGCTTTAAAGATCTCTTCCCTGCCCCCCCCCAGCTCTAGCCCCCTTCCCCACACTGGGCAAGAAGGACATGCAATTCTCTCACATACGACTTTCTGACTGGCAGAATTTGCAGTATATATTTTATTATTATGTTTATGAAGGCTTATTTTTAGTTTTTAATTGTATGCTGCCCTGGTTTGTTTTGGATGGGCAGCTGGATAAATTGCTAATTAAATACATGGAGCAATTGCAGCGTTTTTGTGACCTGAATATCCATCTTGGGAGTGCTTTTCCTGGTGAAGTTGATACTGACAATCATGGCTTCCTTTTGTTCATAGTTTCCTATTGAGTTTGTTGAATTTTTTAAAAGTTGTGTAAGTATTCACTCAAACACATATATTCAAGTCTATTTAGACCGCCCAAATAAGGATGCACTGGAAAGATGCCGATTATACTTCAGAATTATTAATTGACATTTTTATGATGAATTATTAATCATTGGAATAATTTTTGCATCTCAGTTCTGAACACATATTTGCATATCTAATGTCTGATTTTAAATGTGGTTTCTTCAGTTGCATTCCCCAGGATAAAGAAGTAAGAAACAATGTAAAGGAATTTTTTCCCTCCTTTTTGCTTGCCCTCCCCCCCAAAAAAGGTTTGTTTGTTTGCTTATTTATTTATTTATAAACCTATCTGGCACCTCAAAATAGTTGGACTCTTGAGAGAAGGTGGGCAACATAACTGATGTATGTAAGAAAGCGTATGAGGATATACGTGACCTGAATTAACGTGTTTAAAACACCAATCCTCAAAGTCAAGGCTAAAGTTAGATAGATAGGTTTTACTTAATTAACAGTTAACCTCACTGTGCACACACTTATTTAAGGAATAGTCTTACTACATTGATAGGGATTTACTCTCTAGTAAGTGAGCATATTTTGCTCGTGCATAGGCAAACATTAAGGCATGATGTGATGCATGAAGAAATGCAGCTGTAGATAAAAAGCTCTATATCCATGGTTGCTTAAGGCCATGCAGCTATAAACTGGTACAGAACGGGGTGCAGTCTAACTATAGCAATTATACATTCATGTACAATTCTATAACATATAATTATACGAGTTTTAGGTACACTCTTCTTCAGTAAATACATGGGTCTGCTATAACGGGTAGGGGTGGGGCAAATCAACATTTCTCAGACCTAATCTAGCACTAACCACTTAATATGTTGCATCCCAGTGAAATATAACGCACATTTATTCAGAAGTAAATGGCAGGCTGCTCAGTCTCTACATTTATTAGCTGTTTATCCCACATTTATTACCATAACTCAAGTCAGAAAACTTTCCTAATACTGCTTTCTCCTCCTATTTTCCTCACAACAACCCTGTGAGGTGAGTTTCATTGAGAAGGAGTGACTGGCCTAATATCACCCAGCCCCCTTCATGTCTAAGGTGAAACTAGAACTTAACAGTCTCCTGGTTTCCAGGCCATCACCTTCACTACTATACAAGCTGTCCCTCTCTCTTAAACAAGTTTGGCTTGTTTAAAGATAAGCTTTATAGCAGGGGTCTTCAAAAAATTGGCCCTTTTATGACTTGTGGACTTCAACTCCCAGAATTCCTCAGCCAGGAATAGGCAGAGTGCTTTGCAAAAATATTTTCTCATCTGTCATTTATGACCCCTGAGCTTCTCATTGGCTATATTGACAGAAGCTGCTGGGCATTGCAGTTCCACAACATGGTAAGGTTCTCAAGTTGTCCATCCTTACTGTGAAGCAGTTCTTCCTTTAATAATAATCTTGGCTACTCCTTGGTTCATAGCCTCCATCTACCACCCAGATTAATCACCCTTTGGGCCTGCCTGCCTTATTTGTGGCCCTTTACACTAAAGCAGTGTTTCTCAACCTTGACAATTTTAAGGCATGTGGACTTCAACTCCCAGAATTCCACAGCCAGCAATGCTGGCTGTGGAATTCTGGGAGTTGGAAGTCCACATGCCTTAAAATTGTCAAGGTTGAGAAACACTGCACTAAAGTCTAGCAGCTTCCATTTACTGTAGAATACAGAATTTTGATTTTGCTGTTCCAGGCAGGCAGCATAATTAATTTACCTACATAGTTTGCTGGTGAGATGTGTTTTCCGTGATGGTTTATATGATCTAATTTATTATCTACCTAAATGGTATTATAGAAAAATTCTGGGTGTTTACTGAACAATTCCAGATCAAAACTTTAGAGAAGAATTATCAAATTTTTTGAGCTGTAATACAACCAACCATAACCAAGGGATGTGGAGGAATGTTTCTTAAACTCCAAAATAAAATAAAGCTTTTTTTTTTCTTAAAAGAAAAGATTCTAGTTCCCATATAAAGCATAAAACAAAAATGTGTACATCTTGTGGCAAATACTAGCAATTGCAGTATTTCAACATAACATTGTAAAACTATTTTCCCCCTGCCTCCCCTCTGGACAACAGGTTTTTTTTCTTCAAATTTCTTCAAATTCCTCTCTTCTGAGTGACAGACAGTGACACTCAATATTTGCCAGCAAGTAAGCTTCATTATCCACAGGGAGGTATCCACAGGTAAGGTACATATAGAATTGTAATCTAAGCAAGATAATTCCAGCAGGTGAAAGATAAGGAAAATAGACTAGGCTTGACATGCTCATTTATTAGGAATGAAGTTTTTTGAAATCAACGGGAAGGTTTTTTGAGTAAACTGTCTTAATATAACTGGTTATTTTCACTCTTCTCAAGAGAGAAGAGGTAAAGTTATGTCCACTTCACAGTTTCAATGCTGCAATTATGCTGACTCGAATCATACAACTGATTTTTATATAGTATTTGCTTTTTCAATAAATGGGAAGTGCCAGTTTGGAACTATTTATTTAGATAGGGGATCTCAGTTCAGAGGAAAGCTGTTTTTTTCCTACATACCCAGCTGCCTGGGATTTGATAGTCATGAACTCAAGGGTGCTTACGTCTGATTAGATATGCCTAGGATTGGCACAAATGCTTCTCAGCTCTACTCAAGAAAGTCATGTCACCTGGCTAAAAAAGATGACATCTTAATACTGAGAAACATGATCTTGAAACATTAGTGACATTTGCTTCCTGAGTTCTGGAGATTAGAGATTAGATAACGGCCCACGTATTGTGAACATAATAACAATAAAAACAACAATTCCTATATATGCCGCCCTGCTCAATGACTGGGTTGCAAAGTCAAGTTGTTGAAGATCTTGGGATACTAAAGGGCAGGGATGCTAAAGGGCAGGGATATTAAGCTCTTATCACTGACCTTCATGAACAATATTGCCTGTTAAAACAGTTCTCACAAAAAAGATGATAGATACTTGATGATATTTAATAAGAACTTTGTGTTATTGTTGGAAAACATGTTTGATATTTAAAAATAACAATTAGTAACATCTTCCCTTTTCTGTCTTCTTACCATATTGGCAAATAAGAAGTACAGCTGTTCAAATGATTCTGCAACTCTGAAGCAGAAGTTCCTGATTAGAACACAGCAGTCGGCAGTGATCAGTGAAAAAGAATACTTTGAAATGAAAAAGCTGGGTGTGACAAAAGTAGATTTAAACTGAACTTTGTAGGTGCTGTTAACCAAGATACCCAGTGAAAGAGTGCCATGTTCTGAGCTCTTTCACAGCGAGTGGAAGTCATCTTAGTCTTTGCAGCCAGTTGGGCAAGTTTCAGACACAAGTGTTTGCACGGCCCTTGGCAACCATTCACAAAGTTCTTGGTTTAATATTGAAAGCCCTTCGACAAGCAGTTCAGACATCTAGAGCGGTTGGGCAGAAGAAGCTGGGGGGGGGGAGCGGAGAGAGAAAGTCCATCCATAAACTTAACCTACACGTGCCTCAAAAGGTTTCTGTTTATATTATTATTATGTACACACAATGGGAGATTATTTATATAAATTTGATACAAATACATCAAATTTATAAAATTTATATATAGTCACCCTTTTCAATAAAAGAATCTCTGGTTTGTAATTTAGTCTAGTACCACCCCACCCCACCCCACTATATGAATACTAATACTGTGCCAGTTGCCTGCTTTAACTTGTTCCACACTAAAGCTGTTGGGTCTGCACCACTTTTAGACCTTGTTAATGGAGCATATTAGAATATGTTCTATTTGGCATGTTTTGTTTTTTGTTTTTTGTTCTGCTTCACAGATCAGAGGAAAGCATGTTAAAACAGGCCATCTGAATGAGCCCAAAGAGAATGGACACCACACAGGGAACCATTCCACATTGCCATCAATTTCACTCCCTAAGTCAGGGGTGGGCAATTATGGCAACTTTACGACCTCTGGACTTCAACTCCCAGCATTCTTGAGCCAGCCATATTAGCTCAGGAATTCTGGGAGTTGAAATCCACAGGTCATAAAGTTGCCATAGTTGCACACCCTTGACCTAAACCTTTGCAGCAGGTTGAAGTGACCTGTGCCTAATTTCATTCCTCTATTCTTGAAATGCGGGGAATAAGTAGTGATAATAATTGCCCTTAGGCCACATCCAACAGCAGTAAAAAATCTCCACTCTTTCCCATAGAAAGAAAAGGAAAGGGGGAGGGAGGCAAAGAGAAAACAATAGCTTTTTTCATCCTTGCTTATTTTGTCAGGGCTGCTGAGAGGGAGCTGCAAAAGCCTCAAAGTATCATTACCCTTACAGGACCTGAAGCTCAGGAGCCGGAAGGAGGGCTCAACTGCCCCTCATGGGAAAATGGAACCAGATCCATTGCCTCTTAAATTATAATTACTCCATAACCAAACCAGGAGTATCACAGCTTCATTCTTCAGCTCAGCAATCCAATGACACGGAAACTTAGAGGTCTGGAGGTGCTTTCAAACTGTTGTCTGTGCATGTATTTGTGTGTGTGCATGCACATGCAAGGAAATATAGTCCCCGCCCTCTCATGAAAAAGAATTAAAAAGAAATGGTAAACTATTTTTAAATCTTTTATTTAACACTTTCCCCATGACTCTCCTGTAAAGGAAGCCATTCCTGCTCCCATATGAAGCTACTGCTGCTGTGAGTTATCTTAATTTCCCTTCATGAACCTTCAACATTTTGGATCCAACTGGACCATCTTGTCTGAATTCCCTTTAGCAGCCTTCTTCTTCAACCTAGTGATTTCCAGATGTGCTGGAATTGGAAGGTCTCTGGACAGTGTTGGCTGGGAATTCTGGCTGTTGTAGTCTGAGCACATTTGAAGAGCAGCAGGCAGGAACAAGCTGCCCTGCATTGTTTCCTCTGAAAATGGTCATTCTTTCAATTCTTGATTGGGTTTCTCATCTTTCTTGGACTAGATGCCCCACATAAATAAAAAAAGATGTGCAGAATAGAGAACGGTGAAGGCAAAAGAGAAATAGAAGGGCTCGTTTTGAATTTTGTCCTAGATGATGAGTCACGATTGCAGAACCATCTGCATTGGCTTCCCGGTGCTAGAACACTCTGGAGGTTAACGCCTGATGTTTTCTTTTCCAGAAGAACATTTCCAGCATTCATTTACTATATGTATTAACTGTCCCTTTCACTAGAAACATTTGCATATTTTTTAGCCTACCAGTGACCTTAGTAGTGCTTCACTAGGTGTGTTTCATCTAAACTTCATAAAGAAATGGCTAAGAGTAGATATCTACAGACATGTTAGAGTTATCTTTTACTGAATTTATTAGGAGCTGCAAGTTTCTAGCACTTAAAATACATGCAATCAGTGATCAATTATGATTTTGAGCCACTAGGATTCTAGCCCTCAAGGGGGCAGAAGGAACCAATATGCATGCAGACGCAAATGTATAAGGACGTCTTGAAAGGGTGATTTGTAAAGTTGCAAAAGATCAATCAGAGACTGGATTATGTCTAAGGAACCTAGAATAGGCTGCCGAATAAGCTTTAAAAAGTAGAAATGGAATGACTTGTGGCCTACCTCTGAAATTTTCCAAAGCCTGACTTACCCCGCCATGGTGGAAGGAATGGAGTAAAGGCTTAGAATGATCCAGTAAGTTGTCTAATTTTACAGTTTTTGATTGATAACCCTTCACGTTGCTTTCCTTGGTACTGCAGATGTTCTGCTGTTATAACACAGTTTTCCAAGTGTATGATTAGCAGCATGGTTAATAAAAATGTATTAAATTCCTATCTCATATTTGAACCCATGTACATGAGGAACTTCTTCAATTTACCTCAGATTCAGAAAAAGCTGAGTCATCAGTGGCGCATCTGCCAATTCTCCGTCCCAGATCAAGGGTACATAACCAAACCTGCTAAGCTACTCTGGGACTGGAAGCAAACCGTTTCCCCGCCAAACCAAAAAAACATTTACAGTATCCTCTTTTCTGTTAGCAGATATGTATCCCTATTAAACGAGACAATCACTAAAAGCGGCCATAATTCAGAGGTGGACTCTGCTTTGTGTATGCAATGTCCCAGGTTCAATTCCTGGTAAAACGGGGGGGGGGATTCTTGCCTGAAAACTGGTAATTTTCTGCCCGTCTGAATCAGTAAATCATAGGATGTGCTAGAATTGGAAGGTCTCTGGACAGTGTTGGCTGGGAATTCTGGCTGTTGTAGTCTGAGCACATTTGAAGAGCAGCAGGCAGGAACAAGCTCTTGTGTTTATTAAATTATTGTTTCGTGATACAGATAGTCCTTAACTTACAACCATTCATTTAGTGACCAAAGTTACAATGGCACTAAAAAAAGGTGACTTATGACCGTTTTTCACACAACCGTTGCAGCTTCCCCAGGGTCACATGATCAGAATTCAGACGCTTGGCAACTGACTTATATTTATGACAGTCGCAGTGTCCCAGGGTCATATGATCACCTTTTGTGGTCGTAAAATGAGACAAAACTCAACAACTGTCTTGCTTAGCCATGGAAATGTGCTCAAATGCCGTCGTAAGTTGAGGACCACCTGTATTCTAGATTGGGTTCCAAAGGTAGCTATTTTACCTATTGGGCTGTTTATGTCAATCATGTAATAATAATGAATTATAAGTAAAGCATAAAACTAATCCAGACGTAACCATGAAACAAGGACTTCTGTCAGCCAGGCTACATGCTAATGGAAAAGCCAAATGCTGAAAAAGAACAGGATCGGGCTGAATTCATGGGTCAGGGGGTTCCACACCTATATGCTTCAAGCATAAAACAACTTAAATTCCCCCCCTGCCAAGTGCGGGATAAGATACAAACTGCCATGAAGTAAAAAATGGAAATCTAAATGAACTATAAATATATAAGTAAAACTCTAAATCAGGGCTTTTCAACCTTTTCACCCATTGTACCACTTTTAGGGATATGGCAACATCCGAGTACCACCAGTTGCCTAGCAAGGTGTCAAAAACTTGATGACCAAAAAAAAAAAAAAAAAAAGAAAGAAAAAAGTGATGAAGTATAGGTAGTCCTCGACTTACAACAGTTCACTTACTGACTGTTTGAAGTTACAATGGCACTGAAAAAAGTACCTCCCAAGCCACAGCGAGCAAGACACCTGCCTGCCCACCCGGCCGTGCTCTTCCTCCTGTGTGAGGTTTTCATTGTTGTGAGCATTTCTGTTGAGGATTGGTAGCGGGGGTGGAGGGGTGTTTGGTTTTTATTCCCCCCATCTGCTGGGTGGTTGCAGCAAGTTTTGGTCACTTCACATGACCCTGAGACACTGACCGTCATAAATATGAATCAGTTGTCAAGTATCTGAATGTAAATCACAAGACCCTGAAGATGCTGCAACATTCCAGCTGATTGGTGCTTCTTCAGGGCTCAGCGGAAGCGCCAGGATCAGCTCTGAGCTCTAGCTGAGCCCTGACAGTCTTGAAGAAGCGCTGATCCTGGCGTTTCCGCTGAGCCTTGACAGCCCTGCAGCTCCAGCCATCTCTCGCTCAGGCTTGTGCGGTGCTGTCACCAGTTCAGCTCATTCCCCTCCCCCGCTACCACTTTTCTAGGATGGTTGCATACCACCTGCCAGGTGCCAATGTACCACAGGTGGTACCCATACTACTGGTTGAAAAGCCTTGCTCTAAATGGATAAATATTGGAGAGATGCTTTTCATTTACCTGGCTTCTTGATGGTTTCAGTTTCTTCCTTTCCGCTTGGCTACTGTAGTGTATCTTATTTGTAGATCTGGAAACTTCATTTGTTGCTAAATGTACTCATTAGGGTATTGCATGAAGACTATGTTTGCTCCAGTATTTTAAGCCCTGAATTGTTGACCGCTGGTTTATGAATTCAGGGAAAGATGTGGGCTTTAGCCTTTCAAAAACTAAATGTCTTAAAGGGAATTTTGTCCTGTTATGGATGTGACTGATAATAAGATCAGCAGGAAATCATTCCTTGCAAAAACTTGTTTGTGGAAGACATGGGAAAGGCCTTCCCTCGCTCTCCCAAATTGTAAAAGATACTCCATCTAAAGTTATGACCGATTCCAATTCTTTCAGGTTTTAGAAAAGATCATCAATCTTGAGTTTCTCATCTGCTTTTTAAATTACTTTTAATGATTTCACTGTTGATTTTAGTGGGCTTTTTTGTGTGTGATGGTTTTGTGGCTGGAGGGTGGGAGAGGAAGATGCTATTATTTATTTTGATTTGTTGGGTAATGCCTTAGTGCTTTCTATAAGAAGGTGATATAAAAATGTTAATAATAAATAAGTAACATATATATATGCTGTCTTTTATTGGAGTTGCTAATGCTACAGTGCTATTATACTGTATTGGGTTTTAAATAATGCATTATCTAAGATAACTTACACATCCTGGAAACTGATTGGATGAAATTTAGTACAGAAATAAAATATTTGCCATAGTGATCTGTCTGTCTCTCTTTCTCTCTCTTTCTCTCTGATAAAGAGGAAGAGAGAAGTTGACTGTGGTTAAAAGCAAAGTCTGACTTCGTTTTTGGAAAAAGAAATAGATATAATGTGCTGAACAAGCTTCAGGTTGTTTAAATTTACTAGCACTTTCCCCCTCACTTCTTCATGGGCCTTTTTCCAGAACCAGTACTTAAGTGCCAGAGTATATGACTGTTTTGTGATACAAATAAATGCTTGTTAAGAATACCAAACTGATTTTCAGGAAAGCTTCAGCTCGATTTTCACATCCTAATTGTCCCAAAGTAGAAAGCTAATGAGGACACAGACCCTCTTGGATGAGAACAGGGGCACGCAGGCTCCACAAGTCTGCCCTTTTCACATTGATGATAACACATCTTTTGTCTTTATAGGTGCATGCTACAATCTTTTCTTCATCTACATGTGTAGTTGTCCTACAGTCTTAGATGCTTCTGTCCAAGAGAGGATGCAATAATTAATGTTCAGGTGCCTGTCCAATATTTGTTGCTGCATTTAGTTTATTCCAATGTATTTAATTCAGTAAGTCATTTTCTAATTAATCCATGAGATATATGCTCTAATGTAGCCTTCCAACATAGCATTCTCCAGAGGAGATGGGACCACAACTCTGGACCCTGCAGTTTTCAAGCAGCTGTCTCAGGATGAGACTACAGAAGTAGTCTACTGGGACATAACTTCATTTCCCATTGGGAGAACACCTAGTAGTGAATGGGAGAGGAAGGGTAGCAGAACCATTCAACTTCAACAAAGGGCGCCAGGGCAAAGAGACCTAGTACCCAAGCAGAACATATTTCTGATTTCAGCACTGAGCATCTCTTAGACCAAATAACAGTAAAGTAAAAAATAATAATCCATCTTTGACCCTAGTTAGTTGTCTCTCTATCTGGATACATATCCGAGGGTTAGGTAACTTGAATCCCAGTTAGCTCTAATTATTCATAGCAGCATTGTCAAAAATATTATTCCATGCTTACATCCTTTAAAGCTGCTGTAAAATATAAATACAATAATAGAAGGTCCCCCTGTCTCTTTCTCATACCCAGGCAAACACACATTTGTAAAAAGTAGAGGGAAAACAACTTCTTCCTCCTCTTCCTCTTCCTCTTCCTCTTCCTCTTCCTCTTCCTCTTCCTCTTCCTCTTCCTCTTCCTCCTCCTCCTCCTCCTCCTCCTCCTCCTCCTCTTCTTCTTCTTCTTCTTCTTCTTCTTCTTCTTCTTCTTCTTCTTCTTCTTCTTCTTCTTCTTCTTCTCCTTCTCCTTCTCCTTCTCCTTCTCCTTCTCCTTCTCCTTCTCCTCCTCCTTCTCCTCCTCCTCCTCCTTCTCCTCCTCCTCCTTCTTCTTCTTCTTTTCCTCCTCCTTCTCCTCCTTCTCCTCCTTCTCCTTCTCCTCTTCCTCTTCCTCCTCTTCCTCTTCCTCCTGTTCCTCCTCCTCCTCCTCCCTCTTTTGATAGACTACTGCATGGAGTTCTTAATAAAAGTTTGAGAATTAATGGTAGAGAACACTCAATTGGGAAAGGCTGTTCAAATCTCTTGCTTCTATGTTTGTCTTTCAGAGGTGACCTGCTGATGATATTTTCATTTTGTAGAGCTCCTCTCCCAACCTCAGAGTCCTAAAAGCTAAATCTCAGTGTGGGGAAGAGAAAAATGTTGTCTCTAGTGCAATACTTATGTGGGTAAACATACAGTGTACAACACAGGAAAATTTCACAACAGAAATTCCCACATCAGAAGGCAAATTAGCCATTTCAATCAGGATCCCTGTTTGAAAGTGTTTTTCCAGCTCTGTGTTGAAGTGTCTTTAAATATGACCAGCCCTGTGCAGAAAGCTTACAGGTAAAGATTTTCCTTGTCTCTTACATCCTGTCTAAAACAGGCCTTGGCAGCAGGAACTAAATTCTTTCAAAGAAGGAAATGCCAATAGTTTAGGGCCAATTAAAAATTCCTTTCATATTGTGTCAGCCAAATTCTCCTGCCTTGTCTGGGCCTCTAGCTCTTCTTTATTGACTTCCATCTGTGCTGTCCTTGATAAACGTCTTTTGGTGGCTTACTTTTGTCCCTGATTTCAATCTTTGCCTCTTTCCTGTTTTGATCTTCCCACCCTCAGCAATGAAGGAAAAGACCTTTTTGTCTGACAAGGTCAGAACTTCAGCAACCTGGGTTGGTTCCTGGTGCTTTTTAAGAGTGCATTTTAACACAGATTTGAATCTCACATTGATAACTAACATTAAATTGCTGCTGTGACTAGGACTCTGGAATGGTGAGACTGTTTGATATGTTACCTTTGAGATGCTAATGTTTGAGTCTTTGAATAGTTTAGAGAGAAAGGGCCTAACCTGACTGGCAATTTTACAGACCTGTTGACAATATAGATATGGTTATCACTTCATTAGATCTGTGGTGTCTACATCTGCCACTTACGCGTTTGTTTTTGAGAATTCTGATCATATATGGCATCCATTGGAACAGCTAGCAAAAGAATGCCATTGTGTTGGCTGGCTGGACATGAAAGTGTTCAGCTTCATCTTTTTATATGCCAGTCCTAGAAAAATAACAGAACAGGAAAAAAAATCAGTTCCACTGCAGCACGCAGCCATAAAAGCAGATCTTGTTCTGACATTGCAGGCTGATATGCTAATGGAAACGTTTAGCATCTAATGCCAGCACACATGTCAGCTTATTTGACAAAAGGTGAACTGCCCTGCTTGACAAAAGAGTTGTTGGACTGATAACCAATTTGTTTCCCCTTTTGCGGTACTTACATTCAGGTATTTTGGTCTGGTGTTTATGGATGTTTTGCATCAGGAGGCAGCATGAGTTGCAAAAGGGGCAGTGCCAATTTAAATCTTTTTTCATTACACGTACTTAGCACAATCATAACAAAACTCAATTTGCCTGTCCTTCAGAGCAGCTATTTGGCACCAACTGCCTTGTTGAGTGGGACATGAAGTGATTATGGCTCTTCATGGGTTAATAAGTTGGGCAGATGGCGTCGAATAAGGAAGAGTTATCCTGTCAGAAGAGGCACTTCACTGTTTTAACCTTGCTGTTTTCTTTTTTCCCCTGAGTAAGCAAAGAAAGAGGCATAAGAGGTCAGATGTCATTGTTGCTTCTCCAGTTAGGTGTGGATCATTCTTCCTCTCACAATGGTCATTTAGAACAGAAGTGTACAACTTGGGGGGTGGGGGTAAGGGGTAAAGAGTGGATCAGACTTGGCTTTTTAAAGCAAAGGGCCAGGACAGAGTGGGCCCTTTGCTTACAGTCATGCCCCAAATTAAAAATAATAATAATTGAATTTACATCTCAATTTAATTAATAAAAATGTCTCATCTTGCATCTAAACTAATTCACTTTTGTTTTATTAAAAATGCAACTTGATAGCAATATGTGGAGGAACTTTGAAGGATGCACTGGAAGGATTTAGTGAGTCTGTGATTTTCAGCTTGTGCGTTTGAGGTTCACTGAAACTCACCTATTTATAGTATATGAGGAACAAAAATATAAATGTTTTGAGGTTAGGCTCTGTATCCTACATTTATGTGCAGGACATGGTTCAGGGCTTCTGGTGTGGAAGAAAAGTTCCATATTAGAGGAGTTTAAAAGTGGAGCAAATTTGGGTCATAAAAGTCATCCTGGGTTGGTCTACACTAGTGGAAGTATTATCTTCCTACCTAACTTGTAAGGTAGTATTACCTTAACTATTAAGTCTTACCTACCTTGCAAGTAGGATGGGAATATGATTGAATCATTTTGAGAAACTCCCCCCCCCCCATCATTCACACTCATAATTCCCATGACTCTTGGCAAGATTTTAATTGTGTTAATGTCTATGAACTTTTCCAGTCATTTCCAAATGTAAAATTCTAGGAATTCTGCTAAAAAAGTTCGTGTTTTTCAAGAAAGGCTTTCATTTCCATATATGTACTTACCCAAACATTTAGCATTGTCCAGTCAGACTTCTTGCCAAATAATACACCCTGTACCTTAGCTGGAGGGTTTTTGTTTTGTCTTGTTTTTAAAGTGTAGAACATTGCTTAAAGCAAACACTAGGATATACGCGATCATATTTCTTGACTTTTATTCTTTTTGTGTGCATAAATATGGGCTTTCGGCTGGGTTTTGATTGCACTTTTAGTAGTCGAAAATGACACGTACAGATGCAAGGTTGGCAGAAACTTACAAACCAGACTGGTAAAAGTACAGGAATGCTGAGCCAAACCAAAATATGAGGTCAAGGAAGCTGCTCATATAATAATAGTGGTTATCTGTTTAATGTGTGATCTGGTGGCGACTGGATGTTGACCATAAGCAATTAGGCATGCTTTAAAACTAGCAGCATAGAAAACCAGAAAATCCGTAGACCAAACAGGCCACTCAGGCTGTGAGAAAGGCAGCTCCACTTCCTTTCTGAATCTCTTTCTAGATTTGATTTCTCCAGTTTAATGAATGCCATTCAACTACGAAGGAATCAAAAGGAATTTAAGACCAATCCCTCCCCTTTTTGTCACTGAACACAGGCAGAAAAATTGGCACGATATTCCCGTATGATTTCTGCTTATTTCAGTGGGATAGAAGCATAACTTCTTGATCATGGACTATAGCATCAAGTATTTTCAGCTAAAGGAAAGATAGGATGGATTGCATGGTTTCCTCAGTTAAAATATAATTATTTTTCTCCATGAAAGTTAGTGTAAAAGATTAGAATTCTTTGAGGGTGTAAATAAATACATAGATAAAGGGGCCCCAGTTGATATTGTATATCTTGACTTTCAAAAGGCTTTTGACAAAGTCCCTCACCAAAGGCTCCTAAAAAAGCTCTCCAGCCACGGAATTAGAGGACAGGTCTTGTCCTGGATTGGTAACTGGCTAAATTGTAGGAAGCAAAGGGTGGCAATAAATGGACAATTCTCCGGATGGAAAGAAGTGAGAAGTGGTGTACCCCAAGGTTCAGTTTTGGGGCCTTTAATTTTTAATTTATTCATCAATGATCTGGATGTAGAAGTTAATAGTGAGGTAGCCAAGTTTGCTGATGACACTAAATTGTTCCGGGTTGTGAAAAGTGAAACTGATTGTCGGGAGCTCCAGAAGGATCTCTCGAAATTGTGTGAGTGGGCAACAAAGTGGCAAATGCATTTTAACCTAAACAAGTGCAAAGTTATGCACATCGGGGCAAAGAACCTCAATTATACTTACCAACTGATGGGGACCAAACTTTCTGAGACAACCTAAGAAAGGGATCTTGGGGTTTTGGTGGACAGCTCGATGAAGATGTCAACCCAATGCGCAGCAGCAGTAAAAAAAGCAAATTCCATGCTTGGCATGATTAGGAAGGGAATCGAAAATAAGTCAGCAAGTGTTGTATTGCCTCTGTACAAATCGATGGTGAGACCACACTTGGAGTACTGCGTACAGTTCTGGTCACCGCACCTCAAGAAGGATATAATGGAACTGGAAAAGGTGCAAAAAAGGGCAACAAGAATGATCAAGGAAATGGAGCGCCTCCCTTATGAAACCAGATTGCAACGCCTTGGTCTCTTCAGCCTTGAAAGACGGCGTTTAAGGGGTGACTTGATCGAAGTGTATAAAATCATGCATGGGATAGAAAATGTAGATAGAGAAAAATTCTTTTCTCTATCACACAATACCAGGACAAGGGGGCACTCCCTAAAGCTTATAGCTAAGAAAGTGAGGACAAATAAAGGGAAATATTTCTTCACCCAGAGGGTCGTTGATTTATGGAATTCACTTCCTGAAGGGGTCGTGACAGCTGTCAGCCTTGACAGCTTCAAGGCAGGGCTAGATAGATTCATGGATGCAAAGTGTATTGGTGGTTATTAAAACATGTCCATGTGCCGCCTCTATGTTGGTTGAGGCAGGCAGGATTCCCTTGAGTACCATTTGTTTGGGGGTCAAGGGAAAGGGAGGGTTTTGCCTTCTCTTTCTGCTCAAGATCTCCATGTACATTTGGTGGGCCACTGTGTGACACAGAATGCTGGACTCGATGGGCTTTGGCCTGATTCAGCATGGCTCTTCTTATGTTCTTATAAAGCCAGAGGCTATTGTATTTTAGCTCTGAAGAGATACTTTATCTTTCTCCAGCTTGGTATCCTTCACATTAGTTGGAATAATTATCACTCCCCAGTTTTCATTTTTGGTTAGGTGGATTGGTACTATGGGATTTACCTATAAAACTTGCCCTATTAGGGAAATGTGACACTGCCCCCCCAACCCTTCCCATTTTCTAAACCCATTTTTTCAATGGAAATGAAAATGAACGAATCACTCACTTATCTCCAGTTATCACTTTTGTAAGTTTATTCTTCAATCCATAACATAAAATTTGAATTTTGATTCTTGGGTGTTGCTTGTTTTCCATTTTTGATCCTGGGTTATTTAAAACTGATTTTAAATTATTTCCAAGATCCAAGGAAGGTTCAGTTCTTTTAAGATCCATGGATTTTACTGTTACAATATTTTAGTAGCAATACAATTTACTTAAAATGGGGTAAATCACGGCTACTTTACCTGTTGAATGCATACATAAAATTAATTAGTTAAATTGTTAAAACACTAGGCCAAAGCTTAGATCCAGTGACAGGCAAAGAAAACCACATTTTTTTTATTATTATCTTATGGCAAGGGTGACAAATGTTGTCTGGCTTTTCTATTTACAAAAATATGAGATTTATAATTCATTTTATGCATAAAGAAAATACCGGTAGTAATCTAAATTTGGTTGATACATAATTTTATGCATATTGCAATAAAGCTTAGGTGTCACTCAATTAAAAACAAAAATAGCATGGTAAAGCCGGAGTTTTAGGGAGTGAAACCGTTCAAAAATAGTAGGAGTTAATATTGATACATGCATAAAACTAGCATAATCCGCCATGCCCATAAGAGCTTCTGAAAATCTTCTCAATCCTAGACTCTAGTCCTTTCTGTTTAGATAATTTATTTTTGTCAGTCCCATCTGCTTACAAAGTAAATTGCACTGCTTTAAACATATTGAACCACATTTTTCATTTCTTTTAAATATGCAAATATGCAAACTGCATTTAGATGATCTATAAGAAAATATATTTTATGTAGTTGTTGTCATCCCCCCACCCCCCATCTATCAATCCAATAGTGTTGTTTGATATTTTGAAAATGCTAGGTATAATTATCCAGGAATGATTTCTCAGATTAGAAGTGAAACAGGGCTGGATATCCCTAATAAATGTGTGCATGTTTTCTATTAAACCCATGAATTTGTCAGATATAGACCTGTAAATGATTCACTAAGGGTTGGCAGCCCATTAGCCTTGCATTTATTTTGTATTTACTTATTTTATTCAGTTTGATGCTACCTGAGTAACCTGACAATAAATAACTCTGGGCATTTATAATCAGCCTGCTACTTTACTCCCAGCCATTTCAAGAATTTTTTTTTTAGGTTCTAGAACAGTGGTTCTCAACCTTTTTCAGGCCGAGACCCCACCTGCGCCGCCCATGCGCGGTGCGACCCCTACTTGCGCCGTGCATGTGCAGCGCGACGGGCCGAACCGTGCATGTGTGACGCGCGCGTGATCGGCTGAACCGTGCATGCATGGCGCGACGGGCTGAAACGTGTATGCGCAGCGCGCGCGCGATGGGCAGAACCGCACATTCGTGGCGCGACAGGCCAAACAGCGCATGCACGCTGTGCGCGCGACCGGCTGAACCACGTATGTGCGGCGCAACGGGCCGAAACGTGCATGCACAGTGCGCGTGCGATGGGCAGAATCGCGCATGCACGGCGCAACGGGTCGAACCGTGCATGCGCAGCGTGCATGCAACAGGTCAAACCACACATGCACAGCGCGCACGTGACGGCCCGAGCCGTGCATGCGCAGCGCATGCACGGCCGGCTGAACTGCGCATGCGCGGCGTGACAGGCCGAAACGTGCATGCGTGGCGCAACGGGCCGAAACGCGCATGCGCAGCGCACACCCGACGGGCAGAATCGCGCATGCGCGGCACGACGGGCCAAACCGCGCATGTGCAGCGCGCATGCAACAGGCCGAACCACGCATGCACAGCGCGCATGCGATGGTCCTAATCGCGCATGCGCGCACGACGGACCGAACCGCACATGCGTGGCGTGACAGGCCGAACTGCGCATGCACTGCGCGACGGGCCGAACTGTGCATGCGCGGCGCGAGCGACGGCCGAGGGGAAATGGGGGGAAAATGGCGGCCTGCGGTGGTTGGCGACCCCCGTGAAATGGTCGTTCGACCCCAAATGGGGTCGCGACCCACAGGTTGAGAACTGCTGTTCTAGAAGATCACCATGAAAATTAGGGAGATGTTTACCAACAGAGATAAGAAGCTTCTTCTTTCTTTCTTTCTTTCTTTCTTTCTTTCTTTCTTTCTTTCTTTCTTTCTTTCTTTCTTTTTAAAAAATGGTTACTTTAGTAATTATAAGTAATTCACTGAAAGTAATTGAAATTTGATCCCTTGAAAGTAATTCCCTGAGCCTAGTATTAATAAGGGCAAGGCCAAAAATATGAGAACCCAAGACAACTCTCCTTTTTCTTTTACCTTCATCACATTTTGTCTCTCTGTATCTTTTAAAACTCTCTTCCCCCTTTTTTGTCTTCCTTTTCTTCATCATTCAGTATTATGGTAAGAGAGGAAAAGAACACTTTGCCAGAAATCTGCTTAAATCAGCCTTTCTGCTCCCTTTTACTCTGGAGGCACTTTTGAAATAATATTCAGGTCTCAGGGAATTCCTGTATATAAAAAAAAATCACAAAAAATACAAAAACTTCACAATACAATAAACTTCTGACCTGTACACTGCACATTTTACAACATTTACCACAACAGCAAAGTGGAAGGTCAGCAGATGAGTCACAGTATGCAGCAATTCTCACAATTGCTAACATTGTACAGGGTGTTAAGTTAAAAAAAATGATATTTATTTTTTTCAATTACAAATTCTTATGGAAGCCCAGTTGAGAAAGGTTGCCATAAAGATTGCTGTTAAGATTGGGAAAAGGGCACACATTATCCAAGTTGCGAAGGTTCTTGTCCTTTTATTTACTAAGTGACAGGCATTTCAGACCCCATTTGAAAGGAAACCTGAATTTAATATGATAACGTTTAGGAAAAAGTTGATATTGAATCAGTTATTCAGAATCTGGGTGCTGTAGATCACAGACTCGCTGAAGAACAGTGAGCTATCTTGATTCAGAATCAGTAATTCTAACCACCATCTTCCTAAGTATATTAAATGAAGACAGGAGAGAGTACCCATTTTTCAGAGAGTTAGAAATATCTATTAAAAAAGGTAAATCACAGCATCACTCACTTTTAACAATGTTTTTTTAAAAAATCTACCGTAGTTGTAATCTTCCTTTCACACTTTATCATCTTTACAATCTTCTTTTAAAATTCCTATTATGAGGAAATCAAGACATTTGTGTTATGCTTCAAAAGGACCACGAATGTCCATAGGAAGGAAGGCAGGGTCAAAAAAGTCAAGATGGCGGGCACGATTGTGTGAGCAAAGCTCTACTGGCTTTATATGTGTTGCACACCAGTTAAAAGGGGTTGGGTGTTGACTGTGGAGTCATGCCCACCATCTTGTAAAGCAATTTAAAATTGACCTTGGAAAGTAATGTAATAATAATATTTTTAAAAAATGTATATGCTGCTCACCTCCCAGCGACTCTGGGAGATTTACAGATTGTTAAAAACATTTATATAATAAAGAAAGAACTCTACAAAGCATGAAAACAACACTACCAAAGAAACAAAGGTGGCAGAGAAAACAAACCCAGATGGCTTGGAGATATAAAAGAGCTTTTAAGGGGGGGAAGGAAGGAACAAGCTGTTAAGGAGGGATTTGGAGAAGAGATTACACAGTCCAGAAATTGAAGGATGCATGAGAAAGAAACTCAATTAACTCCACCTTGATTTTGTTTGGTATAAGGTGGGGCAAAGAGAAACTCTGTCAAGCTTTCAAGATTTTGTTACTGTCCTCTAAAACAATGAAATAACATTTCTGGACCCTGTGTGATATTTCTTGACCTGGTGTACTCAAAGGGCTGTCACATCCTGCCTTTCTCTCTCTCTCTCTCTCTCTCTCTCTCTCTCTCTCTCTCTCTCTCTCTCTCTCTCTCTCTCTCTCTCTCTCTCTCTCTCTCTCTCTCTCTCTCTCTCTCTCTCTCTCTCTCTCTCTCTCTCTCTCTCTCTCTCTCACACACACACACACACACACACACACACACACACACACTGAAAAGGATGGTAAGCTATTGTGGGACAGCTACCTGAGGTAATTGGTGCCTCCACAATTTCAGTGCAGTTTGGCAGTCATATAAAAAGGCACATTGCTACTTGGGATTTTTATTGGGTTTATTGGATTATGTTTCAGTCATCTGAATACTCAGAATAAACTGCTCATGGACTATGACCAATCTGAAAAGAAACACAGATTAAATTCACACAGATAGTTATATACATATACATATAGGCATATTAATTTTAAAGGTTTCTGCATTGTGTTGTGATACATGATAGTGAATGAGAAAGCAAGTGTGGAAATGACCTTAGAAATGAAGCATTAGAAAAGAGGTAAAATTCTGATTTTTCTATCATAGTACATTGGAAATAACTACATTCATGCTCATCTTATGTGATCCTTTCTGTCTCTCCAGTGTCAGTCATGATGTAAATTACGTAAATTATGTCCACTATTGATACTAACAGTAAATTGATTGGTTGTAGTGGCTTGGTGAAATATAATGAGGACATGTTCCATTGCCAGTGGTTTGATTCATGAAAAATCAGAAATAACAAAAATAGATATTAAGCACAGGATGTTACAGTTGGTCCAAAATGGAGGAGCACATGGGGTTCTGGCTACTCCATGGTTCACATATGTTACCCTCCATCCCGCCTCTATCTTTCAATTCCTTCCTTCCTTCCTTCCTTCCTTCCTTCCTTCCTTCCTTCCTTCCTTCCTTCCTTCCTTCCTTCCTTCCTTCCTTCCTTCCTTCCTTCCTTCCTTTTCAATGGGAAAACCCTTAATAAATATATTAAAAAATATGTTTTGTTTTGTTCCAGATGTTTAGGTTGTAATTGGGGGCACCAGAAGGTCCTTTGTTGGTTTTATGTTTTTTAGATTGTTTTAACATTTTATTATTGCTTCTGAACCTCTTCTAAATAAATAACATAAAAATAAAAATTGCCCATTTCACCTTCTCTATGCTGCTGCTGTGTCATCTTGAGCATTCTCCATTGAAACTTGTTATCACCCTAGCATCCTCATAGATCAAAGCAGATGATTATCTTTATTCCAAACAATTTAGGTTAAAAGTTAATATCAGCTAAAGGTTACAAATGTAAGAAAAACCAACAGATCAAAGCTAAAAAAGAAAGTATGGTGCAAATGAGATATTGAAGGGAAAGGGAAAGAAAAGGAAAGGAAAAGGAAAGGGGAAAAGAAAAAAGAAAAGAAAAAGCTGCCTAATACCTTGGAGAGCCAACAGCTGATTGTGCTATGGACTAATGGCCTGATAAAGAAGCTTCCCATGTATCTAAACACAATGTGGGAAGTATAGAGGTATGGACATAGGACATGGCTGTTGGTGAGAGTTGGCAGGAAAGGAGCAGAAAACAAAAAGCTAATAGTCAGAGGACTGCCAGTTTTATGTACAATAGAAGCTCTCTTTAAAATTAAGCATTGCATTGAAGAAGAAAAGAAATCCACCAAAATTCTTAAGAGGGCATTGAAGCTCAATAGATTAACCCCCCTCCCATTTTAAAATAGATTTGCATACATCAGCCCTAAGCTTCAGTAGGATTAAGGTTACCTAGGCATCTGAGGCTCAGAATTTTAGAAAGAACAGAGACTAGGTTCACACATTGCACTAAACCTTGGTTTGTTTAAACACAGTTCCAAAGGCCACCAATAGGCACACACAGATAAACCACATTTATACACCATTCAAAAAAGAATAAAAAAACCCTAGGAAGTAAACATGAAGGTATATTCCTTCAACAGCCCACATTCAGATAAGCAGGGATCAGCACCAGACAAACAATCAGGCAGAAAATAATATTTTGATCAAGGAATCACCAAGGTGGAAACTACATCCTCATCAAAACTGGCAGAGCAAGCTGCTACATATAGAATAAACAGGCAGCAAACTCCGCACTCACACTGATGATGTTACCTAGTTGGGTAATGAAAGCAAATAACAAAGCTCAGAGTCCAAGAACTCTACAGTCCAACCCTGAACCACAGATATTTTCTACTATCGAAACATGGTTTATTGCTTTAGATGTATTTGGATAGGTTTGCATAATATGGGAAGCCATAAACCATATTTGACTCCTTTGCAAATGTGACAGGCTAGGCCCAAACCAAACCAATCAGATTATATCTGAGTGTGATATGTGAATCCAGCCAATACAGGTAGTATTTGATTTATGACTGTAATTGAACCTGACAAATATGGTCATAAATTGTCACCGCATGATTGGACCCATTTTTATGACCTTTTTTGTGGCAGTCATTAAGTGAACCCTGCAGTCGTTAAATGAACCCATGTTTGCTATGGTCTGGTTTTTGCGAGAAACCAGAAATCAAAGCCAGCTTCTGGCAAAAACGTTAGTTGTGGAGATGTGATTGCAGGGTTCTGCAAATGGCCATAAATGTAGGCTGGATACCAGTGCCCAAAACGTGGTCACATGACCATGGGAGAGGACCTGGTGTCAGAACTTCAAAACTGGGTCATAACTAGCTTTTTTGGGGGGGGTCCATCATAAAATCAAAGACCACTGTAGCAGACATCACCAGCTTAGTACATGGAGCAAAATTGCGATTCAACCATAATGGGCAAGGGGGACTGAAGCCAGCAGCAACACTTTTAAGACAAAGAAAAATTACTCCATTTTCCTTTCCTCTTCCCTGTTTCGATCCCATAACAGAAGTTTCCGTTTGTTCTTCTTTGAACAGCCAAGGAAGCAGATTCAGTTTGGAGTCAGCCTCTGAATTCTGCAAAGTTTAAGGCAGGAGCAAGCCAAAATTATCCTCCCTCATGAGGGCAGAAACAGGATCACAGATGTCACTTTGCCTGTGACATAATGTGGTGGCTTTATATACAGGCAATCCTTGATTTACAATCACAGCTGAGCCCAAAATTTCTGTTGCTAAGTGAGACAGTTAAGTAAGTTTTGTCCCATTTTACAACTTTGCTTGCCACCGTTGTTAAGTGAATCACCACAGTTTTTAAATTAGTAACGCAAAATGAATCTGGTTTCCCCCATTGAGTTTGCTTGTCAAAAGTTTGCAAAGGAGGCTGCCACTGTCATAGAAATGAACCAGGTGCTAAGCAGCCGAATTTTGATCACATGACCATGGGAATGCTATAATTGCTTGTAAGTGTGAAAAATGGTCATAAATCACTTTTTTCAATGCCATTGTAACTTTGGTCACTAAAGGAATGATTGAGTCAAGGACTACCTGTAATTTGATCCTAGTGCTGCTGCTGAAGTGCAGAAGAACCAGACTTTTTAGATCTTTTTAGCTACAAAGAGAGGCTTCGGGATCAGCCTGGGTCTTCTGGTTTTATTTACTCTCAAGTGCACCTTTGACAATAGTTTGTCATACCAAAGTTGCTACAGCTATGACTTCTCTTGCAATAGTGGCAAATATCTGTAGCTCAGGTGTAGGATGAGGTAACCTGAGGTAAACTCCCCATAAACTCAGGTGTAGGATGAGGTAACCTGAGGTAAACTCCCCATAAACTCAGGTGTAGGATGAGGAAACCTGAGGTAAACTCCCCATAAACTCAGGTGTAGGATGAGGTAACCTGAGGTAAACACCCCACAAGACTCATCACAAACCTCTCATTGATGACTCATACCTGACCCATCACAAGACCTTTATTTGACACACCCACATCTGAAGCCCTTATAAACAGAACTCTAACACTGGCATCGCCTAAACTCCGCTGAAGATGTTACCTAGCCGGGTAACAAAACGTTTGGAAACCAACCCACAAGCTCGGAGAACGAACCTTCACCCTTATGACTTCTTTTTTCAAAGTTCTTTCTGAGCTCAAGATTTCGTTTTGATTACTCTCAGCAGCAAATTCAGAAAAATAAAAATGCGGTTGGGATAGTACCAAGTTAAGCTTCTCATGTTTAGCTAGAATCTGACTTAATAATAATTAAGGGGGGGGGGAAGGCATTTGTCCTCTTCTTTATACTGAGCTTGCTAAGGAAACAAAGGCTGGATTGGATCAATGCATAATAAAAGGCTGACATTCTGTTTGTTGTCTGAATTGCAGTTTTTTTTAAGATGGGCACGCAGTGTGTGTATTTTATGGGCTGTTTGTGTATTGTGCCAAATTGGAGGTAGCAACCCACATAAGGATCTAACCTATTAGAGGAAAATGACTATTATAGCACTTTCTCCACTTTGTTTTTCCTCTACAGTAAGGCCCTTACACCTTTTTCAATTCTTTTTTCTTTTTTTCCAGGCTTTTTGTGGCATCCTAAACAGAAGGATATTGAAGGGAGCTGATGCGGCTTTGATCCTTAGGCTTGTTGTCAAAGCGCTTGGAAATGAAGAGAGTGTTGGCTACAATTGACTGTGACAATTAGGAGATGATCAGAGCTCTAGAGTGGAATACTTAAAGGGTAATTTACATGTCAGTTTGTCGAATAATAATAAAAAAAAGATATTCAGCCAAGGTTCTCCCCCCTTTCAGTGCCTTGTAAACTGCAATTTGTGTTCTGGTTTAAAAAGAAAAAAGAAAAAAAAAGAAAGAAAAACTCTGGCAGAGGAGTTAGGATAGACATTTCCATTTGAAAAGAGGCAATCATAAGGCCACTGCTGAGCCTATTGTCCACTAAAACTGCTGATTTGCAACCAGAGAGGGAATGAGTAGACTTCCCCTTGTCCAAGGTAACTCTCCTTTCCCCTGTTTTGGTGCCTTTTAAAATGTTGAAAGGGTTTCTTGCACCTCCAGTCCCTCATTTACAGTCATTACAACCTAGTTCCCAGACTTGAGGGGTGCTTTATCCTAGGAGGACACCAACAACAACTAGGTAGCAAGCAGGAAGAAAATGGAAAAGGCTACTTTTCTCAAACAGACTGACATTCTTACCCTCCCTGAGTGTGTCTCTGTCTGTCTGTTCTATCACTTTCTGCATTTTTTCCATCACAATTGCATTGTTTCTGTCTTTGCCTCCCCCCAGTTTCCTCCCATACCTCTTTACATGTCATTTCTATGCAGGCATTCTTGGGGCAGCTTCAGATCTTTTCTATGTTTAACCTCACTTGCTCTCTGCCATTCCAGGGAGGAACCTGCTGTTACCTAACTGGCATTGCTGCTGCTCCAATCATAAATGGCCATCATATATCTCCCAGCTGCAGTAACAAGCTATGTGGCAGCTTAGAAAAGGCAACTGATTTTTTAAAAAATAAATTAAGTGTTCTGGGAGTCTCTTTCTTTCTTTCTTTCTTTCTTTCTTTCTTTCTTTCTTTCTTTCTTTCTTTCTTTCTTTCTTTCTTTCTTTCTTTCTTTCTTTCGTTCTTTCTTTCCCATATCTCTTTCTTTTCTTTTCTTTTTGTTTCTTTTTTCTTTTCTTCCCCCCTTTTCCTGATTCTATTGTTTTTACAAATAATTCAAGGCAGCAAACATATCCAACACAATTTCCTCTTCCTGCTTTCCCCACAACAACAACCCTATGAGGTAGGTTGGGCTGAGAGAGAGCAACTGGGTCTAAGTCACCCAGCTGTCTTTCATGCCTAAAGTGGGACTAGCACTCGCAATCTCCTGGTGTTTAGCCTGGTGCCTTAATCACTGACTAGACCAAACTGGTGTGTTGCTCAGTGTGAAAGCTTCTAATGTTAAAATGGCAGCAACGTTGTCTAAACTCTAGGAGGAAAATACACCCAAGTGTAAGGAGCTGCCATAAGGAGTCCTACTGTGGTGTCCTGAAATAATCCACTTTTGCTTAATCAGAGTTTCAACCAGCTAATAAAAGAAGCCCTTGAATCTGATGATTGCCTGGACACATGCATCCTATTTTTTGTGGAGGGCTGGGTTTATTTGGCAGAAGTACTTTTGTTTCCTTCTGGGTTATTATTCATCTTGCCAGACTAGTCTGCAGTTTGGTGGCCTCTCAGAAACGCCACCCAGGCTGAACCCTGCCTAGCTTCCGAGTCAGACAAGGTGGGCCAGATGTTTCAATATTTGAGAAAAATCACCATTTACTACATGGAGTTTTACTAACAGTATTTTACTAGACAAGATAAAATTAGTTGGGTGCACGCAAGCATGGTCTACCCGTCAAAAAGATTAGATTCATACAATCCGCTAAGACAGAAAACTGGAAACATATTTTGCCCTTGTAAAATATGGTGAAGGAGGTAATTATGATTAGCTCTTAAGGTCATCCAAGTCTGGGGATTCCAGAAAGTAACCTTGGGAAAGCTTTTGTGAACAATACCTGCTCCACCACTGAACTATATATTATGGGCTTTCCATCCTACTCAAGATTGAGATTTTTATTTTTAATGGAAGTTGTTGCTGCTGCTACTGCTGCATTACCAGCAACCATTACCCTATTAGTTCAAATGGATGCATAGCATTTAAAAATCCTGATGGATTAAAAAAGAAAAATGAAAAGAGCATGATTCCTGCATGTTGGGGCATCTCAGGTGTATGCAGGAAAATAGTTGGCTTGAGCCATGATAAGCTGGTTTAGGGAAGCGAGGACTGTGAATGAATGCTACTCCCTTTTCACTATTGAGTAACACAACATGCACGATCTTACTGCACTGAGGTAACCCAGGAGTAAATACAGTAAACAGTGGTTTGCATTAAATGTGGTTTATATTACACTATATCTACAAATATACACTAGAAATAAAATATATACATGTGGTGAAACTGCAAACTCCAATATACAGCAATTATAGCAGGATATGGACGAGAGAGAGAGAGAGAGAGAGAGAGAGAGAGAGAGAGAGAGAGAGAGAGAGAGAGAGAGAGAGAGAGAGAGAGAGAGAGAGAGAGAGAGAGAGAGAGAGAGAGAGAGAGAGAGAGAGAGAGAGAGAGAGAGAGCACAGCAGCAAAAGCCTTCACTTTTATACTCAGGCTCTTAAAGAGATACACACAGTGGTGGGATTCAGCCAGTTCACACCACTTCGGCAGAACCGGTAACTAATGTTTTGTTGCCCAGGCCCAGAATGGACTTCCGGAAGCGGCATCCACACAGAGAACCGGTTGTTCACATATTTGAATCCCATCACTGGAAACACACACTTGCTGAGTCATTTCTATTATTGCATCATCCACCTTACATTGCATTACATCATTACATAAGCTGTTTGCTTTTAAATCATAACCTTGACACCTCAGCTGCCACAATTGGGCTAAAAGGAAGTAAGTGGAGGAGACTGCATATACCAGTGATGGCGAACCTTTTAGAGACCGAGTGCCCAAAAACTGGCCCCGCCCCCGCTCCACCCCCTGCCCTGCCCCACCCCCACCCCACCTGTCCGCAGGGCCATTCACCACCTCCAGGGCCCGCTGCAGATCGCCCAAAAGCACCATTGCGGCCATGCCCTCTGCCCACGCCCCGCAGCATCAACTGTGTGCGATAGGGTGTGAGGGCAGAGTCTTGTCTACGCTGCCTGGCTGCCATGTCCCTGGCTGCACTGCTCCGTGTGGGTCACGCTTGGCGACTCTCCTCCAGGGGGGCTGCTGGTGAGGGGGTAACGAGAGGAGGCAAGGCTGGGGCAATGGCACATGTGCCCACAGAGGGTGCTCCAAGTGCCGCCTCTGGCACGCGTGCCATAGGTTGCCACCACTGGAATATACCGTGTGTTCTCTCCTAAGCCCAATTCTTCCTCAGTATTTCATAGTGTTAGATGCAATATAACCTTACACTCTAAAAGAGAGAAATAATGTATTATGGAGGACATCCACTGAACAGCAAGTTCTCAAGGGTGATATTTGGGGGATGGAATTGACTTCAGGTATACAACCTCCAAATCCAAATCTCCCCCTCTGTAGGAAACCCATCTACTCCAACAAAAATCTGGCTAGAACACAGGGACTATAGTACATCCCCATAGAAGAAAATATTTGTAGCTCAGGGTTGAAATGAGCATCCTTGATGCTCTGTGAGCTTAGTTGTTTTCTTGCAGACCTTTCATTATCCAACTAGGTAACATCTGTGGTAGAGTGTGTTCCCCCCTCCAAACAAAGTGGCCTAACAAAGATTTGCATACACAAACTAGCTATACACACCGTACATATCACTTGCCAAAACAACTTTTTTCAATAGGAACATATTACAGGCAAGTAATATCCAGATGGATAGAAAGTACACTTGGATACCTCTTGATATCTATTTGTGGTTTCTGAACCAAAACAAGGAAGTATGGGAGATACAGAGGGATGACAAAAGGAGTATGGTTTTTCCCTTTTTTTGCTTGACCTTCTCCCACAAATGTCAGTGTCATTATGCATGAAGTACATAACAAGAAGCAGAAAAGAGGCTAACATTTATATTCTGCAGGTCTGAGAATCACGCCCAAAGTGACTTAACAACTAAATACATGAAAAGTATGACCATTAAAATAGGATAGAAAATCAAATGTGTATATATAAAAAAACCACTCAAAATAAACATGTACTTGGGGCAGGGGGAAATGATATGTTCCTTCCTACTAAAAAGAAATCCATGGGCCAGAGATATTGGCACTTGTGGGAAAAGAAACACTTTTTAGTTCCCAGAATGTTCAACCAGGATGTAAACAGAGAATCTGGAAGATTTTTCCAATCAGACAGGCTTGTATGGAATAAACTTCAAATGCCTGAAACCTAAACTCTAAATCTGTATGGGTATATATGTGTATATATATATATACATATACAGGGGAAGGCGGGGCTCCTTGGTGCTCTCTGAGCTTGGTTGTTTTCTTGCAGGTGTTTCATTACCCCAACTAGCACTGATGATGTTACCTAGTTTGGGTAATGAAACGTCTGCAAGAAAACAACCAAGCTCAGAGAGCACCAAGGACCTCTCATTTTAACCCTGAGCTACAAATATTCTCCTTATTGATACATATACATACATACACATACCGTACATAACACAAACCCAAACATATTTCTGCACTGCTCTGTACCTGTGTGGAATATATTCTATGAAGATGTTAATTTCAGCTTCGATATTAAGATTACTTTCTTTGAATTTCAACTTGTTTTTTTTTAATATGACCTTTCTTCTTTATGGCCATGTCAGAAAATAAAAGAGAAAGAGAGAAAAGGATGCAAAGAGAACCAGCAGGCAAGAGCAAACAGTATAATGAGGTAGGGAGTATGGGATAGCTTTTGGCTTAAACAGTGTCTGCAGAATCAAGGCAAACTAGATGTGTATCAAAAATCAGCCACAGTAGGAGGTATCCGTCTCCCAGGTAATGGCTAAATGACAAGCAGATGAGCCGCCATCATATTGATTTAAGCATTTTGTTCCAGCCAGTCACAATTAACTTTGATTTGTTTTTACTTTCCTCTTACAGGTTTGCATTTAAAGCACTCTGAGAGCACTAATTGTATAACGTTTTACAAACTGCACATTCTCTTTCTGGAGTGGTAATGAATGAATGGAAAAGGCTGGAATTTATTTGACATTCTAGGCAGGAGCTTTTTCAGAGCACTTCTTGCTCTGTGTGAAATTGGGATGGAAGGTGAGCAGCTAAATGGAGTGCTTTAGGAAAGAAAAGACAGACTGTTAAAAACCCAACCTTTAAAATAATTTATCTGTTGTCTTTGGGATAAGCGTGTGGTCCCTAGCTTAATGTGTGAAGGTCAAGTTTTGAAATCCCAAATTAATGGAAATTAAAATTATTGAAGATAAATAGCAGGAAAGGGTTATCACCTAGCAGTGAGCATAGCTTTCTTCAGTGACCATCTTCTGCCATTTACCAGAGAAGAATCCTCCATGATCAATAATTTGATGAGAATTTGTAGATGGCACATTTTGCCTGATGCTATGTGGGTGAGCATAACATAATCTGAAAATACACATAGGCTGGGTTAACACATGTTAAGGTAAAATTTAGTGTGTTTGGTTTGGACTTCATATGTTATAAACTTTACCATTTTATATAAAACCAGCCATTCGTGATTTTTATCGGTAACCGAGGTTTTTTAAAGACTTTTGTCTTAGTAGCATGATACTGCAGGACAGGGATCTCTAAACTTGGCAACTTTAAAACTTGTGGACTTCAACTCCCAGAATTCTTCAGCTAACTATGCTGTCTGGGGAATTCTGGGAGTTGAAGTCCACAAGTCTTATACTTGCCAAGTTTGGAGACCCCTGCCATAGAGGAGAGCTGTGTTAGTCTATGATAGTCAGATTTTTGCTTTGAAATTACGTCATGGAGGACTATTTGAATGATTACCAGTAGTTTAATCTATTCAAAGCTCACGCGGCTGGTGTATGGTGGGATTTATAATACAATATATCTGGAGGCAAGAGGATTATGGGAGGCTAAGTAAACTTCACGTACAACTTTATTCAGAGCCAATCAGAATTTCTCTTGTTGAGATTTTGAAAGTTTGGTATTGCATGAATTGAATAACTTCCTCTGGTTCCATCCAGCTTTTGTTTCCTTCAGTTGGCATGCAAACTCTTGGAAAAAATGAGCCAATGGCAGCAACAAACAATATATTTCTGTCAAAGTCAACCAAAAGTTGTGGCCCTCTGAACTTATGTGTTGAGTTTAGTAGGACTTCCCCATGATTCACTTTCCTGGGAATGTGGCCTCACTGAATTAATTTGCCTAAGTAACTAAACTAAAAATCCTTAAAGAAACAGTTATAGATCTAAATTATTATGTCTTAAGGTACTTACCCATTTATTACAGGGCAAGGTTTTTAAAAACAACAGTTTCACTTGGAGATGTCTTAAATCAGGGGTTCTCAACCTTGGCAACTTTAAGACTTGTGGACTTCAATTCCCAGAATTCCTCAGCCAGCAAAGCTGGCTGAGGAATTCTGGGAATTGAAGTCCACAAGTCTTAAAGTTGCCAAGGTTGAGAACCCCTGTCTTAAATGAACTGAGAAGCAGAATATCCACAGAATAGCAAGGTCATTCATAAGATCTGCCCTGAAAGTTTTAGAAGACAAAATACCTTCTGTAAGCTTGTTTTGTTTCTCACTGGCCACTTCCTGCTTTTAGCAGTGATTTCCCACATTTATTTATTTTTTTCTACAATTTTTCCCCACAGTCTTAGTCCACCCCGATCCACTTTAACAGTGACTTCATCGCCTCAAGAACACCTCTTTCCTTTTTGGTGATCGGCAAACCTAACTTCATAGCATTTAGTAATAACAAATATTTAATGCTTCTGTATTTTTTTCTCCTCACTGTACAGTTTCCATTCTAGATTGGGGATGGCATTTCAAGAGAAGAAAGGTTGAAACTCAGTGGTGGAGTTGGAAGCTGTCTAATTTAAATAGAGTAGGGAATATCTATGAGCTACTTACAGCCTAGTAAGCAGGGGGGGGAGGGACTTAGAAATGCTACCATCCCATTCACCATGTGCCATAGTTTCTCTTTAATATGGAAACTGAAGCAGAACTTGAGAAAATATTCCAATCTTCTAACCAGTATCCAGCTGGGATTGGCAGCAGAAAAACCAGGATTGGAAATGGCAAAGCTCTATGAGGAAAGTCTGTTCTTGTTATACTTCCAACAGGGACTAGAAGCTGGAGAACTAAACATCTTAACACACAACCTGTTCCATCAAGTTTCCATCCCATAGCAGGCTTAGGTCCAAATCCTCATATATTGTAAAAAGGGATGAAGAGGAGACTGCAGTTCTTTTGAGTCCTGTGGAGCTGCAAATAGTTAAACAATAGTTTAACTCTTTGTAGTGCATAAGAATATTTTCAACACTGACTGTTTTACCTCTGTTAAGTAGCAGTTTTGTCCCAGCAACCAGGATTTGTTGTACGGTAGTTTATTGTGAATGTAGTGAGGAACACTGGGTTGATTTTACAGAATCATTTTAGGAATTTCAGAGATATATCTTCTGAAAATGTTTTTATCTCTGCAGGTGTCAAATCCTGAAGAAAGAGGCAGATATAGTGTTAGTGGTTGCTGCTGCCAATATAGTTGGTTTCTTCATCCCACATGTCCAAATCGGAGCCAAGTTTTTTTTGAAGATTTTAGTGCTGGTAGTGGATTTTAGGCTTGTTGTGTTTGCTGTTTTATTATTTTGCATAATATACCTCTTCCAATAATTTGAGATAAAGGGGGAAGAGTTAGATAAAATCTTAATGAGATAGACTTCTAATTGTTTTTTTGTACAATGTATAATATAATGGATCTTATAGAAAAGGGTGCAAGAGAAAATGTGTAATGCAAAGTATAACTATTACAATAAAGTAATGCCATGTCATAAACCTTCTAGGTAATTTGAATTATTTTGTTCCATTGTGAATCAACCCACATGTTTTTCCATATGGTTGTTCAGAAGAAGTGTGTGTCTCACGTTGGATTGGAGTTAAAAATGCACAAGTGAAGATATTTTGAATGTTCCATTTTTTAAGGACATTTTACCTTGTTCGGTGCTGTTATCACAGCATGCAACTCCTAGCCCCATATTGGGCTAATAGGTATTATCTATATTTTTTATAAAAGCCTTTTTATCTTCCATTTGGAAGAAAACAGGCCAAAGAACTTTCAGGCTGACATCCAACTATTGGTTCATAGAACTATAAGGATAAAGATCACTCTAAAAACAAATAACCAATGATTTGCTATTTATTTATCAAATTTCTACACTGCCCATCCCACCTAAGTGATTCTGGACAGTTTAAAAACAACATCGTAAAGCAATACAAAAAAGTGACGAAAAGCACAAACAAGGTTAAAATTTACAAGTTAAAAGAAAAACAAACAAAAAATGAGAATTGGGAGATTCTTCCAGAAAGTGAGGGCTTGCCACTCTTGGTTCTTGGTTCTTGTATCCATTGCCTTTCCCCTCAAGTTAATTTCAGGAGTGAATAGGACTGATAGTTATTTCATTTGGGACCATGTGAATTGTCCATATTTGACCCACTACAATGATGTCTACAATTCCATTGTGGAAATGGCAACTGACCCGGAGAGTTACGTCTCGTAATTTCAATTTCACTCCGAGCCTCCTAGCAGATTCCACGGCCTTTAGAACTGAGTGTTAGTCCCAAAGGTGCTTTTTCAAAAGGCACCTGGACTTTCTTTGTTTTTTCTTGAGGACGTTTTCCTTCTCATCCAAGAAGCTTCTTTAGTTCTTCAGAACTGAAGACAACCATGGGACAACCATGACCTGGACAACTATGACTTGGATGACCGAGAATCTCCATAGACCAGAGGTCCCCAACCTATGGGCTGTGGTCCACTACCAGGCCATGGCCTCTTGGCCACCAGGCCACATGAGTGGCTGGCCAGTGCGTGCACACATGTGCATGTGCTCACCCCTCCTTGCGCCAGAGCTACCTGAACCTCAAGCCTCACACTAGCCGAGCTGCACACCGGCACTAGCAGCTCCATTTACAGAGCGTGCATGCTCACAGCCCCTTTCGTGCACATGCAGCCACATTTGCATGTGTGCGCATGCATGCATAAAGGTGCCTGCCCCTCCCTTTCCCACTGGGCTACCAACTCAGAAAGGTTGGGGACCCCTGCCATAGACAACTAAAATGTTAGGTTATCACTGCAGCTAAGAAATGGGATTTTTTTTTAAAAATTATAAAACTTTTACTGAACATTTTTTTTCACAAACCTAAAACCTACAAAAAGTAAAAAAAAGAAAATAAGAGAAAATAGAAAAGGCAGAAAAGGAGAAAAGCGTGAAGAAAGAAAAAGAAAAAAAGCAATATTTATAGAAATGTCTTTGCAATGTTTACATAGTTAACTCTGTTTCCGTCCTCCCATACACATCTCATTTTAATCAATAAATCCAGTGAGATAAGGAATTCTTGACAATATATCAAAGTCCATTAAATGATGGCATACTTTTTAGCCAGCAAGAATCTCTCTTATCAAGGAAGCAGACAAACAGAAAACAGATTAATTTTCACAAGGTAAAGTTTAAGACATGTATGCCCTTTCTCCTACAGAACATACCTTAAAATTTAAGATTTTAAAACAGTGCCTGAGTTTTGCTGTGTTCACACCAGATGAAATTATCCTCCTGTTTGCTGCTAATTATTAATATGTTCAGTACTGTAAGTGAAAATAAAAATATGTTCCTAATTAAAGAGCCTGGGAAAATGTAACATGTTTTAGTTAGATTTGTCATTTAACTGACAAACAAACAAACAACAGTTGAACTATACGCTAGTCATCTGCGAACTATGCCTATGAGAAACTGAATGCAGAGTAGAGGATGGGGGTTCTGTCATATTATGAAAGAAAAAAAAATCTATCGTGGGAGAGATTATTCCCGTTTGTCACTGAGTTCTGAAATGAGACAAGGTATTAGCTTATATTGTTAAAAGATGTGCTAATTCTGCAACATCTATGTGCAAAGTCACTTCAAAGGTAGAAAAAATGAATGTCACTTTTTTGATTCAACCGTTTCCACATGGAAAGATTATGGTCTATGGCTTGGAAGCCACCCAGCTGAAGCCCATTGCCAAGGCCCTAGAGCCCTGTGATTCCAGAGCTGAGTGAATTTCAGTATGGGTAGCTTATGTTCTGCACATGTCAACGTGCCTGAGAAGATTAATTTCAGAGGAGAGGCCAACCTTTTGTTGAGAGTGCCCTTAATCCAATCTGAAACATGACATAGTGCCACTCTAATATTTATGTCGGTACATATGCAGTCCTCTCTCCAGTGTGGGTGGCTACTAGGGTTCTACTCAAAGAAACAAAATTCAGATCTAAAGAGTCTGAAACTGAGGATTCACATAAAGGACTGTGGGTTGGTATCCTGCATCGCCTTACAAGTTGGCCACCTAGGCTTCAGCATAGCTCTTTCCCATCTCTAAGTAGGTTGGACTGCAACTCCCATCTATGGCAATGCTGAGTGATGGAAGCTTTAGTTTTGCACATCTGGGGCCCACCAGTGGAAGGCTGGTTAAGCATACCCGTATTAAGTCTTTGCTAACACACCCTGGAATATTTTATCTGGCATATGATTTGGTAGCTTGAGGGCCCAGCTACATGTTATATTAATTACAGACTTAGTAATCTCACTGTGGCTTTTAAAGAATGAAATGCTATGTGGGGTGGGGGAAGGTTATCATTAGAAATGCAGTGCATGGGGAGGAGAAATTAAGCCTTATTGACAAAACCTGTGATTCTCCATGGCAATTTAATCGTGACAATCAGAGGAATGGCAGATGTTGCAGCCAGAACACCCTCACATCCACCTTTGTGGATGCTTTAGCATAAGGGGAAAGAACGTTCCATAGATGCCAAGGGAAGGTCTTCTCCATGCCAGTTGACATAGGAATAATGTTCAGCACACCTTACGTTTATTTAATTTTCAAATCTGCATACAATTCGTAGGGAATATCAACCTTATTTTAATCAAACATATGTAATCATTTACAACTTAGTACTTACATTTTGGAGATTGTTTTGATCTTCAACTGCACAGCCGCTCTTTGTTTCCTATGGCTTCTCTTTACCCTTTGCTGTCTTCAACGGGAGGTACAAAATGGTTGTATGAGAGCTGGGTTTCTTACATATATAGTAAAGTGGAGAAAAGAAGACTTGGTGGTGAGGACAGCCATGTGTCTGGACACTGATGGCCGGTGACCCCGTGGCAGACTCAAGAAACTGTGGATGGATCGCATCAAGGAGGACATGAAATGTGGGAGCGTCACCCCTGAAGATGCCCTGGATTGAACCAAATGGAGACAGCTTTGTCAACAAGTGGATCCTGCCACAGCACAGGAATAATTCTAGAAGAAGAAGATGGTAAAGTACAGGGTAGTGTCCTTCAGCTAGAGTAAGTAAGCTAGCATGAGCTATGCTGTCCAGATTGCTGATGTCTGTAACTATTTGTAACTATTATGGAATCAGCCAAATATGTCCTTCTTAAATATCTACAGAAGGGATGGGTGAATTGGCCTACTTTGGCTTCCCCTCCCATCTAGCAGTGGCAAAACACCCTAAGCTCTTCTCCCTGACATTGAATTGAGCAGGGTTGGGTGAGCTTTGAGGGACGTTAGAATGGCAAGTTGATTGATCCTGTTGCTTGACTTGCAACTTGTAGTCCCAGAGTGCTACACAGGTGAAGTGGCACTGAATGGTCCCAATGATATTACTCAGCACAAATCTTCCTTTGTGTCTTGGGCTAATACGTTGTGCTAATTTTGAATATTGGGCTAATGCTCTTCCGAAATAGTGCTGATGGCTTGTTTATAGGAGTAGGGATGCTAAAATGAACCGGGAGGCTGAATGAGCTGCACCGTTTGCTAGTGCAGCAAGGAAATTACAGTCCTGACCTAAGTGAGGATTTCTAATCCTGACTTGTGGCTGGAAACATTTAATGCCACTAAATCTAGAATGTAGAAGATAAAAAGTATGCCTCCCACAAATAACAGAAACGGAACAGTGTACAGCCACACAAAACTCTTTCTTGGCATAAGCAACAGAAACATTGTGCACCCAATAGTGCTGAAACTGACAACACCAACCTGCCAAAGACTGGAACTGCAAGTCATCTCATGAGTAAATCCTCAGATCATTCCAGAATTTTATTGCTAAGATACTTTGCAAGAGCTTGACAAAAGAAATAAAAAGAATTCAGATAGCTGACAACAAGCACATGCGTTTTATTATCCCTATTATTTTTCACAACCACCCCTGCACCAAAATATAATTCACCACCACCACTTGAGTTTGGTACAACAGCTCATTTTATAGATGATACCACAGGGTCTTAATTTGGGTTGCCCACAAATTTATTAGAAAAACTTATGCTAGTTGAAATGATTGACAGACATTCTCTTCGAGCCAGTCCTATTTTGCAATGTTCAACAGTTCAACTGAAGAAGCATCTTGGATGAGAAGCGAAACATTTTCAAAGGGGGAAAAAAAAGTCCAGTTGCCTTTTGAGAAGCACCTTGGTAACAACCCTGATGTGGATGATTGAGAATCTCCAAAGAAGTTCAACTCTTCAGTTGAAAATAAATCATCATTCATAACTCTTAGCATCCTATATCAAAGCTTCTTTACATGTCCTTATTGTATTGGGCATGAACTGGCTATAAATCTTTGATCTGGAAACTCACTGGGAGCAAGGGAGCATCCCCCCCCCTCTCAAACATGGCAAAAACACTATTTGTTAAGTATCCCACATTAATTCTGGACAAAAATCTGAAGAAAAAAAAGAAAGAATTTTTAAGGGTTGTTCATGATTATAAACTAAAATTGGAAACCATTAAGGACCCTATTCTGCATCTCATTCCAGAACTGCTAATCAATTTCAGAAAACACCCATCTTCAATAAATTGCAGTTGAGAGGAATAATGTGATCCAAATGAAAAGTAGCCTTGCATATTTTAACAGCTTTTGAGAACTGGCATGGCAAATTTGAATACACAGCATGGCCCCATGGTCTTCTTCAGATTCATGAAAACAATATTTTAGACAAAAACATAGTGGTATAATGATAGGTGGAAATGACCTTGCGAGACTAGGCAAAGAGGTACTGAAATGGATCAGTTGTATAAGACAGGGGTCCCTAACCTATGGTCCGCAGCCCTCCATTGGGCTGTGGGCTCTTGGCCAGTGGGCTACAGAAACGGCTGGCCGGTGCATGCACGTGTGGGTGCGCATTCCCATTCACTCATGCTTGCGGCCCCATTTGCACATGCACATGGGCATGAATGGGAATGCTAGCATAGGGTGGGTGTCTGCAGCCCGTTTGCACATGCGCTGCTAGCCTGGATAGTTTGCACAGCCCATTCGCACATGTGTGAACTGGCCACTAGCTGCCATGGGGGGTGCATGGCCATTTGTGCATGTGCATGACGCCAGTGCATGCTGCATGTGCAAACTGGGTTGCTAGTGCCATGCCAGTGTGTGTGGCCCCATGTGTGTGTGTGCACGCATGCGCACCAATTTTGAAGCTGCTCTCCTTCCCTCTGGTCCTCGTGCCCAGAAAGGTTGGAGACCTCTGGTTAAGAAATGTACTTGCAAGATTTTGTCAATGTAGCTTAACAAAAATAGTAGCTCATCTGGTTGTATTTCCTATCTGATTGCCCCAGAAGGCTGACAACAGTCTTGAAAATTTGAAAGTACATTTCTCACTCACCCCTCATCTTCTTTACAGCCTGAAAAACTTTTCTGAGTTTCTTGCCCTGCTGTGGGCTATGGTTTCTCTTGTGTGTTTATTTTCTTG
The DNA here is from genome assembly GCA_034064705.1 of Bothrops alternatus. NCBI lineage: Eukaryota > Metazoa > Chordata > Lepidosauria > Squamata > Viperidae > Bothrops > Bothrops alternatus. The sequence continues at coordinate 62,000 of JARGCV010000129.1, forward strand.
GTAGTGCCTCTTTGCCCAATCTTCCTTTTCACATACCATTACAGTACCTGATTTTTCCCCCCCAGAAAATTCTTCCTTATGTAAGACTCAACTCAGAATGGTTCTAGAATGCCATTGCAAACAGAAGTTTTTTGCTATGTTAGAAAAATATACCTTTGATCTTCATGGAAAAAAATCTCTACAGAAGACATGCAGATATATCTTGCAAAAATTCCATCTATATTTACATAGCAGACATCTAGAAATGTGAAGGACATCCAACAATTTGTGGTCTTTGCCAACTTTTATAGAAGATTCACCCATAATACTGTAGTACACTCTGGCTTATTGCTTAATTTCTAGAAAAAGAACATAAATATAAAGATTATAAAGCTCCCTTCCAGGGTTTGAAGAATCTCTTTTAATCCCAACTATTATTCAGCTCTCTAGATCCCTGTCACCCTTTGTTGAGCAAAGTGATGTCTCAGATATTGCTTTGGGATCTGTTTTTCAGAATTTGGCAGGAGACAAGGGTCTCTTGTCTTGTTCCTTCAACTCTAGATGTTGTTATTTACTTATTTAAAAGATTTGTATGGCCACCTATTTTAGAGCACAATTCTGCCTGACTCACAATAACCATAAAAACCAAAGCAAAAATCCTGGTGCCTCAGTTATACTCATGCTATATTCTCAACAAATCATCCATCCTCCATCCAAATCATTCCTCTTTCACTCTACCCACCACTTGGATGAAAAGTCAGTTCTTTAGGGCCTTTCAGAAGGCTAAAAGGATGGCTGCTGTGGTATTACCACTGGAAGGATGTTCTGGTGTTTCTTTCCCAGTTAGAACCCTGATGGATACATCGTTAGATGAGGAGGAGAGGATCCAAAAGTTACACAACTGATTTCCCACCTTTCTTTTCATTCTTGATGCCACCTCACTCCAGCTCTGTTCTCCTTCCTACTGAAATACTGATTCCTCTGCAAATTCCGATACTTCAAACTAATTACTTTTTCTCTTTCAAGAACCACAAGAAATCTTTATTTCAGTGAAACTGGAGAACTCCAAGTGCTATGGGAGCTCAATATTAAATTCCAGTTGGTTTGATTTAGTGATGTAACAAAGTTACAGGCAAACCATCCATTGGCTTTTATAGACTTAGGCTACTAAAGGAATTCTGAGGTGCCAAATAAATAAACAAACAAACATGGTCTTTTCTTTTTTGATATATCCTCATTTATATCAAGTTATTCAGTTCTGAAGTTACCTTATCACCAGGAAAAAACAACCCACCCGATTGGACACTTATGCTATGAGAATGCAGTATGAAACTAAGAAAGCTGAACAGCTATGTGGACAGTTCCAGATGGATTCTGTACTGCAAATTAGAAAGCCCTGTGTTATATTCCATCTTGTTCTCCTTAATGAATGTTTTACTTCTGAAAAAAATGGGAAAAGCAATGAGAAGCCATAAGGCTTATGAATAGAAGACAATCTCAGCAAGACTCCTTGCAGAATCCATGAACAAGGCAAGACAATTGCAGGATAAAGCCTCATGTGGAAGTATCAGTTACTTTTCTTAGCAGTCAATGCAGTCTAATTAAACTAATGTTTAAGTTGAAAAATAAATTGGGTCTGACAATCAGTATCCATGCTGGAAGTGTAGAGAGGGAGAGACACCGAACTATTGAATTTAAGGGTGTAAACATAGGACTGAGATCATGAAGCATTCCATTATTTAAAGTTTTAAACCTACTGGTTAAATTGCTTTTATGTGAACTCCTCACACTTTAATGTACATTAATTTCTTCCCCTTCTCCTTAATAGGCAATTGTTTCTTTCTTGCTCCCCATGAAAGGTGTGCATTAGAATGCAAAAGAGAATGGGTTCTCAAACAGCATTTTAGCCCACAGCTCTTACATGAACACTGAAAAACAACAAATTCTTCTTATTGTCATTATTGCAGCAACACATATTTACAATATTTACAAAGGCTATGTTAACTGTCCTAGGAGTGGAAAGTAGTGGAATTCATTGGAATTCAATAAAGTATGCTCCTACCTAAAAAGCCAAAAACCTAGCATTTGGGGGAATCGTAATGTGATTAGCTTGTTATTTTTTACCAAAACAATGCAGACATCCTCATACACAAGATCCTTATACACAAATCTTACTATACCATAAATAGTTACTTGAAATATTTTGTCATTTTCTTCTATTATTGAGTCTTATTCTAATCACTCTGGAAAGAAAAGAAAAGAAAGAAAGAAAGAAGGAAGGAAGGAAGGAAAAGAAAGAAAGAAAATCAACTCTTTTCATGACAAATCTTTTTGAAGCAAATAAAAGTTGAGAATTACAGTTGGAGTTTCCCATATGATGTGCAAAGGATGGAAACCCACAAAATTAGTTTGATCAGAGGCCATAGCAGGACCTCCCCCCACAATCTCCCCCCCCCCAACTGTACCATCTTTCACTGAGAGTAGCTGTATGGCACTACTGTGAAATCTGAGACAGGCTAATGTCTATCCAAGCTGACAATTGTGGAGTTGTAATAATCTTGAACACCAGAATCCCAACTGTAAGGTTTTTGACTTTTACAGCAGTCATTGCTATTCATAATAAATAATGGTTAATACTGAATACACCTTCATTCACTATCTTTCTCTTCCCATATCTCTGAGTATGGCTCAAATGTAGGATTATATCTAATTAATAATAATAATAGTAAAGTTGGAAGGGACCTTGGAGGTCATCTAGTCCAACCCCCTGCTCGGGCAGGAAACCCTATACCATAATTTTCTCCCTCTGTTGATTGGAGTGCCATCCATGAGTAAAGCAAATTCCACACCCCTCCTTGCATGCCTCAAATCTTTTCTGGAGAATTGTGGGCGGGGAACTGTTTGCATACATTTGGAAGGCATATGTGGGAAGAAAAGGGGAAATTATCATTGTGTGAGCAAAAGATGTTCTTTTAAGTCTGGCTGTAATTCACAGCAGTACATACTCCTGACCAATATTAGAATCACTCACTGTCTCTGGCATAGGCATGGGTTGCTTTATTTTCAGTTTTAAGGATCAATGATTCACCAGAAAACTTCCTGTAATGAGATGTTCCTTGGTCAAAGAGCAAGAAGTTGTGTGGATGATAATATTCAGCATTCCTTGCTATACCCTGATTCAGCAGGTAGCACTTCAAAGGTCAATATTAATTGGCTAGCCAATATAGGTAGTCCTCACCTTATGACCACAATGGAGCCCCAAATTTCCATTGCTAAGCGAGACATTTTTTAAGTGAGTTTTGCCCCATTTTACAATCTTCCTTGTCACATTTATTGAGTGAATCACTGCAGTTGTTAAGTTAGTAACACGGTTGTTACTTCCCCATTGACTTTGCTTGTCAGAAGGTCACAAAAGGTGATTACATGACTCCAGGACACTGCAACCATCATAAATTTGAGTCAGTTGCCAAGCATCTGAATTCTGATCATGTGACCCTGGGAATGCTGCAAGAGTCGTAAGTGTGAAAAAGGGTCATAAGTCCATTTTTCACTTTGGTTGCTAAATGAATGGTTGTAAGTCAAGGACTATCTGTATTCCAAAAAGCCAATAGAAGCAAATTACCAGTAACCAGGCATCAAAAGGAAGCTTTCTCTCTCACAATCTCCAGCCCCAGGCAACAAATTTTGTGTGGATGCTACCCCCCAAAATGCTCTTAAATTCTGGCTGTGACTTCTCAAATCACCTCACAACTTTCCCCAACTCCTGCTATGTCTCGTATAAGTAAATGTTCAACTGTCCCTAAGCTTATGATGTAGCACAAGGTCTTCAGGTAACCAATTTAGTCCTGTGTGAATCAAGCAATGTAACTCAGCTCCTGACAGATCACACACTGACTCATAAATGATGAATTGGCTTGTGATAAAAAATATAGCTACCTTTAAAGAAAATAACGTTTTCAGTTGTGCTGGAAACTATGGTGAATCTTTAGTGCTGCTTAAAAGCATAATTAAGAGAAACATCAGCAGTTTAAGAAAATGAACCACCATGAGACAGGAAGATGGCTGTTTATTTCTGACCCCCTGATGGCCACCATTTTGTGAAGCCCTGTCATTAGAAAATGGCGACTGCTGTTTCCTTTCAGGATGACTGTGTACATGATCCATTTTGAAAAGTATAGGATTGTCAACAGTCCTTATTTGCTGATCTGCAAACACTTCTCCATGTCCCTGTCTGATTTTCAAGTGCAACTGTGTAGAGACTGACACCGTGCCCATCTGTTGGTTCACAATTGCAAAACTCTACCACATTTCTCCGATGGAATTGAGCACTTCTGTTTTAAACTTTGCCTGGGAGCTGCTGGCTGTCTTTCCAACACATTCTCCCCTTCTGTTGATTGCTAAGCTTTTCCAATGTTTGTATTAGGGATTGTATTAAAAGAAAATGAATTTCCATTCATTTTTGATGTCTACTTTTGGCGTTTGTTCTCTCTTCCAACCTTCATTTCAACCTGGACTGTTGCGTAACTTTTAAAAGCCATGTATTTTTGGTAAACAAAAATGTATTTTTGGTAAACTGGGATATCTAAAGATCTGAATTTCAGGGGAAAAGTGATTTGTGAACTGCTTCATCCTTTCCCTTTGTGGTATATTTGGGGCTGAGAAGCAATGAGAAAAGACAAATGCTTTTTTTTTTGAAAGCATAGATCTACAATTGTGTGCAAACGTTACAAGCATTTTTTCCCTTTCTCATCAATGGTGGTTTAATTTGCAGGGAAAGTTTGATGGGAGTTGCACTTAATTATATGTTTACCTCCCATTCTCCCTCAGAGAGAGATGGGGGGGGGAGAGAGACTACCTTAACTAGGAAGCTGTGCAGTAGTCTTTGCTTGTCATTTTTAATCAGGTTGTTGGAGGTAATTTTTGTTATGCCTCCTCATTACTGTGTTGTTTATCAATAGGTGCGCCAAGTGTCACTAGCTTTTCTCATCAAGGCAGGTCTGACAAAGAGCTGCAGCGCATGGGAAAGAGGCAGCTAGGTGAAACTAATGCCATAGATGTTTGATTCATTAAGAGCTTATTGTTAACGGGGATGTCTGCTTGTAAAGGCTCAGTCAAGCAAAAGAGTGCAGAGTAATCAGTCGGATTTATAGTTTGCAGGGCTTAAAAAAAAAGAAAGAAAATCAACATAAACCTTTGGGATATCGCAGGGGAGGGGAAGTGAGGCAGCTCTAACCTGAAACCTGCCAAAGAAGGTCAGGCGACACGAAGGTGGCCCCCTTAGTTTGGGGAAGATAGAGGAGGATTAAAGCCATATGGCCTGGCCTATCATACCTTATGACTTAAGATAACGAAGCAAGCATTCTGCTTAGCTGGCTTTGACTGACATCATCCATTTTAGTTTATGTTGGTCACCTCCGGTAACAGGAAAAAAATGGCTGGGGCAAGATAACATTTGCCTTCTTATTTTTTGCATTAAGATGCCTTACAGCTAGTATTTTTGAACAAAACGGGGGTGGAGAGAAGGGGAGCAGCTTTCTTTTTTTTAAAAAAAGAAAACCTCAAGGTTTGTTCTATCAGCTTTCCTCCAGCAACTCTCTCTCTCTCTCTCTCTCTCTCTCTCTCTCTCTCTCTCTCTCTCTCTCTCTCTCTCTCTCTCTCTCTCTCTCTCTCCCTTGTTTTTAGTTTCTACCTTGCAAATGAGAGGCAGACTTATTCAGAACCAGATGTAAGGCTCCTACAGAATGAGCATAAGCTCTTGTACTTTAAGCCTAATGGGAAGTTTTATATGCAAGGGCCTTGAACTGATTAGTATAATTCCCTCTTTAATACAGCTGTCCCTCCAGATTAAGGTAAACCAAATGTTGCAATCAGAGATTAGTGTACCTTGCCAGTTATTAACATCCCCGGTTTCTCAGTAAGCACGTCAGACACTAATGCTGTGTATTTATTTGCTACTTCCACCTCGGTAACTTGAACTTCTGCACCTGTCAAAGCATTCCAGAGGAGGGAGGGAGGGAGAGAGAGAGAGAGGGAGGGAGAGAGAGAGAGAGAAAGAGAGAGCGGGGGACAGGCCGCATATAACTGGAGAGTAAAACTTATATACCTGTACACTTGTTTGGTTTCGTCAAAATCTAAATCCCCTTCTTTTTTTTCCCTTTTTTCTTTTTGTTTGTTTCTGCCTTGCCAAAATTACCAGGTGGTTTAATCTGTTGCTCTGCTGGGTTTTATGAAGGAAGACTTTGTATGCAAACCTGCATTTGTTACTCTCATATGGCTTATTTCCCTACACTACAGCAAAGCTATTCTCCTTAAGGACATAGTTTCTTGTTTGTTTGTTTGTTTTTTTAAATAGAAATGGTGGTGTAGATCTTTCTCTCTCTCTCTTCCCCAAAGTTGTGGCTGGCAGTTAAAAGAATGTAATTTTTTCCTGCTGGGCACTAGTCAGTTTGTAGTGCCCGTCCTTACAAGGTGGATCACATAGTTGTCTTAATATATTTCGCAGGATAGCTTCTCTGCCACACAAATGTCAAGAAAGAGAAAGCTGTAAGAGCTAAGCAAACTTGTAGGAGTTTCCATGTTCTGAAAAGCTGGTTACATCTTGGGTATCCCCTTCTCCCATACTTCTTTGGCACATTATTTTAAAATGCTGGTGAATTGAGAGAATCATCAAGGTAGAATTTCCATATACAGAAGAAAACATTAATTTGCAGAGTTCTTTTTTCTAAAAAAAAAAAGACGTATTATGATACATATATATGGGATTTGAGAGACTAATGACAAATATTAGAACAACATGTTCATGTTCTTTCAAACCACCATGTTGCTTAGCTTCTCTTCTATCATGTTCTCATCATATGCTAAATAATAATTGCTTAGCTAACACCAACAAATGAATGAATTAATCTTTTTATTACAGACACTTGCAATTGTCTGAATGGTGAATAAACACATTAAACACATAGTAAAAACAAAGCAAGATGAACTCGGTGGTGAGTTCATCAGTGGATAAAAATCTTCTTAATGCTACCGGCAGCATAACAAAATTCAACTATGTTCATTGAATCAATATCGGTCTGATATGAACAACTATACATCAAATGAAAAATATATGTTGGACTGGAAAAAATGGATAGACTACATACAAGAGAAACATCAATCAAAGAAAATGTATCTTGCTTATAGTTAAATCTTGATATACCGAGTGAAGAATGTTTACAAGTTCAAAATGATTGTATTAAGTTGAGTAGCATTCAACTTGAATTTTTCCTTTGTTTACATGTACAAATATATACTTAATAAAAAATTTATATATATATAAAAAGATCAGACTTTCCCAGGTGCTTTACCATGCGAAATGTTTTCTTGATAAATGCTATAAAGACACCATGTTGCGGTACTTAAGAAATGTACTCTTGCAATATGATGACTTGTATGTTTATGTTGAATCAAGTGCTATTGAGTTCAGCGCAACCGCTCTTGGAGAGGAAAAATTAACATAAAATGTAGTCTGATGGTTTGATCTGATGTATTTTGAAATGTGTTTTCTGAAAGGTAAATGTAAATATTTTTATAGGGCTTTTTTTGGTATCATGATAAGTGGTTGGTTCCTTTTTGAGTTATAATATTTTGCTGTATTTCCAACAGTAAATGCTTGCCAGTCATATTTGGGAGATGTTCAGAGGGAGGTATAAATTATTCATACGATAAATTATACTTTAGGGACAATCTCTGTTTGGAAATATCAGGTAGTTTTAAAGAAAAGGGTGAGCTAATAAGACTATTAATATTTTAAATTACCTAATTGCCAGTCACATTTTGAAATCATTTTGGTTATTGTGAGAGAATATGCATTGTCTCAAGGTATGAAATGAAAGGAAGGAAGGAGTATTAGATATGTTTGCCACCTTGAATTACTTATAAAGTAATAAAGGAGAGATAATAAATAAATAAATAAATATCCAATGAAAATAACTTTTGCTTTCTCAATGTAGTTGAGATATATTAGCTGCATATAAAATTTTGGAATTAACATCAACATTGATACTATGTTTCAGATGACTCTAGATCTGTCGTAGTTTTACAAAAACGAAGTATGGATATTGATCATTTGCAAAAACTTTGGAATGAAGTGTTGGAATAATCCTTATTAACAAATTAAGAAACACGTTTCAAGATGTACCTGGAAAAATGGATTATTTCCATGTTTATTAAATATGTGAGGGAATATTTTAAAAAGGTATGCCTCCCATCAATTTAATGCTTAATAGAAGGGATATAAGCAGTGGTGGGATTCAACCAGTTCGCACCACTTCGCCAGGTCCGGTAGCTAATTTTTTGTTGCCCAAGCCTAGAATGGACTTCTGGAAGCGACATCCACACAGAGAACTGGTTGTTCACATATTTGAATCCCACCACTGGATATAAGATAAGATAATCTTTATTGTCATTTACCTGTATGTATAACAACACACATTAAAATGAAATTCCGGTGTTCTGTTCTGGAAAGAAGGAATGCCACCTCTGAATATGGCTCCCACCCTCTGGAAAATCGTTCCCCTTGACGTAAAGTCTGCCCCCCACCTTTTTAGTCTTCCATAAGAGCTTCAAAACCTGGCTATGTCAATTGGCTTGGAGCCCCAATGCGGGTGTCACTCTCTGGAGATGGTTAGTGGACTAGGAAGAAGATCCTACCTCCACCCTGTTGTATTCTGATTGTTTATTTAATCTTAGTTCATTTTAATATTTAATGTTTTTATGTTTGCTTTTATTATGCTGTAAACTGTCCAGCATCATTTGCATGGCTCTTCTTATGTTCTTATGTTCTTATGACAATGAGATGGGCTGCATACACACATAACGTTGTTCATACAGTTTCAAGAAGTGTAATACAATTTAAAGATGTGTATGAGATCTTCAATTATAGATCTCAAATGTGGAATTTATCAGTATTTACTATGCATGGACATAGCAAAAAAATATGTACTCTTTTACAATGGAAACAGAGTGCCGTCCCAGATTTATAAATCTTGGATTGATGACATGCGTTCACTCTCTGCTTATGAACTAACTCTTTATTGACATAATGGGATGACTGATCAATGTTACTCTGTGAGGTCAAGGTTTTAATGGTTTGTTTAAAAACAGATCTCTCTCTCTCTCTCACACACACATACACATTTGTGTATATATGTGTGTTTGTGTGTTTTGATTTTTTTCCTCTTTTATGTACACTAAAGCAATAGCAATTAACAAAATCCTTGAAACTATATTGAATGGGGCTTATAATAAGTGCCACATATGCTTGAAGCTGCTTAAGTACTAAAACTGACAAAAAGTCGAAGCTATGCCTTCTTTTTTGAGCTTTGTAAAATTTATTTATATCTATATCTCTATCTCTATATATCTCCTATATTTATACATTTTGTGGAACAAGTTCCTATCTCAGGAATTATGAGTGAAGATGCTAATGAAGCCCTAAGCAGGGATAAAGTTTTGTGCGGTGCCATCCAACAGCTGAATGGCTTTACAATCCATCTTAATTGTCATCCTTATTTCAGGTTGGTGATAAGGCTGGATCTTCAGTTTACAAGTGACAGCCTTGAGAAGAAAGCAAGAGGAAGGGTGTAGGCCTGGACTTGTGGTTCTGCAGGGTGATGTGCTCTGACCTGCCTTGTGTTGATACGGACAGTCTATAACAGGATTTGAATTGTCATGGGGTCCCCAGGCAGCAGAAGAGAACAGAGTGCCTGTCCTGCATTTTCCTGTTAGGATCCTGACACGTGAAGCATTGATGAACTCAGCAGAAGAGTGAATAGGAGCTTTTTGGCAGCTGAGACACAAGGGCTAAAGCTGCAGGTCAGAGATAACACGATGGCAGATCTCCTTGAGCACACAGCTACAAGCATTGCCGTCTTCCCTCCAGAGTGCAGGAAACAGCTCATGTTTAATGTGCTGCCTCAATCGTTTATCCTCCTCCTTTCTTCTCAAATGGAACTTACAGATTGGACTGTTTGCCTTTCCTCTCGACTCTCTCCCCCCTCCAATTTTCTTTACCATTCCTCCCCCCCCCCCGCAAGACTTTCCAGGTAGCACAAATTAATTTTGATAAGGAAAGGCTAAGGTGATACTTGGGTTATTTTAATGTACTCATTGCATTCTTTCTTTCATGGAAAGAAGGAGGTAACTGGTTGGTCAATTTGGAGTCCCACAAGCTTCTCTCTCTCTCTCTCTCTCTCTCTCTCTCTCTCTCTCTCTCTCTCTCTCTCTCTCTCTCTCTCTCTCTCTCTCTCTCTCTCTCTCTCTGTGTGTGTGTGTGTTCTCTCTCTCTCTCTCTCTCTCTCTCTCTCTGTGTGTGTGTGTGTGTCTGTGTCTGTGTCTGTGTCTGTCTGTGTTTTCCAGTGTGAGTGTGTGTGCGCGTGTGTTTAAAGATTTCCCTTTGCTTTTTCCTTTCACATCCTTTCAAGTGGAGGCCTGTTTCAGGAAGGTGGTAGTAGAAGACGTAAAAACACATTCAGTTGCAGCTGGGAGAGGAAGGAAATGCTGGGAAGGTAACTGATAACAGGCTTTCGTACCCTTCTCTCCAGCAGTATCAGGTAAATTAAGTTGCTTGTTTTTCTTTCTTCTTCTTCTTTTTTAAACTCCAAAGCATTCTGACTGGTGTAGAGCTGCGTCTCAGAAGCTGTTTCATTTTAAGCCAGCAAGTTGTTGGGTTTTTTTTCATTGTTTTTTGTTTTGCACAATTTCCAAATGCAAAATAACAGTTGTGAGCGACTGAGCATTGTCTTTTATTCAGTGATGTCAAGCCAGCATCCTGTCTTAATGAAGACAATGAAAAAGCTTCTATCATGTTTTGGCATTAGGGTTCTAATTGCATTCCACTTTCAAGTATTTATGGATAAATGACTCAGAGAAGTTGGGAGGAATCTTCAGAGGTGGAGGAAGGAAGCTAACTCTTTCACACTTAAATCAGAAAATGCAAGCTCTGGCAAAGGACTGGTGGTGGTGGGGAAGCTGCTCTCAGGTATTTCAGAATAGTCATGCTTTATATCAAGGTGGTCATTTAGAACAGAGGTCACCAACCTTTTCATGCTGGCGGCCTGGAGGAAAAGGGAGCAGCTGTAAAATTTGCACATGCGAGCATGCAAACAGGGCCACGCACACCCTCACAGTGCTATCAGCCCAGTTTCCACAGGTGCTAGGTGCCTCCTCTGCTAGTATCGCGTGCAGGCGTGAATGGGCCATGCAACCCAGACAGTGCTATTGGCCCCGTTTCCTCAGGCACTAGGCGCTGCCTCTGCTAGCGCCATGCGCAGGTGCGGATGGGCCGCACAACCCGCATGGTGCTAGCAGCCCCGTTTCCGCAGGCACTAGGCACCCCCTCTGCTAGCGCTGGTCTAGCGTGAGTGGAGGTGAGTGTCCTGCGGCCCGGAGGCCAGTAGGCCATGGCCTGGCAGTTGGCCGTGGACCATAGGTTGTGGATCCCTGATTTAGAACATAGAATAATAGGGTTGAAAGTGACCTTGGGGGTCTTCTAGTCCAACCCCCTCCCCATGGCAGGAGACCCTATACCATTCTGAACAAATGGATGTCTACTCTCTTCTTGAAAACCTCCACTGATGGAGTCTTCTGAAGGCAAACCATTCCATTGATTAATTGTTCACACTGCTAGGAACTTCTCCTTAGTTTAGGTTAGTTCTCTCCTTGATTAGTTCCCACCCATTACTTCTCATTCTGCCCTCAAGTGCATTGGAGAATAGGTTGATCTCCTCTTCTCTGTGACAGACCCTCAAGTATTGGAAGACTAACAGAAGATCCCTAGTCCTTCTCTTTATTAGACCAGACCTACCTAGTTTTGTCCTTTCCTCATCATATGATGTAGCCTCCAGGCCCCTCATCAACTTTGTTGCTCCTCCCTGCACTGTTTCTAGAGTCTCAACACCCTTAATTTCATAATAATTTTATTTCATAAGCCACAGGCTACTTGTGATCCCCATTTCCAAATTCAGCCTCTAAAGTCCCACATTTATGCTAGGGTTAGCCTAGTCCTTAAGTTATATTAGTTCTTAACTTAAGTACAAAAGTATTTGGCAATTGATTATTGAACGAAATGCTGCAGAGAAGGGAGTTGTAAAGGGAAAGAAAGAGGAAAAAGGCAACGGCAGCCAGAGAGGACAACGGAATGAATGACTTCATTTATTTTTTTTTCTCAAGCCCCTGCATGATCCACACACTACCTGACTTGTAGCCCCAAACCAATTTTACTTGATAGGAAACTAGTTCCCATTCCTGCTTTCCCCTAAGCTTTCAGGTATGCAACGTTCTTATTTTTGGCATTTCTAAATTTATATTTTCACGGAGTAATATCTATATGAGAGCCAGTTTGACATAGTGGTTAAGGCATCAAGTTAGAAACTGGGAGACAGAGAGCTCTAAACCACAAAGCCAAACCTTGGGCAAGTCATTCTCTATTAGCTCTAGGAAGCAGGCAAGGGCAAGCCACTTTTGAAATGCCTTGCCAAGAAAACTGCAGGAACTAATCCAGATAGCCACCAGGAGTCAAGACTGACTCAGTCAGAACAAACCAACCAACAAACAAAAAGTACACACCCACCCACTTATATACCCCTAATAATATAATGTACTTCATGTGATTTTTTATTCTATCCCTCCGTTAATGCAACTTAGGATTGCGTTGGCTTTTTTGGCTGCTGCTGCACTGCTGGCTCATATTTAAGCGATTGTCCACTAGTACTCCAAGATCTCTCTCACAGTTACTGATAAAAAAAAACCTTAATTGTTTTTTGTATGGAAATAATTTGAATTTTTCTCCACGTTTTTACACGGTAATCCTTTCTAGAGAGGGTATTCACCAGTTCCCTGCGTAATCTTACACAGCTAGAGCATACTTCATACAGGGTTCTTCTGCCCTGCTTCTTTTGTATATCTTCCACATTCTCTTTAAATCTGCTCCATAGGATCTCCTGATTTTTGAGCAGAGCTGGTTTTGTGACCTGTGGGAAATAGAGGGTGACAAGGATCCAGTTCACCAACAGTGCTCATTCTTCAGACAACTCAGCAGCACCATCGCAGTGTAACGATAGAGTAGAAGTGTTATGTGCAGAAATGCAATTCAGTTTTCAGTTCAAAGGATTTCAGATAACAAGCCTAGAAAAGATTGGTATATGACATTAAGACTTTCCCAGGGTTATCTCAGAGTTGATGGGACTTATTTCTTTGACAGGTTTATCACCTTTCTTTATGACTTCTAGGTGGACTCTGAAGACCATCCATCCTGCTTTGGAAACTTTTGAATCATGCTGAAAAAAAAAATCCCTAATTTAAATCAATGCAGGTTTTTTTTTGTTGCTTTATAAATTGTGTACTTACAGTTTTATCTCTTGCTTTTACTTTTGCTTAGCAGACTCTTAGGATATCTAAATAGAAAAATACCCAAACTTTTGCAAGCTTCCAACCCAGAAGATGCAATGTCTGACAATTTAAAGCAGTGTTGCACATATTGATTTATTTAGTGTATGGTGATGGTACATTAGCCAGGAGACTACAATATTAATACAGAATTGTTTGACTGCCTAAGACTGCTAGTCTGTTTAGTTCAGGAGCCCTGGAGCACAGTGGTTAAAGGGCAGTATTGCAAGCAAACTCTGCCTATAGCCTGGAATCTGATCCTGATGGGGCTCAGTTGATTCAGTTTTCCATCCTTCTGAGGTTGGTAAAATGATGACCCATATTGTTGGGGGCAATATGCAAGTGATGCTTACATTGTAAACTCCCCAGAGAGTGCTGTAAAGCACTATGAAACAATATACAAGTCTAAATGTTATTGATATTTATGTTTGTACACTATCCAGAAGTGTACCACATAGGACAAACTAGCTCCGCACTCAGAATGGCTAACAGCATTGTGCAACATCATCTGGGGCTTTTTCCGTCCACCAATGTCATCTCACATTTGGGCGTACATTTGGGCATGTCCAGCACCAGTTGGGTTCTTCTGCACAAAGCACCATTATTTTTCCCACCAAAGTGGTACCTATTTATCTACTTGCATGTAGTATGCTTTTGAGCTGCTAAGTTGGCAGAAGCTGAGGCAAGTAACAAACTCATCCTGTCATGTGGTGGTAAGACTCAAACTATCAGAACACAGACCTTCATCAGCGTCTTTAAGCTACTGAGCCATCAGGCCTCTGTTGTACCTGTAACTTCACCTGTTGGGAATGGATCCTAACATATTATGTAACTATTTTAAGCTTTGCTATAAGAACAAGATCTCGGTCGCTTCATGGCAACTCCAGAGGTCAAAAGTGTGGAATTAAAAAAATAGAGTTTGTCCTGTTGGCAATCAACTTCCATGACAGAAGTCTACAAATTCTATATAATCCTGTTTCTCCTAAAAACATTTGAGAAGTGCTTTAAAGTTTGCCAAAGAACGGTCACCCATATTTTTTTTTCCTTAGGAGAAAAAAAAATGTTTTTAATTTCGGTGGTTTAAAAGAAGCATGAGTAAGAGTAACGGTGGGGAGATTTTTAACTATTATTTTTTAAATTTCCTCTGTTTGCTCTAATTAGTTTGCTGTTTCATGAGTGACAGGGAGGAACATATGACACTTTTTGTGAGTAGTTTACTTTTAACAGAGGAAGTGGGGAAGTAGTATATGTTACTTTTAGATTATTTTGTGTGAAGCATCCACTTTCCAACTGGAACTGAAGGAATTCATTTTTTTCCCTTCCTGCTCGACAGTTTGGGGTCTCTGTGCCTGAGTATTTTTAAACTGGGAATCTCTTCTGAAAACAGCAACAGGGTTATATGAATTCCAGCAACAGTAGAAAATGGTTGAACTCCTTCAGTATAAATTACTGAAGAAATCAGATTGTACCAAGATGGTCTCTTTGTTTTCCTTTTAATTTATGGGGGTTGGGATAAAGGAAAGGAGGGGCCATATTAATCCCTTTTGTTATAACATGTGATAAGACATAAGCAATTTTGTTTTGTTCAACATTCTATACAGATAGTCCTCAACTTACAACTGTCTGTTTAGTGACCATTCAAAATTACAACGGCACTGAAAAAAGTGACTTATGACTGGTACTCACACTTATGCCCGTCACAGCATCCCCACGGTCACATGATCAAAATTTGGGCACTTGGCAACCACCATATATTTAGGGCAGTTGTAGTGTCTCAGGGTTATGTAACTGCCATTTGTGATTTTTCCAGATGGCTTCTGATAAGCAAAGTCAATAGGGAATGCTGGATTCACTTAACAACCCTGACCCAAAAGATTGTAAAATTGGGCATATCTCACTTAACAACCACTTTGCTTACTAATGGAAATTTTGGTCCAGTTGCAATCAAGTCAAGGGTTGCCTGTTTCCCACTGCAGTGAAAAAAAGTAATCTTTTTTCAAGCAAAAGCAATACGTTTTTGCTTCCCTAATACCCACACTTGAAATGTTGAGGAACCAGTAATCATCATGTAGTAGTTGTGTGTGTGTGTGTGTGTGTATGTGTATATGTATATATATAGATATTGTATATATAGATATTGTATATATAGTATACATTCTTCAGTATATATAGTATATAGTATGTGTATGTATATACTGAAGAATGTACATTATATTATATTATATTATATTATATTATATTATATTATATTATATTATATTATATTATATTATATTATATTATATTATATTATATTATATTATATTATATTATATTATATTATATTATATTATATTATATTATATTATATTATATTATATTATATTATATTATATTATATTATATTATATTATATTATATTATATTATATTATATTATATTATATTATATTATATTATATTATATTATATTATATTATATTATATTATATTATATTATATTATATTATATTATATTATATTATATTATATTATATTATATTATATTATATTATATTATATTATATTATATTATATTATTATATCATATATCCTATATCATATATTATATCATTATATGTACATTATATATAATAGGTAGTTACTATATGCTGATTACTGGTTCCTCAACATCTATGCCAGGAATGGGAAATCAGGAGATGTTAGAAGTTCTTCATCACTGCATATTATATATATATGGCATAGATCTGTGACATACATCCTGTAACAAAGAGACCCAGAAAAAGCTCCATTTTCTTTCCAAGATTTTCTTTGCAAGCCCAGGTTTCAGTCCTTTTGTAATCAATCCAGAATCTGGCAAAAATACTGAAAACCTGAAGTTTTATCCCCTTAATACTGATTTGAATGGCACCAGTGTGCATTTATTAAACGTGGATGGCCTAAAAATGCAAATAGCAGAATAGGAAAATTGTAAAGGATGCTTGCCCTCCACCAGTAACTTGATTCTGCGGCTGGATTTCCTTGGAAATCTGGAAATTTGAAAGATGTTAGGGTCTAGTGCATGTTTACTTGAAGACCAACTTTTAAAGTCATTTGGTCCTAAGTCAGACATATTATGTTGATAAGATGATCAACATGAAATAAACTGGTTGGGCTTTTATTGATCTTTCAGAAGACTAATGTGTCTGGCAAAACTCCTCTCCCAAGTTAGGCTCCCATTTTGCCTTATCTGTATTTCCTTCTTCTTGCCATTTATCAACCATTTTGTTTTTATTTAATGATACCAACACCATGTTGATGCAACGCAATTTTTTTTGCATCCCCAATTTTATAGAGAAAAGTTTTTTTCCCCTTAGTGAATAATCCCCATTTGAGGTTGGTTATGAGAGAAGAATCAGGTTTTACCCCCTAAATTGCTGGCCGCCTATTCCTTCAATTATATCTTCCGGAAGGCCTTGAATCACTGAGTCCTAATGCAGACACTCACACTTCTGTGTCAGAGAGTGCTTAAACCGAACAGTCAGACGTCAATAGTGAAAATATTGTATGTTCCTTATAGAAATAAGGACTTTAAAGAAATTTCGGGTTGTGATCACCTGAAATTCTGAATGCATGCAATCTCGGGTTGTAGGCTGCAGACCCTTTACTATATTACCATAAGTGGATGTATTAAAACTACTCTGTCATCTTGACTTCCTGTTCTGAGTCATATAGCACCGCCAGCTTTATGAAGGCAAGTTGCACTAATGAGAGAGTTATGAACAACTCACTCCTGTCGGTGCATGCCGACCTTCCTCATTTATCAGGAGGAAGATTTAAATCCAGAAAACCCCCACTGGCACTTGCACAATATCTGCCCAACAACTTTAACATCGATTCCCAATGGAAAGCCAAATGGGTCGCTGAATGCCCAGACATAGGAAAATATATAAATGAACACCCCCTCCCAAAAGGTGCCAGGCTTTGAACTACCACCTCAGCAATGGACAATCCTAAATAGGATTTGCACCTCACATGGCATCTTCTGGAACTCTCTGTATAAATGGGGCCACAGTATCCTCCCCTCATTGGGACGGCTGGGTCCCATGTCAAACTGTAGGTCATACTGTGACTGGTTGAAATGATGTTGCGCTTCAATGGTTAGATGGCCTAGACCAGGGGTAGGCAACCTTGGCTCTTTTATGACTCATGGACTTCAACTCCCAGAATTCCTGAGCCAGCCATGCTGAGGGGAAAGGGAGAGATTTCCAAGCTGAGCCATGCTGGCTCAGGAATTCTGGGAGTTGAAGTCCACAAGTCATAAAAGAGCCAAGGTTGCCTACCCCTGGCCTAGACATTGGTATTTGAACATAGACCTTTTTAACATTTATATTTTATTGTGTTCTACTAATCTAGATGACATGTTAATATATATTGCTAGTCCATGTATGATATGCTAAACAAACAAACAAACAAACAAATAAATACTGTAAGCAGCCTATAAGATTGACATTCTTCATCTTTCTTTTGGATCCATGGAGGCTTTAATAATTCAGGAGTAGATACGTTAATTCAACAGGTGACGTTTTCCCCCCCCCCATCCAACCATTGGGAGCTGTTAGAAATATGGGACGATTGCCTTGAGCTGGTAGACCATTAGAAGTATACCTAATGAACAGTATCTGCAATTCTGCAAAACAGGATTTTCAAAAGGTGTGTCGTTTTTAGAACAGCAAAAACACTTGGATCAATTCAGATTAGAGACTGCTTTAATGTTTAGGTGTCCGTCTCATTCTTGACGCTTACAAACTTTACCCAAATCTTACATATTAATATTAGATATTAATAGGAACATTTTGTCCTGCACGAATGAGGATTATTTCAAACCACATGGAAAAGAAAAAAAAAGTACCTGACCACAAGAACAAGCAACGAAATGTGTAAAAGATGTTTCTTCAAAAAATACGTTCGAAAATTCCCACATTCATGATTCATTTCTTGAAAATGGCATCATAAGGAACTTAATTGCATATGTGAGAAAAATTAGTTTACTTTTGCACAGACTCCTGTAATAAGAAGTTGTTTGGTCTGGGTGTTGTGGAGATGCCTCAGTTTCCCCTTCTGTTTATGTATTCTGCCAGGAAGAAGCTCTCGCACACAGCAGTTTTACCATGGAAGACTCATACAAATCATGTGTTTGCGGAGGCAGGAAACCATTCTGGCTCTCTTGAGGAATGCATTCCTTTCCCTTCCCTCCCGCCAACTGTTTTCACTACGCAACCTGGCTTTCCAGGTCTCCCTACTACCCAGGAAATGCCTTTAAAAACCTAAACATTTTTCTTGAAAGCAAAGGAATGCCTTGGTGAGGGAGTCTATTAATGAAACAGGTTTCCCTGCAACAGTGTTGATTGTATCAAGAAGCATCGCTGACTAGATCTTGATTATTTTCATCAGTCGATACACACTGAAGCCTTTCAAATTGTATGCCTTTCCACACGACCGTATAAGACAGGGGTCCTTCAAACTTGGCCCTTTTATGACTTGTGGACTTCAACTCCCAGAATTCCTCAGCCAGGCACGCTGGCTGAGGAATTCTGGGAGTTGAAGTCCACAAGTCATAAAAGGGCCAAGTTTGAAGACCCCTGGTATAAGAGATTAGACCAAGGGATCCTCTCCTCTTGGTAAGAGGGCACCTGAAGAATTGTTGAAAGTGTGGGGTGAGAGCTGTGGCTGCCCTAGAGCAGGCTTGCCCACTCCCAAACGACTGCCGCACTAACACAACTTATCACAAAAGAATGCATCAGGCGGATTTTCAGATTAGAGAACATCAAGAGAGATGCTTAGGTTCAGACTATTAACTCATCAAGGTTACTATTGTGTGACCTGCTATCAGCTCCTCCAGATTTCGGAGATGCTAAACCCACAGCCTTCTACGGTTGACTGATTGATTGAATGAAGATTGATGGAGATGGCGATGCTGCTGAAGATATAGGCCTAGTTACCTGTATACCTTTTTAAATGGAAAAGAAATGCAAAATTAAAGTTATTCCACAGTGGCAAAAGCCTTTTCTATCCCAGAGGAATAATACTTTTCTTTTGCAATGATGAGATGTAGGTATCACCTTTTCCTTTTCAAAGGAAATCATTTTGCTTCTTCCTACTGCATGGCTACCCATGACTGCAAGACTTCTGCAACCCTCCATTATCTCTTGATCATTTTTTACAGCTGCAGGATCAAGATTGCTAATGCAAAAGGGCTGAAGGACTGGAGAGGCTACACATGAACCAGGAATGAAGAGGCCTTCCTCCTGGGTGGATTGATTTGGGCTGATACTACCAACACTACTACTACTACAACTAAGTCTGTGTATATGTATATCTCCAGGTTGTCCTCGCCTTATGATCACAATTGAACCCAACATTTATTTATTTGTTTTGCTAAGTGACACAGTTTTTAAGTGAGTTTTGCCCCACATTATGACCTTTCTTGCCAGGGTTGTTAAGTGAATCAGTGTAACTGTTAAATTAGTATCAAGGTTGTTAAGTGAATCTGGTTTCCCCATTGACTTTGCTTGTCAGAAAGTCGCAAAAGATGATCATGTGACCCCGGGACATTGCAACCGTCATAAATACATGCCAGTTAATTTTGATCACCTGACCATGGGGATGCTGCAGTGGTTATAAGTGTGAAAAATGTTCATCAGTGACTTTTTTCAGGGTTGTAACTTTGAACGGTCAGTAAATAAACGGTTGTAGGTCAAGGACTACCTTTACAACATGTATATGTATATGTTATCCTTTATAACACTAAAAATGTGAATCCTGGGCATCAATATGTATATGTGTATGTGTATATGTATGTATATACAGATCTCTTTCGCTTTGTGTATATAAGTATGTATGTGTGTGTGTATAACATTTTGCACGTTGTGATATAATACTAACTTGCATGTGTCTGTGTGTCTATGTGTGTGTGCGTGTGTGTGTCTCTGTGTGTATGCTTTTCACCACATTGTTTGTATAAGTCTTCCTGTATTTGTCTGAGACTTCTAAAGTCTTATATAAATCATGAGAACATTATGGCACTGGGGTTCTGAAGCAGTCAAACCAGCACTTATGGTTAGTACTGATATTCAAAAGAGTTGCATGTTTTTTTTCTGATAATATATTTTATTGATTTTATGATTTTAACAATAAATGCTTAAAACACACCGTGGTGATTGGGTGAACAAAAATTCCAGAATAAAAACATACATAAACAACTCAACTTAATGCATTCACTTATCATCTTTCTATTTCCCTCTCCCACACAAGACAGAAAGAAAAAAAGAGAAAAGAAAAAAACAACCCAGAAACATATAAATTTAATATATTCCATTTCTGTCATGAATTTCTGTTAAACCTATTTTAAGACTTTATCAGTTTCATTCCAAAACTCTCCCCGATACATATACTATAATATTTATAAGATGTTAGCATACATTCTTTAGAATTCATATAGTCAATAAATAAAATGAGATAAATACCTACACATAACTTTTGGGGTTGCTCGCCCATTTCCCCCTTCACCACATCTACCCTCTTTCTTCTCTACCTTCTTTCTACCTTTCTTCTCTTCCTACTTCCCTCTTCCTCCACCCCTCTCCTTCCCTTTCTCTCCACTTCTCCTCCAACCTTTCTACTTCCTTCTCCCCTCAAAAGAGTTGCATGTTATTTGCAGAGCAAAATAATTCCTCTTCCCCCCTCCCTGATATTTAGATATGCCTTTTGAGTTTAGTCCATTAAAAAGTGGGGTGGACATCAACCAGAGGATAAAAACGAGAGTAATGCACATAGCAACAATACCATTATTTAAATTTCTATCCTACCTTTTTGTCAGAGGGCCACTTGGGTCTTTTAACACTCTTAAGAACAATAATTATTTAACTTCTGTCAATATACTTCAATAAAGTATCTTCCTTTATCTGAAAATGATGGGATGCTTCTCTTTTGATTTTGTAATGTTATGGCTGGGAATAAGGAAATCTGTACATTCTAGCAACTCTTATTCAGTTTGCTCCATTCCCAATTAGTGTGAGGGGATTTTTCTTTCTGGAAAAAAAAAAGTTCAAAAAGTTAATAGGTAGGCATCTTCATACACACTTGTTTTAATTAATTTACATATTCTTGTCCACGGTAGTTGCCTAATGTTAACATTTTCTAAAATCTTTTTATTACCGTGCATTTATACGTATTTGATTTTGCTAAAGTGCACACTTTTTAAAAATTGAAATCACTGCAAAAATCCGTCTCAAAGAATTAACTGCACTTAGGTTTGCATATTAGTTCAAAACGTGGATTGGCTTTCTTGAAATCAAGTTAAATCCATAGTTGACCATAGTGGGGCAGTGCATTTGTTGGTGCAAAGATTATAATCTTGCTGGATTTGCTTCTAGCTATTGGTATCGTGATACTAATCTGAGTGATTATATGCCCTCAATCTGTGTTCTTGACTCTGTTAGAAGTAAGTCTTCATCCTGGTTCATCCAAGCCAGGATAAATATGCAAAATGGTGACTGCTTTGGGAAGAAGGTTACAGTTTATTGAAGAAGCAGAAAGATGGTCCTTGCAAGGAGCAGAGAGGAAAAAGAGACCTTGAGCACACGGGCAGTAGGTTTTTATACCCCCTCTAGCCTTTGGAATAGTTTCCTGTTCCTGTGGCATGAACCTTGAAGCTATTTCTGAGTGTTTTTCTAGGACTTGATATCTGTGGTTTAATCCTATTATCATATCCTGCTTGCCAGGTGATGGGGTTAATCACTCCTAGAGTTTGGGTGGGGCATGCAGATCTTCTCTTTGTCTTCTTGAGTGCCCTGGCTTCAGCTTTCTGATGGTTTATGGGGCAGAGAGATAGATTTGGGGCCAGGTTTGGTTTTTTAAAAAAATCCTTTTGAGGAAAAATATGTTTTTCTGCCCTTTTAATATTGCCTTCTCTGGGCTAACTTCCTTCAACTCTTAGCAACAACACTGACGGATCTTACCCAGGATGATCTTTCCCCAACCTGACCCTCCAGATCTTCCAATAGCGCCCCCATTGTCATTATAGTCTAGTCTATTTTCTTGCCAGCAGTCTTTTCCTTCTTTCCCCTTTTCCAGCATTATGGACTTATCAGAGGATTCACGTAATGCATCCAAAATATGATAATCTAAGTCGTTTGTGCCACGAGTAATGAACATTTCTGGACTAAATTAGTTCTACTGTATGATCCATTTGTTTGTTTTCATGGCTACCCACAATATTCTTAGGAATCTCCTCCAACATCAGATGCTGAGACCCTAGAAAGATTACAACAAAGCAACAAAGATGATAAGGGGTCTGGAGCCTAAATCATATGATGAGCAGCTAAGGGAACTAGGTATATTTACTCTAACAAAGAGAAGTCTTGGGGGAGACATGATAGCAATTTTTGCAAAACTTTTTTTTTTCTCTTGCCCCTGGCAGATTCAGATGCTTTATTAGGATTTGGATACTTTGAAAAAGGAAGGCAGGAACGTCGGCGGTGAGCAGTTCGTTGATTCACAACAGGGTGGAGACTCTGGAGGCTTCAGCCTGGCAGAGAGGCCCTGGCCGCGCCAGAGGAGTGAGCGGCCAGGCGAGATCAGTCAGGGCAAACTGATTTCGAGGCTTTGTCCTCACTTCCCTTTGGGGCCCGGCTCGAGGGGCCTGCTGATGACCCGCCCACGGAGCTTAAGGCCGATGGCCCTCTCGATCTTGCCCAGCACCTGGTTGTTGGGGATGGCCCTCCCGGACTCGTAGTCGGCGATGACCTGGGGCTTCTCGTTGATTTTCGTGGCCAGGTCCTTTTGGGTCAGCCCCTTGCCCTGCTGGCCCTGCTGGATCACCTTGCCCACCTCCAGCGGGACCCGGTCGTGGTGCAGCTCTTCGGTCTCCCGGTCCAGCTTGGCCGTGTTCTTGGTGATCGAGTGCTGCTTGTTCTGCCCTACGGCCCACTTTTTGGAGGTCTCCACGTCTTCGCCTCGCCTCTGAGCCGTCAGCACCGCCTGCTTTGATTTGGCCTGGGCCGCGCTGGGGCCCTTCTTGCGCAGCACCGTCACCGTGTCCCAGTCGCTCTCCGCCATGGCGTCTCTGGTTTCTGCCGCCGCCTCTTCGCTGCTCAATCTCCGCAATAGGCCGTCCCTCCATTTTTGCAAAACTTAAAGGGCTGTCACAGGGAAAAGGGGGTCAATTTATTCTCCATAGCATGTGAGAGGGCAGGACAAAAAAAAACAAAAAAACAAAAACCAAAGGGTGAAAGCTTGTCAGAGGGGATCCAATCTGGAATAAGGAGAATTGTCTTGATGGTGAGTAAGATTAATCAGTGGAAAGCTTGCCTCCTGGAGTTGTGGATGCTTCATTGCTGGAGGTTTTCAAGAAGAGAATGAACAGCCATTTGTCAGGGATAGTATAAGGACTCCTGCCATGGGCAGGGGCTAGTCTAGAACAGGGGTCCCCAACCTCCAGTCCGTGGACTGGTACTGGGCCGCGGCATGCCAGCAACCGGTCCACACAAACAAGCAAAGCCCCATCAATGGGATGCAGGCAGCACACAAAGCCATGCACCCTCTGGTCCACGGAAAAACCTCTCTCCACAGAACTGGTCCCTGGTGCCCAAAAGGTTGGAGACCTTTCCAGCTTTATGATTCTATCAAAATTAAAAAAAAAACATCAATATTTTTTTTCTATTCTGCTTCTTCAAAGACCTATTTTCACTGCCATAGAGTGTCTCTTCCATAGGAATCTCCTAGCCACATTTTGCTGTTACACCTTGTTTTACCCATAATATAGTCAATTTGATTTCTATGTACTCCATCTGGTGATGCCATGCACACAGGAATTGTATTTATTGTTGGGAGATTGTGTTAGCAATGAAAGAATTGTTAACAGAAATTGTCAAACTGTTCTGCTTCATTTATGTTTATTGGGCCATACAATCCAACTATGTTTTATTGCTTACTATTTCTAGCTTTGATATTTTAGTTTCTGGCTATAACCAGTGCATCTTGTTTGCATGTTATGTCAATTTCAGTTTGAGCTTGACTATAACATTCATCAACCTCCTCTTGTTCCTTATTAATGTTGGATCATCAAGTTCGACAACCATCATAAGCAGTTTAGTAAAACATGTTAGGCAGTGCTTTTTTGTAAAAAAAAAAAAAAAAAAAAGGTGCCGGAGCTCACACACATCATACAACCCGCCTTGCCTGTCCTACAAGATTCCATCCCAAAAAGGTGCCGGAACTTTGTTCTGGGTGTTCTATGACAAAAAAAGCCCTGGTGTTAGGAAGAAAAAGTGCTACTGTACTTTGACAATCATCATCGTCATCGTCATCGTCATCGTCATCGTCATCGTCATCGTCATCGTCATCGTCATCGTCATCGTCATAGTCATAGTCATAGTAATAGTAATAGTAATAGTAATAGTAATAGTAATAGTAATAGTAATAATAAAGTTGGAAGCGACCTTGGAGGTCATCAAGTCCAACCCACTGCTCAGGCAAGTATGTCTAGTCTAATGAAGAGAAGGATGAGGGGGGACATGATAGCAGTGTTCCAATATCTCAGGGGCTGCCCCAAAGAAGAGGGAGTCAAGCTATTCTCCAAAACGCCTGAGGCCAGGACAAGAAGCAACGGATGGAAACTAATCAAGGAGAGAAGCAACCTAGAACTAAGGAGAAACTTCCTGACAGAACAATTAACCAGTGGAACAACCTGCCTCCAGAAGCGGTGAATGCTCCAACACTGGAAGTTTTTAAGAAGAAACTGGACAGCCATTTGTCCAAAATGGTATATTATTATTATTATTTCGGACAAATGGCTGTCCGAATAATCAATTCTTTTTCTGTAGAGGCCCATCTATGGGAACTGTTCAGGTAGTCCTTGAATTTTGACTACAACGGAGCCCAAAATTTCTAACAGACAGCTGTTAAGTGAGTTGTATCCCATTTTATGACCTTTTCCCCATAGTTGTTAAGTGAATTACTGCAGCTGTTAACTGAAGCATGTGGTGGTTAAGAGTATTTGGTTTCCTCCATCGTCTTTGCTTGTCGGGAGCCATCTGGGAAGGTTACAAATGATGATCACAGGATCCTGGGACAACTATGCAGCTATTATAAACATATGCCAGTTGCCAAGCGGTCAGATTTTGATCATGTGAGCACGGGGAAGCTGCAATGGTCATAAGTGTGAAAGCTAGTCATAAGTCACTTTTTCCAGCGCCACTGCAATTTTGAATGGTTATAAGTCAAGAACTACCTGTACTGTCAATAATTTTATCAAGCTATCCATGTGGTTTTTCTTGGTAAGACACCGTTTACCATTATATTCTTCTACATATATTCTACATGCATTCTATATATTCTGCATGTAAGTTAAATAAATAAGGGAAGAGAGTATACCTATCTTTCTCTCACCCTTGTACTCACTTGGAGCCAGTCTGTTTTGCCGTGTTCTGTTGGCTTGTTGACTGGCGCATAGATTTCTCGTGATGACAATGAGGCATTCTGAGATTCTCCTTTTTGAAACGCATTCCACCACAAATATGACTTACAAAACTGAAGGCCTTCCTGTAATAAGTGAAACACATACTGATTTTTTTTCATTCTTTGTTGGTCTCAGTTATCCAGCATGTATTACCAATTATACATTATGTTCCTCAGCCTTTGCTAAAGCTGGCTTGAACATCTGGCAACTCCCTTTCCATGTAGGTCTCTAATCTGTATTAGCACTAGCAATAGAACTTAGACTTATATACCTCTTCACAGTGCTTCACAGCCCTCTCTAAGCGGTTTACAGAGTCAGCATATTGTCCTCAACAATCTGGATCCTCATTTTACCCACCTCGGAAGGATGGAAGGCTGAGTCAACCTTGAGCCGGTGAGAATCGAACTGTCGAACTGCTGGCAGCCGGCAGTCAGCAGAAGTAGCCTGCAGTGCTGCATTCTAACCACTGCACCACCACTGCTCAGTATTGATGACCCTAAGCATTATTTTGCTGGTGTGGGCTATTTCACCAAATTCTGAAGTAAGAGAAAGAAAATGATTCACATCACAGAGGGGATCACCAATGCAGAAATTTAATAAATATCCATTATTTATTAATCTATCGAGATTGTGCATTGATATTCTTGTGCATGGTCCAGTCATTGCAATTGGTTTGGTATAATTTTTTTTTAAAAAATAATTAAATACTAAATACTTTAAATCCAACATCTAACTTTCCTCAAAGGGACAATTGGATTTGGCTAAAATTGAAGGAAGTGTTTATAGATTTAATTAACATTGATTTAAAATTTGGTCTAACGATTAGAGCTTTATCCTAAAGAATTAGCAGATTTATAGGGGAAAAGCCAGATTAAAGATCGTTATGGATGACCGAATCATCCTATTAACCTGTGCCCCAAATTATACACTGCAAGGAACTATGTTTAGGCTTCTCCCTACTATGGCATTCAGTTTGGCCTATGGAATGAACCACTGCTTTGACATAAAGTCATTTACACACTCCTGAAATATGCTTATTACTCAAAAGGTCTCACCGCCCAAGGTTTATGCCTGACCCTAAGACTCTTTGGAGTCGGTAGGTTCCTGTAGGCTAGGCCAGAGTATTATAATGCACAATCCCTAAGGACCAGTCAGAATGGATGCCTATTGTGGGCAAGTTCAAATATAAATAGGGAGGGGCATTTTATGCTTGCCTGATGTAGGTAGTTCAAAGAAAAATCACAATAGGCTAAAAATAATGAATCCAGGTGGCTGAATACCAACTTTCCACATTCAGGGAGGCTCAAAAGCTGATCCTGTCATAGCTGTGTGCCAAACCTTGGCTGTTAGGGATTCTTTATATTTTTCACATTTCAGAAACAAGGAACTGCTGACTAGTAGTGATGGCTTTTTTTTTAAAACATATTCATTCTTTACAGTTAAAGATGAAGGATAAATGATTGTAGAATATCTCTGTAGATGCCTTATTCCTTATTGGTCAGTCCCACAGATTTCCTAGTAGATTTCTAGATGCCAAATTTTACATTCAGCTTAAAGAAAGCAAACTAATTATGCTTAAAGCCAATTGTTTATTTTAGGGAGAGTGTTCCCATAGACTCTGACAAAAATTGACAGATTGCAAACTGATAGAGGTTGGTTGGCCTACTCTTTTAAATATTGGTCCTCCAAAACATAGAGTCATTGGACATTCATATCTATAACTCTGATTTCTACAGTTTGGATCTGTGGTTTGTACTTCATTGTTGCTGAATGGTAATCAAAAGATTAGAAAATTGCCGAACACACATTTTCCAACTTTTCACAGGTTAAATCAGTGTTTTACAAACTTGGCAAACTTTAAGACTTGTGGACCTCAACTCCCCATGCTGATTAGGAAATTCTGGGAATTGAAGTTCACCTAGCTTAAAATTGCCAAGTTTGAGAAACAGGGGGTTAAATTAAAAGCTGTATTTGTTGTGTACTTGAAGCAAGGGATTCTTCTCAGATTGTTCCATTCCCTGTTCTGCAATAGTACAGTTGGATACTTCAAAACTTTGCAGTCTGATCTGTAGATTGATAAATCATTTTTTTCAGCTGATGGGTCATGTGAATTACTTCACTTAATATGGCAAATCAGCATAAAATCATTTTGCTGAGGAGGCCCTGGATTTCTACCCTAAAGTCCTGCCCTAAGGGCACTCCCTTCCTTCCTTCCTTCCTTCCTTCCTTCCTTCCTTCCTTCCTTCCTTCCTTCCTTCCTTCCTTCCTTCCTTCCTTCCTTCCTTCCTTCCTTCCTTCCTTCCTCCCTCCCTCCCTCCCTCTTTCCCTCCTCCCTCCCTCCCTTCTTCTCTTTGGGGCTTTTGAGAACAACAAGAAGAACGGCATTTAAACAGATTTAGGAAGGTCTGAGAACAGAAAAAGTTAGAGCACATGCTGAACACAGATACTGAGAAGGAGACTCAGGCTCATGGAAACAAAAACCCTTTTTCTGTAATTGTTCTGTTGCCAGTCATTGAAAGGCAAATGGAGCCTGTCTTCTGAGGACTGGACTTCTGTTATTGGTCCGGGGCCTGTATCATTATCAGCCCATATGCATTTCTTCATGATGACAATGAATTACGTCACTGTTTCTCCAGAGCAATGCTGTTCCTATAGTTATTTTTGAGAATGTGGTGATGATGGGGTGTTGAAAGACAGCCAGATGCCAGGTATAGCTCCATATGAAAATCCATCTGTGAAAGGTAGTCAGGTGGCACATTTCTTTCCAAGAACACTTCTCAGCCCAATATATACCCTGCAGGCAATCTCAGAAAACAGAGAGAATAGGGGACTGCAATCCAAGGCTTTCTTTGGCCATCTACCGTGTCAGAGGTAAGCTGAGGAACCAGAGAGCATTCTGGAAAACTAAAGAGATCATAGGGCATGCTCTGGCTAAGTTCCCATACATATATATTCTCACTGGCCATACCCACCAGAACAACCTTCCCAGAATTCCATATGTATGTATTCCATATGTATCCACCAACCTTCCCTTCCCCCATAAAAAAGAGGGGAGTGGGAAAGGGGAATTCCTGGGCTAAGGCAAGGCATAAAACTGTTTCCTTTTTTTGCCTGTGATTGGTAATAGCAATTAAAACAAAGCACGTAGCAAGTGGGCAAAAAGGACACTGAGAAATGAAAGTCTTTAAAACTCATCTAAAGTGAGTTTAGAACATAGAGGCCTCTCTAAGAAGCAGTTCCATCTGATGGGTCTTGGCTGTGAGTTGGAGAACCCAGCAGCTGAGATTAAATTTAGAGCATAGTGAAGTTAGCATCGATGCATGTTGGTCATTCAAACAAACTAACTTCAAACTTTCGGGTCCTTGGTGCTCTCTGAACTTGCTTGTTTTCTTGAAGACGTTTCATTACAAAACTAGGTAACATCATCAATGCACTGATGTTCAATCCTGGGGTTACAAATATTGTTTTCTGTTGATTCCAGAACTTCACTTTGGAAATGAACTGGGGATGACTGCAGGGTGTGAGAAACTCCGAAGTTTCTTAACTACTTTCAAAGGCAGCCCCATGTAGACTGAGACTACGTAGAACCAGAGCATCTATAATTTAGGCAAGGAAGACATACGCACACACAAACATACACACACAGACACACAATGTTTTTTTAAATAAAGAAAATGGCAACAACCGCATATATTAAGATTCACCAGAGTGGGAGAATATAGAAAACATGATGGGCCAGGTGAAAAGAGGAAGAAAATAATAAATCAGAGGAAGGAGGAAGCAGTGAAATCTCCCAGGAGCCATTAGATTGTAGCTTAAGCAGATTTCACTGAAACAATACATATTCTTTCTGTCTGCATGCCGCCTCCTCTTTCCAACCCTTCTGGTTTGCTCTCTGCTGTGTTGAATTATAGATTGCAAACTGGTGGGATTCAGAGGTATTCTCTTACCCTCTGTAAATACAAAAGCCGTGCCTTTTGATGACATATAGTTTACTATACTGAGTTTATGATTGGGAATGTAGGGCTAAGGTTCATGTCATTATGAAGCTCTTTTCTTATTTCCAATGATGAAAGCCAAAAGAGAGAACAAGAGGAGGAAAAAAAAAAGACTGACCTTTTTGATCAATTTAAGAACAATGAGTGCGGTCATGGGAGTGGTGAAATGTTTCTTTCCCCCTCCTTTTTGAAATGTTCTTGATGTTGCTAGTAGCAGTATTATTCCTGTAGATTGCAATCCTCTTTGTTGGTTTTGTGTGCAATGTTAGTTGCCTTGCCAGTCTCAAGTTGGCACTGTGGGTTTTCTCTAATCACTAAGCTGAGTAGAAAAAGAGTGCTTGGGAGTCACCCACCCACACGCACACACGCACACTTGTCCGTTATTTCAGATTGTCTTTGGGACAGAACAAAACTTTGGCATTTGGCCCGTCTATCATTCTGGGTTGTGTCATGAAAGCAGCCTCCTAGCCATTACCTTAAAGCAGTGTTTCTCAACCTTGACAATTTTAAGGCATGTGGACTTCAACTCCCAGCAATGCTGGCTGTGGAATTCTGGGAATTGAAGTCCACATGCCTTAAAATTGTCAAGGTTGAGAAACACTGCCTTAAAGTATATACGATCTGTCGTCATGTTTCTTATACTTTGTTATGACGTAAAAAAACAAAATATAGGTAGCCCTCAACTAAGAACACAACCGAGCCCAGAATTTCTAAGGCTAAGTGAAACATTTATGTTAAGTGAGTTTTGCCCCATTTTACAACTTTTCTTGCCACAGTTGTTAAGTTGAATCATTGCAGCTGGTAAATTAGTAACACGGTTGTTAAGTGAACCTGGCCTCCCCACAGACTTTGCTTGTCAGAAGGTCGCAAAAGGTGATCACGTGACCCTGGGACACTGCAACCGCCATAAATACGAGTCAGTTGCCAAGCATCTGAACTTTGATCACGTGACCCTGGAAGTGCTTCAACAGTCATAAGTGTGAAAAATGGTCATAGGTCACTTGTTTCAGTGGTTATGTAACTTTGAATGGTCACTAAATGAACTGTTGTAAGTCAAGTATTAGGTTTTTTTAAAAATTGTTATTATTATAAAGTATGTGCTATTTTCAAGTTGAGAGTGTAACTTGCATGCAGATGAATGTGTGTGACAATTATATCCATGAAGCCGTTGGGTGAGATCATCCGTTGACACGGGGTGAGTTATCATCAATATGCTGATGATACTCAGCTTTATATCTCTACCCCGTGTCATTACAGTGAAGCAGTGGAAGTGATGAACCGGTGCCTGGAGGCTGTTGAGGTCTGGATGGGTGCCAACAGGCTCAGACTCAATCCCGACAAGACGGAGTGGCTATGGGCTCTGCCTCCCAAGGACAATTCTAACTGTCCATCCATTACCCTGGGGGGAGAAGTTTTGTCCCCCATGGAGAGGGTGTGCAACTTGGGTGTCCTCCTCGATCCACAGCTAAGTTTAGAACATCATTTTTCGGCTGTAGCGAGGGGATCATTCGCCCAGGTTCACCTGGTTAGCCAGTTGCGGCCCTATTTGGACCGGGAGTCACTCCTCACAGTCACCCATGCCCTTGTCACCTCGAGATTTGACTACTGTAATGCTCTCTACATGGGGCAACCTTTGAAGAATGTCCGGAGACTGCAAGTAGTCCAGAATGCGGCCGCGCGCATATTACTCCAGCTCTCCGTGACCTGCACTGGCTACCAATTGATCTCCAAACACAATTCAAAGTGTTGGTTATGACCTATAAAGCCCTTTATGGCAATGGACCAGGATACTTGTGGGACCATCTTCTGCCTCATGAATCCCAGCGACCGGTTAGGGCACATAGGGTTGGCCTCCTACGAGTCCTGTCTGCTAAACAATGTTGTCTGGCGGGGCCTAGGGCAAGGGCCTTCTCCGTTGCTGCCCCAGCCCTCTGGAACCAGCTTCCCTCAGAGGTTCGTACTGCTTCCTCCCTCCTTCCGGAAAGTGCTGAAGACGCATCTATGCCAACAGGCTTGGGGCATATGAGCTGTGCTCTGCCCCTCGGCCCTAGGAGTGTCCCTCCATCGGCGACTGCGAGCTGATTGTGTTTGTATGTGGTGTGAGTGTGGTTAATTTTTAAAGTTTTTTATTGTATTCTTGTTGTGAGCCACCCTGGGTCTTCGGAGAAGGGCGGCATATAAGTCTGATAAATAAATAAATAAATAGACAAGCATCTTTGTATGAAGTGCCAACTTCAGCTTTCTGCTGGGATGTCACGGAGCACAATATATCTACGTTTAATTTTTCCCTTCTTTAAAAAAAAATCTTTCACAAAAGAAAGAACATTTTAAAGCTAAGGTCTTTCCTTTGATGGAGTTGTTAAGTAATATTGTTTTTTGGTATGTTATTATCTATTTGGACTTAAAAAAACACAATGATTTAGATCAGCGGTTCTCAACCTGTGAGTCGCGACCCCATTTGGGGTCGAACGACCATTTCACGGGGGTCGCCAAACAACGCAGTCTGCCATTTCCCCCCCCTTTTCCTTAGCTGTGCTACTCCCTCTTATTCTATTGGCTTTTGAAAGCCAATAGAATAGACTCTCTTGAATAGAGTCTAATTCTATTGGCTTTCAAAAGCAAATAGGAATTGTCCAGGCTGTCTCTGCCCTGATGAGCCCGCCAAAAGTTCCAGTCTGCAAACGGTGCTGCAAGTTGTCTGCAGCGATGGCGAGCTGTCTGGAAGTTTCCACCCCTCCCTGCTGAGCAACTACTAAAAATGTAAGTAAAAGAGGTCCAGGGGTGGGAGGTGGGAGGCCGACGGGCGCAGGGAGGGTTGCTGGCGCACGTGGGGCCCAGCGGGTGCCTTACCTCCCTTGGGCTGGGCCAGCTGGTGGCCCAGCCGGTGGTCGCCCTGCGCCGTCATTGCCGCGGCCGCCCAGGAGCGCCTGAGCCTGCCTGCCACCGCCCCGAACAGGCAGTGGCCAAGGTAAAACTAGCAGGGCAGTGGTGGGCACAGGGAGATTTGCTGGTGCACGTGGGGCCCGGCGGGTGCCTTACCTCCCTTGAACTGGGCCAGCTGGTGGCCCAGCCAGTGGTCGCCCTGCGCTGTTGCTGCCCCTTGCCAGCTACGCCTTGGCCGGTGCAGGGGGCGACACCATGCATGCGTGGTGCTCCCGGGCAGGGAAATACAGGTAGTCCTCGACTTACGACCGGTTGGGGGGTCGCGGCATTAAAAAGGTTGAGAACTACTGATTTAGATAAATGTCTATGGAGAGTCTCAGTCATCCTGGTCATAGTTGTCTCAAAGGTGCTTTTTCAAGAGGCAACTAGACTATCTTGTTTTCCTTCGAAGACATTTTCGCGAAGACATTTCGCTGGTCATTTGCATTCTGTCTGCAAGGAATATTAAATCCTACCACTCCCCACCATCCAGTCAGAGCTGAAGAAGCTTCTTGGATGAGAAGCGAAACATCTTGAAAGAAAAAAAAGAAAGTCCAGTTGCCTCCTGAAAAAGCACAGTTGGGACAATGATTTAGATAGAAAACAAAGTTCTGTATTCTATTTGTGGTTTTGTTTCATTTAAAGACAAATGAAACCCCTCTAGGGCTGGGTTAGAAGCTGATGGGCAAAGTGGCAGCCATCCCTTTTATTCCCCTTTAACCCTTCCCTTTGAGCAGATGGGAATATCTATAGTATAGTTTATTCTGGTACTCCCTGGCCTCATTTTGGTCTGCTGCACCATTAAGATCTGGTCAAATCTTCGTGCTCAAAGACAGCAAGCAAAAAGCCCACATGATCTTTCAGCGTGAAAGGCAAAATGCATTGTTCCATGTTGCTGAAGGAAATAATTTTTATCATTATTTTGTTAAAAAGTACCTGTTCTCAGTGTGCCTAGGGAGAAGCAGAACATGGGACCCAAAACCTATCTTGGAGCATTTTATAACTTTAAAAGATTGACTTAATATCTTTTTCCAAAGGGCAAATCCCTAAGCGTACCAAACACCGATGTGTGTACACACACAGACACAGGAACACACTGACACAGATAGACACGCACACAGACACCCGCCTACACACACTGGTGGGAGGGGAGATTAAAAAGGAAGTTTTATCTGTCTCCAAAAGCCAATAGGCAGAAAATGTTGTTAGATATACAGAACTACTTTTCCAAGTCCTTGTGGTTAGGAAAAAGAAAGTTGAAAAGAAGATAAATCCTGAAGGATTATGCTTTTCTGACCCAAAACATATTAAAAGAACCCTTTGGAAACCACTATTAAAATTAGATACATTTCGCAAAGACACAATACCAGGTTGTTTGGGGCAGCATTTTAAAGGCTGTAGGTTACGAACTATTCTCCAGTCTAAGGTTAAACAAGTGTACAAATTTACAAGGGGAAATTACCCCCAGTCCTTCTCTGAGCTGCCTGCTGGCCTCTAAGTCTGCCTGTCTGCAGAGATTGGTAAAAGCTCCTGTAGGTTACATGGGACATACCTGTAAACTGTCTTGTATTGGGGAGAGAAGACTAACTCAATCTGTCTTGGGACATGCCATGTTGAACACCATTTTTGATCCAGCTTGAACATAGAACTGGATATTTCAGGGATCTCTTGAGGCTGTGAGTCTTACTAACTCTGCCTTCACCATTGCTATTGTTTTGCTTGAGCCAAGGTGTTTTGGGCTTTTGGACCCCATAAGTTAGAAGCAACCAGGGCAGAACCAACAAGGCTGTTGCTGAAAGTGGTTTCCGAATGGGACCATGTCAGAACAGCTTCAGTTTCCTCCAAAGGCTTCAGAATTGAAACAGAGAAATTGAGAATGGGAGGGGTGGTGCAGGAAAGGAAAATTGCTGCCTTAAGGACTGTCACACCCCACTAGATGGACCGGATCAGGAAATCAGCTCCATCGGAAGGCTCTACACTTAACGTTTATTGAGACTGCCTAAACAGGTAGTCCTTGGCTTATGATCACAATTGAGCCCAACATTTCTGTTGCCCCAGAATTTTGCCCCACTTTATGACTTTTCTTGCCAAAGTTATAAATTTAATCACTGCGGTTATTAAGTTAGCAACATGGTTGTTAAGCGAATCTGGCTTCTCCATTGAATGTGCTTGTCAGAAGGTCACTAAAGGGGATCACATTAGCCAGGGACACTATAACCGTCATAAATATAAACCAGTTGCCAAGAGCCTGAATTTTGATCAACTGACCTCAGGGATGCTGCCATGGTCATAAGTGGTGAAAAATGGTCACAGGTCAGTGATGTTGTAACTTCAGTCAGTCACTAAATGAACGGTTGTAAGTTGAGGGCTACCCGTGATAACAGGATCTTATGAATCTGAGTGTCGTCGTCCTCCTCCTCCTCCTCCTCCTCCTCCTCCTCCTCCTCCTCCTCCTCCTCCTCCTCCTCCTCCTCCTCCTCCTCCTCCTCCTCCTCCTCCTCCTCCTCCTCCTCCTCCAGTGAATTAGGGGAGGTTCTGTTTGAACTGCTTCTGAATATTTTCTAGATGTTCTGGACTTATTTTTTGCTTTAACCCTTCTTAACTTGGTAATGAAGCTTGCATGTCACCATCCTTAGATTCCACATTGACTGTAGAGATTGCAATGCCTGTTCCTACAATTCTCTCACAAGGAAGTGGATAATGAAGCCATAAAGCCCTCAACATATTGGATTGTTTGAGTTTAGGAAAGAGCATACTGCCATATAAACCAAGAATATTTGGAGCAGCATCTTAAGAACCACACTCATGTTTCCAATTATTTTTGTTCTTCCAATCTAAAATGTTCTCATTAGTCATTGATTTGCCTTCTGTCTATCTGGGATTAGTAACATTTTCTGTTTATTTTCTAGCTATCAAAGGAACATATATATATGTTCCTTTGATAGCTATATATATTTGTACTTCCATTACTTCTGCTTTTCACCTGTATATATATATATATATTAATTTTGTTAAGGCTGTCATCCTAGTTGAATATTATTATGGATAGTCCTTGACTTATGCCTGGCCACTTAGCAACTGAAATTACAATGGACATCTTCAGGGCTACTTACGACCTGGACTCAAAGTTCCAACAGACAAGATCCTCCCATGGTCACATGATCACATTTTGGGCACTTAGCAACTGGTCCACATTTATAATTGTTTGCAGTGTTCTATGGTCATATGATTTACAACAGGGGTGTCAAACTCGCAATGTCACGTGACGTGTTGCAACGTATCATGACTTTTTTTCCATTGCTGGCAATGGAGTGGGCGTGGTTTTGCTATGATGCATCCGGTCCGTGGGCCGGCAGTTTGACACCCCTGATTTACAATGTGGTTGGGGTTTTTTTTTTTTTTTTGCCAGAAACTGGGTTTACTTCCATTTTCCAGCAAAAAAAATGCCCATTACAGACAATGGATTCAAAAATTCAATTATGGTCATAAATTGAAGTCTACCTGTAGTTGAGTTTTATTTGATTAATGAGTTGCTCAGTCTTCCACCCATCTGATATCTTCCAAATGGGTTGAATTTCAACTATCTAAATCACTTAATCTGTTAAATATTACAGTGTTGATCCCATAAACATAATTCCCACATATTTCCACACAGGTAGGTGAAAGGCCTGCTTTGCCAGTGTAAAGTAAAGGTCCCAAAGTCATTAAATGACTGCCCAGACTTGTTCTGTGTGAAAAACAGTATCCTAAGAGGAAATGAGCAAACACAGAACAAAAACTAAGCCAAACATTCATAAAACATACGGTTCCTAAGTCACATGAAGACCTGGGAACTGCACACTGATCTGAATGGCATTACTGAATATTCAAAATTCCTGTAATGAAAATCAAAGACAAATCAAACTGTAATCTGATTTGGTAAAAAAGAATAATGTGTGTCTTCTACAGTTGTTCTAAGGATTCAGAAATAGTGGGAATAGGTTAATGATTACAAAGTTCAGCAGACAGAAGTAGACTAAATGTAATCTATATTTAGTAGACTAAATGTAGACAGCCATCCTCTTTTTTAAACAAAAATATATATAGCAAGAGTGAATAGAGAGGATGGGGGTATAGAGCCCTCCTGTAATCATCAAAAAATATGGATAGATGATTTGGTTCATCATGTAGACTAACTGGTTCTTTTTGTAGCAATCTGGTTCCAATATAGACAGCCAGTGGTTAAGGCACTAGACTAGAAAATGGGAAACTGTGAGTTCTAGTCCTGCCTTAGCCATGAAAACCAAATGGGTGACTCTGGCCCAGTTGCTCTCTCTCAGCCCAACTCAGCCCATAGGATTGTTGTGGGGAAAATAGGAGGAAGCAGCTGTGTTCAATATATTCACTGCCTTGAGTTATTTGTAAAATAACTTTTGCAAATAATACAAATAAATGAATAAATGTAATTTTGGAGCAAAGCACTAGCATGCCATTTGATCCATGGTTAATGGATCTGTAGATATTGTTTCGTCTCAAAGCTCGGCTTTCAGAGAATTGGCAAACAGGTCTTGCTGCCAGACTTCACGCCAAGTGAATCAGACACTTCAGATATTCAGCCTTGTACTTGGGAACCTGCTTGTGGCAGAAGCTTCCAACAAAGTGGGGATTGCAAATGAGGCTGCTATCTACTTTTTAGAAGTTTATTTGTTGGTTGGTTAAATTTATTTGCTGCCCATCTCGCTGTGGGGTTATTCTGGGCAGCTTACAACAATAAAATGAAAAAGAAAATGTTTTTTTTTAAAAGTAAACTTAACAGTAGCGCAGGAATGAAACAATAAAAAAAAAAAAGTGGAATTTGAAGCTTCTATAAATAAAGAACAAAAGTTGCATCTATGCCTATGAGAGTTAGGCCTAATTAACGAGTAGTGATATTGGAGCAAGCAAAACTACATTCTCACTTCTTATAATTAAGGCGTGACATTATATGAGCAAACCCATGCTGAAGTCCTCAGATTGCTAAAACCAGCAAACTGACACCAGCAAACTAAACAAAAAAGCTTCCCGAAAGAGAAGACCATATAGTAAAATGCATGTGAGAGATAAACATCTAAATGCTGGCCTTGAGTTATTAACATTTATTTATGTCCGTTTTAGCAGCCAGTGTGTTTCCATTCTTCAGACCCATGCCAGGCACCCTCGGAGACGATGCTTCAGTGCACCATCCTGACTGCTCTCCGACGTGGTGTTCTAAACCATAATGGACTTGGAGTCGTATTTATTTTAATAACTGCTGCTTTTCCTGCCTTAAACCTACAAGACGATTGACTTTATTGGCCTAATTTGGTCTTTACATGAAGTAATCAGTCAGGGAACTCTTGTGGGTGGAAGTGGTTTTCCTCTGAGCAGCTGCCTCCAAAGGGGGGTGGGGGAGAGAAAGGAGTTGAACACGTCTGCTCACGTTTCCTTTTTGGCACAGAGGTCCACCCAAAGCACTGGCCCTCTGGTATCCAGGTCAGATTCCTCTGGCAAACTCCAACTATCAATCCCCCCCCTTTCCCCCACAAACAAAGCAAAAGGCCTTACTGTACCCCTGGGAAGCATCCCTTCTTCGTAAGGAAAAACAAATAAAGCAGAATCTTTGAAATAATGTCGCATCTCTCTCTAATCTGCCCTAACGTACTAAATCTCTCACTTTCCCAGCCTGGGACTGGTGTCCTTTTTTACAAGTACCTTAGCATCAGGAGTCTGCTGATGAAGATTTCCGGTTTGTTTTGAGTCACTCTTGGAGTGATAAATAGACTTTCTCCTCTGAGAGGAAAGAAGCCAGCTGCCCTGAACGAAACACAAAATATGCAGAAATTCCGGCAAAACAGCACCGTTATAAAGTCTTTATGGAGAGCTCAATAAATAAGCAATTAAAAACATGGTGACAAAGGAATGGAGTTTACATACATAGTACATACACACACACACACACACACACATATATATGCATCCCAAACATGTAGACACATCTAGATGGTTGTTCTCTCTCCCCGCCCGCCTTTCTTTAATTCTATGGCTGCAATTTCTTAGAAAATAATCCTAAAATAAATAAATAGATTTGACAAAAAAGTCATGCTGCAGTGTAATACTCGGCTGAATAAACAAACGATTTTAGTTGTGGTTTCATGATTTGACCACAAGCTTAAAATTCTGTTTGGTTTTTATTTGGTTTTGCAGGAACCTCTAATGCTTCTGGATAAACTTGTGTTTATGTTGTCAGCAGAATTCAGTGTGATGTTGGGTAATTTTTGTGTGTCTGCATTATTTCTGCCAGATTTTACCCCACCAAAAATTTTATCAGAGAATTTTTAATAAAAATATCATACTTTGGAATTTTTCATTGTTCACTTAGTAATTTTGAAAGGACGTGGTAACATCATTTCTTCATTTTTCTTGCATCACTTTGTATTATTTTCTTTCCTAGTGATTAAGCCCAAATATAACCCTAACTCAGTCCCAGGAGTAAAGAATAGAGTGAAGTTCCCATCACTTAACAATTCAGATCAGATGTTTGCTTTTCATGCCCAGGAAATAAAATTCCACACACTTTGTGGCGTATAGCATTTCCCCATATTATCGAAAATTCATTTCTTTCTACAAAAAACATCCCAGAGAGCAAGAATACCTCCCTGAAGTTGTTGTAGAAAACCACATATTTTTCTGTTCTATTCTGTTGAGTAGATTATTCAGGTTCTCAAAGATACACTACACTACTTTCTTGTGGAAATATTGCACAGTTCTGTTTAATTGTGAATCTACTAAATGATGTAAGAAAACCTTAACTTACATCCTCTGTCTTTGTGTAGTATAATTTGGCCTTGGAAGTTAAACATAACTGAGCCACAAAAAAAGTACCTCTCATGGAACTTAATCCTCCAATATTTAGTCAGTAAACTACTTAGAATAATTGATTAAAAGAGTACTCCAACTTTTTTTAAAAAAATTAACCACTTACACATATATAGTATTTTCAGAAGATCCTTTCCCCCCCCTTTACATGGGAAGAAATATATTTCTGCATTGTATTTCTGCACTAGGGCTTTTAAAAAATGAAGAAATAATGACTTCACTTATCGAACTACTATTTGATTCATATTTAATTCATATATAACACTCATATGACCAATTAAGTATGATTTTTTTAAAGCTGAGTGACAGCCCTATTGTCTTTACATTTGAATGTGAACATTCAAAACAAATCCAAGGCAGATTTTTTAAAGTTTGTTTACTTAGTGCATGTCAGTTCTGATGACATGCGTTTTAGATAAAAAAAACAAAACAAAAAACCCCCAGCAAACCTCTTAACTACTTCCATTGTGCCTGAATATTTTCCTTTCCTTTTTCAATCAGTAAGTTGTAAAAATATGTAATAATGTGACATTAAGTGCTCACGGTGTCTACAATATATTGAATCATGATTTCATCTATGAAACTTGGATAGTGCTAAATGGTTCTGTAAAATGATCAGGAAACATCTGAATCGTTAAATGGCACCATAATACATGTTATCAAAGTGGATGAGTGAAGTCAGTCCAATCTACTGAAATGGCAACCTGGCCCCAATCCAATTCACAAGAATAAGTCAGGTAATAATGAATTGGATCCAGTTGCTTCCATTCACTAATGAAATGGAAAATGCTGGTAGAACAGACCATGTTTTTGTGCTACAGTTCCAGACTTGGTTTTGCAAATCTGTTGTCTTCTAACTTGGATTCTTTCTTTCTTATTTTTTTTTAGAAAGGTCCTTTTTTCTCTGTGTGAGAGAAGATGTGGGGGCCATACATATGGGTTGGATAGCAGGATAAGAGGGAAAGAAGTAGTTTGTGAAATTGGTAGTTTGTTTTTCTGCAATTGAAAATCAGTGTAAAATACATTATGCTTCAGAATGTGCTTCTCTTTTAGAATGTGTATTACTTTTTAAATTATGACATTTAAAAAACACTAAATCCATTTGATTGAGATAGTACACTTGGTGTGACATAAATGTGGATTGGCTATGAATTGGTCCTGCTTGATCTTTTCCCTAATACAATACCATTTGTCCCAAAATGAAACTATCTCGCTTTAATTTTATTTATTTTAAAAAAGGCAACTCATTTGGTTATTTCAGAATTTCATTCTGAGTCAGAGCAATTGAAAACCTTTTTTTAAAAAATAAAAATAAAAAATCTAGTGAGCAGTCGTAAAAGTGTATTCTCCTGTGCAATATTAAATATGAGAAAATGGAATATAAATTTTATATGGATATTTATCAATCTCTTGATGTTTCTGATTCAGGCATGTGCAAAGCAAATAATTGTGGGAAAAAATGATTTAAAAGCCCAGTTTTGTGCTTGTTTGTGGGGGAATAAAAGTAAGCATATCTTCTGAGAAAAATCTGTACAGAATTAGATCTGGACAAATAATGGTCCATTTTATTTTCCAGTATAAACATTATGCTTTCAGAGAGTTGGATTTTTTCCCCCTGAAAAACGATTAGTTTTGTATTATTTTATAGCAACTTGATGGTAAATTGAGAAAACATTTCTTATTCTTTCTGTCATAGCTTTGTCACTGATACATCTCTGCTACTAGCCTTTATTCTGAAGGACCCTAGTTTTCTGGCTTAAAAGAGATAGAATAATTTATTTGGATATTTATATATATATATTGTCTCATATCATATGCTCAGGGAAAAATACATGACCAGACTTTAGAGAGAGGTGTAGATAGGCTCATCCACAAAATGGATGATAATCTGCTTGGTGAGTAAATTAGCTAACAGATTGCAAAGCCCGTACAATTCTGTTTGCAGTATTTGATGTTAGGAAATGTGTCACAAGAGGCCATACTTAGGGAAAAGCAGAATTTTAAGTACCTGCCTGATTTTATAAAATATTATTAAGTTTATATGAATGGTGTTTATTTTAACTTTGGGGCATTTTTTAAAGGGCAAAGCCACAGAGATTCACAAGTTTGTTTTAGGTAAATTTGTGTCACTTTTGCTTTCATGATGTTTGTGACTGTAGCAATGCTTTTTTTTGTAAAGTCTTTGAGAACATTAGGAATAAATAAATTGAAATCTGATACTCTTCACCCAACACATTACTATTACTCTTGAAGGGGTACACTTTAAAATTGCCAAAAAGCAACATTTGCTTTTGCTGAATTATATTTCCAATGCTATTTTATTTATGATT
Organism: Bothrops alternatus; assembly: GCA_034064705.1. Lineage (NCBI taxonomy): Eukaryota > Metazoa > Chordata > Lepidosauria > Squamata > Viperidae > Bothrops > Bothrops alternatus. The sequence continues at coordinate 104,004 of JARGCV010000129.1, forward strand.
CCTGAAATAGTTTGGTCCCTGCATTATTCTGACTCCAAATACAACAATTTAATATGTTTTCCATTTAACTCATAGATCAGGCATTTTTGTCTGTCCCTTGGAAGGTTTAAGTCTAGACTTCTGTAGCAGTAAATAGAATACTACAATTAATTTAAAATAACAACTAAATAACTAAATAAATGAAACTAAATGAGGAGCACTGCAGAACAATAAAGTTCAAAGTCAATAATATAATACAGTAACACCCATACAGTCCAGTTTAAGATAACAGCTAAAATACAGAACTTTAGTAACTGGAATAGCACTTAACATTTAAACCAGGGGTGTCCAACGTTGGCAACATTAAGACCATACTTGGATGGGGAATTCTGGGAATTGAAGTTCATAGTTTTAAAGTTGCCAAGGATGGACAACCCTGGTTTAAGCAGTCGTTAAAGTCTCTAACAATTATCAGAAATTATTCACCTCTCAGCCCATTTCAAAGTTCTGTTGTTGTTCACTTATAATCAAGATGTCTCTCCTGCTATGCACCCTTCCTGACCTTGAGATTCTTGATGGGGGCTTAGGCCAGGGGTAGCCAACCTTGGCTCTTTTATGACTCGTGGACTTCAACTCCCAGAATTCCTGAGCCAGCCATGCTGAGGGGAAAGGGAGAGGTTTCCAAGCTGTGCCATGCTGGCTCAGGAATTCTGGGAGTTGAAGTCCATGAGTCATAAAAGAGCCAAGGTTGCCTACCCTTGGCCTAGGCATTTTCAGTTGTTATGGAGAGCCATATCTTGGAGATAGTCTAGTACCCACAATATTGTATGTTTGTCCTGTCAGCCATAGAGTAGAGGCAAGAAGACTATAGTTCTGTGGAAACGACTTAATGCTTTATTTGAACTCTAAAGCCCAGCAATTGAAGTCAGGCGCAAAATACTGACATATCTGTGTGGCTGTGGAGATAGATTCTTAAAATCAGGAAAATAGCGCTTCTGTGTATAAGCATGCACTCAGCCCGGGAAAATGACTGCCAGATTTAGAATTCACATTTAGCCACAAGTCTGTTCCTAGTTTCTACTCCCCCTCCCTCATCAGCTCCCCTTTTAAATCAAAGAACCAGTTCTTACAATAGTTGATTAAAACTTTTTTCAGTCCCTGCAAAACACCTAGAATTCCAGCAGTCAATCTCAATCTCCTTCCTTGCTACATTCTGCTCTGTAGAGATCTTGAACAGAAAAGATCAGTGTGCAAAGAGTGAAAATACAAAGTATCCAAAATCTCAGTATTTTCTTAAGCAAGCAGAAGGTTTTTTTTTTCACCCCTCACACAAATATTTTAGGTTCTCTCTCTCTCTCTCCCTCCCTCTCTTTTTATAGAGACTGGTTTTGTTTTGTGTGTATGTGTGTGAAGGGTAGATGCATGTATAGGTGTGTGTGTGTATGTGTGAAATATGTTTCATTTCCAGCTCCCAGTGTAGCTAACAAACAAAGTAAGCAGTGGGTCACTGATTGCTGATTTAGGTTTGTTCTGGTGGTCGGTCGCTGGGGAAAGACAGGTCAGGTTGCTGACACAGCTCAAATCAGACAAAACATTTTGGCTTTGTACTTCTCTGCTGCCTCTTTTAGAAAATTGCTCAAGTTGTTCTTAACATAACCACCCACCTTCCTTTTCTGGTTCTGACATTGTGTAATAATAGATAGTGTTGACATCTGCTCCCTGCTGATCAGAAATACTATACTTCTGTGAAAGGTAACATTTTCAAGAAATGACAAAATGTATTTGGCTTGGACAAGACGTGAGTTCTTTGCCTAATCACACATTGTGGGATATGGGGGTAAAAGGTTTACTGTTCTAGTTGTGGGAGAAAGTTTGTTGGGACAGGGAACACAGCAGCCCTGGGTGTGTTTAGTTTCTGCCAGTTCTAGAGGTCCTGGCTCTATATCAAAACTTGTGTGTCCTCAGGAATTTAAAAGAAACATTTGCAGTATGTATGAAGAACAGCTGTCTCTGGTTGGGTTGAGAGCAACTTTTCAAAATGACTATTTGAACATTTTCTCAAGGAGGGATTAGCCGTGGGGCATTCTCTCCTCCTCCCCTCACCCTGGCTATTTTTATCGATTAGCATTACATTGTTGTAGCTTCGGGAGAAGAGAGAGCATTTTATATATATTTCCCATCAGAGAAATATTTCCCAAAATAAAAAAGAGGAAGAGGCAGCTAAATCCTGTTAAGCAAATTTGCTCTGAAGAAGTAGCTAAGCCACCTAATAGAAACTCTATAGAGAACTGCCCCCCCCCCAAATAGGGGAAAGATTGCCACATCCAGATTCCAGAAAAGTTCCTGTGCTTTAAAGAGTTAAATAGCAGGGAGGATTTCACCAGGTACAACTTCCCTTTTCACTTCAGTGTTGTGATGTGTAAACCTGCAGTTGGTGGAACATTTGTGTTCAAGCAGCATCAAAAAAACCCCATAACTTTTAGAAACAGGCATTCTGCATTTCTTTTTCTGGAGATATACTGGGCTGGAAAAAGAAAAGAAAGGAAGAAATAAAAGGAAAGAAAGAAAAAAGAAAAAAAAGAAAAAAGAAGGAAAAAAGTGCATTCATTCTGTTTTCTAAGCTCTTGATTTATACCACAGTGACAGATTTTCTTTTGAGCTACATTGGAGTTCCTTTTCCAGAAAAAATGTTTTTCTATTGTGTAAATAGATTTTAAAAACAGATGGTGCAGAGTTCTCACTTTGTTAAAAGTAAGACACTCTTTATACGCTAAGTATACATTTTCTCACTGGCTATTTTATATGTTTGGTCTAGTGGCTAGGGCACTAAGCTAGAAAGTGGGACACAGTAAGTTCACGTTCCGCTTTAGCCATGAAAGCTACCTGGGTGACTTGGGCCAGTTTCTGTTTCTGAGCCAAACCCACATCACAGGGTTGTTGTTTTGGGGAAAATAGGAGGAGGGATATAGTCATATATAATCATGCTGGCATATAGTCATGCTGGCCACATGACCATGGAAATGTCTTCGGATAACGCCTGCTCCTTTGGCTAAGAAATGGAGTTGTGCACCGCCCCCTAGATTTGGATATGACTGGTTAGGGGAAACCTTTACCTTTAGTATTCTATCATAGACGAAAGCCTTGGCTTCAGTTTAAGCCAGGAATGCCATTTTATATAACTCCAAAAATCTTTTGAGTGGCAGAATGCTAGGAAAATTTCTAATCAAGCCTCCACAGAAAGTGCTGGACTTCAGTTCCATCGATCAGTGGCCACATGGCTTTATGGGAGTTAAGGACACCACCCATCTGGAGCTCCAAACTGGAGGCTGAAGTATTATAAATGTTTTGTTAATTCTCAGATTCCAGACCATTTAGAGTTTCCCAGGAAACTATGAGTAATAAAATAAAAGCTGAGCAATTTTTCGAATAGGAAATAGCCTATTTCATAATATCTCAATGCCTTCTGTGTGCACTGTACACCTATGGGCCAAGACATGTTTTTCTGGGGTGGACAATAAAGTCACGGTAGGCTTGTTTTAACTCACATTGGGGATACTGTTTAAAAATCAATCAAGTATTTTAGGTACTTACTACTACCGGTAGCTAAGTGGTATGGGTATAGGTTACCTGACGAATAGTCTCTACCCCAATGGGTTTGGCCCACCCTACTTGCTCTGGCAGAAGGGGCTCCAGATACCACCAGCCAAGGAATTCGGGCTGGTGCGGTCCAGGAGATGAGCCTTCCCTGCTGTGGCTTCCACCTTCTGGAACATCATGCCCCTCAAGGTGAGATTTGCCCCCACCCTCTTGTCCTTCTGAAAGAACCTGAAAACCTGCCTCTGCCAACTTGCTCAGGGGCATCCCATTCTGGAGGTGACTAGTAGATAAGGAGACAATCCCTCCTCCACTAAATTTATTCTCTTTATTCGCTTTGTTGCCAACTTTAATGTTTTAACTTTCAGTTCCCAACATATTAATGTTTTTAATCTTCTAGTTGCTTTATACTTTATTTACAGCATTGTAACTACCCAGGGTCGCTTGATAGCAAGATGGGTGGCATATAAATTCAATAAAAAAGAAGTATCTAAAATCTTACAAGGGTTCAGATCAGATGTGAATTGAGTAGGGGGTGGGCTGCACATACCAGCTCTCCCTTATTGCATGTACTGAAATTACCTATGTCAGGGATGAGTTTGGTGAGTGAAAGGATGCATCTCAGCACTTTCCACATTTAGAATTGCTGGGTGTAGGTGTGTGCATATAGTGTCCATCAAGTGCAGTGATGTTGGGACAAAATAGTGGCCAGTGGGTTGGGTGCATGAGCGTTGTTATCAAAAATTTCTCCTGGGTGACAAGGTGAAATGCATTAAGAATTATTTATTTTTATTTATTTATTAAATTTGTTTGCCCCCCCCTTCTCACCACAAGATGACTCTGGGTGACTTACAATGTTAAATGCAGTGTATACACAATCACATACACACACTGAGATGATCAAAGGCCTGGAGACTAAAACATACAAAGAACGACTGCAGGACCTGGGTTTGGCTAGTCTAAAGAAAAAAAGAAACAGGGGTGACATGATAGCAGTATTCCAGCATCTTAGGGGCTGCCACAAGGAAGAGGGGGTCACGTTATTCACCAAAGCACCAGAGGGCAGGACAAGAAACAATGGTTGGAAACTGATCAAAGAGAGAAGCAACCTGGAATTAAGGAAAAACTTCCTGACAGTGAGGACAATTAATCAGTGGAACAGCTTGCCTCCAGAAATCATGGGCACTCCATCACTGGAGGTTTTTAAGAAGAGGCTAGACAGTCCCTTTTTCTGAGATGGTATAGGTTTTCCTGCTTAAGCAGGGGGGATCGACTAGAAGACCTCCAAGGTATGTTTGTATGTAGGTCTTTGGTTATTCGGGTTTTCTCCCGCATAAAATTGGAAGTGTCTTGGTGATGTTTCGACGAAGTGACGAATGGGACTTCATCGAAACGTCGCCAAGACACTTCCAATTTTATGCGGGAGAAGACCCGAATAACCTTCATCCTGCAGTGGATAGACAATGGCTAATTTGATGATGAGGAGAATCTACTATTAGTCCATCAACCACCTCCAGAATGATACAGGTAATCCTCGACTTATGACCACAATTGAGCCCCAAATTTCTTTCGCTAAGCAAGACATTTGTTAAGTGAGTTTTGCCCCATTTGTTGTCATAATTGTTAAGTGAATCACTGCAGTTGTTAAATTAACAACACCATTAAGTGAACCTGTCTTCCCTATTGATTTTGCTTGTGAGAAGGTTGCAAAAGGTGATCAAGTGACTCCAGGACACCACAACCATCACAAATATGAAGAAGTTTTCAAGTAGCTGGATTTTGATCATGTGACCATGGGGATGCTGTAATGGTCATAAGTGTGAAAAACAGTGCGTTTGTAACTTTGAACTGTCACTAAATGAACTGTTGTAAGTCTAGGACTACCTGTATCGTGCTGGAGGACGACTGGCAGAGTGAGGTCTTCAGGTCCTTATGGAAGGTAAGGTGGGTGGGTGCAGGTCTTACCTGGGAGGCAAGAGGTTCCAAAAGAATGGGGCCATGGCAGAGAAGGGTCTGGACCCCGCCAGCCGAAATTCCTTGATTGACAGAATCTGCAGCATGCCTCCTCCCCTGGCATGGGTGGGCTCCATCTGTCCCATTGGGGTGAGACGTTTTCTCAAGTAACCTGGACCTGCGCCATGCAGAGCTTTAAAAGTAATAACCAAAACCTTGAATTACATCTGGAAGCAGGCCCTCAGCCAGTGCCGCAGATAGGACAGTGGTATAACATGAGCCACTGTAGGGGCCCCAAAGACTGTCCTCACTGCTGCACTGTGCAGCAGTTGAAGCTTCTAAAAGTTCTTCAAGGTTGTCCCAAGTAGAATGCACTGCAGTGGGGCAAGCATGGGATGACCTGGGCTTGAATGACTGAACATGGGGATTCCTGATGGAGGAAATGTTGCAAAGCTGTGCAAAGGCTCTCCTCTCTGGGCTGGAATCATGAGTCCAAGAGAAACCCCAAGTTATGAAGTGGGTCTGCCTGGGGGTAGTGCCACCCCATTCCAGAACTTAAAGATGTCAATATCCCAGATATTGAAGCTCCATGCACCCAAAGTGACTTGGTCTTGCCAGGGTTCAGGAAGAGCAGGAAACTATACCAAGATGAGGAAGAAAAAGGTGCTGTGAATCCCAAGGTTCTTGTGTCATTGTTATTGATGACCTGAACCACATGACATCTCTCAAGGAGTTTATCACTTGACCCAGACTATAGGAAGCTTTGGTCAAGAGGCAAGTCTGGGTCTAGATACTTGCTGATACCTAGAACAACTCTTAGGCAGTGGTGGGATTCAGCCGGTTCATACCACTTCGGTGAACCAGTAGCTAATTTTTTGTGACCCAGGACCAGAATGGACTTCTGGAAGTGGCATCCACACAGAGAACTGGTTGTTTACATATTTGAATCCCACCACCGCTCTTAGGGTACAGTTAAGTAAGGGCTAAGCCAGATCTGAGTATGGTGCAGAGTTGGTCAGTTTGAGGCTTACCAAACAACGGAATCCCACTGCACCTGAGATTATATAAAATTGAGTCATGGCATCAACTAATCTCATGTATTGCTCAAGAATTGAACCTCTTTGGAATAAGAAATAGCTCTCCTTGCAAAACAAAGCAACAATGGTGCCAACTGGGCTCTCTTATCCATCCCTTTCTTTTTTTATTTTGGCTTAGAAGCAGTGGTGGAATTCAAATATGTGAACAACTGGTTCTCTGTGTGGATGCCACTTCCGGAAATCCATTCTGGGCCTGGGTGACAAAAAAAAATTAGCTACCGGTTCTGCCGAAGTGGTGTGAACTGGTTGAATCCCACCACCGCTTAGAAACCACTCTATTTCTGAAGACTCTGACCATTTCCCCCTTGAAATCTTTCCCTCAGCATCAGATTACACCTTTTGAAAGCTCAATGGGAAATAGAACATTTCTTCAGCAATCCATTGCCAAAAATCATGGATTCTACCTCTAAAATTTGTGTGTGTGTGTGTGCTTTCCAAGTCATTTTTTTCATTGCTAGTGACTGCCTGGACTAGTCTCTGCAAATTTCTTGGCATAATTTCAAAAGTGGTTTGCCCTTGCCTTTTTCCTAAGGCTGAGAGAGAGTGAATGGCTCAAAGTCACCCAACTGACTTCATGCCTAAAGCAGGACTAGAACTCACACTCTCCTGGTTTGTAGCCTGCTGCTTTAAGCACTACACCTAAGATGGCTTTAATCTACAAATTAACCACTTAGAAGAAAAAAGCAATCTATTTGTACATTTAATAGAAATTATAGAATACATTGTCTATGGGGTCTGATTTTTTTTGGTACACTGAATCTGTGTGTGTGCGTGAATTGTACAGTGCATATTCTCCTTAGCTAGACATACTTTTTATTTAAAAAAAAACCTAAAGAATTTACTTTGAAGAAAAGCTTTGAAAACTTGTCAAGCTGTGTTTGTATTTTGAAAGTCTATATCACGAAAGCAAATAGTTACCAGGATAGGAAAAAGAAAACTATTAGCATTGTTTTCTTTAAAAGATAAAGAAGAAAACATACAAGACTTCACCATGTGTAAAATATGTTTTCTTAGAATTCATTTGAAATAATTGTCTCTACCCTAGTAAGTTTATGATGGTTTTTTCTTCTTCTGAACAGTTTGAACTATATCTGTATCATTTCTTTATGTATTGTTTCTTTAACGTTGCATCTTTTAATTTTCCACATTAAAACAATTTGATTTCAGGTTGGACTAGAGGACCTCCAGGGTCTCTTCCAGCTGTTATGATTCTATGAACTGATTAACTATTTTGAAAAAAGTCACAACAAGCTGGGTTAATTATCATGGGCTTTATAGGTTGAACACTTGCAAACTCACTTTAAGAGTTATAAGCTTCCTCTCGTCTGAATTTCTCATCACAACCTGCTATTGAATTTCCTGCAATCCAGAGAAAGTAAAAACCCACACATGTCCTTATTTGCTGAGTCCATTTTGGAATCTCACTATAGTAGAATGACTTATAGCAAATAAAATTCCAGAAAGACAGAAATTATACTATAGCTGGAATTGATATAATGGTCTTCTTCGGGATGCTTTAATAGACAGGAGTGATTTTTGGCAAGCCAGTGCAATAATCCCAGATATCTGATTGCATTACTAACTACTACCACCAACAAAGGGTGTCCCATGAGGAGGAACATTACTATAGGTACTTCATATTTAACTTAATTATTTTATAACCTAACATCATGCTCTTTTCTAAAGAAAATGCATTAGAATGGAAAATGCATGCAACGTGGGGATTTGATTAAAGGCATTGGGAGATACTGATGATTCCCATGCTTATATGCTACTTAAAAGACATGCAATTCTTGATTTAGATTTTTTTTAAAAAAAGCTGCTACAATGCAGAGTTGGTATATATTGTAATGACCTCTAAAGCTTACAAAACATTTTGTTTTTAATACTTTACACATACAGTACTTTGAAATTGTACAGGTAGCAGCTTCACATAGTTGAGTTAGTATTCTCCAAAGAACAAAATCAGGACATTATTAGAAGCCAGGCAAGTTTCCCATTAATATTAATAGATTGGGGCCATTCATATTACAGTTGTCTATCTTAAACCCTGGGATATATGTTTTAAAAGAAGCCCCCTATCTACTATGTGTCTGCTGTGTGAATAGAGTTTGAAACTCTGGATAATTAAAGAGAAGAAAAAATACCTTTATTATATATGATATTACCCATATATAATAAATGTCTCACAAATAGAAAACAGAACTGCATTTTTATTTAATTCTGACATTTTCCCCTCCCATTTGTCCTATTTATTAATTCAATACTACAGGAGCTGGATGTTCTTAAAGAAGTAATATCAACTATTGGAAAATGAAGATAACGCAATGATCTGGAGGCATATTAATGTACTGTAAATGCTTCCCCATATAAGAACAATTCCAGCTATAGCTTTTTTGTTGTCTCTTTTTGGAAACATATTTAATAAGATAAGATAAGATAACCTTTAGTGTCATTTTTTTTAACTGTGGGCACAACGGCACACATCAAAAATGAAATTTAGTTGCCTGCTCTCAAAGTGAAACACACACACATGACACACACCTAAACATACTATATACAACATATGCATAGACCCACACCCCTACATATACATAACAAATAAATATTAAATACTGTCCATCTTGAATATGTAACGGAAGGAGGAAGCTTGAGAGTTACATTATTTATATTATTTAGAATACATTATTTAGAATCATGAGAAGAGGATTGTGATAATATAGAAGCCATGTTTTCTTTGTTTTTGAAAACATCTTAGGTTATCAATGTTTTTTCCATGAAGACAAAATTCTAGGAAATTGCCATTGATTTTGGAAGGAAGGATGCCATACAATTCCTTCTAGAAGTGTACAGGAATTGTACCATGTGTTTGTATGCCATCTGGATCATGAAAATAACATTTTTGCAGTTAACAAAACCACAATCATTTTGGAGCCACCATCTTCAGGGAGGATTTAGGTTCATATGGAAACTGGAGAAGGTGGTCCATAAATACTAGCTAACTATAATCCTTAAAAACATATGGCTCTTTTGGATGGCTTTGTGCAGAAGGCCACATGGACTAAGATTTTGGGATTATAATAACATTCTCATCAACTCACTCCCTTAATCAGAACTGAACTAAGCTCTTCCCTCATTTTATAACCTTGTTCCTTCTTTGATATCCCCATGGTGATCTGATGATCTATACCCAAACTTTCTAGTTATAAGACATTTTTGAACGCTGTTGTTAGTATTTCTCAAAACCCTGAAAATCGTGCATTTCAGGTGAATGGGTATTTGTTTTTTTCCTTGGCTTGGCACATTGATACGCCTTCACACTTGGCTGGGCCTGAGGTGCATTTGTGCAAAGCCAGATTGTTTTAGTTAACATAATAAGTGAACCTGCTGTTCTACCTGCATGTCTGGGAGAATTGCCAGGAGACTTCCTGACATTTCAATCAGAAGGATAGGGTTATAAAGCTGTCAGTTTCCTTGTAGGCTAATTTGCCTTTCCTTTGGACCTACTGTAACGTTCAGTTCATTGACAGAGTAAACAACCCTGGTTTTGGAGATAATATTTTAGCTAAGATCAGAGTGAAGACAATCCCACTGATTTCTTTTGAACTTCCCTTTCTATTTGGATGAGGGTAATTGTGGAACCAAACATTGATTTAAATAGGGATTTGCAATTTTATAATGCTTGTGCTCAATACTGAGGCCATTCTTATATGGCATTTATCCTCTATTTTGTGGAATCTTGATGTCACAGAGAGTATGATTTTAATTAAGTCACCTACAAAAAAATCTTATGGGTTGTATTCAATAACTGTACAACCAGAAGAGACCTCATAATGATTTTTTTCTTCTTCTGATCCACTACATTTTCATGCTAGATTGTGAATATTGTTGTGCCCACTGGACACTCATCCTCTTCAAGAAAGCGGCTCTTTCTAAAAGGACACTAGATGTATAGACTGATCTGGAGAAGCATATAAGTGAAGTAGCAGATTTGCACACAAAGGCCACCAAATGTGCTGCCCATCTGGTAGGCAATCATCTGGAGATCCTTCAATACAGTTTAGTCCACACATCATGTTTAATCATGGCTCCTTGAAGAAAGCACATCTGATAGGGATCACACAGCATATCAAATGATGGATTACAAATTATGAGGAATGGATTCATAGTAGCAATAGCACTTAGCAATAGCACTTATCTACCACCCCATAGTGCTTTACAGCCCTTTCTGGGTGGTTTACATGAAAGCATTACTTACATATTACACCCAATAATCTGGGTCCTCATTTTACCAACCTCAGAAGAATGGAAGGCTGAGTCAACTTGAGACCCATCAGGATTGAACTCCAGGCTGTGGACAGAGTTTGCCCGCAGTACTACATTCTAACCACTGCACCACCATGGTTTCTTCCTAGTACTTACTGAATTCCAAATTTAGCTTTGTTTGATGGGTTAACCTCGCCTTGTATCACTTGTCCCCAACTTTGTTGTTAGTTGCGAAGTCATTCCAACCCATCATGACCCCATGGACAACGTTCCTCCAAGCCTTCCTGTCCTCTGCCATCTTCTGGAATCCATTTAAGCTCACGCCTACTGCTTCAGTGACTCCATCCAGCCACCTCATTTTCTGTTGTCCCCTTCTTCTATTGCCCTCAATCTTTGCCAGCATTAGGCTCTTCTCCAGTGAGTCCTTCCTTCTCATTAGTGTCCTCTAGATGTGAGGACTGCTATTTTCATCTTCTCCCAGCTGAACAGATGCAGCATAGCTTTAACTATAGTAAGTAACTTTTCTTTTCATACATGAATCAAGAGATTGCATCAGATCAACTATTTGGAAATGTGTTAATACAGGTAGTGATTACAAATCAAATTATTTATTTTCCTTGTGAAATGCACCCAGAGTGAGCCATTGCCTCACACTCAATTTCCACCTCCTCTAATAAATTCTGAGCAAAACATCTCCTATAGAAAATGTAATTGGATTGTAATTTTCTCTCGCAGCTCCACTCTTTTCATAAAGCTGTTACAAACATTAGGAAGCCTCCTTCATACTGAATTCCCATGCCTTTTGTTACTTTTACATTTCTTCAGTTAAAAAACAAAACAAAACAAATCATTGTCCTTTACTTTGCTGTTTTCTCTGTTCTGGTACATCATGTCTTTGCGGTGTGCTTTCTTCTCATAAACTGGTCATTAGTTTGAAAAAGGAAATAGTTCAGTGCACTGTTTAGCAATCTTTTGGATTTAACTGAACAAATGACATGAGTGATAGATATTGAGGGAGTGCAGTGTAGGAAAGTTGCCTACAGCTGGCCGATAGGAAGGTAAGCACAACTATCAAACACATTTTATAAAAATGCTTCTCTGAATAGAACGATATTTGAAATGTTTTAAGCCTACAGGTTAACATTGCAGGAGCATGTTGATGTGTCTGAGAGGTGAGAGCACAGATCTAGAAGGTAAAGAAAGACAGGTTGTGTCGGAAGCGGAGAGGAAGCTAAGGATGTTAGGTTCACCTGTCATAGAAGAAATGTCCTCATTTCAAAAATCAGATGCTGCACAGAGACAGGTTCCACAGGGCAAGCTCTTTGAAATCTACTGAGTTAAGAAAAGATAGTGGGGTTGGTAGTAGTAAGAGACAGAGGGAAGAGCAATAGAGTTTGTAATCCAAGTGGAAATTATCAACCATAAATAGCTGCTCTCTTGTCTTGTAGTAAGACTTCATGAAGGCTTCACCAATTCACCTGTCCAGGGCCTCAGGCCTAGTTGATTTGTATGACTAGTGGGAAACTGCTAACCCCAAAAATGCAATAGTTATCAGAGCAGTTCAAAGCATGGACCATTTCTGAGGTTTAGACTGCTGGGAAGTTTCTGTAAGCTCCCCATCTCCTAATGTAAACAACAACAATAACAAAACAACGTTGTTCTCCAGCTTATATGCACAATATAGGTCTGATGGATTAATTTGGTTCAGGGCATGAATGAGCAACACATTGATGGCTAAAGGCAACCAGAAGAGATCTTACAATTATTTTTTCTTCTTCTTCTGATCTATTGCAGTTTCATGATGGATTGTGAATATCCTTGTGCCCACTAAAAATTCACTCTCTTCAAGGAAGCAGCTCTTTCTAGAAGGACCTTAGATTTACAGACAGATTTAAAGAAGCATGTAAATGAAGTGGCAAGTATCCATACAAAGGCAGACTATTCTTATGCCACCAAAAATTGCTGCCCCTTTGGCAGGCAGTAATCTGGAGATTCTCCAATAGTTTTGTTCATACATCATGTTTAATCATGGTTCCTTGAAGGAAGCACATCTGATTGGAATCACACAGTATTTTATTTTTTCTGTTCTTTCCGGGGGAGAGAACGATGCAAAATGGGGTAGTCCATATCATGCGCAAAGATAATGGTATGCTGAAAATGTATAACAACTGGCTCTGCCAGTTCCATTGCCAATATTGCACTATTCCTCACCCAAAAGACATCTCTTTTTCTTCTTCTCACTTGACCTTCTTAACAGTCTCCTAAACTTCCTGAAGGGAAGATAACAAGAGAGATTCACCACAAAGCCCTCATATTTTTATGAGAACACAAAGATGAGACATCTATCCTTTTATCCATTACTCATAAGGTAACGCCTGTCTGGAGTTGGAGTCATCTGACTGGGCCACATTTGACTTCCCAGGTTGAACTGAATGACTTGAATTGTATTTTAGAATTTTATCCCTGTTGTTGTTTGATAACGAAGACCAGGAAGTTTTATGTTTAATGCAGTCATTGTTACCTGTAAGTGAAATGACCAAAAATATGAAAAGTACAACGGGGCTGACTTGCGGTCAAATAAACAATTCCTTCGCTGGTATGTGAGACAAATAAAATTATAGTTTAGAACACCTGGTCTTGTAGATATTTATTTGGCTATATAATCTAAAAAATGTGATGAGCTTAAAAAAAGTATGGAAACCAAAAATACTCGCAAACAACATGTCATAAAGCAGAATAAAATGTTTCATTAATATATTAACATCTCCATTTTTATTTTCTTTTAATTCATGTTTCTACATAATGAAGATTTTGTGTGGATCAGACTATAGACTGCCTTCTTCAAATATTCAAATCAAAGTCCAAATTGAGGGGAGAAATATATATATATATATATTAAAAAGTATACTGCAGTAGGAGTGAAGGGGATCCGGGTTGTAAAAGATTAATCTAAATCAGACCTGATGGTAGATTTTTAAAAAATCTTGTTTGTGTCATGTTCATGTTAAGTGGTCTGAAGTTTTAATTTTACATTAAAAGGTACCAAAAGGTATAAAACAAATTTATTTATTTATTTATTTATTAATTAGATTTTATGCTGCTCCTCTCCAAAGGACTCGGAGCGGCTAACAACATGAACAAAAAACAACATCACAGCATTTAAAAACCAAAAACCGAGTCGACAAAGCATTTAAAAGACCCCCCAAACACATTCATCATACAGACACAATCACAATCATCCCCAGGCCTGCCGGCATAGATAAGTTTTCAAATTCTTCCGGAAGGCCGGGAGAGTGGGGGAAACACGGACTTCAGGGGGCAGTTGGTTCCAGAGAGTGGGCGCCACAACAGAGAAGGCCCTCCCCCTAGGACCCGCTAGACGGCATTGTTTCGCTGACGGGACCTGGAGGAGGCCGACCCTGTGCGCTCTCACCGGTCGAAGGGAAGTATGTGGCAGAAGACGGTCCCGTAAGTATCCTGGTCCAATTGAAAATGCCTTTATCATGTCTTTCCTTTTTACCTAATCATTCATACTGAGTTGAGCTCAAATTTTTGTAAAGTTCCTTCATAGCACATAATGGCACTAAATTTTAGTCTTCCTCTTGGCTAAGCATACTTACGGTATGTTTTAGCAGCTGCTATTGCCATCAAATGCCATCATTATGCCATTTCCTGAATTGGGAGGCACTGGAAGATTTGCCAGTCTCTTTAAAGGTAATGGAGATTCTGTCCTTCAATGAAAATCTTCCCTGTTTTATCCCTTCGTACAATCCCATCCTGCTACTCTCTGTCTTTACAATAAGATTTGTTGGTTTTAAGAAAGGGAAGATAGGGAACGACCCTCAGTCTCAGTTTTTCCAAATTTTCTTGGAAAGTTTTTTGAGCTCAGAAAATAATTATGAAGTGATTGAAGAAAGTTTGCTCCTCCCTAAACAGGATTTCCTATTTGATAATTTCATTTTCACTCCTGAAGCCCAAGCAAACAGACCTCAAAACTACTCCTGTTGTTAATGACCTTTAGCTGAGCTAAACAATGCATCACAGGGCAACAGTTTTTGAACCAAGGTACCTCAAATGTGCTAATTTGTAGGATGTGTCAAAATCCGGGACCTATGACTCCTGAGGGTATGAAATTTAAGTTCTAGGATGATTGTTTAGCAATAGGATCCTTGGTTTAATGTTGATCACATTAATATGGAACCAGATAAGAGAAACACCAATCAAACAAAGTGTAACAGGAGTATAGTTGAGGCTAGACGCGAGGGGTGGGAAAAAGGCTTACTAATTCAGACGTTTTCAATGACTAATACTTAGTATTGTATATCAGGTGCCATGATGATTGCTGCACAATATGTTTTCATGTTCAATGTTGATTGTTTTAATAAAAGAATTTTATATATATATATAAAAAAAGAAAGTTGTGGCTGCTTCAGTGCTACTGGCTGCTGTGTTGCTGAGCTGCTGCTGCAATCACATAATCTTCATTTTCAATGTTCTGTGACAATTTCCCAGCCAGTCTCACAATTCCTTACTTCCTCTCCCACACAGCAGCAGCCACTTACCTGCCTGCTGGAAAGGGGAGGGAAGAGAAAGGGGAAAGGTAAGGAGGAAGGAATATGCCTTCCCTAATCCACACAGCACTTTTTACACACTCTTTCCTGGCCCATGCCACCTGCTCTGCACCTTCTCTCCTCTACACAGCACTGCTTGTGCACCCCCAGGGTCCTCACACCCTTCTTGACATGCACTGTCCCCCACATGCTCTACTCAGCCCAGCTTCCTACTGGCTTCCTCACTGGCTCTGTCCCTGCAAGCTTCCCACAAGCACAGTAAATGGGGAAGCTGGCAGGAATTTTAAGGAGGGAAGGAAAGAAAAATAGATAATGACAGAATGAGAGGGAGAGGAGGAAGGAAGGGGAAGGGAGGGAAGAAAGTGATGGAGGGGGGGAGGGAGGAAGGAAAGAAAAGGAAGAAAAGAAAGAAAGGAAGGAAGGAAGGAAGGAAGGAGGAGGGAGGGAGAGAGGGGGAAGAACAGAAGGATAGGAGGGAGGGAAAAAGGAGGAGGGGAGAGGGAAGTAAGGAGGAGGGAGAGGGAAGGAAGATAGGTAGGTAGGAAGTGGGTGGGAAGGAAGGAAGAAGGAAAGAGAAAAAAGAAAGAAAGAAAGAAAGAAGAAAGAAAGAAAGAAAGAAAGAAAGAAAGAAAGAAAGAAAGAAAGAAAGAAAGAAAGAAAGAAAGAAAGAAAGAAAGAAAGAAAGAAAGAAAAAGAAAAATTTCTGACTTGGACTCTGCCAGCTTCCCACAAAGAAACTCAATGGGGAAACCATCAGGAAGTTAGAAGTCACTCCCACTCCTACTACTCTTTTGCCTACTAGTGATCATTCTGTTTCTCTGTAAAGAAATACCTCCAAAATGATGATCCAATGGGACAGGGGTTGTCTAGCAGTTCATAATTCTTTGTATATGTTTTATAGACAGAAGACCACTGACAGAAAGTGTAACTTGAACTTGGGCTATTAAATAAGCAATAGTAACAATTCAAATATTGGATTGTAAACTGATACTGTTCTATACTTCGTTCGCGTGCGAATGATGAAGACACATGGCGATGCTGAACAAACACTTTATTCTCCTTCTACAACAACCAAGCAAAAGCAAAAGGCACGCAGGCCTTTTTATATGGCCAGAAGCCCAGACAGTGTCAACCAATTGGAACAGAGCGTTTTCGTGCCTTGCGCATGTACACAAGGCCGGCGCCGCTCTGTCTGGTCCCGGGCAGCTTTTGGAATGCCTGGGACCAATGCAACGTCCCGAGCCTGCTTTTGCAGGCTCAGGACACAACACCCCTCCCCCCTAGATGGAACATACCTTGTACACACACAGGTGCACCATTCACTGGAAGGAGTGTTATACAGTCCCAATAATCAAATGCAATGAGTGTGGAATCTCGAGTCTGCCCTCAGACAAATCCCCTTCAGTATTTATTAATACAAATAAATGTATCTGAAATAAAAAATAATACAAAATAATCTACCCATGAGTTACTCCCCTTATTCAGGGGCCTCATGAGCAGATCCCTCATGATTTGACAGCAACCTCACAAAGTCTCTCAGATGTTTGGGTGGGCACTTGGCCCACTGTGACCTTCTAAGGCCCAGAGAGATTGCCTGGCCCACCTGCTCGCCTACCAGGCTAGGCAGGCCAGGACGTTGCTGCCCTAAATCCCCAGGTGACCCTGGTGAGGGTGTCTGGCCTACCTGCTCGCCTACCAGGCTAGGCAGGCCAGGACTTTGCTACCCCAAATACCCGGTTGACCCGTCCAGCTGCTGGCTGGCTGGACCCTCTAAGTCCAAGCCAGAATACCTTGGAGGGGTGGAAGTTCCCGAGTCCACAATGGACCCCTCTTGGGAACAATGTCCCTTGAGCCCAAGGCCAGCAGATGGAGAGTGCTGGATAGTGGAAGTGCCCCAGAACTCAGTGGCCCCCAAGCACGTGCCCGAGGTGGCAGAGTCAGGAGTCACCTCCATGGCAACCCCCTTTGCTGGTGACTTTCTTTTGGGAGCAATTGCGAAATTAGGCAAGCGCCCCTGATGGAATTTCTTTTCTCTTGCTGCTTGTGATTTGTGTGAATCAGTCTCCCTGTCTGGAACACTATCTGACATATGTGAATACTGTGGATATCCCCGGTGTGACTCCCTGTCTGGAGTAATTATGGATGTGTGGGATGACTCCCTATCCAGTGAATTCCTGTTTGGAGCACTTGCGGAACCTTGGGATAAATCCCAAACAGCCTCAGTAGTCGCTAGTGAGGGCCTGTTAGGCCTGGGAAACTGTGACCCAGAATGCATATTATGGTCCTCCCCCCCCTCCCAGAGCAGAGCCAGGAGCGGAAGGGTGAGAGTCCAGTCTCCAATGCAGTTGATCTATGTGTCTGCGAAGAATGTGGCCATTGCCCAAGGCAACTTCGTATGACAACAGCCCAGAGACCTTGCAGACCACAGCTGTGACCTAGAGATGTCCAGGCCCATAGTTTCTTGCCCAAACCGGATCGCCCACCTGGAGTCTCCTAGGTGCCCGCAGTCGTGACACCTGTGAAGCCACCCGGTCAGGGTGCAGCCTGTCCAGTTAAGTGATGAGGTGGCGACCCCAGCACAGTTCAGCAGGTCTCTTCCCTGTGGCTGTGCATGGTGTGGTGCGGTGTGCAAGAAGGAAATCAGCTAACCTGTGATGCCAGTTACCGTAAGTCAGTTTCTTGAGAGCATCTTTGGTGGTGCGCACCATTCTCTCTGCCAGTCCGTTGGAGGATGGATGGAAGGGAACCGATATTGCATGCCGGATCAGGTTGGCCTGAAGAAAAGCCTGGAACTCAGAAGAGGTAAATTGAGGGCCATTATCTGAAACCAGAACATCTGGAAGACCATGTGATGCAAAAATTCCTCTCAACACCTTAATGGTCCTGGCAGTAGTATTGGAGGAAACAGGAACAACCTCTAGCCACTTGGAATGGCTATCAACAACAACCAGGAAGAATTGCCCCTGAAAGGGCCCGGCATAATCTATATGCACCCTAGACCATGGGGTTTGAGTTTCCTCCCACCTATGTACTGGGGCCTGAGGCATTTCACACCATGACTGTTGGCACAATTGGCACCCATGCACCTGGGCCTCGATGGCTTTATTGAGCCCAGGCCACCAAAGATGGCTGCGCGCAAATGCTTTCATCCTGACTATACCAGGATGTCCCTCATGCAGAGAGATCAAGATTCTAGACCTGAATGAGGCTGAGATCACTACCCTGCTACCCCATAACAGGCAACCATTGAAAGTGAAAAACTCATGCTTCTTGTGCCAGAAGCTTTGGAACTCAGTATCTGGGCACTTGTCAGGCCATCCTGACAATACCCATGACAGCACGCGTGTAACCATGTGATCAGTGGCAGTTTCTGTAGCCACATCCCTAGCATTGAGGGGAGACTCAGGCAATGTCTGAATGGAAAGAATATTAATGGCTGGAGCAGGATCTAGCTCTAATTGGTTCAGGGGTAATCTGCTCAGGCCATCTGCATGACCCATTTCTTTTCCTGGTTTGTGAACTAACGTGTAGTCATATGCTGACAGGAAAATGGACCATCTCAGCATACGAGGAGAAATGATATGTGGGGTCTGTTTGTTGGTGGTAAACAAACCCAGCAGAGGCTTATGGTCAGTATAGACCGTGAAATGGCGGCCATATAAGAAATCATGAAATTTCTTAATGCCAGCCACTATAGCCAAGGCTTCTCTGTCAATTTGAGCATAATTCTCCTGCACGATGCGCAGAAACCCAACCTGTTTTGGCTGGGGACCCTGGTACCTTTCTGAAGCAATTCTTCCCGAGGTCGAACCTTCTGACGACCCAAACAGACGGATGCGATGTGGCCCTGCCTACCACACGCCCTGCAAATGGCAAGCGAAACCTGCAGTCAGCTCACTTGTGGCGTCCTCCGCACCCAAAGCATTGAAGAGATGCTGGGGCCTTGACCAGACGTCCCTTCTGCCTCCTCTCAGCTGGCTGGTGAAGTCTGTCGACCTCCTCTTCAGGATCCACTTCTGATCCTTCTCGAGCATCCTCTTGATGGATGGTAGCTGTGTCTGGAGGATTCCTGGTGAGGCGCAAGGCCTTCACAGCCTCGCTTGCTGCTTCCTCAGCTGCCACCTCTCACAACACATCTTGGAAAGAGACATCTTCCTTTGCAAAAATCTTTTGTTGTAAGTCTCTGCTCCTTAAACCGCAGACATAGCAATCTCGCAGCCTCTCTTCCAGATCCTTGAACTCACAAGGTCTGGCTGCTTGCCTTAAGGCCGCAATAAAGTCCGCAGCAGATTCACCTGGCCTCTGGTCTCTCTGCTCGAATGCATGCCTCCAAGCAATGATGGATAATTTTGGCTGGAAGTGTTCCTTCAACATTTTCTTCAAGTCAGCATATGTTACTGACTCCAGAGGTGCAGGGGCCACCAGATTTTCTGCGATGTCAAAAGCTTCTTGTCCACAGGCACACAAAAGAGTTGCTGCCTTCAGGCTGTCTTCTCTAATCTGATTTACTCTGAAGTAGTTCTCCACCCATGGTATGTAGGAATTCCATCTCTCTGGGTGGGAGACATCGAAATCAGTCAAGTGGCCAATCTTCAACATCATAAACTTTACGACCTTCACCACTCGCTTCCTCTGCAAGCTGCTCTTTGGGGAAAGGGTCCTTTAGCCGAGCTCACCCTCCAGCGATGCTGTACTGGCAGGCTGGGACGCTGATCAGACACCGTAAGTAAGTCCTTAAATCTTTTGTTTCAGCTTGCAAAGGATCCCACCTTCGTCGCCAATGTTGTATACTTTGTTTGCGTGCGAATCACGAAGACACATGGCGATGCTGAACAAACACTTTATTCTCCTTCTACAACAACCAAGCAAAAGCAAAAGGCATGCAGGCCTTTTTATATGGCCAGAAGCCCGGACAGTGTCAAGCAATAGGAACAGAGCGTTTTCACGCCTTGTGCATGCGCACAAGGCCGGCGCCGCTCTGTTTGGTCCCGGGCAGCTTTTGGAATGCCTGGGACCAATGCAACGTCCCGAGCCTGCTTTTGCAGGCTTAGGACACAACAGATATGATGGGATTTCTCCAAGTTCTTCTCTCTCAAAAGATTATGGAGAGTCCTATAACCAGCTAAAGGAGCTCTCACGATTTCATGGTACCCTAAAATCCAATTTAGTCCTTTTCTCTTTCTTGCTGGTGGCAAGACTGCAGCTGAGTGGCTTTGTGCAGTCAGTCACCCATCTTCTTATTTATCAGAATCACTCAACAGCATTAAAAAGCTGAAGGCATTTGGCTGGCTGTCATGAAAACTATTTCGGCTATGTTGCTTTTTATTATGGCCAACCTTTGTTATCCCGTTTGCTGTTAGTCTCATGGAGGATTGTTTACAAGGCCAGTTTCGAGTAGAATTTACTTTACAAGTGCAAGATGTCTGTTGCAAACAGACTCTGTAATTAAACCAGATTTGTTTCTTGCTCGGTTCCATTACAGATTACATTAGTTGGTTCTGGAAGAAGCAATAATTGCAGTGTAAATATTGCAAACCTTTCAAAAGTGACTTTAGCTTTTTTTTTTCCAGCAACCATGACAAAAGGAGGTTTCAAGGTACTGCTCCCTAGCTCTGTTTTGTTGTTGTTGTTGTTGTTGTTGTTGTTGTTGTTGTTGTTGTTGTTGTTCATGAGAGTAAGGGATAGGCTGTCGTGCCAAGAGTTCTGTAAATATAAAACTAGAATTAGACTGTTCGCAATTTACAAAGCGTCAAAACTTACCTGAGCAGGATACTGCATTTAAAACAGAAGAATCCTGCTATATTGTTTGTCTGTTTGTAATCTTCAAACAACATGGGCATTTAAAAAATGCAGAGTTTTCCCCATTGTATGTAATTTAAGGCCTACAGTTATCCACATAGCTGGAGCTTACATTACAATTCTGGTTCTGGGGAAAATCTGGTAAACGTTTGGCATGCCAAAGCACCATTTAGATGAATGGGATTTACACTCTTCCTAAGCGCTTAGGTCCCCTTGCTTTTAATGAGTCTTTTGTTTTCCTTCCTGTAGCTTGCTTTCAAACCATTTAAATATTCATGAGCACCTCTTTTGTCTTTCAGTGTTCTGTGTAGATTGGGGAAAAGAACCAGGAATGGTGACCAGATCGTCAGTTACTTGTAGTCCTTGACGTACAACAGTTCACTTAGTGACCGTTTGAAGTTACAAATGGCACTGAAAAAAGTGACTTATGACCTTTTTCACACTTACAACCACTGCAGCATCCCCATAGTCACATGATCAGAATTCAAACGCTTGGCAACTGACTCATATTTATGACGGTTGCAGTGTCCCGGGGGGGGGTTGTGTGATCCCCTTTTGCGACCTTCTGACAAGCAAAGTCAATAGGGGAAGCCAGATTCACTTGGCAACCATTTTACTAACAACTGCAGCGATTCCCTTAACAACTGTGGCAAGACAGGTCTAAAATGGGGCCAAAGTCACTTAACAACTGTCTTGTTTAGTGACAGAAATTTTGGGCTTAATTGTGGCCGTACGTTGAGGACAGAAAGCAAAGAAAAAAAATGGCCGTTAACTTCTGTATGGTAAATCAGACACTATCTCAGATGAACCTTTTTTCCCCCCTATGGAGGGTTTTATTCTCTCTCTTGGGGAGCCAAATGACAATTGGTGTGAGGGACTAAAGTAAGCGATACGTAGGACCAGAATCAGAAGTAATAGTGCGATCCCATTCTCTTTCATTTAGACATCCTTTTGTTCCATTTTTCTTTCTGAAATCTCCTTCTCTTATTCTTTCTCCTCTTCCAGGACTGTAGGCCATGGGAAAAGAGTGATTTCTCTTCCAGGAGATCACAACTGTTTTCATTTAGGCTGTGGGCCACAGGTGAGTTTAGAACTACATGATGGATCTTTGTGCACCAGCGGTGACTAGGCTGAATTGCTGTGGATAGGGAAGGTAGATTTTCCTGGCCAAATATACCAAAACTCTTTTTTTAAAAAAAAGAGGTCGAATCGATGGCCAAGCCTGTGTTCTCTTATTGTGATATGAGTCACACGGCCAACTCCCAATTTTAGGGCTACCAGATAGGGCTGCAAAAGTCCAGGTGACAAATTTTGCAGCAGTAAAGAAATGCAGAGAAGAATGATATCCCTCCTATTATCTAGGCATCATCCAGATTTTTGCAGCTCACTAAGGTAGCCTTATCTTGTCCAGAAGATGGTTTATAATGTCAACATCCATACATGTGGCTTCCAGCTTTCCTCACCTTGGGAGACCTTGTATGACCACGGAAAGATGGAAGGCTGAGTCAACCTTGAGCTGGTCAGGATTGAACTGCTGGCAATGGGCAGATTATTGCAATAGCAATAATGACTCATATGGTGCTCCATAATGCTTTACAGCACTCTCTGAGCAGTTTACATTGTCAGCGTATTGCCCTCAATATTCTGGGTCCTCATTTTACCGAACTTTGCATGATGGAAGTCTGAGTCAACCTTGAACCAGTCAGGATCGAACTCCTGGCTGTGGGCAGAGATAGCAGTTCTTCCCTCTGTTCATTATTTCAAATTACCCCTTGCAACTTTTTTTCTTTCTGCTGGATCCTGTCCCCCACCTAAACAAAGCTTATATTGGTCCCACTCTCTGAAGCTCACTGACACTTCCTTTTTCTTGATAACTATCCTTTTACCTCAAATTCACTTAGCTGAACTTTTGGCTCGGCACGATCCATTCCACAGCCAAATATCTAAACTGGAGAATAGTTTACAGCACCTTCTAAATGCCTTGTTTCATTGGCTATGTGTCAACCAACATAGAGTTTCCTTCACAAAAGCTTCATGTGTTCTCCGTACATGTGCACCCAGTCATACCATCCTAAAAATAAAAATAAAAGACTATTAGGGTATTTTAAGAAGAGAAGGAGAAATGGTAACAGTGCACATAATAACGAAACCTCCACTACCTAGAATTTGCCTCTAATGAAGCTAGAAATGTTGGCTCTGTGCAGTTACCACATTTTATTCATGACATGCTTAGGACACAGCTGCATAATAAATATATCTGGGGAATGAACAATTAGGCTCTGTATGAATGTGTGTAATATGGGAAGGGAGAAAGGCTAGGTATGTGGGCGGGTGGCCTTGTGGGACAATGCATACCAGGGCAGCTTTGAGTGACGTCAACTGTTCAGAGCCATGGATCTCATCCACTGATATTTGCTATTCCTTCACTGGGAATAGTAAAAAGGGGAAAAAAAATTAGAGCTATGGCTGGAATTTTGGGCCAACTTGACAAACAGAACAAGATACATGGATAAAGTTCATCTGGATACAAAATAAGGATTTAATCCCTTTCAGAGGCTCTCCTACCTGGCAGATGGTAGAATATGAAAAAAGCCATTATAAGTTATTAAATCAGCAGTGAAAGTCCAGAAGAATAAACCACATATTGCATTCAGCATTGGGGGGGGGTGGTGGAATGTCTCATTGTTTGTATGGATGGATGCATTTGAAGGATATACGTTCTCAGGGTCAGGGCTTTTGTATCTCAGGAGGTGGCTGTTCCATACGGCAGGCACCGTGACAGGAAAAAAAACACCATACTTCTTAGGACTCACCAAATGACACTGGAACAATGATATAACCTGCAACCTATCTGCCTGATCTGGTGGAATGGATAGGAACCACCAGGGAAAGGTGGTCCTATAAGTATGCAGCCCCATGAGAGGTATGGTTTTAAAGGTAACAATTGCACCCAAAAACCTACTGGGTGGAATGGGACAACTTGCCATGGCCAATTTGCCATGGCCAACTTGCCATAGCCAACCCACTGCAGGACAACTCACCATGGCCAACTCATCACAGGACAATTCACTGTGGGACAATTCAACAATGCAATTTACTTATTTAACATCATTTAAAAACTATTTTAATTTTTGTTGTTCACACTTCATTTTGTCCCTCCTTTGGCATCCTTTCTTAAATGATTCTACTCCACTATTCCTTCAATATTAGTGTAACTCTTGCCCCAAGGTGAGTTGGCCATGGCGAGTTGTCCTATAGCAAGTTGGCTGTGGTGAATGGGCCACAGTGAGTGGGCCATGGCAAGTACAGCTCATGAAGCAGCTGTTGGCATGCTATGAAGCCCCCAATATTGCATGTGCCACCACATTATGGATCAGCTGAATCTTCCAAATGCCCTTCAAGGGGACCCCCATGGAGAATGTACAAAATTAGTCCAATCCGGAAGTGAACAAGGCCTAAGTGATCTTAAGGAATGTCTCCTGGTTTAAGAACTAGTGCATAAGATGTAATTGTGAAAAGTATTCTCTGGCCATGATTGTCACCTGCTTCTGAAGCAGGAGTCATGAGTTCAGGAGGTCCTCCAGATTGTGCACCAACTCTGCTTGGGGGTGGAATATTACCCCATCCAGAGTCAATGATGGAAATCACAAGATGCAGGAGGTCCTAAGTGTCACAGGCACTTAATCTTGGAAGCACTGAACTGAAACTAATTCTTCCCTTTTGAGACCCCAGAACGTAAGGGAAAGCACCTCAATGGCATTATTTGAGCAGCATGGGGCACTGATACACATCTCAGTATCATTGACACACTTAACCAGTACCGGCTTATACAATGGTTTCAGGTAAGTAGTAAATAGAGGTCAAGAAAGAGATATAGCATCCCACAAAGCAGGACCCTAAGGCTAGATCTCTCCCTTCTTATCAATAATTAATGGAACTAGCTTTGAGAGAAGACAAACCAAAAGTCAGTTTCCTGCACAATTGGAGGCCAACGCTCAGTAAATGCAACCACCGTATTTGACGGGTTCAGAGTAATCCTTCGAGTGGCTTGCCCCCTCCTTATCAGAGGGGCCCAAATTACATGAAATAGGTGGTCAGGAAACTATTCACAGACAAGAATAGGTGACAAATAAATATGTTTTGCTACCCTTATTGCCACAAGGTAGACCTTGACGCAGGCTCTAAACCAGGAGTCTTCAAACTTGGCTCTTTTACAACTTGTGGACTTCAACTCCCAGAATTCCTCAGTCAGGAATTTTGGCTGAGGAATTCTGGGAGTTGAAGTCCACAAGTCGTAAAAAGGCCAAGTTTGAAGACCCCTACTCTAAACTGTGCTTGGTTGGACTTGTTCTTCATCTGCCTTCACCAGTACTTTAGGTATCTCATATATGGTTTCAATTCCTAGAGTTCTTCCTAGGGCAGCCCAGAATCCATGCACATAGAAATTCCATATGGGTGCAATTTGATCCAAGGCTGCAAATGAATACATCTATAAATCTACATGCCATATAAAATTTACAGAATAATCCAATTTAAAATTGCATAATCCTAGTTCTTACTTTAAGACTAAGATAATGAGGTGGCTCCTGGCTGTCATAGTCTTGGCTCATAACATTACTATAAGATAGTTGGCTAGTCTTGGGCTCATGGTTTGGTGTAAACCCTGACAATTATGTTAATTCAATCAGTTATGGCTGAATGAACCATGAGTTTATATGACCAACATTGATCATAGGTTTAGGGATGGAGCTGGCAAGATGGCAGATGGAAGACTGTCTTCAGACTCTAGAAAGAGTGCTGAAAGACCAATAAAGAGGATAAGTGGACTGGAGGATAAACATATGAAGAACGGTTGCAGGAATTGGGTATGTCTAGTTTAATGAAGAGAAGGACTAGGGCAGCGGTTCTCAACCTTTTTCAGGCCGCAACCCCGACCTGCGCCGCACATGCGCGGCACGACCCCGACCTGCACCGCGCATGTGCAGCACGGCGCAACAACCCGCACCGCGCATGCGCGGCACGACGGCCCACATCGCGCATGCGCGGTGCTACTCCGCGCATGCGCGATGCTGCCCCCTGCGCCGGCCGAGGGGAAAAGGGGAAAAAAATGGCGGACTGCATTGTTTGGCGACCCCCGTGAAATGGTCGTTCGACCCCAAATGGGGTCGTGACCCACAGGTTGAGAACCGCTGGACTAGGGGGTGACATGATAGCAGTGTTCCAATTTCTAAGGGGCTGACACAAAGAAGAGGGGTTCAACCTATTCTTCAAACATCTGAAGGTAGGTCAAGAAGCAATGGATAGAAGCTAATCAGGGAGAGAAGCAACCTGGAATTAAGGAGAAATTTCCTAACAGTGAGGACAATTAACCAGTGGAACAGCTCTGCCTTCAGAAGTTGTGGGTGCTCCAAAACTGGAGGTTTTTAAGAAGAGAGTGGACAATCATTTGCTGGAAATGGTATAGCATTTCCTGATTGAGCAGAGGGTTGGACTAGACAACAAGGTCCCTTCCAAATCTGTTTTTCTGTTATTCTTCATGTATGGAGTGGGAATGTGCTGGCATCAGCATAAAAGGTGACCTTTCCAACAGGTGAGATCTTCACCTGTGGATTGCTTGCACTTGCTGATGTGAACATTTGGGGAAATAGGAATGGGTTGGGTTTAAGACCCATGGGAAAGAGAGGTTTTCTGAAGAATGACTGTGGATATTTGACTTCTAATAATAATCCTCCGGAGCTTTATGGGTTCTGAATGTGGAATGTTTGGGTTAATTCCCCCAATTTTATATGACAGGGTTTGCCAAGCCCAATTTCTAATGGAATCAAAGAAAGTTTAGCTTCCACCAGTTCTCTTGATTTGCATTTGCCTTGATTTAATCAAAGCATAATCAGCAGGGGAAAAAAAAATAAATTCAGTTAGAATGTGATTCTTGATGCAGAGTATGGTATACTTAATTCTGCTATTCTTCCTTCCTCTCTGGTATATAGCTCCAATTTCTCATTCCAATTAGCCTAAGGTAACCTGCTATGTTGGAATGGGCACTGGAACAACTGGTTGCTGTTCTTGGTAAAAACCACTGAGTCAGGGGTTAGTTAGCCTTGAGGTGCAGTTAACCTTGCTGAATACTCTTTTCATTGAATACAGATTCTCCTGCGCAGGAATGGAACCAGAATCGGTGATTCAGTTCTTCCACCCTTTAAAATGCCAAGCATGACTACATTCCTCTATCACAAAGATGGTATAGTGATTACTGTAGCGCATCATTTATCCAAACAGCCTGGAGGACCATTGGAATAATCAGAAGCTCAGATAAACAGCAGTGCTCTTTACAAGGATTTGCCATGAGTCAGGCATCTACCCGGTGTAGAGAAACAGAGAAGGGATTGCAGGCATCCTCCTGTAAAACATCAAAACAAAGGAAGTGCACAATATGCTCTAAATTTCACCCTGCCTTTTAAAATGAATTGAAATGATTACTTCCTGGGGTGTGTGTGTTTTACATTGCCTAGTATGAAATATTTGATATCATAACGAATTAAGAAACCTTGTAAATGATTCCTGTAACAGATTTGCATGTGCATTTTTCCGACCCTTGATGTTGGCGGCTGGTTTTTGAAGTGTTGTGGGACTAACTGGTAACTTGGCTTATGTATTTTGTCTGCGATTAACTCGTTTCACTTTGTTTTAGGACCCAGGATAAAAAAGCCTGGTTGGTCACAAGGATGCTTCACCTGTAATGTGCAAGGTGGA
This sequence comes from Bothrops alternatus, assembly GCA_034064705.1. Taxonomy (NCBI): domain Eukaryota; kingdom Metazoa; phylum Chordata; class Lepidosauria; order Squamata; family Viperidae; genus Bothrops; species Bothrops alternatus. The sequence goes on from JARGCV010000129.1 coordinate 132,013, forward strand.
TTAGCATAGTGCATTGCTCTATATCAGGGGTCTTCAAACTTGGCCCTTTTATGATTTGTGGACTTCAACTCCCAGAATTCCTCAGCCAGCATGCCTGGCTGAGGAATTCTGAGAGTTAAAGTCCACAAGTCATAAAAGGGCCAGGTTTGAAGACCCCTGCTCTATATGATCCATGAAGATATGAATGGGAGTATAGAATAGACCTAGGAGCCCTGACCATCTCTTATGACTGCTGTCCTACTGTTTCCAAAGCTTTTACCTCTCAAGATGTTGACCTAGAAGTGGGCAGATCTAGATTCAAGTCCACCTTCAGCCACAGAAACTCCCTGGGTGATTTGGGGTTAGCTACTCTTTTCTCAGCCCAATTTTTTTCAGAGGGTTTTGTTGGGGAGGGGGAATAGGAGGAGGTAGTTGTAAGGACGCTATCTTAAACTTTTGAATGAAAGCTGGGATATAATCCAATGAAAAACTAAATACAGGTAGTCCTCAACTTACAACAGTTCATTTAGTGAAGGTTTGAAGTTACAACAGCACTGAAAAAAGTAACCATTTCCACTCTTATGACCGTTGTAGCACCCCACGGTCATGGGATTTACATTCAGATGCTTGACAACTGGTTCATATTTGTGACGGTTGCAGTGTCCCGGGGTCATGTGATCATCTTTTGCGACCTTCTGACAAGCAAAGTCAATGGGGAAGCCCAATTCACTTAACAACCGAGTTACTAACTTAACAACTGCATTGATTCACTTAACACCTGTGGCAAGAAAAGTCACAGTAAAATGGGGCAAACCTCACTTAACGAATTTCTCACTTAGCAACATAAATTCTGGGCTCAATTTTTGGTCGTAAGTCCAGGGCTACCTGTAACTGAGAGAACTGATAGTAAAAATGGAAGTGATTACAAAAGAGGCCAGTCAAAGACAAGATGACGAGATGAATAGATGCTACCAGAGATGAGGCAAACCTAAATTTGAGGCAAGGACTCAAAGCAGCCATTCCTGGCAGATTCCTGGTGAAATGAGGTCCATCAGGTCCATGAATCTGTTGCCACAATGGTCTGCTTGCACTGTGAGGCCAGCTTCCAGGCTTTGAGTCATCTCAGATAAGTAAGTGGCAACAGCTTTTTCTACTGCAGAATATGGTTTCTGAATGTTTGTCCCCACGTTGGGGATATTTGGAGCTCTCAGTCAACAATCTTCTCATTATCTTAGCCTCTACCACAGTGGTTCTCAACCTATGGGTCGCGACCCCATTTGGGGTCGAACGACCGTTTCGCGGGGGTCGCCGGACACCGCGGTCTGCCATTTTGTTTTTTTAATTTTTTTTGTTTTTTGGGGGGTTTTTTTGGCGTGCGCCGCTGCGCATGCGCGGATCCGCCCATCGCAGTCTGCCATTTTTTTATTTTTTTTATTTTTTTTAATTTTTTTTGGCGCGCTGCGCATGCGCGGATTGGCCTGTCACGCGCGCGCTGCACATGCGCAGATCCGCCCATCGTGGTCCGCCATTTGTGTATTTTTTGTTTTTTTATTTTTTTTATTTTTTTTCGGTGCGTGTGCGCGCGCGCACCCGGGTCGGGGTCGCGGCGCGCATGGGCGGGGCAAGTGGGGTCTCAACCTGAAAAAGGTTGAGAACCACTGCTCTACCATGGGATGAGGAATTTAATTCTCGCTTCCATTCAGTTGTTGTTCATATTCATTGAATGTTACCTGTCTGAGAATGAAGTATAAAAATCTAATAAAATAAACGATACACCTGTGTATAAATCAGAAATGAAAAGATTTGTTTTTTCTTGTCTTGCTCAGTACAGACCCACAGAATCCAGATTCTAAGGCTTTGAAGAAGCCCTAAACCTCTGAAGTACAGACATGAAATTCAGTACAATCAGGACATTTGGCTGCAATCATGATGCTATCTACTTAGGAGTATTTTCTTTGGGAGATTTTGGCCTTTTAAGAGTCAACATGGCCATCTCCTTGTACGAATAACATTGCTGTAAACTGAATAATCTTACTGCCGGCAAAGCATGGTGTGACCCAGTTGTTAAACCATCCAAAGAGAAAGCCACATATTTTTTTAATATACTTCTTCAATTTGTTGGGTTAGCTCACATAGTGATATATAACATTTGGAAGAAAGCTGTATTTAATCTCCTTGTCTCAGAAGTAAATGCTTCTAGGTTCCAAAGCTACTAAGAACAGTGCTTAATTGTTGCAATGTGGACCACTTTTCTGAACCATAATTATAAGAAACTTCTAAATCTAGATGAATGCTGCTTTGCTGTTGATGGAACAACACCCTTCTATTCATCTCCATCCATTTCTTCTATCTGCAAAGGCTTTCTTACATCCCCAACAAAGGGGATACCTGCTGAACATAGGGCAGTGATGGCGAACCTTTTAGAGACCGAGTGTCCAAATTGCAACGCAAAACCCACTTATTTATCGTCGGGTGCCAGGTGGACATGGCCCACTGGGTGTGGCTGTGGTGGTCATGGCAGATTGGGTGGGTGTGGCCAAGGTGGGCGTGATCACCTTGATGTTGCTCATGGGGAGGGATACCTGTGGAGGCCGGGCACGGTTGGGGGAGATCCCGGGGGTCTCTGGCAGGTGGGGCGGTGGGCAGGAGGCTCGTCCTGTGGGGTGAGGTGAGGCAAGGTGGGGGTGCCATTGTCACATGGCAAGGTGAGACTGGCCAGGGCGGCTGTTGCCTGACACCATCAGCCCCTGCACACAGAGGCCAGCTAGTGCATGGGTGCTGGGATACATCTGGCCATGTGGGACCTCAGCGAGTTAGCAGGTGGCTGGTTGAAGAGGGATGGTTGCCATCTCTGGGGCATGGCACGTGTGCCACAGAGAGGGCTCTGAGTGCTGCCTCTGGCACGCGTGCCATAGGTTCGCCACCACTGACATAGGGAGTAATGGGTAGATTGCGTAATCAAAGTATATTGCAGTTTAGTACTCTGAACTTACTAGAAGCTAAATTTATGCTGTTAGTGTCCAACAGACTACAGTTTCAGCTGCTCTCTGTACTTTCAGCATTTTTTAATGGATCCATATATTCTGAGAGATAATTCCCCTTATTGTCCGAGAAACTCCTCTAGGATTTAGTCGGCAATTCCGCTGCTTCCAAGGATGCAGCCTCTGAGTTTCAGTGTATTCCTCATTTATATGGCAAAGCTCCAATTGCATTATCAACATCAAGTCCTTTTAGTAGCATCAGCTCTGGTAACTTGACTTGGGAGCATATGGAAAGTTTTTGGTGTCTTTGATGAATGATTTCTGTTGCGTGATTATTTATAAGCATAAGCATTTGCTAACCTTTGCTCAGGAATGTTGATGAATATCGACACAACTTTTAAATTTATGTAACAAAGGCTCATAATACACATTCATCTCTGTACTGTGGAAAGCACAGTTAAGAAAAATCAAAGTGTGGATCACAGAAAGCAGATGCCTTTGCACTATCACATCTTGGGCAATTCTTCTATTTTTTTTTCTTTTCTTTTCTTCCCCCCCCCCTGCAAGAGATCTTGGTGCACATTTAAAAGCAATAGCCTGCCAGATTTGCTTTAAAAGTGTAGCCAAGTTTGATATTCCAGAAGCATAAAGAATAATAGAATGCTCTTTCTCTTTATTTTTCCCAATCATTTTTGTACCTTTCACATACTGTAATAGTTTACTGTTGGATCTGCATAAATATTGTATTTAGAGGTACTCCATCAATTTCTTTAATTTCCAGCTAGCGGCTAAGATTTAGTGGTAAATATGCTGGTTATTTTGCTTCACGTGCAATTTAATTGCTTCGGTTGAACAGGACTTCTTGAGACTGCTGAGAGAGGACATATTTCCTTCCCACGTCGTGACTCTGTTTCTATTCAAATAGCTGTTTAACCTTGCTCTTTATGCACTGCGAGGTAACATTTTGTCACATAAAGTAATATAGTAATCATTATTTTCTTCTGCGGTGCAGCTTTACGAGATGAAAAAGTCTAAAAGCAAAGTTGGTCCCCTGTGCTTTTAATACAGTTTTAAGCAACCAGGTAAATAACATTTTATACAGCCATAACAATCCCAACTATTTGCCAGAAAGGTATACCTTTATTGAATTAAAACTGCAGTTCTGAGCATACTTAAATGGGGAGAACTCTCTGTGAACTCAGTTAAGTCTTAATTCTGAGTAGATACGCAGAGGACCACATTGTTATTTGATTAGGGAGGGAGAGAAAAGACTGTTGGAAAATAACCTCTATTCCCAGAAAGAAATAAAGTGGAAATTCATCAGAAGTAAATTTGTAGGTGTACATCATGTAAGTTTTTTAGGGTTATTAATACAGAGAAAGAGTGAATTAAATCAGCAAATAAAGAAATATTAAAGTGCTTTATACTGAATTGGAAAGAGAATGAGACAGAACTTTTCTACAATATTTAATAAAGAACACAATCATCCTAGCTGGTTACCTTTTAAGTATGTGATGCCCTTCCTTCCTTCCTTCCTTCCTTCCTTCCTTCCTTCCTTCCTTCCTTCCTTCCTTCCTTCCTTCCTTCCTTCCTTCCTTCCTTCCTTCCTTCCTTCCTTCCTTCCTTCCCTCCCCTCCCCCTCTTTCTTTCCTTTCTTTCTTTCTTTCTTTCTTTCTTTCTTTCTTCTTTCTTTCTTTCTTCCTTCCTTCCTTCCTTCCTTCCTTCCTTCCTTCCCTCCCTCCCCCTCCCCCTCCCCTCCCCTCCCCTCCCCTCCCCTCTTTCTTCCTTCCTTCTTTCTTTCTTTCTTTCTTTCTTTCTTTCTTTCTTTCTTCTTCTTTCTTTCTTCTTTCTTTCTTTCCTTTCCTTCTTCCTTCCTTCCTTCCTTCCTTCCTTCCCCTCCCCCTCCTCCTTCTTTCTTTCTTTCTTTCTTTCTTTTCTTTCTTTCTTTCTTTCTCTTTCCTTCCTTCCTTCCTTCCTTCCCTCCCTCCCTCCCTCCCTCCCCCTCCCCTCTTTCTTTCTTTCTTTCTTTCTTTCTTTCTTTCTTCTTTCTTTCTTTCTTTCTTCCTTCCTTCCTTCCTTCCTTCCTTCCTCCTTCCTTCCTTCCTTCCTTCCTTCCTTCCTTCCTTCCTTCCTTCTTTCTTTCTTTCTTTCTTTCTTTCTTTCTTTCTTTCTTTCTTTCTTTCTTTCTTTCTCTTCACTTCAGTGAACTGTATTTTATTTATTCAGCATTCAGCTCCTGGCCAGCTTAACCAATCAGGGAGGCTTTAAGGGCCCAGGACTAGCCATGGTGCTGAGCTCCAAATGTGATTCCAGCCCTGACAGGAGGATTATAGGAAACAGATGACTTGCGTTTCTAATTTGTGGCCTTAAATTGCAAACAGAATTTCAGGAGTCGAGCAGAGTAATAAATGGCAATAGAGAAAGCCACACACAGCCAAATCAGTATGTGGTGCTTGTAGGTTAAACTAAATAGGAAGAGACAGGTTATGATGGTTTAGTGTATTACAGAGAAGAAAGTCTTAAATTACTAGTGCTGAGAGGTATTGCACGATGGCAGACAGTATTCCACTGTAGACCCTGCAGATAACAGGGGCAGAGTAATTAAAAAAAAAAATCAGGTCTAGGAAGCAACCTGTTGCTGGACAAATCTTTCTTCCTCTTCTATCCCACCCCTCCCCTGTTGGCTTTGACCTTAACTGTATGCTGTCCTGGCCCCCTTAACACATCTGTTTTCTACTGTTGCAACCTTTCATATAAAATTAACTGCCAGGAAAAAGGCAGACTTTATTATTATTTTTATTATTTTTATTATTATTATTATTATTATTATTATTATTATTATTATTATTATTATTATTATTATTATTATTATTATTATTATTATTATTATTATTTGCACAGCCAGATGTTTAGACTGGATTTGGCATTTTTGTCTACCTATCGAGTCCATCCCAAGGACCTGGGATAGGCAGATGTGGATGTTTGACGGTATTACAGTTATCGTCACAGGATGGAAGCAGTTCCTAGTAAGGCCGCCTTTTGCAATTGACTAATGGCGAATTTGTCAGTGCCAATGGTGTTCAAGTGGTGCTCCAGTTGCTTTGGGATTGCACCCAAGGCACTTATTATTATTATTATTATTATTATTACTATTACTATTACTATTACTATTACTATTACTATTACTATTACTATTACTATTACTATTACTATTACTATTACTATTACTATTACTATTACTATTACTATTACTATTACTATTACTATTACTATTACTATTACTATTACTATTACTATTATTAAGATAAGATAAGATAACCTTTATTGTCATTTTTATACGGTGGGCACAATGGCACACATCAAAAATGAAATTTAGTTGCCCGCTCTCAAAGTGAAACACATACATGACACACACCTAAACATACTATGAACAACATATGTATAGACCCACATCCCTACATATACGTAGCAAATAAATATTAAATATTGTCCATCTTGAATATATAACGGAAGGAGGAAGCTTGAGAGTTCGCAAGGTTAATGCTGTATTATTATTATTATTATTTACATAACAATGTGCAGTCACAGCTGCCAGTTCTTTAGCTGGTGTTGGCCTTCAGATGCATCAAGTTCTTCCCAAGAACCAAGGTGTTGTAATGTATCATAGTGGTATATCTGCAGGTCCAAGCAGTGTGCTTGGTGCTAGAATTTCACATCTGCACCCTCTTCCTCAAAGAAAAAAGTGAGGCAACACAGGTAGTCCTCGACTTACCACCACAACTGAGCCCAAAATTTCTGTTGTTAAGTGAGACGTTGGTTAAGTGAGTTTTGACCCGTTTTGCAACTTTTCTTGTCACAATTGTTAAAACGAATCACTGCAGTTGATAGGTTAGTAACCTGGTTGTTAAGTGAATCTGATTTCCCCGTTGACTTTGCTTGTCAGAAGGTCACAAAAGGGGATCACGTGATCCCGTGTCATAGCAAAGGTCATAAGCATGAACCAATTGCCAAGCATCTGAATTTTGATCACATGGTTGTGGGGATGCTGCAAAGGCTGTAAAAAAACGGTCATAAGTTACATTTTTCAGTGCTGTTGTAACTTTGAACGGTCACTAAATGAACTGTTGTAAGTCAGGGACTACCTGTACATTTACAATGGATATCATTTGTATCAGTCTTGCTGGGTGTAAATTCTGATAGAATCAAAGGAAGCTTTAGGATGCTGTATTGGTTCCAACATTTATAGCAGAATTAGAGTGATTCTTCTCAACAATTATTGTACAAAATACTTATCATGTCTTACTTTGGAAAACTTTATTTAGTGAAAAAAATTGATATAAAGCCCTTGCATTCAACCAAGGAGGCATGGCATTTTATTTTGTTTTGCCCTTTTTAATATATACATTGCTCTTCAGTGACAGTTAGTGGGCTGATAAAGGCAAGCGGAGATAAAGGAAAGGAACATTTAAAAAGTAAACTAATTATAATGCAGAAACAGGAAGAGGACGAATGCATAGGGATCAGTCTGATGCATATTTACTCAGAAATGAGTCTTGCCGAATATGATGGTGTTCTTCCTCAGCTTAAATCTTTTTTTAATTCCATGTTAATGCAATTTTACACAGGCTTTGTCCAGTACTTAAAGGCGTACTAATGAAGTCATCCTTACCATCCCAGTTTAGAGATGTTATAACTTATATTTTTTCCCCCTGAGTATGGCCATCATACATTTGTGTGTGGAATCTCAAAGTAATCAGCTCCTGAGTGTCTAGTTAATGATTTCTACTCTGGAGAAATCATGTTGAAAGGCACAGTGGTTGAAAATAAGGTATGTAGAATATTTTCTAGAGAAGAGGACGCTAACAATGCTTTGCAGTCCTGTGATTCTTGAATGTATTCTGGTATATAAGAACTGAAGGTGATATATTTAATCCCGGAGCCATGTAATGGCATTTTCTTGGTCAGATAATTCATCATGTTAAAAACTTCAGTCACTTGGAAGCACTGTGTTTTATTTCAAGCTTCAAAGCCCACTTACATCAGAACGAACAGTGTTGTCATTGCCAAATGGTTATTGTTTTAAGCAGGTCTGTTGATTATCATTGGAAATGACTGGCTAAATACATTTTGATTAATTGCTTGCAAAAAATTATGCTTGTTAGAACTGCTTTATATTCTGTTCCCAATGTAGGTTATAGCTTCTTTCTTTCTAACTTGGGTGAATAAGGGACTCTTCCACTGTCCTTTAAAGATACCTGGTGAGAAAGAGAAATAAATTGTCAAACTCTTTCGCTCAAATCTGGCCTTCTCTCTCTCTCTCTCTCTCTCTCTCTCTCTCTCTCTCTCTCTCTCTCTCTCTCTCTCTCTCTCTCTCTCTCTCTCTCTCTCTCTCTCTCTCTCTCTCTCTCTCTCTCTCTCTCTCTCTCTTTCCCTCCCTCCCTCCCTCCCTCCCCCCCCCCTCTCTCTCTCTCACACACACACCCTTAATAAAGTTCAATTATTGTCTATGCTGCATGAGGAATAATGAAACCTCTGTATCAGACCTGGCCATTTTCAGATAGGAGATGGCTTTTGTTTTGCACCTCATCAACACCGATCACCTAATTAAATCTGATACCTCTGGCTGCCACAAAATGATTTGTTAATGGTTCTTTGGGAATTTACTTAATGAGTTTAGATGTCTTTTGTATGGTACATGTGGGGGCCTTTGGGGAAAAAAATAATAAAACACAGCTGAGGGGAAAAAAAATTGGGGCAAGCGAGGAAAATTTCCAAGCAAACAAAACAAACTACGATTCGCCCCCCCTCTCCTGGCCACCATACTGAGGCTGCCAAGGCCAGCCTATTGTGTTAGGTGGAGCTTGGTACACATCTTGATGGACTGCAGCCATTCACTAGCAAAGAAGAGAAAGCAGATCTGAACTGTAAAACCTGGGTACACACACACACACACACACACACACACACACACATTCTCACACTCTCCCTTTCTCTCTCCCCTCCCCGCTTGTCCCTGTCAAATATCTGTGGGCATCTGCCAATGGTTCAGATCTACCTTGATCACCCTGCAATGGTGGCATTATTCCTTAACTAACACCAGAAGTCTTTCTTGCGCCTTGATTTTAACAGCTCTCTGGGGTCAGATGGTCCTCTTTCTTCTCCTGCTCTGTGAAAAGTAAAAGGAGCTTGTTAATGGGCTTAGATATTTGGACTGCTGATGCACTCCGGCCAGCCACTTCCCTGTGGTAACCGTGTCAAAGCCTCAGGAGGGATAATTGCTATATTTTCAGACCAAGAAGTGCTTCAACTTTGACTGGGTGGTGGTGGTGGTGGTGAGGAGTGACTGAATTAAAAGGGAAAAGAAGGGGAAAGTTTTGTGAATTTGAGACTTTTCCAGTGGCTGGAAATGTCAAATTAATCCAAACTCTGGCTAGAGTAATAAGACAGGCTGGGGGTGGGGGTGGGGGTTGGGAAAAGAGAGAAATCCAATTTAAAATATAACCTTTTTTCTAACTTAATATAGGCTGTGTTCTGGATCTCACTTATAGATGCTAGTTAGATTGTTTTTTTAAATGTCTGGGTCTTAAACTATATTTTGTTTATGATCTTTGACTGCAATAAATTGAAATTGAATTGAAGGATAGTCTTTTTCTTTCACTGCGGTAAGCAGACTGGTTTCGTTGGACCGATCATAAAATTTCTGAGCTGCTTCACCTCTCTGAATATTCTGGGTTAGCAATTCCCTGCCCACTTAGAATGAGGGCTCCCTTAATTTGCTCCAGGATCATCCAAATCAGTCTTCAATTTGTGGCAGCAACAGATGCCTTGTGGGACTAATCCAATAAACTATCTGTAAGGGGGAAAATTTTCTGATTCAAATGGAGGAATGCCCAACATGGAACCTTCTTCCAGTGGGGATATACATTCTTAGTCAAGGATTGTCTTCTCCTTGGATATTCATATGGGGCCCTTTCAAAGCTAGCTTCAGTCAGCAGTGGGCTGTTTTAGAGTCACAATCACATCCATTTAAAAGTAGGAACATGCTCATCCCATCATCTATTTTTGTTCAGGATGTTCACATTCTGAGATGTAAGAAATCTACTTCTGGTTTTCTCTCAAACTTCCTTCGTCTCAGCAGAAGTAGAAGCCAAAAGCCTTTTTTCTTTCTTTTGGCAAAGTTTTAAAACAGCAGACTCAGGAACACAATCAATTCCAGTTTACCTTTTGCTCACATCTTGGATATAAAGTTACGACACTGCAACTTGACATTTCTTAGAATTAGGATTTGGATGAATTAAGGTTTGGAAAAAGTGCCAAGTCTTTGATCTTATCACTGCAGTGAAATCATTGAAAAAACACCTAAGTGAAAAGGGGGCTGGCCCCGAGTTATTCATCAGGCTAAATTTTCACTTCAGACTTAGAATAAATGTTGTAAAACATCACAAGCCCTAATAAAGAAGTTACCAGAGTATTAAAAATATTAGTTACATTGTCAATTGTGTCAAAAGTCATAGATTGCACTTGCCAGGTTTTTGATGGCCCTTCATTTAATAAAGATGTGAATTATTTATAGATGTTCATATGACATCCATTTTCCAAATGGAAATTGAGAACATAATGGAATTTAATGTTATTAATATGCAATCGTAAATGGCAACTTAAGAAGAGATCAGTTATAAAATATACCTTCATTGCATTTGCTGCTGGTCAATTATAACTTTTTTTCTTTACCAAGAAAAGACAGAATACACTTTTAAAAGTATTCTATTTAAATAGGTCAGTAGTTCGAGTAGTGCATATTAGGCCTCTGGACCACAGTGACTTTTGATGTACTTACATAGTTGTAACATGGCCTTTAAACATTGTGTGTAATGGTTTGGAATTAAGAATTTTGCCTTTCATCCCAACCTGAGGAATGGAGGACAACATTGTTGTTGGCTCTCAAAGATGTGTACAAATAGTTAATTGAATTATGAAGCGGTGGAAATATGTTTCATTTATTAATTCCAGGTGTTTATATGAAAGAGGCCTTTTGAAAAAAATTGCACATTAATTTTGTGTGCTGTCATCATATATATTCATAAAAAGAATGAAAAGCCACCTCTGTGTGTCATAATGGCACACTTACAAGTAAATTTGAGTATATATTATAACTTGGAGGAACTTTTAAGGTTTGCAGTACACACATTATAATACAGAACAGTGGTGGGATTCAGCCGGTTCCCACCACTTCGGCAGAAACGGTAGCTAATTTTTTGCTGCCCAGGCCCAGAATGGACTTCCGGAAGCGGCATCCACAAAGAGAACCGGTTGTTCACATATTCGAATCCCACCACTGATACAGAACCATGAATGAATTGATTTGGGTTGCAGAATCCTGGAGATTTTAGGAAGCAAAAATGGAGAAAAGAGAAGATCCCAGGAACAAAAGGTCCACAATCAGAGCATGACCGGCTAATAAGAAAAGGAGAATTCCACATAGCAACTTTTCTTTCTTCCTTACCATTTTTTTTTGCTTTTGGCTAATAATAATAATAACTAAACTTGTAATAGTGGGGAAAAATAAGTGATGGACGTTTTATGCAGATTTGTCTTATGCCCTATATTATATTTCATATATTATTAGGTAATAATATGGAACGTATAGGTGCATTGATCCCCTTGAATATTACTTCTGCCTTTAGGCAGAGCTTAGGCCAGGGGTCCCCAACCCCTAGTCTGTGGACCGGTACCGGGCTACGACATGCCAGCAACTGGGCCACAAAAACAAGCAAAGCCCCATCTGTGGGATGCAGGCAGCACACAAAACACCTCGTAACCCTCTCTCCACAGAACCAGTGCCCAAAAGGTTGGGGACCCCTGGCTTAGGCAGATGAAACAAAAGATAACTTCTCTTGGAGACATTAAGAATACTTAGTGTTGTATTACAGGTTTTACGAGGACTGCTTCTTAATATGATCTTATGTTTAATGTCGATTGTTTTAATAAAAATTTTTTATATATATAAAAAAAATGCCAATTTGCAGTTCAAAAAAAAAAGAATATCAAAAAGTCAGGAGAAGTCTGGTGGTATCTTATCTGACTATCTTTTTTTTTTTTTAATTAAAAGGTGTAGGCTTTTGTGGGCTACAGCTCAGTCCTTCAGAAATATGGGCATGTGAAAGTGTTACCAAACTTCTGGTTTTGGACTAGTGTCGATGAATACAGTTTTCCTACGATGTCTAGGTCAGCCTCCCTCCTAATGGTGGATTTCCTTTCAGTGTTCCTACCAAAATCAGCAGCCGTGCAAAAGTTGCTTTGACCTCCATCCATCTGATACTTTAAATGTGGTCCCCTTTGGAGAGGTCAAAAACCAGGGCTTTATATTATTACCCCTTTTCTCCACACAGGGAGAAAGAAAAAGAAAGGGAAAGAGCCCGAAGACGGCTGCAGGCAATGACAAGGCATTAAAACATAATGGGCCCCATCTTTTGGGGAGCGTAAATCAATGTAGCTCCAATGCTGTCAGGGGTAGATCCAGCTCAGGAGGTCAAATTGAGCATATGAGACCTCCTGACCTCTCCAAATAAATCTCTCCCAAACCCTCTTTACTTTCTCCAAGCAGCTCTGAAACCCTGGGAGAGAGATAGGCAGTTTGCAACATAATCTCCCCTGGAAGCAAATCCCCATTTCCTGTACAGTAGTCCAATTTTTTCTGTCCTGGATGGCAAAGACAAAGAAGCTTATACTGATGATACCAGCTTCACAGGGCAGGAACTAGAGCCAGGAAAGTATCCAGGAAATGGAGGCATCCTGTATTTTGCAGTGTGACTTGTAGCGTAGACTTCAGTGTGTTTGCTAATACAAAGTGAAGTGTACTTTGCTTTTCTGCCTCCAGATGCCTTCTAAGGACAGCTGAGGCCAGATGATGTACATTTCACCTGGCAGTCAGGAGTGTTTACTCAAGGATGGGCAGGCTTTCCGAATCCTGCAAGATGCCAAAAGTGAATGGTCAGCATATTTACAAATGCCCTCTACGTTTGACACTACCACAACACTTTAGGACACGTATGGACTTTCTGCATATGACAGGAAGAGCCCTCGGTGCATTTTGCGAGTGAACATGAAGATGATGATGATGACGATTTTCTGTTGGATTTACAGCATGCTGTATGTTTTAATAGGAAAGCCACACAATCACACTGAGATTCTGAGGAGTTCTGGTTGTCTAAAATAGGGCTGAGCTGGCCCTGCCATTGGACTCAACAAGGTACGTTTCTCAAATGGCGGATGTTGCCACATCTTAATAGTCCTCAGAGAGATAGTATAATTTTATTAGCCACCTATATTCCTAAATGCCAAAGAGGAGATTTCACTGCAAAAAAGGCCAATGGCACTTAATGTAGCCAGCTGTAGTCAACTGTGAAGATTAGAAGTCCTATCTTGATTTTTGCCCCAGGGATCAAAATATGATGCTCAGGCAATAAATAGTGTGAAGTTTTTATTACACTTCCAAATTGCAACAGTGGTGGTGGTGCTACTTCTCCCTGACTTAGTCCCATACCTTGCTCAACTTTAGAGAGCTGTATACATAGCTGGAGCTTCAAACGTATTCCTAGTTTAGAGATATTATCTACCTATCTACCTACCTTCCTTCCTTTCTTTCTTTCTTTCTTTCTTTCTTTCTTTCTTTCTTTCTTTCTTTCTTTCTTTCTTTCTTTCTTTCTTTCTTTCTATCATCTCTCTCTCTCTCTCTGTCTGGTGCACGCTCTCTCGTTCTCTCCCTTCAAATCTGTTTTGCCACTAAGTTATTGATTGATTGATTAAATTGTTTGCCTCCCATCTTGCTTTCTGGAGTAGTCCCTCCAGGGTTCTTGGCAAGAAGTCTGAAATACTTTGCCCTTGCCTACTTCCTAGTACTGAGAGAGTGACTGGTCCAAAGTCACCCAGCTGGTTTTGTATCTTAGGCAGGACAAGAACTCACAGTCTCCCAGTTGCTAGCCTGGTGACTTCACCACTAGACCAAACTGGCTCTCTTATTTCAAAGACAGAACCATACCTAATCATGAAAAAAAATCCCTGCCAGCTAGGGCATTGTTACAAATTTTTAATGTGAGGAACAAGAAAGAATGATGATGGTAATAGTGATGATCAGATACAGTTTTTCAAACTCTTCGGTACACAGTATTTAGTTACCATGTTTCCAGCAAGAATGGTATGTTTGTTTTAACCTCCCGCAGGTGGGAGAACTGAGTGAGGTGCCCAAGGCCACCTGTTGAGCTGAAGGCAAGCTGGAGAATCCATTTCCACAAAGCCCCAGAGATCCATGTCCTCGCTCTCTTTCTCCTGCTGGGAACAGCATTTGTTAACCTGGCTATTTGCCCTGGAGATTCGAGTCTAAACTCAACTCTTGCAAAAACATTTTCTTATCTTTCTTCTAAAAGGCTGTACTTTTTAAAAGGGTGATTCTCTCCATTCCTTGCCTTGCTTGAACTGAATAAGATAAAGATGTCAACAGGTGAGTTATTTAAAAACGCTACTTTTTGGCGGGCTGATGCTCATTAAATGGATTGGCAAAGCTTTGACTCTCCTATATGACACTATAATTCAAGAGCCATTGTTTAGAAGGCCTCCTGTTATTGTCCTTTCTTTTTCTGTTTTCTTCCCTCCCTCCCTCCCTCCCACCCCACAGCCGCCCCTTCTGAGCAGGATGTGAATATCTCTGGTGGATGGAGGTTAGCTAAGTAAGTCATGCATAGATGGAATTTATTAAGTTTGCACGGTAGTGACAGCTGTGAGTGGGAACAGTAACTCTTGACTGTGCCAAGGGCTTGAACAGAAAGAATTTTCATATGTGTGTCTTAAAGGAAAACCGTACTGTAATTATGAAAGCTGTTCTAACCACTGCATCCAATTACAGGGGGAATTTGCTATATGTGATTTTTAAAATGTAATAATTTGACAGAAGGCTGCCATTTTGAGTCTCATGAGGCAGATTAGGACAGAGGAAAGTCAAGTTTCATTACGAACCGCTGGATATTGCACAATTTAAGGTAACTTCATTTAATTAGAACTCTGTTCATAGAGAGAAATAACTCGCCTAAGAACCCTCCCCTATGAGGTAACCTATTCTATATGTGAATATAGAACTTCCCAAACATTTTTGGAAGTGGCTTCCTACTGAAATCTCCCATCCCTCCGATTGCTTTCTGAGAGACTATGCTAAAAGCCAGCATTCTTTTAGAAAAGGGCTATTCCACCCATGACATTTGAATCAATAAGATTCTTATACACATGAGAAATAAGACAAGAGAAGGACTTTGTCCTTAAAGTTTTGCACATACCTTAGAGTACCTATACCAAAATCCAAAAACGACAGGGTCTTTTATGGCACCCTAATCTGGCTCTGTAACAAAATCTAGTGCTATACATTTGTAACAGAGCTGAGGCAAACAAAGCCTATTCAGTATAAGGTGATTGTGTTGATAGCACATCTCTTATTGCATCTGCGCATGGTCACGGGGCTTGATTGAAGCTTGACCTACCCCACAAAAATAATGTGCAGACAATGTTTCCATTGAATATTTCCTACTAGCAGAACCTCCAGCCTCATTCTGCCTCCCAGCTTTCCCTTGTTCTCAGCTGGTGGTAAGTTGCTCCTGTGCCTTGCATCATCGCGTCTTCCTTTCCACGAAGGCTCTGGATTGTGTCTACTCAGTATTTTACATGGCCATTTTCTCAGTGTGGGAATTGCAGCGAGGAAAGATTGAGGATGTTGGTGGGGTTTTCTTTTAAGGCCTTCCCATTGGCTAGTTGGTGGTAAACAGGTTGGTAATAGGGAAGGGCATTGTTCAGAATGGGAGGAGCCACCTGACATTGTGAAGCTGATGGAGAAGGTCAGAGGTAATTGCAGTATGGAAGGGCTCTGGATGAATAGTAGGGAGGAGTGATCCTGTTGCACCAGTGGCTGAGATATTTCACCTTTCCTTCCAAAAAGCCTGGTAGAATCAATAAGCTGGCAGATTCCCATCCACTTATAATGGGAAACACAGGTGGGCTGATAGTTCCAGGTTTCAGTTCAGTTGGACTGTGGCTTTTCCAGAATGGATCAACCAAACTATATCTTGGCAATAGTTTGAGACAAACAATTCTGTAGACATCCTACTGCACACATTGACTAGATGATATTTTTTCTTGTATAATGTACATACAGGTAGTCCTCAAGGTAGTCCTCGACATACAACAGTTCAAGATGTACAACTGCTCAAAGATACAGGGGCACTGAAAAAAATGACTGTTTTTCACTCTTATGATGTCTGCAGCATCCCCATAGTCACGTGATCAAAATTCACACAAGCAAAGTCAATGGGGAAGCCAGATTCACTTAGCAAGAGTGTTACTAAGTCAACAACTGCAGTGATTCATTTAACAATCATGGCTAGAAAGGTTGTAGAAATGGGGCAAAAATCACTTAATAAATGTTTCACTTAGCAACAGAAATTTTAGGCTCAGTTGTGGTCATAAGTCAAGGACTACCTGTAGTTAGACTTTCCCAATATATGTACTCTAATTATATTATGGCAACATCCTTTTTTTTAAAAAGTATTTTTATTAGTTTTTACAAAATTTTTAACAAAAGATAAAAAAATAATAATAACTCAACTGTAAACAATCATGTACATTTACCAAACAATCAAACAAAATAACTGCTCGGTACCCCCTCCCCACCACATCCTCCTAAAACAAAACTAACCCCCTCTTCTTCCCATCTAACAACCTACTTTCTCCTTTCTCTACTTTCTCCATCCCCTCCACCCACCTCTATCCCCTATCTTCTCCCTCTTACCCTCTTCCTACTTGCCTAACCTTCACTCCTCCTTCTTCTTTCCATCCAATGTGGTGCCCAGAGGCCACCGGAGCAACCCCTTGTTATAATTGTTATTTTATGTTTTCTCAACTGTTTTGGGGATCGATATTTTCTTTTTTTTTTTTAGGTAGCAAGGCAACATCCTTAACATCCTAGTTGGCATTCTACACCACTATCATGCTAGCCATTTTGTCTGATAAAACTATTTAAGAAGGCTTTCTGCTTGGTCAATTCTTTCAGATGAAATAAAAGGTGAATAGGCTTTATGCTAGAATACAATCAAAAATACTATCTTTGAGAAGGCATAGAACTCAGCATTCATTTGGGAAAATAGGAACATAGTACAATTATTTCATAAATATCCTGCAGGAACAAACTGAGGAACTTTTTATTAGAGCTAAACTAAGTAGTTTGATAAGAGGTTAAAAAAAATAATAATAAAGAAATCATTACAAATTGGTAGGGAAAAAAAAGCCAATGATGGAACATCAGCTTGAGTAATATCCTGTATTAATAGAAAATTGTGGCCCAATAATTTGGGGCGGAAAATTATCATAACCAATGGTAGGTACTTTGATAGCAAAGCAATTCACTGGAAACCTATGGTGAGCTAACTATTATGTAATAGAGTTTTAGAGAGCAGAAATTGTCATCTTTGGATAGAAAAGAGCTACGTGCTGCAAGTAAAAAAAAATAAAATCTCAAGTTGACCTATTTCTAAGAAATTACTCAAGTCCTACCCAAAACCCTACCACTCTATAAGGAATATTGAGCTAGAAGAACCAATGTTTTAACTCAGAATGAGACTGCTTCCTATGTTTGACCAAACTACAGTTCACTGGATTTTTGGCTGGAAGCAATTACAGTTACTATGATATAAGACAAAAATAAATTTACAGTGTAGCTATATCCCAGACCTTCCTTCTTTCAAGTTCTTTTTTCCTTTTAAAGCAAACATATATTGAAATATCAAAGAAATTATATATTGTGCCGAGTCACCACATTCCCTGTTTCATGTAGTTAAAAATCTAAGTGACAGGGAGGAAATGCAATTCACGAATGAAGCTTAGCAGGTTTTGTTTTTCTTCTTTGGCCTGATAATTTTGGACAGACACCGCTGTCTTCTAACTGATCTTCATCCTGTTTCAAAAAGCCTTTGAGAAAAAATTAAATTATTTCAGGTTCTGCTGAGCTCTTGAGGTGGCATCTTTTAATTTTCACCTTTTCGAGGGCTTTTGTTGTAACCTAAGATTTAACATGCAGTAGGTTAATTCCACAGCTTTTAATGAAGCACCATGTTTTCTCTTTTTTGGGTTGTTAGACCACATGGGATACAGTCTCTTGATGCGTAGGGACTTCTGATTAAATGAAAACATACCTCTGAGGAAGCTCATATTATCACACATGAAACATCAGAACCAAAAAAAAAAAGTGATGTGCCGAATCATGTAAAAATAATGGTTGTTAATCAAATTTCTCTTCCAATATCACAGTGTAGTGATGGTGGTGGGAGGGCTTGCCAAGACATCTAGGCTGACAAGAAATTGAACAAATAATAATAATAAAAAGAGCCTCTGGGGAAGTACACGTTATCACACAGACATTACTTCATGTGCAAAATTCATAATTTGTGATGCTTTGCTAACTTCCAGCTCTGACAAGGTATGTGCCACTGTAAAACATTTCTGGGTGGTGTGGATAGATATCAAAACATGTTTAGGGATTATTATGAGCCACCTTTCTCTTTACACATTCTTTTCTTTTATTGGTCTGCTAAAGATGGTGGCAATCTCTAGCACACTGTTTCTATAGCTTTTTGTGTCAAGTTCAAAGCATTTTTTTTTTGCCCAGAACTGGGTGAAATTTGTAGGCACCTGAAGGCAGGACAAGAAGCAATGGATGGAAACTAAGCAAGGAGAGAAGCAACTGGAATTAAGAAGAAATTTCCTGACAGAACAATTAATCAGTGAAACAACCTGCCTCCAGAAGTGGTGATTGTTCCAACACTGAACGTTTTAAAGAAGAGATTGGACAATCATTTCTTTGAAATGGTATAGGTCTCCTTCTTTAGCTGAAGGTTGGATGAGAAGACCTCCAAGGTCCCTTTCAATTCTGTTATTCTGTAAGCATAAAAGTCTTTTTTGAATAGATGAAACCCAACCACTTCAGCTGAACAAGTGCAGGAGTTTTTGTAATTGGCATCTTAAAAACTGTCTTAAAAAAAAAAAAAGATACCACCATCTTTTTTGTCTTTATGAGATTTTTTTTTGGGGGGGACAGGTAGATTCAGACAAATTTTTCATGTATAACTGTTGCCTATTAGTACATTATTTTTAATGAAAGGAATTATGAAAATAAATATTGCTTCTCTCTCTATTATTTTGTGAGAAATTGTGCAAAGTTTTAAAGGTTCTGTTGGGAAGAATCTCTCTCTCTCTCTCTCTCTCTCTCTCCTCTCTCTCTCTCTCTCTCTCTCTCTCTCTCTCTCTCTCTCTCTCTCTCGTCTCTCTCTCACCCATCTCTTTCTCCCCACCCCCATCTCTTCTCCCTCTCATATTTTGGAGAGAATAGTTTCAACAAGAATAGCCAGTAATGTAAATATGCCCAAAGGAAGTAGGCTATAGTACAGTTTGAGGGGAGTGGGTACAAGGGTTAGAGCATTTGGTTGAATTAAAATCAGTCTTGACACTTTGTTTTAATTTTCTGCTCAGTTGATCATTGCTGATCAATTCCTTCTCCAAAGGACAGAGATTTCTGAAATAAAGAGTCCTGGTAATTATTCCCTGATGAAAAGCTACAGCTTTGGGCCACAATGTTGCCCTCTTCCCCCTCTTCTTCTCCTGCTGTTATGAGGAGCTTTGAAAGAAGAGGTCATCATCTTTAAGAGACAAACTTCTAGGCTGTGTTTCTCTACCTAATGAGTTTCCAAGGCTTTGCAGAAGCTTAATTCATTTTGAGTTACTTTAGGACAGAGGTGTCCCAGCCACGGGCCCAATGTGTCATGATGAAACCGCGCCCACCCTATTGCCGGCGATGGAAAAAAAGTCACAATACGTCGTGGCACATCACATGACACCCCTGCTTTAGGACATCCTAATGACAGGTAAAACTTGATGTACTAGCTAGCTTTAGAGAAGTAGATGGTTCCAGGCTGCAATGCTGATGGATAACTGTATTCATTTTCAGCATCATTTTAAAGACTGATAGAAATGTATATAGCATCACTCTCTCTTGAGCTTTCCAAAAGCTTCATATTTCTTTTAGCAGACTTATAACAATTTTCCTTTTAATGAGCATTCCAGTAGTTTTCCCACTTCAAAGCAATGGCATAACTTAACATTCTACATTTATTTTATTTTATTTTGAAAAAAAAAAACCCACCACAGTAACTTTCAATATGTATGTGCATAGTAGGGCACCTTCTCCCTCCAGCTGTAGGTCAATTCATCAGAGAAGAATGAAAAGTACTGTGATAAATCACAATTTTCTGAAATGGAAAAGCAGACCCCAACAATCTGAAAGCAATTACAGCTGTATACATGTAAATTTGAACCCTAACACCGTATTCTTTTTCAAGAAGAGGCAGTCCCACCCTGGAGTGAAAGATACATTAGCAGATCACAATAACTGATTACCACATGACACCTTGACAAACAAATAAATAATTTCTTTTTAAGTACTGTTTCATCTTGGTATGTGAAGATGCAGCAAATATAGGAATATATATTTGCATTCTGAAGTTTTCGCGGGTGTTTGTATGTAGGTCTTTGGTTCTTTGGGTTTTCTCCCACGTAAAATTGGAAGTGTCTTGGCGACGTTTCGACGAAGTCCCATTCGTCATCTTCAGGCTGGTGCTTTCGGCTTTGTGTTTCTAGGAGCATGCATGCATACATACACATACACACACACCCATGATCCGTGTTATTTGTGAAAGGAATTGCCGTTGGAAAGCAGATGAAAAAGGGAGAAGCGATTCAAAAGTGAACACATCTCATTAAATATTGCATATTAAGGGATAATAAAATGGAAAAACCCCACTTCATGCTTGGTCAAGGAGCAAGCATTTTCTATTGAATTCAAAGTTGAGAAAAATGGTTTGAAGAATCTTGTGAGGTACTTCATGGACTTCCTCATACTTTCTGAGTAATATAGGGCTGACAATCACTTAAAACAATACAGCTGACCAGACATTTCCCCCCCTCCCCACCAGGAAGGGGGGAGGGAGGGGGGAAGGTAATTTGTAGCATATCCTGACAGTAACCACATTTTTTTCTAAAGCCAGATCTGCCAGCTAGTAAAAGAAATGTGCACTAAGGTGTCTGAATGTGACTTCTTAAGTATATTTGATTAATTATACGTAGTTCTAACTTCTCTTTCTTCACTTCATTTTTTAACAGTTCAGTAATGCATCTATAAATATCCAAAAAGTTGTCACTTTTCTAAATCCATTGATATATATGGCTACTAATTCATGGCTCTAGAAATTGTATCTTTCAACTTGTCATTTTAAATGTTATACTCTTTTATGGCCGCAAGTAACCTGCATCAGATATTAAACGTTGAACTTTAGCAAGGAAATAAATAAACTGGTTGACACTAAGACTATATCAGAAGGTACCTGGACAAAACTGCTAACCTTTTCCCAGCCTAAGGTGACTGATTTTTTTTTTGAGTTGTGTTACTTGTTGATTTTCCAAATGGGTTCATGAGATTAAAGCATGAAAAGTATAGGAAATTATTAATCACCAACCAATCATTTATTTATTTAGTTTGGATGGCTGCCTACTCGTTATGTGAGATATATGCACAGGACTCTTTGCTCCTGGGCAAAAGAAAATATGAATGCTTGCAAATAGTCATGAGGAACAAACTGGGGAAGGAAGTAGTGATAGACCAGGAGACTAGTACTACGTAAGCCACAAGGGGGGTTCAAGGAATGATGGAGAATGAAAAACAGAGCAAAACAAAGACAATAAAAGAATACACAAGCATGTTCAATGGATCCAGAACATAGATTGTTGGCCAGTCTGTACTAAGATTTCTCCTACCTATACTGAGAGGTGAAGAGAAAAAAGCTACTGTAGAAGAGCTTCTTCTTCTTCTTCTTCTTCTTCTTCTTCTTCTTCTTCTTCTTCTTCTTCTTCTTCTTCTTCTTCTTCTTCTTCTTCTTCTTCTTCTTCTTCTTCTTCTTCTTCTTCTTCTTCTTCTTCTTCTTCTTCTTCTTCTTCTTCTTCTCCTCCTCCTCCTCCTCCTCCTCCTCCTCCTCTCCTTCTCCTTCTCCTCCCCCTCCCCTCCCCTCCCCCCTCCCCCTCCCCTCCCCTCCCCTCCCCCCTCCCCTCCCCTCCCCTCCCCCTCCCCCTCCCCTCCCCTCCCCCTCCCCCCTCCCCCTCCCCTCCCCCCCTCCCCTCCCCCCCCCTCCCCCTCCCCCCTCCCCTCCCCCCTCCCCTCCCCCTCCTTCTCCTTCTCCTTCTCCTTCTCCTTCTCCTTCTCCTTCTCCTTCTCCTTCTCCTTCTCCTTCTCCTTCTCCTTCTCCTTCTCCTCCCCTCCCCCCTCCTCCTCCTCCTCCTTCTCCTTCTCCTCCTCCTCCTCCTCCTCCTCCTCTCCTCCTCCTCTCTCCTTCCTCCTTCTCCCACTCCTCCTCCTCCTTGAAAACGGTTCTTTTAAAGTGCATGTGACTTATGGTGCTATTCTGACTTGCTTTCCACAGGAACTAAAGTTAGTTGATAGGACAATGAATGAATACAATATGTCATAGAATCAGAGATGGAAAAATTGTAGATAATTCTGCTAACTCCAGCAGAGGTGTCTGACCTATAACATCAAAGGATCCCCTATCAACAATTTATATATCAAACTGTATAAGTGAGATGGAGAAAGACCCTGAAGTTGCAGTCTATTTCCTTGGATTCCTATGGAGGAAAATGAGGAGAGAGGCAAAACTTTTAAGGTTTTTAAAGCAATTTATGTGAAGGAAAATTTTTCCCCATCTCAATCCTTTATACTCTATCTTACATTACTTCAGGACTAATTGATGCTGGGGATAATAATTTAGGAGTAGTAGGGGAACAGGTGGAAGGTGAAAGGACAGGGACTTTTTCTTCCATATACTTCCTTGAGATAATTTAAATTAGGATCCAAGCCTGTCAATATAGTCCTGAGCCAAACAGATCCTCATTGCTTTGATGAGCAGAGTGTGGGACAATGTGTGAAAATCAACCTGAAATAGTATTACTTAGAGATATTGTTCCTGAGGCTAATCTATTAAAATATAATAAAATTTAAAAAACCTGGGATGGGATAGCAAATAGGATTTTTAATTGGCATCATGTTTCTTCCAATTTGATACTTTTTTCAAACATCTCTAAAGGAAGATATTAACATCTTCATCTGTTCTCCAAATATTGTCCTGATTAGGCTTTGATTTTCCTCCAGGGACATCAACACATTTTTTTATTGCCTCAGCAATCTGATCAGTGTAAGCCACACTGTTCTTCTTGTAACTGAAATTATTTTCCTATAGTGATATCAGTACATATCAATCATTTATGTGCGACTTGCATACTCTACCTTAGTATTTCTCAACTTTAGCAACTTTAAAATATCTGGACTTCAACTCCCAAAATTCTCCAGCCAACTCCTGGAATTCTGGGAGTTGAAGTTCAGACTTCTTGAAGATACCAAGACTGAGATACACTGTTCTATCTGATCTCTGATTGGCTGGGATAAATTTAAGTTGGAAAATAACACCCTAACAAATGAAAAGAATGGCACTGAATGGCAACAGGAGCAGGCTGGAAAAAAAAAAAGTTAGTAGCCTTAATCATTGGGGGAGGGGGTGGTCCCAGACATCATTTGCCTTCTAAAAATTTACTTTCACCTCCCAATTTAAAATGGGTAAATATCTGATGCAGACCTATTCAGCACCAGAACAAAGGAGAATTCATGACAGGGGGAAGCTACTGACTTTTTCCTTAGCTGAGGGGTAGTATACTGGAAGAAGTTTTGTTTATTTTTGTCGAACATGAATTTCCTGTAATAAAGTAGGCACCAGGATTCTTTCCTTATTTAAAAAGAAACGCTTCATGAGTTTATGTTAGGGGCTTCAGCAGGATAAGAAATTTCTAAGACATGACATCAAAATCTTACATTGTTCTTAGTTGATCAACAAGGAATGTGCGTAGTGCCTTGAATTCTGTACGAGAGAAAGAGGGCTTAGACACTCTACTTTCGATAAAATAAATAAATGCAGGCTGGTCTATGAGACAAAACTACTATGCATAAAGCTTTATTGGGGCCAAGCATGTGAATGGGCTCAGGTGTTGATAGCATTTCAGGAAGAGTTGTGTCCTAACAACTATATTCCATTGAAAGCTAAATATCTGGCTTTGACAAGGCAGCATAAAGTGAAAGAATTAAAGCCTCATAAATAATAATAATAAAAAAGACTGACATTTGACCACATGAAAAACTAGGCGGTTTGAGGGCATGACAGCAAGGTGCAGTCAGAGTTGGGTGGTGGGTTTCTTAGTAGACAAGAAAACAGAAGTCATGGTCACTGATCCAGGAGTGGTGGGAAACCACACTATGTAACTGTCAAAGATGTTTTCAAAACCTTGTAGGGCCGTGATGGTTAAAAAAGCAAAAATACTTGGATGTGCAGTGGGGATAACCATGCAAAATCAAAGGATTCCCATGAGATATGAATAACAAGCCACAGAATATTGTTTTCTTCTTCTAGGATTGTTTTTTTTTTGTTGCTGTTCAGTCAGTAAGTCATGTCTGACTCTTTCTGATCCTATGGACCATAGCACACCAGCCCCCCAGCCTCCATTGTATTCTGAGTCTGCCCAAATCTGTGTTCATTGCATCAGTGAAGCTATCTAACCAATGGCTCCTTCTGCCTTCAATCTTTCCCAACATCAGGGTATTTTCCAAGGAGTCCTCTCTTCTCATTTTGGGCAAGATATCTGAGCTTCACCTTCAGTTTCTGTCCTTCCAAATAACAGTCAGGGCTGATTTCCTTTGGGATCGACTG
Organism: Bothrops alternatus; assembly: GCA_034064705.1. NCBI lineage: Eukaryota > Metazoa > Chordata > Lepidosauria > Squamata > Viperidae > Bothrops > Bothrops alternatus. The sequence goes on from JARGCV010000129.1 coordinate 156,854, forward strand.
ATTTGATCTCCTTGCAGTCCAAGGGACTCTCAAGAGTCTTCTCCAACATCTTCTAGGATAGTATTTTGCTACTCTTATTGCTCATGAGTAAATTTGTGGCAGATCTTTTTAAAAATATACTAGATAACAGGTATTTATTTTTTAAAAAAGAACTGCCACAGATAAACAGAATCATGGGCAGGCAAAAAAGCAGTACCGGTAGGAGTAGGAACGATCTCCAATTTCCTACCAGCTTCCCCATTGACTTTGCTTGTGAGTAGCTGGCTGGGAGCATCGGAAATTGTGATCACATGACTGCAGTGGCAGCACTGTAAGGCAATGTGGCACCACTGGAGTGACCTCAACTTTGCCAGTACAAGTGGCCTGAAGCTCCTTGAAATTTCCAGACCACAGGAGATCCCAAATTTTGGATCCATAGTTAATCCATTTAAGGTTCCTTGATTCAAAAACTGTTGCCCCATGATACATGATATCATATCATAACTTATTTTAAATTAATTGTTAGCAGAAAATAGGACTAAAGGAATTTTGGAAGTGTTCACGGTGGAATTCTGACCCCCCCTCCCCCAAAGACAGGAGAAGGCAGATTCTAAAGACAAAATAGCTAAAGATATAGTTTTGTTATGGCAAAGAGGTAAGTGTAGGGGAAAAAATAGTCCTTTAGATGAATGGAAGTTGCCAGGGAAAACATAAGAAGCCTTCTCCTGGTTCTGTCTGCTGCTTTGCACACTTAGTGAAGCCATGTTTTAGGCACAAAGAAAGAGGACCAAACGTTACATTCCAGATAAAAAGATTTATTATTCAGATGTATACACAAGAACCTAGTCGACTAATAGTCAGCACTAAACTGGCATTATAAGGGTCAATGTAATTTGAGAGAGGAGGATTAAACTTGGGGTGCTTGTGGGAACTTTAATGACTCCACGCTGGTCCCTCCCTTGACTCCACCCCCCCATGCTCTGCCTCTCCTTATGCTACATTGTGTTAGGGAAGAGGAATATGATTTCCTGAGGGTTTCTGTCCATTCTGCCTGGTTAGATAGAATGGGATTGCTCCATGTCCCTTCCCTTAAGGGCTGTCATGTAGCAGAACTTAAGAAATCTGCCTTCTCAGTAGCAGTCCTTGCCTTGTGGAAAATCCTCCCACTGGGACCTGACAGGCCTCCCCTCTTATAGCCTTTGAGAAAAAAAGCTGACTCTTCCCCTAAGCATTGGGATGGGATGAGGCTGATCAGCTCATTGGTTGTTATTGGGGAATGTTTATTGTTTATTATTTCAATTTAAATGACCACCCATCTCAAAGCCACGATTCTGGGCGGCTAACAATCTTAAAAGAAAACATAAAAACATCACACACAGAAATAGCAACCAGGGTGTTTATTTTTATTTATTTATATATTATATTTAGAAACTGTCTATCTCCCTCATAGAGTGCATCTGGGCAGTGTACAAATAGATGTAAAAACATAAAGGATATATATAAATATAGTAAAAAAGTTAAAAACAAGAATAAAATAATTGTTACTTAAGAATGTTACTTAACAGTGCCAGGCACTGTTTTTTTTAAGGATTTTTAATTTTTTTGTTGTTGATGTAGCTGTGAGCAGCCAAAGTTATGGTATGTAAGATGGATGGTCATATAGGTTTTCCAAATGAATAAATGTTTATTTCAAAGAAAACCTCTTTGTAGCCTAGTACCAGATGATACTGGAAAGGAACAAAGGTATATTATATACCTTTAGGAATCAACATTTTTCTCAGGAGACTTGCAGATAATTCTGTAATCAAGGTAAATTTGCTTTGGATATGTGTAGCAATTTTCCCATCTACATTTCCATATCTATCTATCTATCTATCTATCTATCTATCTATCTATCTATCTATCTATCTATCTATCTATCTATCTATCTATCTATCTATCTATCTATCTATCTATCTATCATCTATATCTATTTCTCTCTCTCTCTCTCTCTCTCTCTCTCTCTCTCTCTCTCTCTCTCTCTCTCTCTCTCTCTCTCTCTCTCTCTCTCTCTCTCTCTCTCTCTCTCTCTCTCCCTCTCCCTCTCTCTCTCTCTTTCTCTCTCTGTCTTTTTCTCTCTGTGTGTTGCCTCCTCATTTTGGTGATGGCCAAAATAAAAAGTAATTGTTGACAAACAGAACTCCAGAAGCTGAGAATAAACCTATTAGCTAAGCCAGGCTTAGAACAAGTTAAAGCAGATGTAAAAGAGATTGTCTCTTTTTCAGTTGGGGCTGTAGAGATCAGAGATCAGCTGAGCATCTCTCAGGGAGACAACAAACTACTGCTTGATGGAGAAGGTTTTCCAAGGTTTTCCACTCTTTTTGAAAGAATCCAGTATGGGTGCTTGGACAGATCCAAGAACTACTTTCAAAGATGATCTCTTTGCCTCATTTACAATTTTGCCAGCATTTGCGATAGAAGTCCCAGCCTCTGAACATTTCCGTGCATCAGGCTTTAAGACCAGCTTTTATGTGACTGACATCAGTTAGAACTAGAAAACAGAAGAAAAGTCTTTGGAGACCCACCATAATATTTCCACTTGCAAAAGGGACTGAAGCAAGAAGTGGCTGTCCCAATGACATCCGCCTTGGTGGAAAAGAAAGATTTGTACCCTGTTTTGTTTGGGGAAATATTGTTTCCTCGGCCTATACAAATTACAGCGATGTAGTATGCTACTGTATGATCAGAGGCAGTTTTAAATGATAAATAAATCAAACGATAGCAGACAGGAGATTATGAAATGCCCAAGAAACTGTGGATTTAGAAAAAAAAAGTGTTCAAATTAGCTGGAGAAGGATGGAGGAAAAGGAAAGAAAAGTGTAACAGATTGTAGAGTCCCTCCTCTGCAAAGACTGAAGCTGCAGATGATCTGTGAGAAAATATGGCTGAGCTAAAATTCTCATTAGCTAGGGGGAAAAAAAAGGAAGAAAGTTTTTCTCTGTTGTTTGTATCATGATCTCAAAGGCAAGACTAGAAGCAGCAAGATAAATGAGGAAGGGACTGGTGCAGGGTATGGCTTGCAGGCTGTAGCTGGAGCACCACAAGATCCAATCAAGGGGGAAAAATATTTAAGTTACTCAGTAAGCATTTTGTAGAATGGACTGCTTCCTTCCCTATTTCTTCCTCAGTGCTGAGGCAGGGGATTGTCGATGTTATTACCGGCACTTGCAATATGAGTGTCATCATCCCAGATTTTACTGTGTTTTCTCTCTCTCTTTTTCTCTGCCTTTTTCTCTCAGAATTAGTTCAAAACTGCAAAAAAACAAAAGACCCCACCCACCAGCTCTTCCAAAAGGTGAGATACTCATGGTGGCTTTACATCAGTAGAAAAGGGAGCAGAGGTGTAGAGTGTCAGATTATGAGCTATGTAAATAGAGATGGATTTTGGTCTTCTCATAGTCTAGAAGTGTGAGGAGGAGGAGGAGGAGGAGCAGATGATTTTATACTGATTTAGTGTACTTTTATACTAAATCAGATAACTGGTCAGCCTGATACAGAATTATCAACCTCACCCCATCCAATCTGAGAGTGTGCTGGAATCACTTCTTCCATTAGCTCTCGGATTCTTAGTGTAACACAAACAAAGCACAAAACATTGGTAAAAGCTGGTCTAAGCATTCTTCCACACAAGGAATCTGTACTGGTCCAAAAAATTCTCTGTACTGGACATCTGGGTTCTCATCATGCAAGCAGCACTGGAGAACTGATGTGGCTTGAGATACCGTGTATTTATACTGTAACTGCTGCAAATTGGTTTAACAGAGAGTGGAAGATAAGATGATGGACCTTTGTATCCTTCTTGGGTGGGACCATTGTCTCACCTTCTCCTGGTGGCTGAGCTTCAGCTCTTGTAAGGGAAATGCAAGACTCCTTCACAGCCCAGAGAAAGGAGCAGATATGAAACTGATAATTATTTTTCTCAATTTCCCTTTCAGCACAAGATGTCAGGTAACTAATTTGTCTTCGGTCTCCTCTTTTCTTCTTTTTGTAGGAAGCTAGCAGAAAGAAGCTTTTATTAGTGTAGGATCTGCACCACTTCAGGCAGCCACAGAGGTTTTTGCTCCTTGTTCTCAGCATTTCAAAGTGGCAGAAGGGATAATAATTACAGATTGCCCACAGACCAAATCTACTTATTTGGGAAGTGAAAACACAAAACAACAACAACAACAACAATTACATTTGTATGCCACCAAACTTTCAACACTCTGGGCAGCTCATAAGAATCGAATTAGAAGAAATTCAGTAAAAGATAAACGGTGAGATGAAAGCATTCCAAAATGAATTATATATTCATTACATATATATTGGATTGGATGTGCACTTTTAGATATTCCCAAACCTTGTCAAAGGAAGGTTGAGACTGAACATAAAACCTCCTGCATATGATTTCCAAACTACTACTGAAATAAGTTTAAACACTTGAAGATAATGGGCAGATAAATCCATCAGTTTCAAAACAACCAAGATATTGGTAATTTAGATACCTCCTGATAAGAACATCAATCTAAGCAAATGTACGTGTTATTCAAGGCAGGTTAAAAATGAAAAGCCATCATAACAAAATAAAAACAAAGGCTTAACCCAATGTTTAGGTGCAAATGTGACATTTTTAGAGCATCACATAAATAAAGCCTGTTTTTAGTGGTAAATTTTAGGCCCAAACTGGAGATGGAGAACCATTATTTTAGTCAACAAGACTAAATGCTTGCTTTGGAAAAGGACTGAGATTTTATTGCTACCTGTTATTTTTAGCACTAGAAGCAAATTTAAATGTTTGTCACCAGAACCAGTCTGTCCCAACTGAGACTGGTAATCTCAGTTTAAGTGATCCTCTGTGGAATACTCCCGTACACCAAGATACTCCAGCCACAAGTAGTTTTGGCATGGCTTAGAACAGGGATCTCCAAACTTTGCGAGTTAAAGACTTGGAGACTTCAACTCCCAGAATTCCCCAGCCAGCAGCTTAAAGTTGCCAAATTTGGAGACATCTGGCTTGGAACATAAAGATAACTTCTCTCCCATGACATAGAGCAGGCATGTCAAACTGCCGGCCCACGGGCCGGATGCATCATACTGAAACCGCACCCACCACATTGCCGGCAATGGGGAAAAAGTTGTGATACATCGCGCGACATCATGTGACGTTGCGGGTTTGACATGCCTGACATAGAGGACTCAGGGCATCTCCTACTAACTGCAGCAAAAACATTCTTTGATGACATTTTTTTTAAAAAACCTTTATGTCCTCATGCCATTACTTTCTTCTCATTGCTCATTCCACAGCTGAGACAATTTCAATTTGTTTCAGCTGTTCCAGTTTTAAAGTAGTTCCCCCCCTTCTCCCCAGACAATCAACACACTTCGTTGATGATGAAAGGTCTCTTGAGAGAACACTAGTTCCATATTGCACAGAAAGTTGATTTAAACTGGGGAAGAAAACCAGCTTCTCATTCTTTCACGGGTTTCCACTGCATACACCCGCAAGTGGGTTTGCATGGCTGTGCTTTTTACTGTTTCTGTTTTGCCTACAACATTTCAGCTCCATGGCTGTCTATGGGCTACTGGCAGGTTGCCAACATCGCCACTTCCTTGCAGCTCTAGTCTGGAATGGACCTTGCATGTTCTTCCTCCTGTGTCCTCCTGGCCTTGTTCTGGGCTAGTTTAGAAATAGCCTGGCAGGCAGGGCAAAGCCACAGAGTTTGCACCTGTGAGTTGAAAGGCAGCTGGATGAGTGCCAACACTCACCCAACTCTAACCTCACCTTAGGTTGGTGAGGTCACACAAACTTGAGGGAATCCAACTGATTGCCTTAACATTTCCTGCCTTAAAGTAGTATCTCTGTTGTAGCACTTAGCAATAGCACTTAGACTTATATACCACTTTATATTGTTTTACAGTGGTTTACAGAGTCAGCCTATTGCCCCCAATAATCTGGGTCCTTACGACCTTGGAAGGATGAAAAGCTAAGCCAACCTTGACCCCTGGTCAGGATCGAACTCCTGGCAGTGGGCAGAGTTAGCCTGCAATGCTACATTCTAACCCACTGCACCATCTTGGCTCAGTTATTGTGACAGAAGAGGGCTGTAGGGACAACTTTGATGCTGGCCTATTGTACTGCTGGCTTGGAGACTGGGATAACCCTTTAGCGCAGCCATTAGGCTATGCCTGGAATCAATCAGCTGCTTTGTGAATAAAGGGCTGATCAATGGGGATGATGGTGGTGGAGGAGGAGGAAGAGGGGAGATTTTGCTGATCTTTGCCAAAGCAACATACCCTGTGCAATCAAAAATCTTTGAGGTTGTAAATGCAACATTTCATAAATGAAGCCTACAGAGAACATTGAAAAGTTGAGGAGAGATTAGTGACTGCCGCAAAGAAATCAGGCTTAAAGTGGGGCTCAGATGTTACAGCTTGGCTTCTCCTGGGGGGGGCAGAGTAGGGGGCATCATCAGATTCAGAAAGGAAGAGCTCAGTTATCAGAATCTAGGTGGCTTCAACTTTGCTAGCTCTTTTGAGAAATGTAATATGGCTGATGTGGAAGCAGTTTCAGAAACTGAGTTGTGTTCCACTATTTTGGGTTCATGCACAGATGCAACAGCTGTCTGTGAATGTTGAATGCAAAACACCCAAACTGTTGGCAGCTTCTCTGCAAAGAATATAATACAATATGTTGTAATTAATTATCTCCTGAGAAGTTATAAGCTGCCCTTTGGAGAGAGAACTGTGACCCTCCACATGAGATGTTGGCTTCCAACTCCCATTATCATGACCATTAATTTTTATCTTCTTGACCATCATAGCTAGCTGGAGTTGTTTGCTAGTGGGGTCTGGACATTTTTGGAGTGTTATGGGAGTCATTAGAAATGGCTCTTGTGAGGAAAGCCTCTTCATAAAATAACAACAACAACAACAACAAAACAGCAGCAGCAGCAACAACAACAATAATAGAGTTGGAAGGAACTTTGGAGATGATCTAGTCCAACCCCCTGCTCAGGCAGGAAACCCTATACCATTTCAGACAAATGGCTGTCCAGTCTCTTCTTATCTTCTTATCTCAGGATAAGAAAAATCAGTCATAAAACATTGACTTCTCAAAATAGTGTACAGTGAAGGTGACTGGGAAGTAACTAAATGCAATAAAAAGATCAGATATGTACCCTAAAATCCAAGCACATTCCTTTGCTAGTCCAGCAGAACCCCATTTCATGGGAAATAAATCAGGTGAGACTAAAAGAAAAGTAATTTGCATAAAATCCTGAATTCCAGACCAAGTAGATTCTGCGGGCAAAGCGCCACTATGTTCCTTAGAATCTACAGGTTTCTTGATCACTAAAGATAAAATTACCTCAGCACTTTCTCTCAACCATTTGGAAAATCCACTAACCTCTCATTAAGAGGACACAAAATTAATTTATCCAGTCATTCTCTTTCAGGGTTCCCCAGCATCACCACTGACTGCCTCTGTGCAAAAAGCATTCTTAACACAGTAGGTTTAATTCACTTGTCTCCTACACTGAACCAGATTGGAAGGGAAGTGGTTTAATAAATTGCTGCCCAGGTTTTAGTCCCTTCTTCAGCTTTGTCAAAAATGCTGGCCATGAGATCGTGAATGGATTCCCCTGATTTTTCTGCCTATGCTAGAAAAAGCATGTGCCAGTCATGTTCCTTTCTGTAGGCAAGGGTGTTATGGTTTTCATTTGTAGACCTTTTCCATGAGTGAGCTCCACTAGTATTTGAAATTAATAAATGTCTCTGTCCTAGATGGTGGTTCCAGTGACGTGCCCCAAAATAAACAGAGATCTGTCAAAAGCAAATATTGTCACACTAACTGAATCTAATTTTCTGATCTGGCAACTTGCTTAGTAGATTACGAGAATGCTATTTACATGTATAGTTTGATTTCAGCAAAACATTAACAGCATGCCCCATGGTGTCCTAATTAGCAAGGGTAGTAACTATAGGCACTATAGATAGCGTAACCTAATGGAAATATAGCTGAAAACCCTATCATCTTCATCAAACTTTAGAGAGATGGAAAGTAGAGTGCTATAATTCTTGGGCCTTAAACTCTTAAACATTTTCCTTAATAACTTAGATGAGAAGAATGATTTCAGAAAATTGGGTGGGGTAAATAATACCCTAGCAGGTAGAAATAAAAAGAATAGATTCAAGAAATAGGGTGAAAAATTGTTATGTACAGAAGTGAAAATAAAGTTGTTTTGGTAATGAAATTTGTAATAAGTATGGTTTCTACATCACCGGAAGCAATCGTTCCATTTTATCCTGCACTGATCAGATCCCACCTTGTGAAATATGCAAAATAATAGCAGTTGAATAGCAAAAACTGGTTGGCTCTTCTTTAGTTAATATATGATCAAGATGAAGTTAAGTAATCATCTGTGAAGGGTACTTTAATTTAGATTGCTGTTCTAAGCAAGAAAGATTGAACTTGGCTTCTTAAATGTTTTTTTTCCCCAATTCTGCAATGTACAATTAATTTTATATTTAACTAGTTTTTAATTATATTTTATCACTGTTTTTCACAGAAATTCAGAATAAAATATTCTTTTCCACCTCCATTTCCTATTTTATACTGAGAACAACTTTGTGAGGTAAATTAAAGAAACACTACATCTAAAATAGGCTGAGAAAGATACCACCTAGTGTGTAGCATGGGTGAGAAGGGGTTTGAGGATCTCTCCCCCCCATTTTCCCCAACACACATAAAACGGGTACCATCTTTCTATCCCTTTTTGGGCTCACAAAGAAAATGGAGGTGGGACATGTGGATGGATTATCAAAAGCAGGTAGCAAAGGTTGAAGTAACATGAATGTTTTATGGAAAGGCTATGATCTAACCTTATAGGTTTTCACTGAACTTTATTATTTGTTGCATTTTTTTTTCATGCAAAGAATCTCAAGACAGTGCTCCTATTTCCCTTTTAATCTTTACAGGTTGCTCAAATCTTTGGTGTTCCTAGTTCCAAACAAACATTATAATCACTAATTAAAATACTCAAACAGTGTAGAAATGGAAAACTAGCTATTTGGTATGTAACTCCTAATAAATTTAGGCTCTGCGATGGAGATCCCAATAGGTACTTTTGTCAGAAAACTTGAATATTCAGTAGAGATCATAGGAATCTTAACATATTTTATTATGGAGAGTTAGGTTCTCATCTTATTAGTATCAGTGTTGTGTTATATAATGTAATGAAAAGGTCAAAAATATTATTCATAAAAAAGGAAGAGATTTGTATTAAAAAGTTTAAATAACATATTTTTTTCTGTAAATATACTGGTTTTTTTCGCTCTTAAAGCTAATCTTTTAAATTCATCTGAATGTATTTACTGAAGTAGAAAAAGGCAAAAAGGTATATTTTAATTTACTACATAAATAAAAGTTTTATTTTCTTTTTTTTTAAAAGAATCCTCTCTCAGTATATACCACTTATAATATAAATCCCAGATTAACAGTTCTACATTCAGAAAATAAGTAAATGCACCAAGATTATAACAAGGGAGAAATCCTCAGCAACAGTACACCTAGGGTAGTTTAATAAAACTTTAAACAGAATTTTGACTGTTTCATTTTTAAATTAGGTTTTATCACCTATGCATTTGTATGTATACACGTGGGGGGGAGGCTATTTGTTTATGTATCTTAGATGGAGTGTTGATACATAGATCTTGCAAGCCATATGGCCAAACAATACCGATTTACATCAGCTAAAGTATTTAGTCTTATGGATAGGATTTCCTTTTTCCTTACAAAAGGGAAAACATAGCAATATGCTAGAAAAATGAACACCTGAGTTGGCTGTTTGATTATATAAAGCAAACATATTTCAACAACCAAGTTCCTGAAACATCTGCTGGATTTTGAAATCCCTTCTTTCTTATCAAATGTAGGTGAGTAAAAAAATCTGTTGGATGGTATTATTGAAGAAACCAGTTGTCATGTGCTGGTTCTGTGATGGTGGTTGTTTTTTACCCCCAGGGATTATTATTATTTTTTTTAAAAAAACATTTCCCTTTTGATTTTGCTTTCTAAAGCAGTTTTGTTGCTATACCAAATACACAATTTAACAATGACAAAGTCAGAGATGAAGAAACCGTACATTCCTTACTATTGGTCTGAAGGAGAAAGGGGCGGGGCTTTATTGTGTAATTGCAACCCTATCTTATTTTTTTTCTCCTCTGAAACACACTCTGGAAACTCCTGCGATTGATCATTCTGGATGGGGGTACTGTGGGGGGCACCCAACCTTGGCAACTCTAAGACTTTGAACTTCAACTTCCAGAATTCCCCAGCCAGCCATGAATTCTGGAAGTTGAAGTCCACAAATCTTAAAGTTGCCAAGGTTGGACACCCCTGAGCTACTGGGATTCTTAATCCAGCAAATCTGATGTGGCCACAGCTTCCTACTGATAGCCAGAGAGTGAGAACCTAAATGCAGAGAGACCAAAAGGATTAATGCCATATTGTGTTTTAAAAATCCCATATTCCTTCTGAGAAGACTAGCTTAATCACAGCTCCATTGTTGAAGGAAGTAGCTTTTGGTTTGCTTTGGTTTTCGTTTCCAGTCAGAGCTGATTTGTGTACTTTTGCTTATTTTAAGTTTTCTGATGCAATCTGAATAAAGGTAGTTGTGCAACGAAAAGTTCATTTCCTTCTCATCGTCCCCGATAACCATTGGATTATATGAACTTTGTTATCTTTGTTCTTTAGGAAGACCAACTGGATCGCAGTTTGAGCAGCTACCAGAGTGTATGATCCAATAGAAATCTCCTCTCTGAGCTCAATTATGGACAATTTATATTCCTCCAAATGTCCCAGCAATCCTGTCATCAGTGTTGAGGGAGTTGTACTTCACCATTGTCTGGAAGGCCACCATTGGCCAACTCTTACATATACAATTATATATCTTGCAGGTACATGCACACATGCACACATGCACACACACACACACACACACACAGCACTGACCCCTGCAGGATTTATATTTCACTGAGAGTCCACCAGATTGTATTGCTCTGTTTATAAAGACCCTGTGAGCACAGAATGCTTATCATTATCAAAGATTCATAATTCTTCATTGGTAGGAAGATCCCAAAAGTATGTGGCATGGGCACTGCAACCAACTGGTATTTAGAAAGTTTGCTTTCTTGCTACCCACCTTGGTAGTAAATTAGATACTGGAGAACATCTCAAGCTTTTTTTTTTTTTGAGATGAGGGGAAATGCAAAATTGATTGATTGACTGGGTTCTGGGTTCAGATGTTTCTTCAATAAGACTGGCCATTATCTCAACTCTGTGCACAATTGGATCTGTTTTGATTAAATTTATTCCCTTTTTTCATGTTTCCCATACATCAGTATTAATTGAACCCAGTGCAATGCGCTCTGCCTGAGAACTGGTCTTTTATCCCATTCTACGGATAGAACTGTTGGTAGAAAAAGTTTTCTACACATTTGTTACTCTGTATTTAGGAGCAAGGCTAATTCTTGCGCATGGGGAGCATCTTTGTAATCTTCTATTGGACTGGTATTTGTGGGTTCCCCTAAAAGAATAAAATGGTGTTTGAATCACCATACACTTTGAGGCTTGGCTCAAATTGTATCTCATTAATAAAACACAATCGGATGACTTTAGGGTGGTGTCTGATAGCGTGTCCCTCCTTGTAGGATTGTGAGACAGCTAAAGTGGTGGGGAAGGGCTCTGTTTGACCGTGGAGACAAAACACATCAAAAAGCAATGTAATTCTGAAGTTGGACTATAAACTGAGAAAAGTAATTTTTCAGAAGCACTTGAGTCATTTGGTCATCCTGCAAAAAAAAAAAAAAATAAGCAGAAGTCTTCCATGGAAATTTGTAATGATAAAACTTCTCTGTTTAAGCTCTGGCAGAGAAAAGCTAGCAGCAGTGGGTGGGGTGGAACATGAACAATTGCACTCACACACTGCTACGCACCCTCGCAGCATCGTTCGCTCGAAGCCCACAAACTACTGATCTGTATATTAAGCTTATTGGCACAAGCAGGACAATTTTGCTGCATGACCTATTGGCTAAAAACAACACAAAATAGAAGTCAAATCACTTAAAGAGCTGCTGTTTAGTGAGTTAGAATGAATGAAGTCTTTCGTGAATCTGTGCTTTGCACATTCATGGCTATTTCTGTTCTAGTCATACCCTGATTGCCCCAGGCAGTCCTTTTCAGGACACTTGACCTGTCAGTCATATTTCAGAAACTACTGATATGGTACTTGCTGATTTAGTTTAGATTCCAAAGAGGCGAGCTGCTGGATTACAGACTAATGACCCATCTGATGCTAAAGGCAAAAGCTCAAAGTGCAGAAGTGAATGGAGCCTCTATGTAGTCTGTAGGGGGAGAATTTATTATGTCATTAAATTTGATACAATAAATTTGTTTCTTTTCGATGTACTGCACCGAGGCCAAAAGACAAAAAAAAAAAAGGAACAAATTTTATCCTGAATACACCATTTGGGATTGTCTTTAGCATTTTTAAATAATTCAGATACATTATTCTTATAATGTAAAAACACGCAAATCATGTGCAGACAAATTTTAGAAATAACCATGGGAATGAAAGAATGGGGGAAATGGCATGGCTGATTAAACCAGCTTAAATGTCTGTAGGCTAAGCTCATCTGAATATAACTTTTGGTTGACAAATATAGAGGAAATAATGCTTTGATAGCTATAGCAATAACAATAGCATTTAGACTTATATACTGATTCACAGTGCTTTATGGCCCTCTCTAAATGGTTTAGAGCAGCGGTTCTCAACCTATGGGTTGCAACCCCATTTGGGGTCAAACGACCATTTCACGGGGGTCGCCAAACGCCACAGTCCGCCATTTTTCCCCCCGGCCGGCGCAGGGGGCAGCACCGCGCATGCGAGGGGTAGCACTGCGCATGCGCGATGTGGACCGTTGTGCCGCACATGTGCAATGCAGACCATCACGCGCACGCCGTGCATGCATAATGCGGACCGTCGTGCACGCATTGCGCATGCGCAATGCAGACTGTTGTGTGCGCATGGCGCATGCACAATGTGGACCGTCACGCTGCGCATGCGTGATGCGGGCCATCATGCCACGCATGCACGATGCGGGCCATCACGCGCACGTCGCACATGCGCGATGTGGACCGTCGCGCCGCGCATGCGCGGCGCAGGTCGGGGTCACAACCTGAAATAGGTTGAGAACCGCTGGTTTAGAGTGTCGGTATATTGCTCCCAACAATCTGGGTACTCATTTTACTGACCTCAGAAGGACAGAAGATTGAGTCAACCTTGAGTTGGTCAGGATCGAAGGAATTGAACTCCTGGCAACGTGAGCAGAGTTATCCTGCAATACTGCATTCTAACCACTGTGCCACCATGGCTCTTTGCTGTGGAGGAGATGGAAATGAGGCTAATCCATATAGCAATAGCGTTTAGCACTTAGACTTATATATTAGGGGATTGGAGATTAAAACATATAAAGAATGGTTGTTGGAATTGGATATATCTAGTTTAATGAAGAGAAGGACTAGGGGTGACATGATAGCAATATCTCAGTGGTTGCCACAAAGAAGAGGGAACCAAGCTATTCTCCAAAGCACCTGAAGGCAGGACAAGAAGCAATGGATGGAAACTAATCAAGGAAAGAAGCAACCTAAAACTAAGGAGAAATTTCCTGACAGTTAGAACAATTAATCAGTGGAACAACCTGCCTCCAGAAGTTGTGAATGCTTCAACACTGGAAGTTTTTAAGAAGAGACTGGACAACCATTTGTCTGAAATGGTATAGGGTTTCCTGCCTGAGCAGGGGGTTGGACTAGAAGACATTCAAGGTCCCTTCCAACTCTATTATTATTAGTATTATGATTATGATTATGATTATGATTATGATTATGATTATGATTATGATTATGATTATGATTATGATTATGATTATGATTATGATTATGATTATGATTATGATTATGATTATGATTATTATTATTACCATCACTTATTTGTGCTTTACAGCCCTCTCAGCCCTTTACAGCCCTACAGAGTTAGCACATTGGCCCTAACAATTTGGGTCCTTATTTTACTGACCTCGGAAGAAGGGAAGGCTGAGTCAATCTTGAGCCAGTCAAGATCAAACTCCCGGCAGTGAACAGAGTCAGTCTGCAATACTGCATTCTAACCACCGTGCCACCATGGCTCAGTGATAAGTCTTTAGGTGTAATTTCAAGGGAATCTAAGTTAAATACTTCAGTAGTGTAAAGATACTACGGTATCAATAAGTTATAGACAGCATTTAAGAACTAATGTGAGATAGGAACCATATTGGTGAAATGAGAATCCATAGTTGGATCACAAAAGGAAATGGAAATATATAAATGTAAAGGCTGCTACAATAATAATGAGTACATTCAACATTTGGTGTTTTATCTGCCTGCATATGTCTCAGGGTTGTTTTACAGCAACAGTGTGTTTATAAATAATAACAAAATAATTCTTCAGAAAAATAATTGCACAATTTCTTGTGGCTGTGCTATATATCTAATAACTATTACTCAAATTTAAGGCCAGGTGTGCCATTGAAACTGATGTGATGTTGGATGTTTCTTAGCATATGTCAGCAATGTCACATGAGTAGTGGACTTTGTATATTGATATCAAATTGTGTATTACGTGCCACTTAGAAGCTGGGAAGAACAACAGGACACAATAAAATGAGTGCAACGTGCAATATATGTAGCAGGCAAGACAGAATCATCCAATGAAATATATCTAATAAAAGAAATACTAATTAAAACAAGAGGGCTTTTTGCTATTTCATAAAGGAAAGAGAGGGTAGTTGTGGATATGGCAACCTAGAAGATCCTTTGCTTTCTTCCCATCAGTCATGTCTCTCCCACAATAGGAAAACAGAGAAGGGCTTATCACCAGATCTTAGCACATGGTCATGTTAGAATAGAAACAGTCATTGTGTAGTATCCTGGAGCTTTATTCATTATTAGAACTTTGAATTATGCTCAGAAATGAACTAGTATCCTGTCTGGCTCTTAGAGGACAGATGTAAAATGATTGCACATGAATATTTTCATTGCTGCATTCTAAATCACTTGCAGTTTCTAAAGAAGGTCTATATAGAGTTCAGCATAATAATATGGACATAAATAAGACAGGGCATCACATTGGCCAAGCCTAGCTATGTCAATAACATATGCAGTTTTCATATCAACCTAATCTGAACATCTTTAGTCAAAGCTATCATCGGACCATTCAGGTCCAATGCCTAGTCTAGAGGCACCACCCAACTATGCAGCTATTTGTTCAATGTTTGTGTGTTTGAATGGAGAGGGTAGCAATCCCATCTAAACAGGTCTAGATTAGATCTCTCTCAACTGGTTCTTTTAGTCTCTCTAGAGAACAGTTCAGAACATCAGCAGTGTTCCTGGTAATGGGTGAAAAGATGTCATAGAGCTGAATGCCACCCAACAACAACATATCATTACACAATCCCTGGATAATTTCTTGCCATAGTTTTATAGTTAGTAATTATCCTGGGACCCTAGGTCAAACTCTGTGGAACACCATAGATCTGTGACCAAGGAGTTGAACAAAAGTTCTCCAGCATCTGATCCTTAAGAAATCATTGTGAAATAACATTTTCTAAGTTCATCCCAACCAGATGGTCAAGAAGGACATCAAGACCAATGTCAAGAACTGCTGAGAATAAATAAATAAGCAACACTTGGCAGAGTAACTTGCCCTGGGGAACTGTCTCAGTCCCAAAGACAAATAACACTTCATGTAGATAATTAATTTTATCCATAAATCCATGGAACTCCAGTGCTACCACATTTGTACATACCTCCCCTCTCCTAACAGCAAATGATTATGCAATGTGTTGAATGTGTTTAAAGCCAAAGGATTCAACAGGATTTGATGTGGAAAAGCATGACAGGGTTGGATTGTGACCACCATGTTAAAAAAGATAGGAACAGGAATAATGAATAATGAACTACATTTGAATATTTTCATGCTATAACCACAATTAGCAATATAATTCTTTTTTTAAAAAAAACAAATTTTATTGTTTTTTAAGTTCTTAAAGCAACATATTCAGGACACACCGTGGTGTTGGGGGTAATCAAACATCTTAAAACAAGACATATATACATAATATAATCAATACGTCAAATATTCCCTCTCTTTTTCCCTCAAATAGTATAATATATTTAGAATATCCAATTCTATCTTAAATTTATTCAACCTGAACCTGTTTTTAAGCTTCATCAATTTCTACCATAATTAAATTAACTTTAAATAAAAGCATTTTCAATTCAAATACCCCTTCCACATATGTTCTACTTTCTTAATTTTATCAAAATCTTGTTTGTTTCTTCTTCCATTACTCTCCCTTATTTAGAGTAAAATATTAATCTATCCTGTACCTATCAAATCTATCAATTGATCTATCTCTTCAAGCTAAAAAAATAATATCATACCTTAAATCATATCATTCTATTAAACAAAATTCAAATCTCCAATTAATTATCATGACTAATGTCCATATCTTCAGAAAATCATATCATCTTATTAAATTTCAATTAACTATTAGTTCACTTCAAATCTGAAACATCTCTTCAATTTTCGTCATTCCATTACATCATAATTTTCATAGAAATAAACCTAACATTCTAAAAGGAACATTCCTAGTATTCTAAATTGTCTTTAATCCCTTATATAGAAATATATCTCGTTTTTAAACAAAAATATTAATTTATCTTAGACACATCTAAATATATGTATTTATCAAACTATTCTATAGATATCTAATCCTTCACTTAATCAATCTCTTTGAATTAGCAAATTAATATCAAACCTTAAATCATTTCAATCCTTTAAGTAAAGTTTAAATTTCACATGTTATAGGACAAACAAGTTGTCTTATTCAATTAACATTCAATTAATTATTGATTCACTCCAACTCTAAGACATCTTTTTATTTCGAACTCAAAATCTCAGTCCTTACATCAGCCCATAATTCTAGGTTGCCTTTAATCCAATTTAAGAAATTTTAAATTTCATTTTTCAATCTTATTCTAGCTTTCCTCTTTTGCCAGGTAGGTTTCCATAACAGGACTTCCCTGCCAGATAATAGGTCTCTTTTTGTTGCTTGTAGTGTCACTTGATTCAATACCGACCATCTTGATCTCTGATTTAATCCTCTGTTTCTCTTGTCCATAAAGCCTCGTTGCTTCAGAAGTCCAAAGTTCGGTCTTTGCTTTTCCTAGTCTTGCTTGTAAGGCAAAATAAGATTTTCCTTATCATCAGTTAAAACCTCTTCTTGATTAATCTGTTTTGTAGAGTAGTCAAGTGTAGTCTGGGAGTCAGTTTTAAGTTTTAAAGCAGAGATTCTGGCTCTTAGTTCTGTAGTAGCCTCTTTTATTGTAGTACATATTTCTTCTTTAGCCTCATAGATCTTTTCCAGTATAAGTTTACAGTTTAAGTGTGATTGAGGCTTCTCCATTTTAGCAATAGTTGAAGAAGAGTCCTTTTCCTTTTTAGTGAAGGTTACAGTTGAACATTATCCACCCCCACAGATCACACAGCTAGCTCAAATTATCTTTTTTCTTGAAAAACAGTTTGAAGGCCAAAGCTCTCTCATCTCCAAATAAACAACAATCCAATATTAACTTTTGACCAGTAGGTGTCCTCAGTGAGCTAAAAAACTTCTTCAAACGCCAGTTTTTCCCCCTTTTTTCTATCTTTTAAAGGGAGGATAGAAAAAGAAATACTCTGCCGATATAATACCACTCCAAAAAACACAAAAAACAGTTTTTTCTACAGCACAATGTAAGTAGGAATAGAGTATAGTCTTTAAATGAATATTTATTTATTTTTTCTGTCCTTTTTGTAAAACGTGTTTGTTCCCACGATTACAAAAGCCGCTTTCTCCAGATGGGGAAATGATAGCACAAACAGCTTCTACAGGAAAAAACAGCAGGGATGTGAAGAGGAACAAAAGCGATCTCACCCGGATCATCCGCAGTGGGTCATTAATGCTAGATGACGATGTGACTTTCGGCTGGTGCAGCAGGGTGATCGGCCATCTTACAGGCCGATCTTTGCTCCATCGGCCCTAAGGAGAAGCTGGAGATTCGGGGGAAGCTGCCGCCCTCCCTTATCTACTAGTCGGCCTCCTCCTCGGTGGTCGCCCCTCCAGGGCGACTTTCGACCCCCTAGGGGGTCTACTGGAGAAGGAAACTCCGGACGGCCTGGAGAGAAGTTTCCAGGTGCAACCGGCGTCACCGCGTTCCGGAACCGGAAGTCAGCAATATAATTCTTCATGCATACACTCTTTCATTGTAGACCTAAAACAAGCTTAATGTAAATTTGGACTAATTTCCAAGCATTGTAATGTTCATTTTGTTTTTCTTGAGTCAATTTTCTAATTAATCTCCTAATGTATAGATAAAATAGGGGAACTGAGAATCAGTTATGTTGTCTTGAGCTTTTGGAGAAAGGAAGGGACATAAATGTGTTAAATCCATCCATAACTCAAACTAACAAGAATAAACTTCCTTCTCTGTTTACAGACCATATACCAGGACCTTTCAATGCATATTATCAATGTTTTACAATGAATTTAATGGAGAATCCATTGAAAGAAAGCAAGAAAAATACACATGAATCTGGTAGAAATAAGTCTGGTTATGTTAGCTTGATTTCTGTAATCTGTTCTCTAATTGCCACTGAAGTATATAAAGGTTGTTTAGAGTACAGATGCCAAAGGCTTGTTCCCATTAGTTTCTTCTGAGGTGGAAGCCATTTTCTCTAAATCATAAAGATCACTGTTAAAAATAATTCTGATTTATAGCCATAAATGGCTCAAACATTCTTTTGAGGCTGGAAAAGACAAAGTTCACTTGGGCTTCTACATAAAACAATTTCTCTATTGTGCTTTGGACTATTAAGGGACATTCCAGACGGCCTGCCAATTACGCCCTATTAGAGTGGTAGCAATTTTGTAGCATTCATGTGATAATCACACTTCATCTCAAACAAGCCATCACTACAGTAGCCACAGCACACTTAAAAATAACTGCTTCCACAAATCTGAACAGAAACATCCCCAGTACTGATAACTTAAACTTGCCCATTCGTAACTGATTTTGATGTCTAATTCCAGATGAACTTCCCGAACTTAAAACCTGAACAATTTTTTTCAGATTTAAGATCCTCTTCTTTTTTTCACACTCTTCTGCTTGGCAGGTCTACCTAGAGATTATGATTAAATTTATTTGATTTAAAGGTCAAATAAATTAAAGGCACCAAACTCAAAATTGTGATTTTGGGCAGCATACATCAATAAAAAACAAAATCAATAATAAATTAAAAATAGATCAATGTAACAAATCACAATAAACACACACCCAAGGTAGGGGATAAGTTGCTTTGAACTGTTAGATGGATGGATGGATGGATGGATGGATGGATGGATAGACAGACTGATAGACAGACGGACGGACAGACGGACAGGCGGATGGACAGACAGACAGACAGATCCTTATTTGCAAAATGGGCTTATCTAATAGCCAATGTGTGGGGAAACAGTCAGGTCTTCATAGCTCATTGAGAGATTAACAAGATCCAACTGTTTTTCAAAGAGCTAGTCATGAGTATGAGTTTCCTAAAATCCTTAACTCAATTCTTTATTTTTTATGTAGACATTCAAAATCCATATTTGTCCGTACAAGCATGGCGGACCATGGCAGCAGCAGATTTTATTTCTGACCACCATGTTTTTGTTGGATTTTGAATTATACCAATCCAATGAAAAAGGATCAGAATTCAAAAGGATTCTCCCTCCCTCCATTTGTCACCCATGCTCCCTCAAATATGCCACTAAGAATTGGTAATCCTTAGTAAATAAATGGCTTAGCAAAATCTCTCTATATAACAATCCAAATCTTCTCTGCTAGTAAATTGGCTGATGCCATCTCTGTAGAAGATAGAGCTGCTCAGTTGGCCCATCCCAAGCATTTAAGGAATGACTTACTTCCAGAGGGTGCTGGGGAGATCCCCAAAACTCTGTTGAACAGTTTTACTGAGATCCAGTCATCAGCTGAAATGTTAGGGCAATGGGAACCAGGGATGTAATTGCGTCTGCATGATCTTTCCCTGTCTGCCAATCAAAGCAAACTCTTTGGTTACTGGAAATTTCCAGGAAATGAAGATGCAGAAGAGATACTTAGAAGGATGTTAGTGAATCATACTGACATAGGTAAACACTCAGATTGACATCTATACCACAGTGATATGAATGGTGAAACATCAATAAGGGACCAGATTATTTTCCTGGTTATATCTATCTGATCCACCAGAGTGGGGAGGCAGGGTATATTATGTGTTCCCTGTCTTAAGGAAGTCCATCCAGGGGACCAAGAAGAAGACCCTTCTCTGTTGTGGCTCCCACCTTGTGGAACACCATACCCGCTGAGGTGAGATTGGTCCCCACCTTGATATCTTTCCAAAGGCCCTGAAGACATGGTTTTGCCAGCGAGTCTGGGAACCCAGGGTGATACAGAGCCCTGGAACAACCAGACACACATGTGTAGAGTTCAAACTAGCTACTTTATTGCACTATGCCTATTTTACGGGAATCTCCCCAAACTGGTAGCTTTTACCTGAGGAAGACTAGATAAAGCTCAAATGCATTCTTGGAAGAGCGGTATGTATGTGGGTTAGGGTCAGATCTTGACCTCTTGTGTTTATGTAATGAGTCCAGACTCATTTCAGCCCACCTTCCGATTGGGATGATTGTTTTCCAACATAGTTAGTGGATGAAGATCCAGTAACCCTATTGGTATTCTGGTTTTTAACTTTTTAAATCTTTGTTTGTTTTAATGTTTTATAATGTTGTAAGCTGCTCAGAGTCACTTGACAGTGAGGCGGGCTGCATATAAATTTAATAAATAAACAATAATCATTTTCCAGTGGTTTCTCCCCATCCACTAAGATTGAGAAGGGCTGCTTCTTTGTGGGCCCCTACAATAATTATAGGAACTGTTATCTTCTGAGCTGAGGGATTTGTTCCTTCTTATTTGCAGCCTTTCATTTTTGGGAACTGTATTTCCCGAGGTTAGATTAGCTCCCATCCTGGTAAGTTGTAGGAAATCTGTTACAACCTGACCTTTAAAAGAATCCTGCAAGTGGATCTGCTATAAATAGTCAGCTCTCTTCATGGTATTTTGTATGATATTTAATTGTTCATCAGACCCTGAAGTTCTTTTAATTAAATATTGTTAGGTAGTTTATTTTGATTTTTTAAAACCCTTCTCACTGTAAGAGGGGAATATATACTACTCAGAGTCCTCTCAGACTGGACAAGCATATGAGCTTTTTGAATAAGTAAATAAAATAAAGTGTTATTATAGGTAGCACTTCCAAAAATCAAACCCAGGGTTGTTTTTTTTTTTAAGGAATTCAATATGTACCAGTTTATCTGCCAGCGATCAAGCATGAAACAGAGAGATGTACCTACAAATCTGTGTAGTATTTAAGTTTTTAATGCTAATGGTCCCCTGGGGAAATAAAATAGCACTACTTAAGGCCACTGAAGTTCACTGAAAAATGCATACTAGAATTTGCGAATGCTCCAATGCTGGAAGGTTTTAAGAAGAGACTGGACAGCCACTTGTCTGAAATGATACAGGGTTTCCTGCCTGAGCAGTGGGTTGGGCTAGAAGGCCTCCAGGATCCCTTCCATTGCTGTTAGTCTGTTAATATCTTCTCTAATTGTCATAGTTGGATGAATATCCTCATTCATTTTTCAACTTTATCATATATACATTCCAGGTAGTTTTCGCACAAAAGGTGCCATTTCAAAGATTTCCATGTTTTCAAGTATCTTTTTAACCAAATCTCATTAAAATGGCGCTTCACATTTAAAATATAATGGGTGATGGTAATTGGGATAACAGAGGTGATCAAGGATAACTGGGATGTGAAGAGCAATACCGCAAAGGCTTCGTTTCCCCCAAATTCAGAAATTGCTTTCAGCCAAGGTTTTTGCCCCTCTTTCTGAGTTACAGGGATCATTCAGACTGTCAGAAACTTTTCCCATAATGAACGCGAAAAGGGCAGCTTCTCGTATTTGTTGCCATTTCAGAGTTCCAAGCAAAGGCAGATTCTGATACAGACATTGAAGCCATTTGTTGAAATGTCTCTTAGGGCCCTGCCTGTTTGAGGATTCTTAACAGATTTAAACAGACAGACTGAAGAAAAGGTTCAGCAAAAAATGCCAGCCTTTGCAACATTTACATCCTTCAGAAGTTAGTAAAATATAACTGAGAAGATTGTCCTCTCAGCACGTGTCATGCTGTGAGTGTATTTGTGCAACTCCATACATATCTAATCAACCCTTGCATGTAAAACTTTATTGAAAACAGAATCTGAACAGCAAATGATGAAAAGTAGGGAGAACAAATAATTAACTGTAGAAGACGAAGTAGAATGTTGAAGTATGGCGAGGTTTTTATTTTATTTTATTTTATTTAAAAAAAAAGTTTAATGAGGTGAAAAAGGATTGCAAACCCAGCCTTTCCAAACTGCAATTCAGGAAGGTAGAGAAGTAGATCAGAGACAGGTTTCACTTCTACTTAATTTTGTGCTGAAATCTGTTTTTCAGTTTCCTGAAAGTTTTCTTCCTCTGCAAGAATGGCTTCTATTTTGCTATGTCATTCATTGTCATTTTAGATCTTCTCAAATTCACACCATTGCAACATCTTGTTGGGTTACCTTTACTGGTATTAAGCTGGTTTGCAGTCTGCAGCCATTCTAGATACTTATGCTTCCTAATAATTATCCATTGGAATATGTGCCTTCCTGAATCAAATCCAGGAAGCCAAAGAGACTGAGAACACTTTGTAACCCAGGAAGATGCAAGAACAGTGGCCTTCAAGGTAATAATTTGACGGTGGTTTTGCAGTTTTTTTTTTAATCTTGGCCACATCGGGGAAATCTCTGATTGCCTAATAGAGGAAGAGCAAGCTAAGGGTGGCAGTGTAGAAATGCTGGTCTGAAAACTGGGGAGGGAAATCCAGATTTGCCTTGGTGATGAGGCTTCTCCTTTTTCTGACTTTTGCAAACCCTCTTCACAATTGTCATGTTATGCAGCTCCTATGCAGCTAGCTGGGGAATTCTGGGAGTTGAAGTCTATCCCTCTTAAACTTCCTAAGGTTGAAAATCACTGCTCTATAGTAAAGGAAAGAGAGAATGCACCTTTTTAAGCCCCTGGAGGTGCTCCACATATTATATGATATACATTTGCTAAGAACTGAATAACGATTGGGGTGAAGGGAGAGTCTAGTGCAGGGGTAGGCAACCTTGGCTCTTTTATGACTCGTGGACTTCAATTCCCAGAATTTCTGAGCCAGCCATGTTGAGGGGAAAGGGAGAGGTTTTCAAGCTGAGCCGTGCTGGCTCAGGAATTCTGGGAGTTGAAGTCCACGAGTCATAAAAGAGCCAAGGTTGCCTGCCCCTGGCCTAGTGTAGGCTTAAGGTATTTCATTGCTGGCAAACTGATGGCTTTGTGTCAGCCCTTCATAGCAGACCGGACTAGGGAATGTCTGAAACAATCTGTAATATCAGAAGAGCAAGAAACATGACTAGGGGACTGAAGGCTACACTGTATGATGAACAGTTGTGAGAACTGGGAATCTGTAGTCTAGCAAAGAGGAAGATTAGAAGTCTTCCAATATTTAAGGGGTTGTCACAGAGAAGAGGGGGTCAATCTATTTCTCCAAAACAGTTGAGGGAGGACAAGAAATAATAAAAAAAATAGAAGATTATCAAAGGGAGATCCCACCTAGAATTAAGGATAAATGTTCTAATAGTGAGAACAATTATTCAGTGGAACAGCTTGCCTTCAAAAGTTCTGGATTCTACATCACTGGAGGTTTCAAAGAAGAGATTGGGTAGCCATTTGTCTAGAATGGTATAGGGCAGGGGTAGGCAACCTCGGCTCTTTTATGACTCGTGGACTTCAACTCCCAGAATTCCTGAGTCAGCTATGCTATGCTATGCTGACTCAAGGAATTCTGGGAATTGAAGTCCACGAGTCATAAAAGAGCCGAGGCTGCCTACCCCTGGTATAGGGTCTCCTCCTAGAGCAGTGAGTTGGATTAGAAATCTTCCAAAGTCCCTTTTATCTCTGTTATTCTGGAATATTATGA
Source organism: Bothrops alternatus (assembly GCA_034064705.1). NCBI lineage: Eukaryota > Metazoa > Chordata > Lepidosauria > Squamata > Viperidae > Bothrops > Bothrops alternatus. The sequence continues at coordinate 181,122 of JARGCV010000129.1, forward strand.
ATGCTAATACTACTTTTATTAGATAAGATAATCTTTATTGTCATTTTTTTTACTGTGGGCACAACGGTACACATCAAAAATGAAATTTAATTGCCCGCTCTCAAAGTGAAACACATACAAGTGTATTACAGGTTCCAGTAACAGAATCTTGCAAGTGTGAATATTCCTGTCCTATATCTTTATGTTTAAAAAAACTAGGGACGGTCCTATCTGAGATGTTTTCTCAAATTATGTATCTGGATTCGAATTTTGTTTATCTGACCATGGCCTTGGTTGCGACAATATGTCCTATTCCTCAAGGTTTTTCCTTCTTCTCATTCTCTGTGAATTGCTTATTGTTTTCCAGTTATGCCACAAAAATCAATAGGAAATGTGTAATTTGGCTTAGGTGAGCAACAAATGAAAGTAATGTCTTATATGTCTGGGTTATTTCTCAATATTGGAAAATTTATACAGATTTGTTGTTTATTGAGAGCCAGTTGCTAAAGCAACAGACTAGAAACCAGAAGACTATGAGTTCCAGTTCTGTGTTAGGCACAAAGTCAGTTGAGTGACTTTGGGCCAGTCACTCCCTCCCAGCCCTAAAAAGGAGGCAAGGGCAAGCCACTTCTTCCAAAAAATAAAAATAAAAATGCAGGATTTGGCCAGGCAGTTGTCAAGAATGAAGATCGGCTAGAAGGTACACAAAATGAAATAAAATAATGGCACATTGGCTTAATCTTATTTTTACTTGTAGATATGTAACCATTGGACTGCCCTATAGGCCAAGTAAGTAAGTAAGTAAGTAAGTAAGTAAGTAAGTAAGTAAGTAAGTAAGTAAGTAAGTAAGTAAGTAAAGAAATGTAATTGTGCCTTGTAGGTGATTTTGGTAGATGAAGGAATGTGAATGGAGGACTTACTTGTTTAAAGATTAGTGATTTTGATTACAAGAAAGTTCCAACAAGAGATGAAGACCACAGACAAAGAATTACTCAGAAACAAAACAAAAACATATGAACTAAAAGTGTCAAAATCATGATGTGGAAAATTAAAATGTCATTTATATATGCTACTTAAGACCTGCAGGGATCTTCGAATGCTGCAGGAAATTTATAGCCACTCAAAATGGTCATACATTTTTTTTCTAACTCGTATAATTTCTTGAGCCATGGTTTGCTGAGACCCTTAGCCGAGTTCATGCATCACGGCAAGTACAACAGTGAAGTCCCAGGCCAAATCCAGCACCCCACACACAACAGCTACAGGCTCCTCACAGAGAGGAGAGGCACTAGTTCTCCTTCTCTTATGCTGACATGCATCTATATCTGGATGTGCAGGGAGCGCCTTGAGAAACAGTGGAAGCATTCCTCTGGTCTCATTCCTGGGCCACTAGTTTAGTGTTCTATTAATATCTTTTGTGACATTCCCTGAGCTCCCACTGGTTTCACAAGCCCTGAGAGTCAATGTAAAAACACTGCATTTAATTGTCAGGTGAGTTATCTTTTCCAGCTCCACTGCACATTGCTGACTTTATTACCTGTCAAGTCCTTTGTGATGAGAAGCAAACTAAACAGGCACTGAAGGAGATATGCGTCAGCAAGAAATGTGCTCTTCATAGTAGCTGGTTTAAGTTTCAAAGGTGGGAGTCTCTGTTACCTATTCTAAAATGCCTCACTTCACCATAGGTATTTCAGGTAGATTAATGGCTCACTATATAGTACAAAGTTACTGATGCAGGGATGTTACCTTGGGTGCCATAGGTACAAGGTACAAACACTAAACCTTCAAACTTCTCCCCCCACCTTATTTTTTGTCTTTACATAATAGCTGGGAACGTTGGTAAAATTTAAACAAACAGAGCACATCGAACAAAGTTGCTGGTGCCATGAAGCCCCATAGATTTCTTGTAGATTTCAAGCTTACGGGCACTAATTAGCTTTTTTACTTGAGTCTTGGAACCCACCAAGGAGACCCAGATGCAAATAGAGGCAGTGCCTCAACAACTGTGGCAAGAAAGATCATAAAATGGGTTGAAACTCACTTAACAACTGTCTTGCTTAGCGACAGAAATTTTGAGCTCAATTATGGTCATAGGTCAAGGGCTACCTGTAATTGCCCTGGTAAACACTACTACTACTACTACTACTACTACTACTACTACTACTACTACTACTACTACTACTACTACTATTTTTTGAGTATCGGAAAGGAGTTTAAACTTCTTTGACTCACAAAAGCCTACACTTGATTATCTTAAGCTTAAATATAATTATGGATGGGGAGAGAAAACCATTTTGGTGCTGCTGTGGTTTAAGTAATTGTGAATCAGAAATGCTGGCCAATCTATTGTAAATCTCCAGTAGGTCCTGTGCAGGGTCTACCTTCTGCCCCCCCCAAAAGAATACTGCTTCTGAGAATGTTCAGTCCATTGATTACTATCCTGTCCATGATGCTTTTCTTCATTATGGTCAAGTTTGGAAGCTGGCTACCTATTTGCCAAATAAATAAATATGAACTGCAGATCTGTGGACTGATTATATTGCTTTGATTTCATAAGGATTTGTAACATAAATGTAATGTATTCATAAAACAAAAGAGTAAATATTAGAAATTTGGGCAAAACTTTATTCAGTGATTTTGCAAATGCAAAATCTGTGATTATTGCTGGAAAATTACCGTGAGTAGTTTCCAGTTTAATTTGTACCCAGCCAATCCCTGTATCCTGATCAGCGCAAGACATATGCCACTTAGTTCAACTAGCCATAAAAAACATAGCTTGATGTTTATTTATTAAACATCAACCAAGATCCAAAACACCTAACTGGCAAAAGCGAGACCAAAGGTAGGAAAAATCAGGCAGAGACATGAAAAACAGGCAAGAATTTACATTATCTGTATTTAACTATATAAAAATGTACAGAATATTGCAGAGCCACTGGAAACAATATTACGGGTTATTAGCATGGGCAATCTCAAGAGAGTTATTCCTTTTGGTTATTCCAGCCCTAACTCTTTTATGTACACAATCGTAGCAGAATAGAGATGGAAAATAGGACACTAGATGATCCCTCCTCTCTTCTACTTCATGAATGAAATTGTCATGGTTCCAATAGATGAAACCCATCAAAAGAATTTCAAGGCAAAAATTCTTCCCTAAATAACAGTTTATTCAGGAAACAAAGTATCGACACTACATAGTTGAACCCAAAAACTAAATTCCCTTCCCCCGGATACAAAGGAACAAAGTACAATTCCCATCCACAATAAGCTGTCATAAATCACATTCTCCAATTAGCCTAAAATGTGGGCTTTCTCCCCACCTCCTGTGATGGACAGGGATACAGGTAGTCCTCAATTTAGGACTGTAATGGAGACTACCCATTATGGTTGTAAGCAGTGGTGGGATTCAAATACCTGAACAACTGGTTCTCTTATTGGATGCAGGTCTGGGCCTCCGAGACTTAGAATGAACTTCTGGAAGTGGCATCCATGAACTTCTGGTGGGCTGTTCTAGGCCTGGGAGGCCTCCTCCAGGCCTCTGAGGCCTAGAACAGACTTCTGGAAGCGGTGTTCATTCAGCCAGTTCTCCAAACTCAGCAAAATTTAGCTACCAGTTCTGCCGAACCGGTGCGAACTGGCTGAATCCCACCACTGGTTGTAAGTCACAATGGCTGTAAAATGGGTCACTCATGTGACTGACCTGCATTTATGACCTTTTTTATTAAGCATATGCCCTGGTGGTTAAGCAAATCAAATATTCAATTGACGTGGGTGAGTTTTGTCAAAAATCAGAAGTAAATATAATCTGTAAGATGCCCAGGATGAACTTATAGGAGAGATGGGTGACATCAAATAAATAAATGCCAGTTTTGAAGCAAAAGCGTTGCAAAATGTGGACAGGTAGCTATAAATACAGGATGGTTGCTGAGCAGTCAACAGGCAGTGGCAGATGAATGGCCATCATATCTTTGGAACCAGATCATAAGTGCCCCTGGGGAGGTCCATTGTAACTTCAAATGGTCGCTAAGGAACTAGTCATAAGTTGAGGACTATCTGTAATGCATTCAACCACAAAGAGATTTTTTCAGCATAAGCATGCCCTAGAAAGATATTTTTTTTCTACTGTCTTCATCTTGTCCATGACATGTAAGTCATTCCTACTTGTATGGCTATATAAAACAGTGTTTTATAATTTATCCCAGCACTATCCAAAGTGCTATCAGATCCAGTGTGGAAAATCCAGAAGTCCATTAGGTGAAAGCAATAAATATGCAGACTTTTTGCAGTCCCCAAATGGTTGATTGGATTTTTGCATATCAGATCTACTAGCCTTCCATCTTTCATCCGTTAGTCTTCCATCTCAGGGCGCATGAAAGCCTTGGAGGGAAGTCATGTGAATGCAGTGGCTTAAACCAGCGGTCTCCAACCCTGGCAAATTTAAGGTTTGTGGACTTCAACTCCCAGAATTCCCCAACCAGCATGTCTGGCTGGGGAATTCTGGGAATTGAAGTCCACATGTCTTAAAATTGCCATGGTTGGAGACCCCTGGCTTAAACCATGAAAAGTAAGAGGACTGCGATTAGCAAGAGGAATGGCACATTTCATACAGTTAGTCCTCAGCTTACAACCATTCATTTAGCAACTGTTCAAAATTACAATGGCACTGAAAAATATATATGACATAAGACCAACCGTCATATTTAGCACCATTGCAGCAACCCCGTCGTCACATGATCAACTTGGAAACCAGCATGTATTTATAATGGTTGCAGCAAATTGGGGTCATGTGATTGCTATTTGTGTCCTTTTGACAAGCCAGCTTTTGGAAGCTAGATTCACTTAATGATCCTCTGATTCACTTAATAACTGCAGTGATTTGTTTAATGATTGGGGCAACCGTTATGAAATCTGGTGTGAATTCCTGAACAACTGCTTCACTTAGCAAAGGAAATTCTGGTCCCAGTCAAGTTTGTAAGTTGAGCACTCCGTATATTAACATAGCAACTTCCAAATGATGTTGAATGAGTTAGATCATGCTCACTCCATTTTATCAATGCCTATCAACAGAGTGGGTGTGCATCAAGCCACCAACCACACAAAGTGGACCATGAGAGACATGCTGAACCATCAAGTTGCAGATCCTCCAGATGAAAACCAAATTGAGAACCGAAACTGACTTGTAAAACAATAAATTGACATTTCCCAGTTGCCGAGTGTTTGTACCTTTTTGCATCACAAATGGCCACAGATGAAGTCTGGTTCCAGGGAAGGAAATTATAACATTGCAGTTACCCAGCAGATGATTTTGTCAGTTGCTTGGCTCTCGGAATCTCAGTGATTAAATAATTCACTGACTAGGCTGAAAAGAGTAAGATTTTAGTATATGCACTTAATCGGTCCTCAACAAAATAAAATTTTAACTTCGGTTCATGAAACGGAATATATTGGAAACATTTTCATGATGTTTTTGCCCCTCCTCTTCTGTCTTTGCCTATCTTTTTAAAATTCCTGGCTTTTATTTGCATGGTGGAAGTTCTAGTTTAAATAGAATAGAGAACTTTTTCTTCTAGTATAGAAATAGGTAATGATTTTGGCAATAAGAGTGGCTTGCAATGCTGGGGAGTGGATTTGGAGCAAGTAGACCCCTTTGCAGTATGCATACCACTGGCTAAACACAAAACCTCCAGAAATCTCAACATTGCTGAATTTGCTAGAGAAGCAATACCGGTAGTATATTCTCGCTTGCTTGTCTCTCCTGTATTGCCATTGCTGTCAATTTCCGGGAAGGCCCTCTTCCTACGAGGCCCATTGACTATCCAGCCCTCTCATGCAAACTCAACATGTCAGATACTCTGGCTTTCTCACCAAGTGGGCTCTGTGCTCATTGGACCTTGCAAAAACAAGCCTTGGGGGAAATTCATAGTGGTGTCACTGCTGGTAAGTCAGGAGGGACATGGGTGGTCTTGGTCATCTGCAGAGAGCCCACATACCCTGAAGCTATGAATTAATCACCCCTGCATTACTTCTATATTCTTCCATTCGAACCTGATAAGTGCAATAAAATAGGTAATTAAAAAGAGAAAGAATCCTTTGTTTTTTGCTGGACGTTTAAAGGAGAGCAGGCAAAGGTAAGCTATTCATGCGATGTGAAAGATTTATTTATTTATTTATTTTTCCTGGAAATGTTTAAGGCAAGTATTCGTATAAGGGCTATGAATCTGATGAGGGTGAAGCACCAGCCTTTTTATCTGTGTGCCTTTGGAGAATCAGTTAACTTGCACAACTGCAGGGTTCACATTTGATGTTACCTGGTGGCAACTTTGGATCAGATTAAAGCAATTAAATCCTCTTTGTAAAAGCAAGACAGACCACGAGCGAGTTTGAAGAAAATTTGCCATCGGTTCTTTTGCAAACTCTAGCAAGTTCAGTTGTCACATGAGTAGTTTTACTAGCTCAGAAGCAGCTGTTGTAAATTTTGAGAAGCCTTGGCAAATCCACACCGGCCAAGAAGAAAATCTTCTGCACATTTTCATGGTGGTAAACTCCACTGAATATACATGGAATGACTTCTGAGGACACCCAAGGAATTCTGGGAATTGTAGTCCTAATACTGTACATTTGGAAGGCATCCAGTGGTGGAAAAGATTGTGCTGGCCAATTTGAGGAAATTTTGCTAGCCATTCTGGGTGCGGCTGGACTCAAATGACTCCATCCTTTTCATGGAAGGAATCCTTCTGTTAATACAAGACTCAGCAAAGACTGCCAAAAAGGGAAGTAATTGCCCTCTTCTCTTCCAATTAACTGCATAATTCTCCTGCTAGCCCAGAGGAAACTGAAAACCATCCATTTTAGGTTTCCTCATAGTTTTATATTTTGGATTGATTTACCCCAATCCTAAATCATAGATGATTATTTATGGTGTGATTCTCCTTGGCTCATGTTATGCTGATACGTGCCAAGGAGGCCCTCTTTCTCCTTTTCTTTTGAATTTCCCTTTAAAATCTCTCGTCTGCCTAATTAGAAAATCTGAAAATGTTGGTGGAAGGAAAGTAGGGGAAGTGAAAAATCAGATTTTATTATGTGTGGATTGTATTTTACCTGTTTTAGGTACATTGAAACATATTCCTCCTAATTTTATTAATACAGGAGTTTGATTTTTGCCTAGTTATTCTAAAAACTGGAGACAACCAGACTTGAAACAGGCTCACAGCAACAGTACAAAAAATTATAAGGACTGACAGTTTATGCTCTGAGTACTTTTTTTTTTAATCTTGCCATAAGAATTTTCAGAAGCTTTTCTCAATGGGTACTTTTGAAATTATCCCATATTATGATAAGGATGAAAGAAGAATTAGATAAAATTCCTTACCTGGAGCAAAAAAAAGCATGATTAAGAAGGTTATAATTGCAGGTTAAATTATATGTTAAGGAGATTTCCTATATTTCATCCTCTTTTAAAGAAATTTATTTGTACTCCTTAAACACACACACACACAATCACAGACACGCAGACACACACAGACACACACACACACATACATGAAAGGAGGAAAATACTAACTACATCTATTCATCCATACTTAACTTCATTCAGTGATGTTTCTTAGCTGAACATGAGTTCTCTGCAAATTCCAGATTCACAAAAATATAGCTTATTTGTGAAGCAGCTTGAGTCTCAATGCATATAATTTTTCTCCCTATCAATCTGCTATTTTCTATTACTAGAAAAAAACCCAGTAATCAATGGGTAAGCCTTCCATTTAAAATTCCTTCATTTTTTTGTTTTGTTTTGCAGAGTTATAAATTTAATCCTTGCCCTTACTTGCACACGTCCTTTGTGTGATGATTTACAATAAATGGGATTTTTTTTTAATGGCCCAATACATTCAATGCCCCCCCCCCGCTTGCCTGCCAACCTTCGATCTTTCCTTGTAGCAGAAAGAAATCTCCTGTCTGTGAATCCCTTTGCAACAGCAGCTTGATAGGTAGTTTACCAACTTCAGTTGGCTATTGACGAGCTTGTAAACAAATTCATATATTTGTCATGCTGATTATAGTGTTGGCAAACACAATGGCTGATCATGTTATAAATGTTTATCAACACCCGCACTCACCCACCTGCTAAGAGGTGCTACGCTTTAATGAAATTGTTTGACTATCAAGGCCGGTTGCTAAGATACAATGTTCTCGTTACGGGGATGTGATGCTTACAAATTTCTATTATCAAATAATGATTAGAAATGTGCTAACCTCAAGGTGTTCTGTGCAGCGAATGGTTTGCTGAGCCTCAAATTAGTAAACTGTCTGCCTGAGAAGAGACTTGCAGGAGGAGCAGGCAAGCATCAAAGTTACAGGGTTGACATTTTAGAACAAGACAATGTCGGTCAGAGGAAACATCTCGTGCATATGATGAAAGACTGTCTCTGGAAATGTTTACACGATCAGTTGCCAAGTACAATGTCTTTATGACACATTTCCAACTTAATATATTCTCAAGTTCTTGCATCAAATAATTGTACTCTTTTATGGTTGCATTAAAAGCTCCCTTTCTCATGCCTCTTTGGTATAACAGCCACCCTCCAACTTCTAAATAGCCGATTCCTATTGCTTAAAGTTGGTTGCAGGAGATGAAGTCAAATTAGCAAGCTTGAACATAATAATATTTAGAGGCCAGATTTCACTTGCTAGACAATGCTTAATCAGGGTCAGGAATGCTGTTGATGTAAAAGCAGTTCAATGTTTACATGAAAGAAAAAAATGTCAAAGATTTCTGCCATTTTCTACTCTACCTTGGTTCACGCTAATTTGTTCAAACAGGGTTTTTTTTTAGAAAACACTAAGCACGACATCTGATTTTTATCCTTATTTAATGAATGTATTTCAGTGGTGGTACACAAGGATAATTAAAACAGTAGTGAGAGCTGTCATTATTGTGATTCTCCATTGAAAGGTAAGCAGTGCAAATCCTTGTTACCAAGGGCCAATTCCTGCTTGTGGGGAATATGTATCAAATAACTACCCACATTTTCCATTCACCTCTGCAAATCCTAATCCATGTCAGAAGCCAATTCTCCTCACAGTACACAAACTCAAACCCCACATCTCTTTTAATAATCCATAGAGCTGCACCCAATTAAATTCAGTGCAGCACCATCTATTAATGAATAGTTTTACAGAAGGCGGAGTTGTATTTCAGTTGTACTGTTTCTCAACAATCAGATTTTGAAGTTCTATATGGTATAACTCTATCGTGAAAATATGTGTTTTCTCCCCAGAGTTTACATTTCAAAATATGTTGCTTCATTTAGGCATTTTGACACAAAAGTGTGTTTGTGTGTGTGTGTGTGGGGGGGTTATTAGTCTGAGAATAAAAACAATTTCTTGATAAAATCTGCAAAACAGAAATAAATTTCAGTGAAGCAACTTGATTGCAAACTAAGGCTAATGTGAGGTGAATAGAGCAGTCTATTGAACTTTTTACAACATGAAAAAGACTGAACATTAAGACAGAACAGAACATAAAAACAGAGTTGGAAGGGACCTTGGAGGTCTTCTAGTCCAACCTCCTGCCCACACAGGACACCCCATACCATTTCAGGCAGCTGACTGTCCAGTCTTCTCTTTAAAACCTCCAGTGATGGGGCATCCACAACTTCTGGAGGCAGGTTGTTCCACTGGTTAATTGTTCTCACTGTTAGGAAATTTCTCCTTAGTTCTAGGTTGCTTCTCTCTTTGTTTAACTTCCATCCATTGTTTATTGTCTTGCTTTCTGGTACTTTGGAAAATAGGTTGACCCCCTTTTCTTTGTGGCAGTTCCTCAGATATTGGAAGACTGTTATTATGTCACTCCTAGTCCTTCTTTTCATTAGATTAGACATACCCAATTCCTGTAACCGTTCTTCATATGTTTTAGCCTCCAACTCTTCTCTGCACTCTTTCCAGAGTCTCAACATCTTTTTTATATTGTGGTGACTAAAACTGGATGCAGTGTTCCAAATGTGGTTTTACTAAGGCTTTATAAAGGGCTTCACGTTATCTTGATTCTATCAAAAACCTATAGTTGTTTCACTTTAAAAACACACTAATCCATTCTGATGAGTTGTGTTAGTTTATTCCAGTGCTGAAGTACTTTTGTGAGTTTGCCAAAGCAGCTGAGTAAAACCAGTAGTGATTAGTTAGTATGCTAGCTATGGCATTACAATATCCTCTGCCCTTCTAATAATGGGAGCTATTATACAATTTTCAAAATTAAGCGTTTGTTTTTCTGTTTGTCACAAAAATTGCACAAGCATTAAGTTTAGTAATAGTTAAAATAAATAAAGAGTGGGCAATAGAGTTGTGCAACACATTTCATTATGTGCTTCATAATGAATGGGAGTGTAAACAAAGCATCTCTTTTAAAATCCTTAAAGTGTTCATGGGTTTGCAAGGTTTCCAAGACTGCTTCAGAAACTGTTGTCCACTGTATGACATATGTTGAACCATAAATTCACCACTTAGGTTGTGTTTGCACAACACATTAGATTAAAATGTGGGTGACTACTTCATAACCCCATCTGTGAATCTTGACCAACAGACATTTTCAGTAGAGTCTTTGATGGTCTCTGAGCTTGGTTGTTTTCTTACAGACACTTCATTACCCAACTAGGTAACATATTCAGTGCTAGAAGGAAGTGTGGTTTGCTCTCTGTTTATATACAAGTGGCTTGCCCTGTCAGTGTTGGTGAAAGTGTTCTTGGTGATTTAGATAAAATGAGAGAATCAGAAGCAGTCCATAAAGCAGCCATGTTAGCTTTGCAAAAGATGTGGCTGTTTCAGTATTTCAAAAAGAGATGCTTTGTTTGGGCTCCTGTATTTGGCCTTAACCTACTGAACAATCCAACTGGATCTGTAGTGGCAGACAGGGGCCCAGCTTGAGTGAAGAATGTTGAAATACCTAGTAAATACATATATCATTAATTATTTTAGTATTGAAGGAAATCAGGTTCATTTCTGTAATGCCTCTGTATCTATTTATATGTGCTGATAGAATAGTTAGGATCAGATGCAGAAAATCCTGTTGCAAATTGGAGCAATAATTTATGGGAATAATTTATTTGGAATGCTGCACTGGATTTCCAACTAGTCAGCCATAGTTTAGTGTAGTATTTTGGACTGTCATATCCCATGTAGTTAGTTTGTGGCACAGCATGTTATACAATCCCAAATAATACATTATAGGAAAAGATGTCAAGCAAACATTGACAAAATAGTCAATAGGAGGTGGGAAGCGGTAGTCTTTTGTTCAATCACCATTTAATGATGGAATTCAAAGTTTTCAGGTATTATCTTTTGGCCTAAACATTTGAGTATTATTATGAGGAAAACAATAGCTTTGATTTGGGCTACTAGAGTGGTAATAGGAACAAAAAGAATAAAGAAGAGAAGAGAAGAGAAGAGAAGAGAAGAGAAGAGAAGAGAAGAGAAGAGAAGAGAAGGGAAGGGAAGGGAAGGGAAGGGAAGGGAAGAGAAGAAAAGAGAAGAGGAGAGGAGAAGAGAAGAGAATGGAAGGGAATACCAGTCTTACAAACAAATTAAGGTTCCCCCTTTTCTTCCTTTTACCATTACAGTCCATTACAGAGAATCGTTAAAATGCAAATGCTCTTTGACAGTGCCTGTATTTTAACATTTTAGAAACAGTAGAAGGATAACTCCACACTTTTTTCAATTGTTACTCTTCTAAGTAAGCATGATTTTACAGGGTGGGTGGGTGGGGTGGGGAATTCCTTCCTGCCAAGTAATTTCTTGAGACTGTTGAAGAGGTATTTATTTTCATACAGCTAGGAAAGTCCCTTCAGTTAGGTGTTTTCTGCACTCCCTTCAGATACTGTACATGGCTGGTCTATGAGAAAGAGATATATTTAAAGCCAAATAAAGTCATGCAGTAAAATCACTAAGGCTTAAGGATAACTGTAATGGGCCTATTTGAAAGCAAAGGGGTTGAATAGACCTGGGAGTTTGTACTGATGCTCCCATTTTAATAATAATAATAATAATAATAATTTAATAATAATAACAATAACAACAACAATAACAATAACAACAACAACAACAACAATAATAATAATGTTGGAAGGGACCTTGGAGGTCATCTAGTCCAACCCCCTGCTCAGGCAGGAAACCCTACACCATTTCGGACAAATGGCTGTCCAGTTTCTTTTTAAAAACTTCCAGTGTTGGAGCATTCACTGCTTCTGGAGGCAGGTTGTTCCACTGGTTAATTGTTCTAACTGTCAGGAGGATGCTTCTCTCTTTGCTTAGTTTCCATCTGTTTAACTAATCTAGGAAATTATAAAAGCAAAAACAACTGCAGTCTGCAACTTTACCCCACCCCAGTATCTGTACAGTGATCTAAACTCCTAAACAAATAAACTGAGGTCTGAAAATCTCAGAAGCCTCCAGAAATCGTGGGCGCTCCATCACTGGAGATTTTCAAGAAGAGGCTAGACAGTCACTTGTCTGAGATGGTATAGGTTCTCCTGCTCGAGCAGGGAGCTGGACTAGAAGACCTCCAAGGTCCCTTCCAGTTCTATTCTATTCTATTCAACCCTTGAAACAGAGTTTCAGGGAAGAAATACTGGACTTGGGGAAGCCCACTCAAAAGTCCAGTTTGGAGAGCTGCTGCATTAAGATGAGGAGTTATCTGCTCGCAGATACCATGGAGAAGGTTTCATATATCCCCTTGGTATTTTTCTGTAGCCTGACTTGTAACTCTTAAGATGAGATTATTGAGAACTATTCAGCCAGACGGGATCACCAATTGAATCCCAGGCTGTGGCTCTGAAGTGAAGGGGACTTAGCCTTAGAGGATATCAGATAATGATCTAAGAGAAAAATGGTCAATCTCTACAGGAAGAAAGGCAGTCTCTAGATACCACGATTCTAACACTGTTTGCCAGTCGGTAATTTATTATTCTCTGAAGACGTGCATCTAAAATTAGAACAGAATCTGAAAAGTTGTGAAAAATAAAAATATCATTCATTTGGGTGGTACAGGAAGAAAAGATTTTTCTATTAATTAACTCTTGTCCCTGTTGCTGCAGTATTGGGCCTCTGTGGGATTATTGGAAATCTGGTCTTGGGTTTTCAGTCAGAGAACAGGAAGATAAAGAGAAAGAGGGAAGACAATGCAATGGATGATGTGTGTGTGTGTGTGTGTGTGTGTGTAGGTGCATGTGTCTGTATGTGTATCAGCTGGCCAAGGAAGCAGATTATCTAGATCAGAGTTCACAGCAACTGTTGTCAAGGCAATATTGTTACAGACAAAGCTCTCCAGAAAAAGCCTTCCATATGCCATTAAAATTATGCATGATATTCTTTATGGTATATATTTTACTTGCTTTTAAGAGATACTCAATTTCCATAGAAGTGTCGGAATCTGCAGCCCTCCGAGTGCTGCTGAACTCAACTCTTTTCTGCCTCAGCCAGCATGTCCAATCTGAGGGATAATAGGAACTGGAGTCCAACAGGATCCAAAAGGCTGTAGGTTACTTACTTACTCACTACTTATCAATACCAACAGGATTTCCAAACTTGGTATAATCAATATGATGTATTTTCAAACTAGTCCAATGTTCAACAAAACCAATGGGTTTCATCCAAATTATGACAGCGACATTTATTTGTCTTAGATCTGGTTCATATTTGTGTGTGTGTGTGTATGTTTGTGTTCACACACCTTCAAGCCAGTCTTGACTCATGGTAACTATATAGACAAACTCTATGTGGTTTTCTAGACAACATCTTTAAAAATGGTTTGCCTAAGGCTGAGCTAGAGTGATTATCCTAAGTCCTTCAGTTGGCTTCCATGTCTACAATAGGCCCCAAAATTGGGACTTCCTGCCCTAATTAGGTACTGGATTTAGGAACCCAAATCCCTTGAATAACTTGTAATATGCAACTTGGAAGTTCACATAAATGAAAATCATGATTTGGTTTTGCAATTTTAATTAATGAACATCACTAAGAAAGGCACTTTGCCTTTCTCGGTACCATCGCATTCTGCCTTTGTGCTACCACTGAGTTCTAGCTTCAAAAACAAATTTTGGGAGAAGTTCTGGCATTATATACTAGATTCAGATGATTCCTGTATCCAGTATGATGTCTGAATTAATTTAAAGCTTTCTGAGATATCTGAACAGAAGCTGAACTCCCCTTAACAAGGCCAAATCCAAATCTGAATAATCCTGAAGCTGTGTTAGCAATTGAGAACAGAAGCAAGATTCAGCTAGTGGGTGGATTTCTAAATTTTGCTAAGTTACAGTTTGTTGTAACTTTAAAAGAAGCCTTGCTGATGGGTACAGTGCTTTGCTTGGCTAATTTCTCAATTAGCTTGACCCTTTTAAAAAATTTCTGGTGATCATTTTCTTTCTTTCTCCCCCCCCCCTATCACATAGGAAAGCAAGTATAAACATGAGCTAAAAAGAACAGTAAAAATAACCTTAAAGTTTAAAACATTTTAAAGGCATCAACAGGAATGCATGACATTTACTATTTTAAAGTAAATGTGGATAGCAGGACATTAAATATAGAACCTAAGCATTAGAAACAAAGTGACTAAATTAGTCAATGATACTTTAGGAATAAAATAACAGTTTTCTACCCAGTGAGTAGTGAATACATATGGATGAATAAATTGTATAGTGGTCAGTAACAAATAAGATATGATAGGAGATAAAACGTAGATGAGGGGTAAAAAACAAAGAAGTAAAATTGTCCATTGATTAAAAAAAAAAAAGAAAATATTTCCTGCGTAAGGCAATGACAGTTGAGAGAAATTTTGTGACTCTCCTGGTGGTAAAGCAAATCTTTTCCTTCCTCAAAATTTAAACATTGCTTCATCTTTTTTGAAAAAATAAATTCAGTTTTTCTATATGTTTGTACATTGATAATATCCAGCAATTGTCCACAAAAAATACGCAACACAACCAGTACGTCTTTTCTGTTGGCTTTTTCACAAAATTACCTTGAATCTATTTATTAATATTTAGTAGATTTGTCTTCATTAGAAATGTCTTTCACCTATAAAGTTTGTCCTGTTATGCCACCAATAAACAAACACCTTATTTTACATTCATTAACAAACTTTTAAAGCACAATTCTCTTTTTATACGTTTACTTGAAATTTTCCAACAGAATACCATGTCTCAATTTCATCCAATTCTGTCAAGAAAATATTGTTTTTAAACTGATAGTGCAAGACAAAGTGCAAGACACAGATTTCTATAACACAGTTTGAATTCAGCCGTCAGAAGTATTAAGTAGCCTCTGAATTTGTCTAAAACATATCCACCTAGTTTCCAGATTTCTGGATCAGACTACAAATGATAAACTGTGGTTGATAAATGCCATTAATTTATACCCTACTCCTTTTCTCTGCCCCAATGAAACAAAGGTCAAATTAAGAGTACAGGATTTTCCTCTCATTTAATTCAATCATTCAATCAATCAATAAATCAGAATAAAGCTGGAAGAAACCTTGGAGGTCTTCTAGTCCAACCCCCTGCTCAAACAGGAGACCCTATACCAGGAGTGTCAAACTCGCAATGTCACGTGATGTGTCGCGACATATTATGACTTTTTTTCCATTGCCGGCAATTGTGTGGGCGCAGTTTCAGCATGATGCATCAGGCCCACGGGCCAGCAGTTTGATACCCCTGCCCTATACCATTTTAGACAAGTGGCTCTCCAGTCTCTTCTTGAAAACCTCCAGTAAATGAAGCACCCACCACTTTTGAAGGCAAAGCTGCTCCACTGGTTAATTGTTCTCACTTTCAGGAAATTTCTCTTTAATTCCAGGTTGCTTCTCTCCTTGATTAGTTTCCATCTCTTGTTTCTTGTCTTGCTTTTTGGTACTTTGGAAAATAAGTTGACCCTAGTGGTGGGATTCAGCCAGTTCATACCGCTTCAGCAGAACTGGTAGCTAATTTTTTGTTGCCCAGGCCCAGAACGGACTTCCGGAAGCGGCATCCACACAGAGAAACAGCTGTTCACATATTTGAATCCCACCATTGGTTGACCCCCTCTTCTTCGTGGTAGCTCAAATACTGAAATACTGCTCTCCTTTTAAATAAATTAGACTAAGAGATAATTTATTTATTAATTTATTAATTAAATGGGTCATGGTCACCTAATGAACTGAATGGAGGTTTGAACCCATATTTCCACAATCTGGATTGGGATTCAGTCAATACGCTACCCTGTGCATGCTGCTGAACCTTGCTTCCAGGAAAGCGTTGATTCCACAACCATGATAGGAAATGTCTCTTTAAATTAATGCAACAGTTTTTGTTTTTTTTAAAAAACAGCAACTGGAATGCTTTGGCTGAATTTGTAGTGGGGAGTTAATGTATTTGAGCACAATCATATATCCTTAATACAGATAATATGAAGTCAAGAATACCTGCCCATGTGGGATAGCATTGACACTTTATCTACAACAGCTGTTGTCTGTTCAGTTGGGGGGGGGAAGGGCTTTTCTTCAAATTTATGCTGTAGTGAGTGATTTGCATTGCATCAGATTATACTGGGATATATTGTGTCATATGGTATGACCTGGGATAACCTGACTTAATGCAACACACATGTTTGTATTGTATTACACATTTTTTAAAAAGAATCTCTGAAAAACTGTTGGGAGCAGGTGGCTTCTGTAAATGGAAGATACTTTCCTGTGGTATTTCAATACCATCAAATACCAAAATGCGTCTAAAACGTTTGGCAGAATTATCAGAGAAAATTACAGGCAAGAAATGTTTTTAATCTGCCCTTTTTATTATTGTGAGGAGTGAACGCTACGCTGCCTGAAAGTTCATTAAACTTTGATTTTGTGAATTCAAAAGTTACCAGTGAAAATTTAAGAATTCTCATTAGTTTTTTTTTCCAGAAATACACTCAGCTCTGTTTTTTCTTTTTCTTTCTTTCTTTTTTTTAAAAAAGAAAGCTATTTGAATTTGGACGTGAATTCCCTGTCTCAATCATAGGATTCCAAGTGGAAGGATGGAGTATATGGCAATCAATTAATATATTCATTTAAAAATTCAAATGTTCAAGTGGGCATATCAGCTGAGGATTTCAAAAGCAGGTCAACAGAAAACATCAAGGAAAGGCATGGAAGGCAGGAAATCACCAGGGGAGAAACTGTTCTCAGAAGTGGCTAAATTTATCAAGGCCTGATGTGTTGCAGAAAACAAATTTCTTCCTCGTGGGTGTTCAGCAATCTGCACAAATAAACCCCTTAGATCTGTCATTAGAGAATCAAACTTGGGCAGCCATTCTTTAGTTCGCCATCTGTGGCTTAAAGATGACAAGGAAGGCCAGCCCGTGACAAACTACTGCTGGAGGCAGACATGGCATCTTTTTTCCGAGGCTGGGAATTGGATCTGACTTTGGTCCTGGTGATGAGACAGTGTCTCCCACCAGACCTGAGGCTGCAAACTAGCTTAAGACCTCTTAAGAAATTGGGGGGGGGGGATTATTCTCAACTCTGACTTTGGATGGAGGGGAATAGCCAGAAAGTTCCTAAAGATTACCTCTCCAACTGTCCCAAACATCCCTCAGAAATGGTGGTTCTTACTCCATGGATATCCCTTGATGATGAACATTCATTCTAAGGATGAAAATATTATCTTTGGGAAGCATTCTGGATTTTAAGGTTAAGGGTTGTGACACTGAATTACCATTAATGGGGGGGGGGGTTCTTAGTCAAATCTGCATGACAAATTAACCAGAGGGACAACATGATGTTTTTTCTACAAACCAGTTAGGATGGGTAATAATTGAGACAAATCCTGCACATTTTTTAAAAAAAAATATTGGTGAAATGTAACAACCAGAAGATATGATGAAACATAACAAAAAATATAACAGTGCTATGTGTGCAGAAATTTAATTCTTGCTTTTTTGTGCATTTTGCCCTGATTGCTCTAACCGTCTCTTGCCAAGTCTTACAACCTTTACTTACATTTCAGTTTTCTACCCAATATTTGTGGGGAAATAAACCTAACCAATATGGCCAGAATTCTGTCCAATCCCCCTTTCACCACTAGCAAAGAGCTCTGAAGGGGAAAAAAATAAGATGCATAAGTCTTCCACTTAGCAGAAACATTTTGTAAATCCATAGGCAAGAAATATTTAAGCAGAATTCATGCAACTCTATAGGCAATCCATATGAAGTGAGCCAACTTGGAATGACTGCTGCTTGATCTTTTTTCCCTTGCCCATTTCTTGTTAGTACTGTCCGCAACCACAATTACTCTTGAAACATATTAGTAGCATTCCCATGTGTCCTCTCTTGTTCCGATTCAGAGTGGTGACAGTTGCTGCATTTCGACAAGACAATGCCAGCCTCACGTAGAAGGAGAGGGATTGGCACAATTTGGGAGACATCCCCCCCCACATTTGTAGAAGAATCAACAGCACTACCTATGGCAGCACTGCCTATAGGGAGTTGTGGGGACCAACAGCTCTATGAATGATGAATAAGCTCAAGGGCCCCAAGAATGCTGACAGATAGATAAAAAAGAGAACATTGAAAGAGCTGGGAGGAAGATGGAATGGAAACAGGTCTGCTTGTTTGTTAGAGTTATAGCACTTCTTTCTTTCAAGGACTTCAAAGGAGTATGCATAACACTCTGTCTTCCATTTTTTTCTGAACTTGAAGTTGGGTCATTTCATTCATTCATTCATTCATTCATTTATTTAGCATATGGCATAGAGTATATGGATAACAGCATTTTTATACACACACACACACACATATCTTCAGGCTGATGCTTTCGGCTTCATGCTTCTAGGAGTAATGTGTGATTGTAGCTGTTTTGAACTGATTGGCTGGGAGCTCGGCTGTGTTCTGATTGGGTGGAGGTGTGTTCTGATTGGTTAGGGGCTTGGCTGTGCTCTGATTGGATGGGGGGTTGGCTGTGCTCTGATTGGCTGGGGGAGTGTTCTGTTTGGGTGGGGGCTTTGTTGTGCTCAGGTTAGTCTGAGTTGCAGGGGGATTAGAGTTGGTGAGCTGCATAGCTGTTTGGCTTCGTGTTCGTGGTCATGCCTCATCTTCATGGTGGGTGTCAGTTTGCTTCATGGATGGATTGGAGGGGTTTAAGGTGGTTAATGATGCAGCTGTGGTCTGGCTTCAGGTTTGTGGTCATGCCTCATCATCGTTGTGGGTTTGGGTTTGCTTTTTGCGTGAATGTGTGGTGGTGACATCCTGTGTGGTTTTCGTGAGTTTAGGTCTGGTGTCATTCTTTGTGTTATGGACTTGTTTGTCAACTTACCCAAAGAGGAGCAGACAGCACTACTTAACCTGAAACAAGACACCAGCATAATAATCCTACCAGCAGACAAGGGCAACGCCACGGTGGTCATGAATACATCTGACTACCAAACCAAATTAACCAACCTACTCCAAGACTCCACATACAAACCCCTAAACACAGATCCCACCACCTACCTGGAAAAAACCACTAGATCCAAAATAAAAGCCTCCCCCATTAGTGAAGAGATCCAGCAAAGAATCATTCCCAGAGAGAAATCATCCAGATGCCCTAAGCTCTATGGTCTCCCCAAGATACACAAAGAAGGAACCCCACTTAGACCTAGCCAAATTTCTCGCCAAACAACTACAGCCCTATGCAGAATCCATCACCTCACACGTAAAAAACTCATTCCAGTTCATAGAGATCATAAAGGAACAAAACTTACAGCCCAGCGACCTATTCGTTAGCTTCAATGTCATATCTCTCTTCACCCAAGTGCCAATCAAAGAAGCCTTAACAGCTATCCAAAACAAATATAACCCCCCCAAACACATCCTAGATCTGACCAACCACTGCCTATCCAACACATACTTCATCTATAATGGATAAAAATACAAACAAATAGAAGGAGCACCCATGGGATCACCCCTCTCACCTGTCATTGCAAACCTCTACATGGAACACTTTGAAACCCAAGCCCTAGAAAAATCTGATCACAAACCCAAACTCTGGCTCAGATACGTAGATGACACCTTCGTAATCTGGCCACATGGGAAAGAAAAACTGGACAACTTCCTCACACACCTCAACAGCCTACACCCCAAAATACAGTTCACCATGGAAACAGAAGCTAATAACCAACTTCCCTTCCTGGATGTCTTAGTCTACAAGAAATCCAATGGGTCCCTAGGACACACCATCTACCAGAAGAAAACACACACAAACCGCTATCTGCACGCACTCTCACACCACCACTCAGCACAGATCAACTCCGTAGCCAAGACACTCATCTCAAGAACCAAATGCCTAGCTGATGAACAACACCTAAAAACCGAACTACACACTCTCACTAATGTACTTACATCCAACGGATTCCAAAGAAATAAGATTTCCAACTTAATCCAAAAAGAAACTCCCACTAAAATCCAAGACAGAGAACAAGAAAACGGCAAAGCCCTCCTCCCATATATAAAAGGCACCACAGACAGGATCAGCAAGATCCTTCACAAACATAATATCAAAACAGCATTCTCCACAAACAGAAAAATATCCACCATCCTAAGAAACCCTAAAGACAAAATTGAGTTAGAAAATCAAGGAGTATATGAAATCCCATGTACTGCCTGCCCCACCACATACATTGGACAAACCAACAGAAGAATAAGTGCACGCACTGAAGAACACAAAAACTCAG
The DNA here is from genome assembly GCA_034064705.1 of Bothrops alternatus. Taxonomy (NCBI): domain Eukaryota; kingdom Metazoa; phylum Chordata; class Lepidosauria; order Squamata; family Viperidae; genus Bothrops; species Bothrops alternatus. The sequence continues at coordinate 201,810 of JARGCV010000129.1, forward strand.
TCAAAAAAGAGGAACCAACTTCTTCCCTGGTCCAACACCTTAAAGCCACAGGACATGAAATTGATTTCAAAAAGACCAGAACTATCGCCAAAACTGAACACTTTAATAACAGAATAATCAGAGAAGCCATCGAGATAGAAAAATGCCCACACAGCATTAACAAACGAGATGATACCTCTCGCCTACCAGCCATTTAGAAACGGGCCCTTATTGACAGACGAGTCCATAGCACGGGGAATGACACCAGACCTACACTCACGAAAACCACACAGGATGTCACCACCACACATCCATGCAAAAAGCAAACCCAAACCCACAACGATGATGAGGCACGACCACAAACCAGAAGCCAGACCACAGCTGCATCATTAGCCACCTTAAACCCCTCCAATCCATCCATGAAGCAAACTGACACCCACCATGAAGATGAGGCACGACCACGACCACGAACCCAAACAGCTATGCAGCTCACCATCTCTAATCCCCCTGCAACTCAGACTAACCTGAGCACAACAAAGCCCCCACCCAAACAGAGCACTTCCCCATCCAATCAGAGTACAGCCAACCCCCCATCCAATCAGAGCACAGCCAAGCCCCTAATCAATCAGAACACACCTCCACCCAATCAGAACACAGCCGAGCTCCCAGCCAATCAGTTCAAACCCCCACTGGCAGTTAAAAGGAAGAAACAGCTACAATCACACATTACTCCTAGAAGCACGAAGCCGAAAGCATCAGCCTGAAGATGACGAATGGGACTTCGTCGAAACGTCGCCAAGACACTTCAAATTCTACGTGGGAGAAAACCCGAAGAACCAAAGACCTACATACAAACACCCGCAAAAAACTCAGAATATCTATCTATCTATCTATCTATCTATCTATCTATCTATCTATCTATCTATCTATCTATCTATCTATCTATCTATCTATCTATCTATCTATCTATCTATCTATCTAGTTATTTATATATATATATATATATATAAATTTTTATTAAAAATTAAATTTAATTTTTAATTTTATTAAAAATTTAAATTTAAATTTTTATTAAAATTTAAATTAAAAATTTAAATTTTTATTTAAATATATATATATATGTTTTTATTTAAATTAAAAAAAATTATTTAAATTTAAATAATAGATATAGATATAGATATAGATATAGATATAGATATAGATATAGATATAGATATAGATATAGATATAGATATAGATATAGATATAGATATAGATATAGATATAGATATAGATAGATAGGGATAGATATAGATATAGATATAGATATAAATAGATAGATATAGATATAGATATAGATATAGATATACATAGAGATAGATAGATAGATAGATAGATAGATAGATAGATAGATAGATAGATAGATAGATAGATAGATAGATTCAAAATTTGTGGTTGACAAAGTGAGAGACTAGTATAGCTATTTCAGGCTCATTAGCCCTCATCAGCTAGTCAAATAGCGATACTAGTCTCCCACTAACTCTTTGTCAACCACAATTTTTGAATTTATAGTGTTCACAGTATGTGATGTCTGCCTGCAAAACATGATCCTAGATTAGAGCGAAACGCAGAACATACTGATTTATATTTGGTAGACTGGGTGCCTCACCCAACAGATAAGATATATATATGAATACCTAATACTATGGTACATGAATGAGGGAAATATGTAGCCAATTCTGTAAGATATGAGAAATTCAAGAAGTTATATATAGCCATATCGAGAAGTTAGAGGTTAGGTTTTGAAATATGTTGGTTCATAAGAATAGAATAAGTGGTCTATATATTAATACCTAGCCTATTTATCCAATTAAGCACAGTGTTTTTTAGTTGAAGAAAAATCTGCTTTTTCTCCTGTATAAACTCTCAAATGGCAACTAGTCACTATATGCTGGGTTGAAAGAGTGTTTCTAATCTTAAATTATCTAGTGGCTTCCATGACTTAAGATGGGCTAAAACTCGGGTCTTCCTATTCCTAGACTTAATCACGACATCATACTAGTCCTCTCCAGTTCTAGGCTGTTAGCCATGAGAAGGTGCATGGATTCCTAAAAAAGGAGCCATCCAGATGTCCCATTTTGTTCCAGGCCCCATTTGTGCAGTGTACGTTTAAGCCACATACATAGATAACCAAGTTTATATCAAGGTGTTTGGAGTTATTCCTCCCATCCCTTAAAATTCACAAGCCGTGAAGCACCCTAAAGAGCCTAAGGAATGCAAACAGCAAGGAAAAAATAATCCACTTTAATCAGGTCTCTGCCATATGTTTTAAAAAAGTGAGGGGATGCTTTGACACTAGTCCATTACACACAGGTGGATGTGTGAGTTTGAGGGTCACTGAACAGTGTTCAATTTGTCCATAAATCACATTTTCTGGAATACATGTTTTAAATACCTTGGTAACGTTTTAACACAATGAAGGCAGGAGAAAGAACACTTGCTAATATCTCTGGAGTCTTTCCTTCTCAACATTTTCTCTTTTTTTCTCTCTAAAAAGAATCCAAGGTTTTCAACACGGCTTAAAAACATTATGACTTCTGTAGTATCTTCTTCTCAAGGGAATATGGGAGGAGCACCATTTAACATGAACATGTAGAGATTCAACATAATTTATGTGCTTTAAATATCAGCATGACTAAGTGGACAGAATAAACATCCAAGTGTTTTCAGATTTGCTTTTGGAAATGTTGGTAAAGGTTATAATTCGGTCCAAGTTTAGCTTTTGCACCTTACTGATTTCAGTGGAAGGGAGTTAAGGACAGAAAGGAGTTTCAGAAACTTGTTAAAAGCCATAAAATCAGTTTATGTCTCCATTTCAGAAGACATTTTAGATGCAAAAAAAAAAAAAATCTGGGATAATTCTGAAACTAACAGTTGTCTTTTCTAAGTAATTGCCCTCCAAATGCATTGAGGCTATACAGGTAAGTCCTCAACTTAACAACCATTCATTCATTTAGTGACAGTTTAAAGTTATATTGGCACTGAAAAAAGTTACTTATAACTGGTTCTCACACTTACAATGGTTCTCACAGTTACATGATCACAATTTGCCAACTGACACGTATTTATAACAGTTACAGGGTTCTGGGGTCCTGTGATCACCATTTGCAACCTTCCCTGCTCTCTTCTGGCAAGCAAAGTCAATGACAGAAGCTGGATTCACTTAGTGACTGTCTGATTCACTTAACAACTGCAGTGATTCACTTACTATCTCTGGCAGGAAGGTCATAAAATAGGGCACCGCTCACTTAAGAACTGCCTTTCTTTACAATGGAAATTCTGGTCCCATTTGCGATTGTAAGTTGAGGACTACTTGTAGTTCCCAAATTCCAAAGTCCACATAATCTGGAAATCTGGGAACTTTAGTCCTATCTATACTTCCCCTACAGGAAAAGTTATATGCATCATTAAACACATCTGTGGCCCTTCCGTCCATACGAATCCTTTACCTTTTGCTTACTTTTCACTTTATTTAGATTTTATTTCAGAAATGTAGGTTGGCATTATATGCGGCTCCTCAAATGCAGTTTGCAAAATAATGCTATTTGTTAAAATTAAAACAATCTGAACGGAAGTATCATGCTAGCAATTCAGATGGAACAACAAACCAAAACAATACTGGGCCAGCTTTACAGCAAGAAAAACAAGGACCAATATATGGATTTATGTTGCCTCCTTTTTCTGACAATCTTGTGCTTTCATTACATCATTACCACTCACTGATGTTATTATGATCGTGTTTTAAAGATGTAAGCATTGAAGCTATTGGCTCTCCTTCTGTAGCTTAATAAGATGGTCTTTATAAAAGGGAATTTCCAATTCTTGTGAAGATAACAGATTTTCCAAAGCAGGTCAGATTTTCCCCAACCTAGTGGAGTGTCCCCTTCTTGTTCTACATGCATAAAGAAAAGGACCAAGGTGCAGTACTATATACTGATTCTAAGTGATTTCACACCTTGTAATAGTTTTGTAATACCCAATTGTGAAATAATCTAAGCGAACAGCTATCGTGAAATATTTTTTAAGAGTATGTTTGCTGAGTAAAGCAGCTGAGGTGGAATTAGCCGCTGCTTGAGTGCCACTTTGTATACTAATTAGTTACCTCAGTGGGTGGATAAGATGGGATGGGGACATTTGACCAGCTAAGGTGAAATCTTTAGCTCTTGTCAGAGTGAGTCTGTGCTTTGGGTGGGCACCTGACCGCTCCGTGCCTCACACCTCGCCAAACGTTGTCCCGTTGTTTGCAAAAGCTGACCTAATGTAAGGAGACACATTGTCAGTGCCTACTTAGGTGAAGACTGAAATGACACGGGCAAGGAGATCAGCTACCCGGAATACAGATCCTCCTCTTTGCTCATTAACCTGGACATTTATCAAAAATATTGGCTTATCTCTGAGGTAGAAATTCTAATGTTTTATTTATTTGGACTTATAAACAGCACTTTAAAAAATAATCTTCTTTCTACTCCTTCATTGAAATGAAACAGTGATGTAACCAATAAAGCAAGAACATTCCAGAAAGCAAAAATGGTTCTGAGTGAACAATAAAAACTCTTCTACAATTTATCAGCCACATTTGTTTCTTTTAACTTCTTTAAGATGCTGTGTATTGTATTGATTCTGCTAACTTTATTCTTGTAAATAAACTCCTTACAGTTGAGCTTGAGGAAGGGGGGCAATTATAATTTGTAAATGTTTTATAGTTAATGACACAGGGAACCGATGTTCTGTTTCTCTAACTATTTTGTTATGTTTTTGTTACTTTCAGGTCACACATCAAACTGGTTATTATAATACAAGCTTGGTTTCCAGTGGGATGATAAACTTGAATTTGTGCTACGCCATTTTGTAAATGGCTGCTCAGATGACTATTTAAGAATTATAACAACATAGACCAGGCATCTCAAACTGCCAGCCCACGGGCTGGATGCGTCATGTTGAAACTGCACCCACCCTATTGCTGGCAATGGGGGAACAGTTCCGATATGTCATGTGATATCGCGAGTTTGACATGCCTGACATAGACAGAGGGTCTAATCTAAAACTCTAGGATACCACTGCATGGATTTGCTGGGAAAGATGCCATATTTCAGAGTGTGAACTCTCATGAATGCTGATTTAATGCAACCTAACCCAGATTTATTGCTTTAGTGAGAATCAGGCTGATGACTGATGGTTAGAAAGCGGCTTCAGTGGCACAATTGAGACATTTCTTTTCATGAGAAGTTGGGTTGGTTGTCAATTTACATGGCTTTAAAAGATTATGTAGATTAATGGGACTTAATAATTATTATGGATGATGCTTAATATTCCTTGGAGAATCTATTAACCTACAATTCTCAATACTAGCCCTAAAAAACATAAATAAATGATACCAATGTACGGATCTTGTGGTTATGGATTCCAGATAGGCATCTGTCATGGACCCAAATGGAAAACCGAACAGCCCTTTAGTCTGATCCAGCAGAACTCTTACATTGTTAAAAGTCATTAAACATGGTTTAATCTTAACTTCTGTTAACTTGTGGAGAACCCATTACATTCCTTAGACAGTAAATAGTATAAACTCTTCATGTTCTTTTTAAACATCTTCTTTTTAAACATTTTGATTTTCGTTGGTTAAGGTTCTTGATTCAGAAAATTCAGTTTCTTTGCCAAGAATTCTGTGATCCAAGTAAATTTCAGAAATGGAGATTTTCTATTGGCAAAACCAGAAGAAAGATGATCCTGGATTTCACCCAGTACTTGTTATGATATAATACAATGTTCTTTGGTGACTTTATGTTATTGTTACTATTATACATAATAGTATAAACTAGTCACTTCTATAACAACAAGTCTATCTCATCAGTAGACTTGAGAACCCAAAATCAAAGTTTCATTTTTTTACACCTCAAGCACAAAGTCCAGAAATGGTTTCCAAGTAGAAACAAAAGTACTTGTGGTTTTTTTTCTTTGATCAAAGCTGTCAGTTTAGCCATTTCTGCTAACTCCATCAGCTTTTGCAGCCATTTGTCCATTGTGGGGATTGAAATGTTCTTCCATTTGAATTCATAGTAATTATGGTGCTTTAAGGCTTCATTTATTTCATTCCAGTTCCACTTTTTATTTTGTGAATTTTTTTACTAGGATGAAATTTCAAACTAGATTTACACATTTAACTCAAGTCGCTCAGAGACTCCTGTACCACGAGAAGAGCAGCAAATAAATTTCATAAATAAATTAAAATAAAAAATCCTCAATATTGTTTGCATATATTCATTTATATCCTACACATAAACAAAACACACACACACAAACGTAATTATCACACATGTTAGGTTTGATCCAGACTAAGACTGCAATCAATCCTGTACCTACCTACTTACCTAATAGCAAGTCTTGCTTTTGAGAAGACTGGCATTAACCTACACTTCTAATTACTTCAAAACTCCCTTGAGCTCCAGAATGAAAGGTGGGATATTCATTTAACAAACAAGAAATAAAATTGGTTCCTCATTTTCCCACTGAAAATAAATTGGACTTTCATTTAGTCCTAATTCCCTGAAAGTTACATTAAGCAAACTTAATCTAGTTCCAGTGGTGGGATTCAGCCGGTTCACAGAACCAGTAGCTAATTTTTTGTTGCCCAGGCCCAGAACGGACTCCCAGAAGTGGCATCCACACAGAGAACCAGTTGTTCACATATTTGAATCCCACCACTGTCTAGTTCCTATCCATCGCTTTCAAGGGGTTTTGGTTTGGATCTTGTCAGCTCTCAGATGAACGTAGTGTTTTTCAGAAAAAGAAAACACACCTTTTCCACAGGCCTTTATACCATCAAAAACCACTCCTAAAATGGGAGAGATACCAGTTGGATATCTCATCTCATCAGTTGGGTACACTCATCTGTTAAACTGTTTTGGAAAGTGGTCAGTTTGGAGCCTTTGCAGGCTATTTGCTTTTTTTGACCATTCCAAACAAGTTGGTGTCATGCATAAAGTGATGGCTGCACGTTCACGTGTGAGTCCAGATAACTCATGAATGAACTACATATTGGTGGTCTTAATATAGATCCACACCATTTAATCCTTTCAAACAAATAATTGAGAACAGAAAAAGCATCACACATTACATTAATCCAGACATGTCAAACTCACAATTTCACGTGATGTCGTGTGACGTATCGGAGCTTTTTCTCCATTGCCAGCAATGGGGTGGGCGCGGTTTCCTGGTGATGCGTCCAGCCCGGCAGTTTGACACCCCTGTATTAATCTATTCTTAGCTTGTTTATAGGTGCACAGGATTGCAACTATAAACATACTTAACCGGGCTTGGATTGTGTTCCAAATCTGCATCTCAATTACCAGATTTGCTTAAAGTAATTTCATCTAACCAGTTAAGCATGGGATGTTGGCGTATTCTTCTTCTTCTTTTTAATTGTCTGCCAAATGCCTGAGCAGGTATCTCTGCTCTCCTTTCCCATGTCACAACAGAGATGATGTTATTCTGCCAGCTCCATTTCCACGATTGGTGTCCAATATGCAATCTGATCACATGCCTCGAGTTTTGTGAGTTGTAGTCGTGGCGTTAAATTGAATCACAAAGCTTACATTAGCCTGACATAAATCTGATTCTGGCTTGAACTTGTTTGAAATACCAAAACGTTACTCACTGATCCCTAATGAGAAGTAATCAAAGAATTTAACCAGCAGTACAAACACTTACATATGCTACAGATGTAGCCAAATGACAGAGAAGAGCTCTCTTTTCTACTGGAAAGATGTCTGCAAATACACCTTGCTAACGGTTGCTCTGCTCTAGGGGAATCTGTAAAGGGGAAGAAAAACCACGAGGATTTAGTTCTCCAGGGGGAAACTTATTCTTCTAGAATACCTGATCTTCTACAACAGTGTTGTCTGTTTCAGTAACGCAATATATGCATAATGCTGTGTAATGCAATTTAGAAATTAGCCAAGCTACAGGAATATAATTTGGAGAGCTCCCAGCCCTGTTGCATTTGCCATTTTCCCAAACACCTATCATTTATTTGAGGTTCCTTTTTCTTGTCGGATGCCAGAAACCCAGCTTGGCAACTTGCTGCTCAAATTATCCCCATCTATCTAGTCCTGAGCTTGTGATTATGTTGTTGTTTTAAAATCCAGAAGGCCAAGAGACAATCTAATTTAACATAGGGGTTGGTGTAACATACCCTGGGAATTAAAGGTAAGTAGAAGATCAATGACCTTTCACTGAAGTACTGGGTAACATAGGAAGGAATAGGAGAAAGAAAAACACAGTAGGGCTGTAATCAACCTTATATTTAGAAGCTGGTGTGTTCAGCACATGGGAACAGGAGGATTAAAATGGCTAAAGAGGTCTGGAGACATTTGGAATTAGTAGCAGAAGAAAGTTTTTTTTCTCTCTATCTCTATTCTTTCTCTCTCCTTCCTTTATGCTTCAAGCTGGCTTTCCTGCAATAAAGGGCTGTGATACAGAAGAAAATCAGTGAATGCAAAGACATTAGGTTTATCCTCATTCCATACATCTCCAGACATGACTGGAAACTGCAACCTTAGAAGCCCCAGTCAGGAGGCTGTCTCTTCCCTAGAACAGCCTTAAGTGGCAATTCAAGAAGAGCAACATTGTTGGAATACTGTTGGCAAGGATAGCTCTTAGAAAGGTTTTTTCTCCTTAGACTCCTAGTAGGGGCAGCCTAGGTGAAGGCTTAATTTAGCGGTTCTGCTATCTGCTTCCTTGGAGCCATATGCCTCTGAAGAAAATTGGGGACATTTTTGTGGTGTGCAGGGAAGAAAAAGTCTGATGAAGAGACAGGAGACATCTAAGACATCTTCTGAGTCTTACTCCCTTGGCATCTAAGCTCAGAAGGAGGCCCATTTTCCATTTCTGTCCCTAACAGAGGAGTTACTGGTGTTCTGTCTGAAAGATCTGAAGATATACCTTGGCTGTCCCATATGTACAGGGAACTCTAATATAGTTCTAAGAAAAAACAAAAAACTTAGTGATTTGGATATTCCTGGGAGCCAGATGATAGTCAAGGGATCAGGAAGAGGATGATAATAATAATAATAAACTTTATTACGGTCATAGACCAGCAATAGCCATCACTTTTTACACTATATTAAATAATAATAATAATAATAATAATAATAATAATAATAATAATAATAATAATAATAATAATAATAATAATAAGGAAGAGGATGATTTTGTCTCCACCCTAATGATAAAACTTGGCCCATTGGGAGGAGTCTTGAGGCAGAAGCCAGCTCTTGGACAGATCCTCTTTTCCACTCCTTATGTCTTATTATTCTTATGTATTCTCTTTAAGATGGGTTTGTATCTCAAAACTTTTTTGCAGACTTCTTTTGAAAAAAATGCTCCTGTTGTTTTAGGCTTTAAGACTGTTTAGTTCTACTTATCCAAACACCTTCCTCTTTTTCCAATCATTTTGGGAGTTTGCCTGCTACCATTTTGACCAACTGCATGCTGCAAAAGGTGATATAATTACAGTGTATTCATCTATACTGAAATTAAGACCTTGCTTGCATTTAGATTTCTGGGCGTTTTTGATTTTTACTAATCATGAATGGAATTTAGCCTTTTTCTTGCTGGAAAACACAGGGCATGATTATTAGTAAAATATATGGTAAAAAGTAAACGATTTTGAGTGTTGTCTTGGTGTAGTAGTGTCGTGGTACAGTGGTATGATGTAGCCATTTTCTCTCAGCCCTAGGAGGGAGGCAATAGCAAGACACATCTGAAAAACCTTGCCAAAACTGCAGGGCTTTGCCCAGGCAGTCTCTGAGAATTGGACATCATTGACCAGAAGGGAAAAAAAATGCATTTAAAATATATGCATGTTATGTCTGTTTCCTATTTGGGCTGAATAGAAAATCTGCTAACGTGATAGCTGATCACAGCTTTGGACTTCTTCAGAGCAACAGCAGCAATAAATACCATACAAACTTTGATTCAGTTTCCCTAGTGTTTGTGACACTACTGAAAGTTTCCTTTATCTTTTAGAGATACAGAATAACAGAGTTGAAAGGGACCTTGGAGATCTTGTAGTCCAATCCCCTGATCAAGCAGGAGACCTTATACCAACTCAGACAAATGTCTATCCAATTTCTTCTTAAAGACCTTCAGTGCTGGAGCATCCCCCAGTTCTTAAGGCAAGCAGTTCCACTGATTAACTGTTCTAACAGTCAGGAGATTTCTCCTTAGTTCTAAGTTGCTTCTCTCCTTGATTAATTTTCATCCATTGTTTCTTGTCTTGCTTTCATTTGCTTTGGAAAATAGGTTGATCCCCTCTTCTTTGTGGTGGTCCCTCAAATATTGGAACACTGATGTTATGTCACCCCCAGTCCTTTCCCCCCCCATCAAATTAAGTCATTCTTTTTATTAGATTAATTTTATTTTGCTCCTGATCCTAAAGGGCCTTGGATGAAAAATTTCAGGAGCAGCAATATGTCAAGAGCCCCTTTTCCAGGTGGATCATAGAAATCTTCCTTCCATCAACTTTTTTGACGACTGGTTCATATAGTTCGGTATGTCTGCAAGCAGATATCCCACTCCCAGGAATTTGTGAGCCACACTTGGCCTGCTGAAACTCTCACTTCAAAACTCTGCTGAGGGGATTCTTTAGGAGTTAAACCTCTGTGGGGTTTAAGACACCTATGTTGTCACATAAATCATTCCTCTCAGTAAAATTTGATTTATGAGCTGTTGGGTTTGCAAAGAAAACTTACATGTGGCAACTGAACTGCCCTTTTTGTACTCTCGGTTTACACTGTGGGCTCTATACCCAAGATGATCCTGAAGTGTCTGGCTGCTTCACATTTGACCTTTGATTCCTTTGTCTGCATTTTCTGTTTTGCATCAGAATCTAGTTCCTTTCTCTGAATGTGGCATTTGGGGAATAATGACCATGGAGCTTTCCTTTGCCATTATGCAAAACACACAAACCACCACACCCCAAAAGTCTCACCCTAAGGAACAGCACCACGGATGGAAACTAAGCAAGGGGAGAACCAACCTAGAACTAAGGAGAAATTTCTTAACAGTGAGAACAATCGGTGGAATGACTTGCCTCCAGTATTTGTAGGTGCTCCAACATGGGAGGTTTTTAAAGAAGAGATCGGACAGCTATTTATCTGAAAGGGTATAGGGCAGAATTCGCCATCCTTTCAGGCTGGCAGGCCGGAGTGGGGCTGTGAATGCTCGTGCAAGAGGTGACATGAGTGCCCACAACACTCATGTGAAAGGGGCCACGAATGCCTGTGATGCTTATGGCAAGGATCATGTGAATGGGGATACGAACACCTGCGATGCTCACAGCGACATTCATGCAAGTGGAGCTGTACATGCACAGGTGCTCACTGGCCAGCTACTCCCACAGCCAAGCAGCCAATAGGTCATGGTCTGGTAGTGGGCTGCGGCCCATAGGCTGGGGACCCTGTTTAACACTCTCCTGCCTGAGCAGTGGATTAGACTAGAAGACCTCCAAGGTCCCTTCCAACTCTTTTATTCTGAAAAAAATATATAAATGGTGAGAGCAAGGAAGGAACTCTGTAGTGTCTCTTTAACCACTGGTTCCTTCCAGTATGAAAAGCATTAAGCAACTGGAATTCTTGTATAGAATGTGAAGGAAGCAGCCAGGATAAATATTGAGATGACAATAGATAATGCAAAGAGATAGAAGGATCAGCAGTTAACAGGAAGATTTATATATTACTACAACAACAATGATAATAATAATAGAGGTGATAGAATGAAATATTTCTCTAAATAAACTGATGGAAGACTTTTGGGATACTAAGGAGGAATAGCAGTTGAAAGACTGGAAGGTTTTTGGGATGAATGTGTTACAAATACATTTGTAGCAGCACTATATACCCACATATTTGGAACTCTGGAATTTTGGTCCTTACCTTAGATCGAACTGCCTGGTTCTCGCCGGACCCCATCAATGTATCTTATCTGACTGGCTCCCTATCAGAGATTAACTCTTCTTGCATTGCGAGATTTCCCCCTCTCGCAATCATGGCCCTCCACTCTATCAAGGGCCTATCTCGAGGATGGACTTTGGAGTCCTGAGAGATGGCATGCGTTAAATAAGGGGCTTTGGGGTTTTTTAAACTGTTTTTTAACTAAAGTTTTAAGGGAGGGTAGAGGTGGGGAAGGGGTGCTTAGGGTGGGGGAAGGAATTGTTGGAGGGGAGCTAGAAGATAGGCCCGACAATGGAAGGGGACGTAATCCTGTGGGTTCGGATGGGGAGCTGATTAAGACTGATTTAGTTCCAATTAGTACCGTAAGCGGGAGGGGCAGATAGGGTGGGAGCAGGGGGCCGTATCATAATAGGGGAGCGCGTACCCACTGTTTACGAGTGGTCCGACCCCCAAGGCTCTACCTGTTCTCGGGGTTATTCAGAACCACAGGGCCCTGGCTGTAGGCTGATGTTGTGCAATGCCAGGTCTGTGGTAAACAAGGCCCCCCTCATCCAAGATTTAATTTCCGAGGGGGGAGCAGACCTGGCAGGTATTACAGAGACCTGGTTAGGACCAGAGGGTGGTGTCCCTCTGGTGGAAATGTGCCCACCGGGTTTCCTTGCATTCCATCGGCCGAGAGCACAGGGCAGGGGTGGGGGAGTGGCGGTCGTGATTAGGGAAGATTACAGGCCGAGGGAGGTCACTGTTCCTCAGACGGCAGGCTGTGAATCTCTCCTGGTGAAGTGGGACCTTGGGGGTCCGAGGGTGGTGTTGATTACGTACCTGGCTCCCTGCCACGTGTCAACCGCCCTGCTCGAGCTCCTGGACGTTGTCGCCGCAGTGGCGGTTGAGGTTCCCAGGCTAATAGTCATGGGTGACTTCAACCTGCCATCTGTGGGCGGGACGTCGGGGGGAGCTCGAGAGTTCATGGCTTCCATGGCAGCCATGGACCTGACCCAGGTAATTCAAGGCCCCACACATACAGGGGGGAACATGCTTGACCTGGTTTTTGTCTCTGGACAGTGGCTGAGTGGTCAGAATATAGGGGATATAGTTATTGAGCCCCTGTCATGGTCTGACCACTCTCTCCTTCGCTTGGACTTTCTGACCGCTGCACCCCGCCGCAGGGAGGCAGAACCAGTGAGATGGTACCGCCCCAGGCGGCTGATGGGACCCGAGTGGTTCCAGATGGAGCTTGGGCCAATTCCTGAGGTTCGGATACACGACTCGGTCGAAGAGTTGGCGGCAGCCTGGGATAGGGCTGCGGCCGGTGCTCTAGATCGGGTCATGCCTTTGCGGCCTCTGATTCGACGTACGTCTCAATCGGCCCCTTGGTTCACTGAGGGGCTGAGAGAGATGAAACGCCGGAAAAGACGCCTAGAGAGCAGTTGGAGATCGAGCCATGCCGAATCTGACCAAACACTAGTAAGAGACCATATTAGGTCCTACCTAGCGGCAATAAAAGCAGAGAAGTGTTCTTACCTCACTGCTCTTATCGCGTCATCAGATAACCGCCCAGCCTCCTTGTTTAGGGTGACCCGCTCCCTCCTTCATCAGGAGGTGAGAGGAGACCCCTTGGAGGGTAGATCTGAGGATTTTGGAAAATATCTGCATGATAAAATCGCTCAGATACGGGAAGGCTTTGATTTCAACTGGGTATGTCCGGTGGGAGAGACGGAGTCTGGTCTTGAGACTGCTATCTGGGCTGAGTTTGACCCCGTGACTCCCGTGGACGTGGACAGGTTGCTCGGGGGACTTAGGGCGACCACTTGTTTATTGGACCCGTGCCCCTCCTGGCTGGTGTTGGCATCCCGGGAGGTGGTACGAGGCTGGTTCCAGGCAATTATTAATGCTTCGTTAAGTGAGGGTGTCTTCCCTGCCGCCTTGAAAGAGGCGGTAGTGAGGCCCCTCCTTAGGAAGCCTATCCTGGATCCAGCTATTTTATCAAATTATCGTCCTGTCTTCAACCTTTGCTTTCTTGCAAAGGTTATCGAGAGCGTGGTTGCCCGACAGTTCCCACGACACCTGGAGGAATCGTTATACTTGGATCCATACCAGTCAGGCTTCAGGCCTGGTTACAGCACGGAAACAGCATTGGTCGCGTTGGTGGGCGACCTCTGGCGGGCCCGGGACAGAGGTTGTTCCTCTGCTCTGGTGCTATTGGACCTCTCGGCGGCTTTTGATACCATCGATCATGGTATCATACTGCAACGGTTGGAGGGTCTAGGTATGGGGGGCATTGTTTTGCGGTGGTTCTCCTCCTTCCTCTCCGGCTGGATGCAGTCTGTGTTGACAGGGGGCCAGAGGTCGACCCCGAGACCCCTCGTTTGTGGGGTACCTTAGGGATCGGTCCTCTCGCCCCTACTGTTCAACATTTATGTAAAACCGCTGGGTGAGATCATCCGTGGTTTTGGTGTGGAGTACCATCTGTACGCTGATGATACTCAGCTGTACATTTCCACGCCGAACCACCTCTTGCCGTGCTGACCCAGTGCCTGGAGGCCGTGTGGGTTTGGATGGGGAAGAACGGACTCAAGCTCAATCCTTCCAAGACCGAGTGGTTGTGGCTACCGTCGTCCCGGTTTAGTCAATTGACTCCTTCGTTGTCCATTGGGGGCAAAACAGTGGCCCCCGTGGAAAGGGTTCGCAATTTGGGAGTCCTCCTGGATTCACGGCTGTCTTTAGAGGACCATTTGACGGCAGTGGCCGGGAGGATGTTCTATCAGGTTCGCCTGGTACGCCAGTTGCGTCCCTTCCTAGACCGGGACTCGCTATGCACAGTTACTCATGCCTTCGTCACTTCCAGGCTGGACTACTGTAATGCTCTCTACATGGGGCTCCCCTTGAGGTGCACCCGGAGGCTTCAGCTGGCCCACAATGCGGCCGCGTGGGTAGTGACCGGAGCGCCATGGCGCTCCCATGTAACATCGCTCCTGCGTGAGCTGCACTGGTTGCCGGTGGCCTTCTGGGTGCGTTTCAAGGTGTTAGTGACCATCTTTAAAACGCTCCATGGCATCAGACCCGGATATCTACAGGACCGCCTTCTGCCAGCAAATACCTCCCACCGTCCGGTACGCTCCCACAGAGAGGGTCTCCTCAGGGTGCCGTCGGCCAAACAATGTCGGCTGGCGACCCCAGGGGGAAGGCCTTCTCTGTGGGAGCTCCAACGCTTTGGAACGAGCTCCCCCCCGAACTCCGTACGATGACGGAATTGCGTTCCTTCCATCGAGAATTAAAAACATACTTATTCCGACAAACCGGCCTGGGATAATAGCTCCAGCTCCAACAATGGCCATAATTGTTTTTAGGGGATTGTGTTTTTAGATTATGTATTGGGTTTTTAAATATCGGGCCAAATTATTTAATTTATTTTTAATAATTTTAATTTTTGTATGTTGTCGTTTTAATTGGGCTGTACACCGCCCCGAGTCCTTCGGGAGGGGGGCGGTATAAAAATCATAAAATAAATAAATAAATAAATAAATAAATAAATAAATAAATAAATGTTTGTGCCATCTATATACCTAGTTTACTATCAGGGCTTCTTCTTGCAGAAGTGAATCTATCAAGTCCTTAATGGTTCTCTATGACTGTGGCAAGTTAGTTTTAGGACTAAACTGTTGTAAAAGATTTTGTGACCTAACCTTATACTCCCCAGATATTTTTCTTTTGAGGTGTTTGCTTTCCTAACAGATGGATAAATACTGTTAACTTGCATCAGCTGAGATGGGCTTGATAGACCAAGCTTGAAGTCAACAAGATTAAAAAAAAAAAAACCCTCCATGGTTGTGCCTGCTGTAGCAGAGCAAACTTGCACAATTGATTGCTGTGGGAACTAATTCTACATAAGTGTGCATTTAATTGGCCACCAAGGCTCTACTTTTGAGCAAATGATCCACACTGAGAAATCATTTAAGTTAAAGAGTTCGAGAATATAGCTTGGTAGCTCTGATTTCTGCTTCCTGCATAATTTTTCTAAATGGGCCTAATTTTAGAAGATGTTATTAGTGCAAATGTTGCTTGCTTTAAAATATAAGCTAATTTATCCTTAGCTTGTATTTCAGACTGAGAGCTATTTACTTGTACAAATTTCTTAGATTCTGTCATAAACTTTGCTAGTGCACTTTTGCCCCTCCTTTGGCCTGCAGTGTTACAACAGAAGTGGAAAACAGGAGACATCTGCAGCATCTTGCATGTAAAATGATGTCTTGGGAAACACAATGCCCCCTCCCAAATATAAGAAATGTACCGGTTTCCCCATACTTTTTTTTTTTAAAAAAAAAGCTCTGTGTTTGCTAAAGCTAAGGTGACCAACCGTCCTCCTTTAGGGAGGACAGTCCTTCTTTTGTAAGTTCTGTCCTCTCTCGAAAAGTGTCCTCCTACGTGTCCTCCTTTTCGATATTTGAAGACTAATCTGTAAATCTCCGTATTCGATCGATGCTGATCCGATCCATTGTGTGTGATGTGACGTATTTGTATTTGACATGACGATTCATCAAGGCTTGGTACAGTGCAGCGAGATGTGATTATGAGATGCATGCGCTCCGCACAGAAGAATTGTTTTGAGAGAGTGCGCCGTGCACAAGTGGTTTTGTTTACTTCTTACCGAAACACAACACGGCACACACGCACGCATTAGACTCGCTTTTTTTCCCCTTCAATTTATTTGTGTCCTCCTTCTCATTGTAAAAAAGTTGCTCACCTTAATAAAGCTATACATGGACCAGGCAAGGGCAATATATAAATATATTAATTAGAAATGTTACATAGCCATGACTGATATTCAGATGGCATACTTAGAATTCCAGAGTCCAAATATGGCCTGACCTCTTCACAGACAATTTTGTTGCTCTTGACTATTTAGGCAACAGATCCAGTGACACTACATGCAGATTAAAGCACGTTATCCAAGCCATAGCATGACGTGACTGATGAAGTGGACACAGTTGCTAGAAATCAAGAGTGAAATATAAACACAGATAGTTCTCAACTTACAACCACAGCTGAGCTCAAACATTCTGTTGCTAAGTGAAACATTGGTTAAGTGAGTTTTGCTACCATTGTATGAGCTTGCCACCATTGTTAAATGAATCATTGCAGTTGTTAAACTGGTAACACGGCTGTTAAATGGATCTGGCTTTCCCGTTGACTTTGCTTGGCAGAAGGTCACAAAAGAAGATCACATGACCCTGGGAGTCCACAAATGTCATAAATATGAGTCAGTTGCCAAGTGTCTGAATTTTGATCATGTGACCCTGGGGAATGCTGCAACGGTCGTAAGTGTGAAAAATGGTCAATGGTTTTTTTCCCCTCCAGTGCATTATAACTTGGATCAGTCACTAAATGAACGGCTGTAAGTCGAGGCCTACCTTTATAGAAAACAATGTTCTTGAGGACTTTTGTAGAATGAAGCTTATGAAAACTATGGGCAATTAACATGTAAGACTAATACATTTGCTAGATATATCAGACTATCTACATGTACACACATTTCTAAATGCTTAAAAAGTCTCAGCTTTATTTCAGATGGCAGCTCACAGTTAACTAAGAAAAGTTGTTTAGATCAAAGCTGAAATAGGAAATGTGGTACAAACCTGCTCAGAAGAATGGGACAGGTAGTTTCAACACGATTGGAAGGAAATGTTGCAAGAATTCTAAGAAACAACTCAGAAGGCATATCATTCAGGAGGGGCAGTGAGAGGAATCAGTTGCAGCAATAAGATAACAAGATATATTTATAGAATCAATCATTGACTCACCAACTACACTAACATTTATTTAAGCCCTTGAAATATTTAGAGCACTATATGCTTACTTGATTTACATTTAATGCTTCTGTTCTTCTTTGTTTAAAATAGAAATGGATCTTTGATGGCCATGCTGGTCATCTTGTTCAATAACCACTTAGTTTCCCCCCCCCACTCATTCCAGCTTAGGATGGCTGCATGTTACCTGTTTTAAACTGCACGTGATGCTTGTAAGGCGGGAAGGAATCAGAAAAGAAATTGGTAAAGTGTGACCTTATCTCAACCTATTGATTTACTTATGCAAATATTGCTTCCCTCCCCCACTATTTTAATTTGTTCTTTTACCTTTTGGATTGTGAGCTGGAAAATAAGCCATGGTAGAAAGAAAGAAAGAAAGAAAGAAAGAAAGAAAGAAAGAAAGAAAGAAAGAAAGAAAGAAAGAAAGAAAGAAAGAAAGGAAGGAAGGAAGGAAGGAAGGAAGGAAGGAAGGAAGGAAGGAAGGAAGGAAGGAAGGAAGGCTAAATCTAAGGTTGATCTTGAATTAGCAACTAAAAGCTTCTGAACCGACCTTCCCTGTTTGCCCATATTTATCACATGAACGTCTTTGACTGACATCTGAGCCACATTTTTCCATTTGTGGCAGAATCACATCCTCCAACCAATTAAGGACAAGAGAGCAGATGAGGTAGATCAAAATGAGCCACATAATGTGCACAGCTCTGTACTTCAGTTAAAGAAGTGTAAGAGAAACAGTCCAGGGAATGCTTCTGTTCTGCTGTTGCTGCACCTCAGCATTTAGAGCTTGAGGTATTTTCCTCATGTGGCTTATAGCAGGGCCAGCTCTGCTTATGCACAAATTATTTACTGGTTTGAGCTTGTTGTGTTGTCCCTAGACTTCAGTTTTTCATAAGTCTCGCACCTAGACTTCCTTCTGTTCTTTATCACTTAGTCTAGTTTAGATTGTGGAACAGCAGTAGTCTGTATCCAGTACTACTGAAATGTTCCTGTGCGGTATCTGTAGCAGAAAATGGTGCTATGCTCAGCTAATTCCCCTGGCATCCTAATGCTGAAAGGACACCAGGGACAATGTACAAACTTGACCAACAGAATTGTTATAAAGAAGGTTGAGAACAGCTGAGAACTCCCTGGCCAAAAAACCACGGCTGTACCTCCCAACCAGAATGAGATTGGCAAGAGAATGATGGCCTCATATTAAGATGTATAAGCCTATTTAGGTAACTGCTGTGTGGCAACTGAATGAATGCCTGTAAACAGATATCTTTCCCATATACCTGCACATGCACAAGAAGGGTAATTTACTGAAAAACACACATTTTTTTTTGTCCGATGGTATTTTCCAGTGAAACCCATTTTTTCAATTTTGATAGTACCACTTCAAAAGCTCACTAAACCTGTTGATAAAAAACAACAGTGTCCGCTGCAGACAGTGGTTACTCTAGTGCAGGGTTCCCCAAACTCAGCAACTTTAAGGCTTGTGGACTTCAACACCCAGAATTCCCCAGCCAGCATGTCTGGCTGGGGAATTCTGGGAGTTGAAGTCCACAAGCCTTAAAGTTGCCGAGTTTGGAGACCCTTGCTCTAGTCTAGTAGATTCTTTCTCCCCATCAGCCTGCTGAAAACTGACACTTAGGTGCTCTCTGAGCTTGGTTGTTTTCTTGCAGAGGTTTCGTTATCTGACTAGGTTAGCACTGTCAGGCAATGAAATATGTGCAAAGAAACAGCCAAGCTCAGTAAGCACCAAGGACCCCACATTTCAACCTTGAGCTGCAAATATTTTCTTCTTGGATGGATTGCAATGGTTTCAGTCCATCCCTACTTTTTACATCTAACAAAGCAGTATTGTGTTAATTTAGCAAACCTGAAAATAAGAAAGGCCTTCTACTTTTTTTTTTTTTTTTGCTTCTGCTTCTTATGATGGCTAAAGAAGAGGTGGATGAAGCAAGGTAGGTTTGGGGTTTTCTTCTGCAGTGCAACTGATCGAGTAGCACGTGTCACTTCTACCTACCCCACGTCTGTTGGGTAACCACAGGACAATTCAGAAATGATCTACCTCACATTGCTGGCTCTCAGCTCCCAGGACAAGTGAACCTTTTGTGGTGCGTGGTGTTGCCAATCATGACTTCCTGGTTTTTTTTTTGTATTTCCCAGCTTGCAGACCTGCATTTCAGGTGGCGAGAGGAAGGGAGTACCTATTGCTCCAACCAACTCTTAGAAACCTCTCAGGAGGTCCTGCAGCTTCTGTACAGAGAGAGGAGAAATTGAGCAAATAGAGAAATAGCACTGGGGAAACTAAGCAGACGCTATTAATGTAGCCTTATGGGACTTTGGATGTTGTGTAAAAAAAACAACAACAACCCCTTTTCTTCTGAGTGACATGTTGCACCTATTCAAAAGCCCCTCTCCCAATTTCTATTTTGTAAAAAGAGATCACTTATGCCAGGGGTTCTCAACCTTGTCAACTTTAAGACTTGTGGACTTCAACTCCCAGAATTCCTCAGCCAGCAAAGTTTGCTGGCTGAGGAATTCTGGGAGTTGAAGTCCACAAGTCTTAAAGTTGACAAGGTTGAGAACCCCTGACTTATGCCCTCTCTTGCTCCCCACTTTGTACTCAGTCAACCCTAAGTAAAGCCGCTGAGAGAAAGATAACATTCATTGGGCTGCCTCAGAAAGCTAATTTGTTTCAGACTAAAAGGTAGGATGGGAGTATTTTTTAAGACATTTTCACTTCCACTGAGTCAGACTATTGAGCTCAGCATTGTCTATACTGACTAATAGCAGATTTCCAGAGCTTCAGACAGGAACTTTTCCCAGCTTTACCTGGAAATGCCAGTGTTTTAGTCCAAGGGCACGTTTCCAAGATCTTTTCACTATAGATCACTGAGCCTCTCACCTCATCTTTATTACCCTGATCGGGACCATTGGTGAGCAAGAATGGAGCTATTTCCCCCACATTCTCTGTGCAATTTGCTTAATAGGCTGTGGTGATTTCACTGCGGCATATGCCTTTAGGGTGCTTTCATTGTGTGACCTGGGTCCAGCTGACCTGCATTACACAATTGTGGTCTGATCTGCAATGCAGCATATCAGACACCAGTTTTCTTGAAGAATTCTGGCTGATCTGTTTTATTTCCACATCAGCTGAGGTAAAAGCGTTACTGGCTGTTAGCTGACCTGGAAATAGCGCAAGCAATGTGGATCTCAGTCAAGAAGGAAAACTTGGCCCACGGACCTCCATATATATATATATATATATATATATATATATATATATATATATATATATATATATATATATATATATATATATATATATATATATATATATATATATATATATATATATATATATATATATATATTTTAAAATCCCTGCTACAAAACACAGCCCAAGTGTCACCGCTTCACATGCAGCCTTGCTATAAAGGGGACAAATAGTTATTTTTTCTTGCACATGGATATATAGGCGTTTGTATATGAGAATGAGAGAAAAGTGAGATGGAGAAAAGTGACTGAGACACATATAACAGGAATGGTTTTTGTATACATCCCACCTTATAAAGCTTGTACGCATTGTTATTTAAGGGCTGTACATACACGCAGTCCTCGACTTACAGTCTTTTGTCTAGTAATTACTAGAAGTTACAATGGTGCTGGAAAAAGTGACTTATGACTGTTTTTCCTACTTACGACCATTGTAGCTTCCCCCGTGGTCACGTGATCAAAACTCAGATGCTTGGCAACTGGCCTGTATTGATGACGGTTGCCATGTCCTGGGGTCACATCATCACCTTTTGCCACTTTCTGACACGCAAAGTCAACGAGAAAGCCAGATTCGCTTAACAACCCGTGTGACTGATTTAACAACTGCGGTGATTCACTTAACAATTGTGGCAAGCCAGGTTGTAAAATGGGGCAAAACTCACTTAACAACTGTTTTCACTTTGTAACAGAAATTTGGGGCTCAGTTGTGGTTTAAGTCGAGGGCTACCTGTATAAAGCATTTGTGGACTAAATGTGCTCTGTGAATTCCCCGTCTATGTGAGAGAATGCCTTTACAAGCATCTCAAGGGGGAAAAAAAGAGTTACAATCTCACCCCACCCCAAATGTGGCTTGCAGCCTGCATAATCTGTCCAGGATCCCCCTTGGGATTTATGCTGATTTTCTGCAGAAAGCAGCCTCCTGACCTCCTTGCTGATAGTCAGCTCCTGCCAGACAGAAAAGTTCCTTCCCTGCAATGATTCAGGAGTTAATTCCACAGACTGTAAGACCATGAATCACAGCCAGGTTCTCCTGCTCTGCACCCAATCAACACGTAATTTTCCTGAAATGCTTGCAAAACCCAAGGTCATAAGATTTCAAGAGAAGAGTTTAGAAACATCAGAGTTTCTGTTCCTTCTTCTTGGACATATTGAACTTTGCCATCCAGTTTGTCTTGAACGGATTTTTTTCCCCCTCCTCCCTGTTGTTTCCACATAGATTCTTGATAGGAAACTGTTGGCGAGAGGTGAGCTGGCCACATGATTTGCAAGAAAGACGATATCGTTAAAGATATAAAATGAATTAGTGTGTGTGCAGGGAGAGAGGAATAAGCAAACTATTAGTTCTTAAAGCTTCTCTTATCTAAGAACCCAGGTTTCTTTCTTCATAGGATACGGTTTATGTAAGAAATCTGGACATTATGGGTGAATAAAACAATCATTCTATATTCTTGGCCTTGCATGAATCCCTGTTGCAGTTTTACTGTCTTTTCAGCAAACCCTTTAACTTCTCCTTAGAAAACTTATTCCTTTTTAAAATAGGAATATAGGCTTCAAATTGGCCTTTTAGTTCCTTGTTCTTTGTACCCCACCTTTCAGTATTCCCCCCAAGCTGACCAATTATTAATATAAACAATCCTAAACAGCAACAAAAAGGTAAAGTCTTAAAAATAAGCCAAAGATGTGTCTAAAAATCCTTCAGACAGTTCGGTTGGTGGCAAAGATGTGTCTAAAATCCTTCAGACAGTTCGGTTGATGGTGCAGAGAACCCAGCTGATGGGTTCTCTGCATCTGGAAACTGATTCCAAAACTTTGGGAAAAGTTCAGAGAACAGCAACTCAGTTGATTAAAGGCCTGGAGACTAAAACATATGAAGAACGGTTGAAGAATTTGGGTATGGCCAGTCTAGAGAAAAGAAGGACCAGGCATGACACAATAGCAGTATTCCAGTATTTGAGGGGCTGCCACAAAGAAGGGGGAGGCAATTTATTTTCTAAAGCACAAGGGGGCAAAACAAGAAACAATGGATGGAAATGAATCAAGGAGAGAAGCAACCTGAAATTAAGGAGAAACTTCCTAATAGTGAGAACAATTTGCAGGGGCTTCATCATTGGAGGTTTTCAAGAAGAGACTGGACAGTCATTTGTCTGAAATGGTATGGGGTTTCCTGCTTGAGCAGAGGGTTGGACTAGAAGACCTCCAAGGTCCCTTCCAGCTCTATTTTATTCTGATCAGTCTCTGGGCTGAATGGTGCCCCAATTCTTCCTTCTCTCTTCACCCCCAGGTTGATAATATGGCTATTGGGGAGAAGGAGAAGGCAGTTTTCACTTCTTTGGATTGGTTGCATGAAATAAAAGATCTCTGGCTTGATCAAGTCGATTGCGGAATCGGATGCAATGGAGGGGCGATTTATAATGGCAGAGGCAGCAAAGTTACTGCCCCCTTAGGACGTACGCCTAGTAAGCCTGACCATTAGGAAATATGGGAGCTGGAATTCATAAGATCTGGAGGGTAGCAAGTCTGCTTCCTTCATTGATGGTGAACAAGTTCTCTTAATTGTCCCAACTCTGCTTCAATACAAAACCCAAAACAGAAACCCCTAAAGTTGTGTTTGCCTTCCAACACTGTTCCACTACCAGATCTCTTCCTTCCCAGAAGAGAAGAACTGGCAAAGTTCAAATATCCACTGTAATTAGGAAGGGGGATGATCCTGCATTGACTGTTCAAATGATTTTAAAAAGAATGCTGTTGTACTCAAGGTTAATAGTGGAGGAAGGGGAAGATGTGCAGCCCAGTAGCCTGGCTACATCATGGAGCCTGCTACCTTTTGAAAGCAAGACTCTGTTGGGGATGGCAGCGGAACTGAGCTCAGCACTATTGTGTGGAGAAATAGAGACTGGGATAGAAATAGGGCAGAGAGAGGGAAAGGCTCAGCCCTGGAGCGAGATTTCTGGTTCTCCACTATATGATAGTCACAGTTGTGAATTTTGTAGGTTTGGTAAATCTGGGACCACTTTTTAATTTTCGATTTAATTTGTTCTCCTTCTGATCACCCCCACACTTTCAAAGCAAATCTGGGATTCCTATTTCCAAATAATATCTCCAGCACTGGACTGGCAAGAAAAGATATAAAGGAATCAGCTTAACCATTATTTTAGAAAGGCCAAATAGATTTCTCTATCTCGTGAGAGGGAAAGAACAAAATAATATTGAAATCCACAGATGAAATGTAAATTAAGGAAGAAAATATGCTGCATTTCCGATTAAGAACCCATCTTAAAAATTGTACATAATTTCACAGATTCCCAGTTTGTTGACTACTACAAGCAAAGTTAATTCTTTTGCTGTCCAAAGTTCCTTCTGGTATATGGGCAGACATATAAATGTGATAAATACAAATTTTTTTTGTATATGGGTCAGAAGACACTAGGATTATAAATTGCAGTTTCTTAATGTGACGTTATAAGAAGAGGAATTGCTGTGAGTAGATGGAATTAGTGATTGCCCCAACCAGTGCAGTCCTGTCAGGCAGAAATCCCTCCCTTGGGGAAAGCAGGTTCACAATTACATGGAAGACAGCAATCTTGTCAACATATTCCAGTTGGAGCTTACTTTAAGTGGAACTCCTTATAAGGCCCTAAGAAAATCTTTTTGGATCATCTACCAAATCTTTTACCAGAGTGCCTACAAATATAAAGCAGATTCCTTCATGTGGCTGAATTTTGCAGCATCTGAATATTTTGTGTGTTTCCTATTTCTTGAAAGTCAGAAGTGAAGAAACCACAAGCACATTCTATGGCTGAACAAACAAACAAACAAAAAAAAAACCTGGGGAATTTGCACAGAGATACTAAGTGGGCCTTTGGATGTCCATCAGAGTTGGACATTGTTGGCTGGATGTTGGCTGTATGGTAGAGATAGAGAATGAGAGTTACCACCCAGCCCAAACTGAATGTAATGTAGTTTTCAAACTGGACCTTTCAATGTAGAGAGGCTGTCATTGCTACCATATTAACTCTTTGTGCAATCATTCTTAAAATCACATTCATGGGTACACTATTTGGGAATTTTTTTTCAACTTTTGCATGAGCTGTGCTACTCCCACTATTGGCTTTTGAAAGCCAATAGGAATTGCTGCTGAGCGCGCCAAAACACCCGGCTGGCAAACTTTGCACATGCAAGTTGTCTGTATTATTGTTGCAATGAATAAAATGTTTCTTTTATTTACTATATTTTTTTCTTCAATTTATTTGTGTCCTCCTTTTCATTGTAAAAAAGTTGGTCATCTTAATTAATCTCATTGATTATCAGGACTGTTTACAAAGCTATGCACCTGTCTTCTTCTCCTAAGGTCATGTTGGATTAGAAAAGCTCCCAGTCAGAATGACTAATCTCTCTGTCTCCTCTCCTCTCCTCTCCTCTCCTCTCCTCTCCTCTCCTCTCCTCTCCTCTCCTCTCCTCTCCTCTCCTCTCCTCTCCTCTCCTCTCCTCTCCTCTCCTCTCCTCTCCTCTCCTCTCCTCTCCTCTCACTCTTTTTCTCTCTCCCTTCCCTAGGTTCACTCAGACATATTTGGGGGCATATTCTAAAAGCTTGGACAAGATTTCAAAAGCTTCCAAGTCACTGGAGGTGGAGGGCAGGGCCACATGGGATTATAATGGAAAGAACTGTGATTGCATCCAGCAAGAACCAGGTTGGGGAAGGTAGGTAGATAGGTATTCACTTTTGCTTATATTTGAATATTTTCTCAGATTCAGAAATGATACAAGGTGAATCATTATGGGAAGCAAGGGGAATAAAAGGAATTTTACATGCATGTTGCAGATATACTCTTCTTGCTATTTATAATATGAAGGCTCCATTGGTTCCTGTGGAATAAAAAGTCCAACTGAAAGGGAAAAAATATGGTTTTGCTGCTATGACCATTGACTTCTTGCTTTTCCATTACAGGAAATGGAAAGAAGGTGGAGAGACTCAAATCAACTAAGGAATGCCTAAGGACAGGATATATACTGACTTATATCAGACCTCACCATGATTTACCTTAGCATTTTTTTCCTGTATCATGCTTCATATAGGGAATTATTTTGACAGTAAAAAGGGTATTACTATATATGTTCAGAAACTATATCTCTCTTTTAGCTGAGTAGTCTCATCAAAAATTCAAATCATAGCTTAGCATCTACTGTAAAAATCTTGATACCACTAGATGGCCACAAAGAATGTATATTTTCTGTACTTATCTTCTGCCATCTTGTTATTACCCAGATGTTTGCAATCTAGATCTGCTGGGCCTGTTATGGTGTGAGTTCAGGTTTGCCTCTTTTTAGAAGTCCATTATGTGGTAAGCAGACATTTCTATGTGTCAGGATTTACTGGAAGTTATGAACTAGGGACCAACCTTATCTGGAGCCCTAGTAGAGCTCCAGTGATGTAACAATAAAAGCCAGTCTGATTGATTGAGACTAAGATTGCATACCTCAGCAGTAAAAAGAGGAGGAAGGAAAAAAATGTTTTACATTCCCACATTTATGGTAGGAAGATGTCTATGTGTTTGTGTGTATACTTTCTGTCTTGCTTTCGGTTAATTCAGAGACTATAGTGAGCACAACATCTCATATCCCAGAATTTACTTACTTACTTACTTACTTACTTACTTACTTACTTACTTACTTACTTACTTACTTACTTACTTACTTACTTACTTACTGTATATATATGTACTGCATTTAACCTCCCTTTTTTCTTAATAAAGACTCCCAAGTCATTTTACATAGTTAAGTAATAACCATACTTGCTGTCAAGGACATATTGGAATGCAATATCTTTGTGTGTCTTGTGGAAATGATTTGTCTTGTTCTTACTCATTTCTTCCTTGGACTGTATTATTTTAAAGGGTTGTAGATTTTTATATTTGTATATATTGTTCAGTCTCCAGTGTTATGTACCTGAATAAATAAAATTTCTAAATCAAAGGAAGAGATAAGGATGGAATATGAAATAGGCTAACTCAGACTCGAACTACTTCCTATATCCCCGTCCACCCATCTTTTCAACCACTTTGAACTTTTCAGCATAATGTTAATTCTTTTTTATTTTATTTTTTTCTATTGTCTTTGATCAGTTTTTCATCTCATTTGCTGTTTTAGTGCATTTGCTTCTGCTGCATTCTTCATTGTTTTTCCCATGAGCTACCAAGGCACTATCTTGTTCTAGAGTGGCTAGTGAATCAATCAATCAATCATGAATTTCAAATCAGAAATGCTCTGAAACATTTTGGTGCTATTTCTGACCGGTTTTATTCATGCAAGGCCTTTAACTTGTCCATCAAAAGAATACTGTCTATACCTTTTGCATGGCTGTTTAGATGGTATCTCATCCTATTTTCAGATTTGTCTGTTCAATAGCAGAAACAGATTGGAGTCCTCTTTTTTAAGAAGCACAGAGGTTGTGTATTTTCATAAGACCATGGAGAGCAGACACAAACAGATTATGTAGTAATTGTCAGTATGCAATTGACAATCCCAAAACATATCTATATCGGCTGAAGTCTTCTGTTGATATCTATGGATGTGTCTATATCAGTAGTTCTCAACCTGTGGGTCGCGACGCCATTTGGGGTCGAACGACTATTTCACGGGGGTTGCCAAACAACGCAGTCCGCCATTTCCCCCCTTTTCCTTAGCTGTGCTACTCCCTCTTATTCTATTGGCTTTTGAAAGCCAATAGAATAGATTCTCTTGAATAGAGTCTAATTGTCCAGGCTGTCTCTGCCCTGCTGAGCCCGCCAAAAGTCCCAGTCTGCAAATGGTGCTGCAAGTTGTCTGCAGCGAAGGCGAGCTGTCTAGAAGTTTCCACCCCTCCCTGCTGAGCAACTACTAAAAATGTAAGTAAAAGAGGGCCAGGGGTGGGAGGTGGGAGGCTGGCGGGCGCAGGGAGGGTTGCTGGCGCATGTGGGGCCCGGCGGGTGCCTTACCTCCCTTGGGCTGGGCCAGCTGGTGGCCCAGCTGGTGGTCGCCCTGCGCCGTCGCTGCCTCTTGCCAGCTACGCCTCGGCCGGCGTAGGGGGCAGCACCATGCATGTGAGGTGCTCCCGGGCAGGGAAAATCCTTGACTTACGACCAGTTGGGAAGTCCTTGACTTACGATCGGTTGGGAAGTCCTCGACTTATGACCGGTTGGGAAGTTCTCGACTTACGACCGGTTTGGGGTCGTGGCATTAAAAAGGTTGAGAACCACTGGTCTATATAGTTTTCCTGGTACCAGTACAGACCTAATTTGCCACTGTCACATTTTGGGATCCTTTTTGATTTCTACAGCCCTGATATTTCTTATGGTTATCCCATCTAGATTACCCTTTTTTCTGCCTTTTTAATGATCAACCAAGATCAACATCCAATTTCCATTCTGTCTTAACCTGCAATTGCAGATGATGTTTGCCACATTTACTTTTGGACTGGACCATGGTTTAGTGAGTCAACAAAATGTTCTGGCTTCATAAAGTGCCAAGAATCATAAACTAATCATAGAGATTGGTTTTGAAACTAAAATGTGGTGAGTGAGTTTGTGATTCGGGCCATTTTATGTATCCATGCTCATCCATCCACTGCGTAGCTTACTGTTTAAACTATCCTACAGGGTTGTAATAAAATAAGTTGTGGAGACAGAGCATCTATACTGTTTGAAGCTTTTGGAATGAACAATGAACAATGGAAAGTGAGGAATACATTGAAGAAAAACTTCACTTAAGAATTTTATCAACCCCCCCTTTGGTAAAGGCTTGTGAGCAGAATGGAAGGCCAAGAAGGCTATTGGGGTGCCTTTGAGGGGGCAGGTTGCAAACCACATAAGGCCAGATCAGGTTTCACATATCTGGGCTGCTAGCACTGCTGTTGTTGGCTGAAAAGATGTGGAGTCTGCCTTACCTGGGCTTTCTGCCCATGCTCTTTTAGAAAATTTGGACTCAAGAAAGTGAGAGAGACAAATCAAATGCGGAACTTCTTAAGTATCATCCAAGAAGGGTATTAGTGCTAATTGAAATTCACCTCCACCAGTAGAATGAATCATCAGAATATATATACAGTATATGCACGCACACACAGAGACACACAGAGAGTGGAAAACAAGGTTGTGCAACCTCAGCCCAGTGTGTGTGTCACTGGGCCGGTGGAATTTTTAGAAAGGCAGCAGTTTGCGTTCATCACTGTGGTTCGTGATTGCACACACCTGTTCAAGCCAAAAGGTTTTGCAACAACAAAAAAATAAGGAAGCTGAACTTGTTTCTTTCTCCTGCATAGCACAGAAAAAAAAAAGAAGCAAACCACAGCTGTTTGGGCTGTTAACAGATAGCAGCAGCCCCTCCTTTCCCACCAATCTCTCTCTCTCCCCCCCCATTACATAATTGAGGATAACGTTTTCAAAGCATATGGGCCGGAGGTATTATCATCTCATTAAAACTTTAGGTAGGAAACAATCGAGCATATTCTCACACGTTTCTGCTTGGGTCTCTATAACAAATGTTTGTAATTAGGGATGCTATAAACAGTTTATTAAATAATAAATGAAGAAAGGAGGAGGGAAAAAAAAAGGCTTGATGAGCTATAGAAGGTAACAGATTTTATGTATGGTGACATACAAGCCTGGGATGAGCTTTGAATGATTGCTTCTCATTTACTTGATATTAACTAGTCACTTTGGGCAGTTTAAGCTAGAGGCAGCCCAGGCTTCTATTAATGGGTGCGTCCTCTAAAAGAAGGAAGAGCTCAGGAGAGGGCATTAAAATAAAGGATTTATGACACGGAGCTTACTTTCCCTAAGTTCTACAATTTGCTTTGGAGTGCTCCTATTGCCTAATAGGATCATCACCATCTTTATCATCCAATATTGCAAGATGAATTTTGTCACCTGTTCATCTCACCTTGATTTGTGCCTTCATCTGCAGCCAGAAGGACAGAAACACAGCAGGTGTGGTTTAGGAAAATGAAAAAAGAAATTCTGCAAGCTCCCTGCAGGTCCATCTAATTCGCAATTATCACCGTAGGCTAACTGATAATGGCTTTCCAGCATACTCTGCCCAGCAGAAGTTGGCAATGCCCAGCATTGAACCTTCGACTTTTTGCATCTAAAGTATGCACTTAGCTAACTCCCTGCTCCAATTGTTCTTCATAATTATCACATGCAAAGCAGGCTGAATATTTCTCCCTTTTGAGCTAATTCCCATTGCTGAATGATGGATGACCCAGGATCAGGCACTGTTACAAAAGTTAGCTAGGCTGCTTCCAACCTTGCCTTTAAGTGGAAATCCTTGGTCCAAATTCTTCAACCTGTGGACACATTTGGTCTGAAGCAACTTTTTTTGACGTTTGCCAGAATGCCGATAACAAAATACTGGCGCAATTTGAAATGTTTATGTCCTTGATTGGTTTGGCTGTTTTGTGAGTGTGAAGAAAACAGTGTTTTGGTTTGGTTTGGTTCTATTAGGCCCATTTTTATTGGCGCATTTATCTGTAGCTCATTGCTGAATCTTGTTTTCATTCCCAGATCTAAGAATGAGAAAGTCTGTACCTTTAGTCCTATGAAGAGTGCACATTCTTCACATGTGAGTAACTACCATGGCCTTCTATATGTTGAATTAAAAAATAGTTTTTCAGTTCAGTATCATTTCCAGGCAAGTCTGATCACTAGAATTAATCACTGCTTTGTATTCTACGTAATGATGAGAGAACAGTGTTATCCTTTATTGAAATATAAGGTAAGATAAGATTTCCTATGTTTAATGTAGTTTTAGAAGAACATAAATATCCTTTTGCAACAACTTCCATCGTGTTCATCCAATGGAGCCAATGAAGGTTTAATCCAAAAACTCTGTGGAAAAGGCTGGCATAGAGAGTCCCCCGACTAAACCATAGTGGCTTTTATCTAGCAGTTATTTTCAGGGTGGATTGCAACACGTGTGACTATTTTACTGATCACAAGAGGGACCAAATGTGTAGTCCTCAGAGACTTGAGATGCAGGCTAGCCTCAGAAGACTAAACTATGTGCAGCAAACTTGCAGAGAGGTAGAGCCAATGGACCTTACTGTTTGGGTCCTCCTATTCATAGTCATTATTGAAAGAAGAGCAGAAGGATTGCTCTGCTGAAATGGGAATTCATCTTATGTTCACAGCAGAGCCTATACTCGATCTAAGCTGGTGAAAGTGAGGCATCAAGCACAGTACTTTTTCATTACCATTGAAAAATATATATAATATATGCAAAATGGTCCTAGAACAGATTTGAGGAACCTGTGGTCCTCAGGAGTTGCTGAACAATGTGGAACATCTTTCAATATTAGACATGTAGCTGCTGAGAGATGGAGTTGAGCAACAATTGGAGGGCCTCAGGTTCTCCACCCATTTCCTAAAAAACAGAAAGCTAATAACTCCTCCAACAAATCATGTTGCAAAGGTCTTGATTTATTTGTGTAACAGAATGCCAGAAAGGCTGGTTTTTTTTGTAAATGAGCAAATAGATTTTCAATTATTTTGCATGACTCTAATCTAGAAATCTATTTAGATTTTAATTTTAGAACATCACACGATCTCTCACCTATCCTTTCATCCACCATCTAACTACCTATTAACAAACTCTGATAGAAGCCCTTGATTTTATCATAGCTTTTTGCTTCCCAGATATTTAGCCCGAACTTTAATTGAAACTTTTCCACCAGCTGAAATGGTGATCAAGTATTTATTTTTAGAATGATAAGAATGTCAATTTCCAATTAGTCTTTAACTTGTATTTCTGTGGAGTACAATTTGAAAGCGTAATCAGAAGGGTTAGGGAAATTACTAGGGCTACAAAGCACTTCGGATTTGAAGGGGAAAAGGTGCTTTGGAATGCACTGGTTGGGGAAATTCTGGTAGTTGAAATCCATGCATCTTAAAGCCAATGAGATTGAGGAACACTGCCTTGAACC
This sequence comes from Bothrops alternatus, assembly GCA_034064705.1. NCBI lineage: Eukaryota > Metazoa > Chordata > Lepidosauria > Squamata > Viperidae > Bothrops > Bothrops alternatus. Next base: position 233,798 of record JARGCV010000129.1, read on the forward strand.
AAATGCAAAATTGCAAATTGTGTGGAGTTTTGTGGTCCTGGGAGAAACATTCTACTTTCATGAATTGTAGACAGACCTTACATTTGGATTAGCACCAGGTCCGAAGCATCTTTTCAACTTTGACTCTAGTATTCAATGCAACCCCAATGTTTATCTAAATTTGGGAATTGTACTTTTCATGGGGCTCCTTCCAAGTGGGATACTTTGATAATTGCCCACTTTGTCTGGCCATTCATGCTCTGAACTCTCTAGGACTTAATTCAAATTAGGGCAGCCCTATATGGGTGAGGCTTAAGAACCAGAAAAGGCATTGCAGATTTTCTGAGGAATGTTTCAGGTTTCTGTTCTTATCAATTTCTAACTATCCTCCCTGTTTACCACTGGAGGGAACATAATTCTTTTTTTGCCACTGGACACTGGATTTAGTCTAAGGTGTGTGTGTGTGTGTGTGTGTGTGTGTGTGTGTGTGTGTGTGTAAAAGTAAAATTTCATCCCCATTTTTCATTCCCATTTTTACTTAGCAACCAAACATCATTTCAGTATTTTCCCTCCTTTCCTCCCCCCTTCCAGATTAGTATATGCCTCTTCTTTCTATAATATTAAAAGCAAAATTGACTAATAAAAATAAGGGCAATTATACATTCAGTCAAGGGAGGGGAGTTTTGCTGATGTTGCAATATTGTGCCAGATTAATCTAAAAGTAGGTCTGTGGATAGATAAATAGAGAAAGAAAGAAAGAAAGAAAGAAAGAAAGAAAGAAAGAAAGAAAGAAAGAAAGACAGATTACTTATGAAGACACTTTTGAAAGCAGTGGGAAGTATGAGAACAATCACAAAAAAGCATTGCATTCTGTTGAGGTGGGAGATTTGCTGCAGGAGGGGGGGGGTCTGTTGTTGTTGAGGGCAGGTAAACTAGATTAATAACAGAACGCTCATGAGAAGGTTTCAGATCTTGCTGTCAGAGGGTAATAATTAATGATCAAATGTTAATGGAGATGCTGGGTTGTTGATGCCATTAATTCAGCTCAGTGGAGCCAGTCCTGCCCAGGATCTGCCACAGCTGTCACTGCATTTGCTTAATTATTCCAGTGCCTTCAGGCTCTCCTCTTCAACCCTCCCCAACACCCTCTCTCTCATCCCCCCACAATGCTTTTCCTACTAACTACAGGACAGTCTGTTTTCAGTGAAGCAGAATTTTGAAGACTGTCCTGCTTGTTGGCTAGACAGGCCAGGCTCAGTCTGAAAAGCCAAAGGCAGGAAAGAAGTAAAATGCAAAGTTAGATTCTTTCTGTGGGTACAGAACTGAGTAAATCCCAGACACTGACATTGATGTAAACTTCTCTGGCGATGTCCCTTGTCTGGTTAATGATTTTTTTCCATAAAAAAGAAGAGTTAAGTAATCATTGAAAAGAGAGATAATTAATGGAGTCAGTTTCAACAAAACTACCTTTTACCAGAACAGCCATGCAGGTGTGTTCATGAGATACTGAAAGAGGCATGAGATTTCCACCCACAGGAAGCCAAAACCAAGCAAACTATCCTATGTTGATGTGTAGTCTCTGCCAGTGGGACTTATTTCTGAACAAATTTATATTCAATAGATTTTTGTGTTAAGCAAGCAAAAGGACTTTTTCTTGCTTATAGTCTAAATTGTTCCTTCAACCAATTAGCCAATTAATTTTATTCTATAGCAGCCACCTCTAATGCATTCATTCTAATAGAAAAATATATATCAATGTTTTCTTTCATATATTCTCTTCCTTCCCATCCTCAAGTATGCACCAAAACAATGTGAAAAGAGACACAGCTCTCTTTAAATCTTTGCCAATTAATCAATAGAATGTCCAGCCTAACCTCCCTTAGCCAACCTGTATCTGATATGGTGTTTCAGTTTGATATTTATTTCATATTTAATATTTATAAGCAAGCCCTACATCCCTTTGGAGGTAGCTTGCTTTATAAATGAAAAGTCCACTGTACATTGGCACTTGGATCCCTTCCAGCCTGAAATGCTTAAAAAATATTGTAAGGCACGACAACAATTCAAAATCAATCCCTAATGTTGTACATGGCGATTTAAAATAATTGAAGCTCTTCAAATTTTTATACGTCCTTGAATTTGGAAGCATTTGTGGTGTAGAGCATGGGCCGTATGTAGTGATTTAAGATTATTGGAGCCTTTTGTGTTTCAGTTTGAATGTGATAGGACTTTGGCAATGCAAAGGGGTTTAACATTATCAGAACATTGTATATATTTTACAGGTGGGATTCATCTCAGTCTCGGACAGCAGAAATGTGCAACATATTATTGCTTGAAAAGATCATAGAAATAGTGCCATAGTTTTCCTAAGTGTGGACTTTTCTTGAACAGCCAAACATCTTCCATTATTTTAAAAGCAATTTGTTAGACATAGTCATTTTAATAGGACAATTTCATATTTTGAATTTGATATTGGTAATAGCTACCGTGTGACCATGTTTAGAGGGCAACTATCCCGATGTGGGGTCTGAAATACGTGCAACGTGATGGATATAGCTTTATGTTTAATGTTTGAAAAAGGTAAGGCCTTTCATTCATTGCATCCCATCCTCTCATCAGATCTAGCAATTTCATTCTGCAAGGTTAGGCTCTCAAAGTAGAAATTAGGCAGTAACATGTGCAACTGAGTATCAAGGCATGTAATTGCCCAATTTGTATGTGCCAAATGTCCATCTGCCGGCATTGATTTTTTTTTTTTTAGAGGTGGTTCTCTTCTCTGGAAGCGCTTAATCAGTCTGAATACCCAAGTAATCCCATTTGTGCACCTATTAAACTGGCTTAGTTTAGATTAGCCAATATCAGTCCACCTTTTGCCCCCCCCCCACAGACTTCCAGACATGCTGAAACCAATGAGGCTGTTTTGGGTAGAGATTTTTCATGAGCCTAGCCTGTTGCAGCTCATCTAGTTTTCTTGAAATTCCATTTCTTCTGAGTTCTCAAGCTATCCAGCCATTTTAGCCATAAGTGAAAATATTTTAAGTTGCATGTGAGAATACCCCCTCTTGCTTTTAAGAGGAATACTTTCCCATAAAAACACTGACACAAGGTTCCTTTGTGCCACAATGTTGGCACACACACAAAAAAATCTGTAATTTTTTTAAATTGGTTTTCAATCGCTGTGCATTCAGCTTCATTTGATTAGGTTATAGTGTTTATGAGGAAGAAATTTTTCCTCATTTTCTCCTTTCCTGTTCTCCAATGGAATGTAATATTTTTAAAAATTATATGCTCTCCCTTGTATTTTTTTTTAATTAAAATGCCACAAGTTTGATAACCATTCTCTGAAGAAAAGTTCCTGAGGTCCATTTTCCCACCCCTCAATAATGGTTTGAAACACTGGATTGCAATGGGAACTCTCATATCCAGGTTACTTTTATGATAGGTTAGGATGAGGTTACATATCTTAATTTCTAAAAATAGTATTTTTACATTGGAGAACTTGAAGAATTATCTAATAAGTATTATTCCGACCCAGTGATTTTTTTTAAAAAGGTTGTATCTGACTCAAGTCTGAAACTTTGGTCACTTAGTTGCTCTAATTCTCCAAATTCCTTTCCTGAAAAAGAAATCATTTTAGGAAAAAAAAACATCCTATAGCCATTGGAGGCTGTTTCTAAATGTAGATTGTGTCATCTTCATGATACAAGTTCTGCCCTCTTGTGCCATGACCTGATACACAATGATTGAAGGGAGTTTGCATCATAACCCAAGTTTTGTCATGTGTGTCTCTATTTGTCCTCCTCTGTAGCTACCCACATTTATATCTTCTGCAATAAAAACAGATACAACCCAGAGTGATCTACCGGTATCTTTTCTGCAGACTCAGTCTCCTGTGTTGGCACAGTCGAAACATTATTTTGTCCATCTGTCGAGAAGTCTTTCTAGTTCAGCTTCTCAATTCTATACATTTTATTTATTGGTATCCTCTCCTTGATTTTATCTGTTAATGTTTTTATTTGTTTTGCTTTTATAATGGATGATTTTAATGTATTTCAATGTTTTTATAGTGTAAGCCATCCAGAGTCATTAGATATGAGATAGGCATCAGCTACTACTACTACTACTACTACTACTACTACTACTACTACTACTACTACTACTACTAATAATAATAATAATAATAACAACAACAACAACAACATAATGTTGGAAGGGACCTTGGAGGTCATCTAGTTCATCTCAGGCAGGAAAGATAAATTTTATAAATAAATCAATAAATAAATCCTGCTTTTATTATTTTTTCACAAATAACTCAAGAGGGCGAACATATCCAACACACATTCTTAATTCTAGTTTCCTGACAACAACTGGGCTGGGCTGAGGGAGAGTCACCCAGATGGCTTTCATTGCTGAGGTAGGACTAAAACTCATGGTCTCCCACTTTCTAGCCTGGTGCCTTAACGACTAGACCAAATTGGCTCTTAATTAAATTTGACTTTAATGTTCTTAGCAAAGTGGTCTTCAATTTAAGCCCAGTCTAGCACAATACCAATGAAGAAGAAAAACAATAGCTCTCAAAAGAAACCAGCATGGCTGCATAAAGAACTCTCTGATAAATTGAAAGACAAAAAAGACAAGTATAAAAAGTGGAAAGAGGGGCACATAACTAAGGCAGAATATCAGCAAATAGCCCAAGCCTGCAAAGATGAAGTGAAGAAAGCTAAGGCTCAAAATGAACTAAGGCTTGTGACAAAAGTCAAAAATAAAATAAAAAACGTCTTTCAACATGTAAAAAACAAGAAAAAAAGTTAAGGAAATGATTGGTCCATTAGTGGGGGAAAGTGGCAAGAAGGTGACAAGCAACAGGGAGAAAGCAGAACCATTTAACTCAATTTTTGCATCCAATTTTATACAAAGGGAAAAAACAGTCCAACCTATCAAAAACAGTACCGTAAAAAACAGATTAAAAACACAAGTTAAGATAGGCAAGAAAATGGTAAACGAGCACCTGTGCACCCTAGATGAGTTCAGATCACCAAGACCAGATGGACTATACCTCAAGGTTCTGAAGGAACTGGTAGCTGTGATCTCAGAACCACTGAACTATGCCTTTCAAAGATCCTGGAGCACCGGGGAACTACCAAAGAACTGGAAAAAAGCTGATGTAGTTCCCATCTTCAAAAAAGGAAAAAAAATGGATCCAGGAAACTACAGACCTATCAGCCTGACCTCAAGATTCTGGAAAAGATAATCAAGCAACAAATCAGTGAACACCTACAGGCAAACAAAGTCATTACTAAAAGCCAACATGGGTTTGTCAAAAACAGATCATGCCAGACAAATCTTATTGCATTCTTTGACCAAGTGACAAAATTAGTGGACTAGAGGAATGCTGTGGATATAATTTACTTAGACTTCCGTAAGGCATTTGATAAAGCAGACCACAACCTACTACTTGATAAAATAGAAAAATGTGGGTTAGACAGCATCACTACCAGATGGATTTGTAGCTGGCTGACTGGCTATACTCAGTGTGTGGTCCTCAATGGAACCGCATCTACATGGAGGGAAGTGTATAGTTGGGTGCCCCAAGGCTCTGTTCTGGGCCCAGTGCTCTTCAACATCTTCATCAATGATTTGGATAAGGGGATAGATGGGCAACTCATCAAATTTGCAGATGACACCAAGCTGGTAGGAATATCCAACACTCCAGAAGATAGGCTTAAGATACAGAAGGATCTTGACAGACTTGAACATTGGGTGCTATCTAACAAAATGAAATTCAATGGTGAAAAAACTAAGGTTCTACATTTAGGCAAGAAAAACCAAATGCACAGGTATCTTGCTCAATAGTAGTAACTGTGAGAGGGATCTCAGAGTCCTAGTGGATAATCACTTAAATATGAGCCAGCAGTGTGGTGCAGCTGCCAAAAAGGCCAACATAGTCCTAGGCTGCATTAACAGAGGGATAGAATCAAGATCATGTGAAATGTTTATACCACTTTACAATGCCTTGGTAAGGCCACACTTGGATACTGCATCCAGTTTTGGTCACCATGATGTAAAAAAGATGTTGAGACTCTGGAAAGAGTACAGAGAAGAGCAACAAAGATGATTAGGGGACTGGAGACTAAAACATATAAGGAACGGTTGCTGGAATTGGGTATGTCTAGTTTAATGAAGAGAAGGACGAGGGGGGACATGATAGCAGTGTTCCAATATCTCAGGGGCTGCCACAAAGAAGAGGGAGTCAAACTGTTCTCCAAAGCATCTGAAAGTAAGACAAAAAGCAACAAATGGAAACTAATCAAGGAGAGAAGCAACCTAGAACTAAGGAGTAATTTCCTGACAGTTAGAACAATTAATCAGTGGAACAACCTGCCTCCAGAAGCTGTGAATGCTCCAATACTGGAAGTTTTTAAGAAGAGATTGGACAGCCATTTGTCTGAAATGCTTCCAGAAACAGGCTATTGCCCCAGACCTTTGTCTACTTGCTCTTAAAGCATACTGGGACACCAGGTTCCAGAATAGGTTATCTTGTCACCTTTATGAAATAACTAGTATCCTTTTAGATGACATCTCCTCAAAGAATGGTTTGATCCTTCACACATCAGGAGTAGACCGAGGTCAGCCCTTCTATGGCCTATCAAGGGTGACTCTCCATAGAGCAGGGGTCTCCAACCTGTGGACTTCAACTCTCAGAATTCCTCAGCCAGCATGTTCTGAGACTTCAATTCTGGGAGTTGAAGTCCACAAGTCATAAAAGGGCCAAGTTTGAAGACCCCTGCCATAGAGAGACTGACTTCCACTCAGGCCTCAAAATAATATTTTGAATAAATAATTTTTTTGCACAGAAACAATTTTCTGGATTGTCTATGTTTGCTGAAAAAAAAATAAAATAAAACCTGAAAAATTCACACTGGATGCAAATGGAATATAGCTAAAGATGCTTGAAGTTACAGTAGAGGCAGTAGAAAATGGCATCTGTCTGAAATGAAGTGATGCTGACGTATTACAACAATGAATTATTAATTAAACTGTTTATTAAAAGTCAGCAAACCTTACACATAGCAATATGGCATCTATTTGTGTTCAAAGACCGTAAATTACTTTTCCCCCCCGCCAATTGAAAGGAAATAGATTTTTTTACAGTAATGCCTGTTTCATTCTTCGAAAAACTAAATAGAGTCTTAAAATAATACGAGGTACATTATTTTTATAGGCAGTGGTAACAGATTTGCACTTTTAATTTGACTGTGTTAAATGTTATGGAAGAGGGAGGTCACAATAGGTCGAACTGGCTTTATTGTTTTCCTAATACATTTAAAAGGAGACAATCAAGTCATTCCAATTTGTGTGATAATAACACCCTCATCGGGGCGGCCTAGAACCAAGGAAACAGCTTAATTCATTCATCTTTTGACTGAATTATATTACATGCATTACCATGCATTAGGTCTCTAAGTAAATATGCCATCCATTGAATGTTGCTTGAGCAATGCTGCTTTCTGGCATTATACAGGTATTCCTGCCCTTGTGTTTGGGAAGCCATTTTTCAAAGTGGCTTAATAATTGTGACCAAAAAAAAAAAACCAGTCCATGACTATTGTGTTGTCTTCACATATACACAAGTTCCTTATGATATTTGTATAACAAAAATGATTTAAAAGCCTATAAATTAAAATATTATTTTTATCTATAAAGATGAAGTAGGTTCCATAGAAAGGTTAACCTTGAGAAGATGATTTTTTGAATACTACTTGCTGTACTCTAATCTGTAAGGAAACATACATAGACCAGTGCACCTGATGATCATCTAATTGAGTGGAAACAGATAAGATGGTGATTCTTCAGCTACAATTTCTGAAAACCACGAACAGTTATATTACTTGGTAGTATAATTGGCTATTTCAATTATTTGCAATATTTTCCTCATATTTCCATACACCACGAACAATTTGTTGGTTTTTAATAAGCCATTGAAATGAGGCAGCATGTGTTAATTATCTGAGTCTTGTGTGAATTCACATTAACAGGATATATCAGGTCTTGGATGGTTACTATTAAATGTCAGACTGATCTATAATAAAGCCTCAGTGATCCAATCTTGTTCTGAAAAAAAAAAAAGGCTACCTGGTATACATGATTCAGAACTGGGGGGAGAAGCTTAAGAGGAATGATACGTCCTTGTTTTGGAGTTTATTTGAGTGTTACTGATTACTAAAGGATTCCAACTCTGCTGTCATTATCAAATTCAGGGTTTTTTTTAGGTCTTTCATAGTAAGACCTGCGTAGAGATTCTGGTTTAACAATGCAAATCTCGCTTGAAGTAGGGTAGGTTGTCATTTTTCTCAAGTAGACATGACTAAGTTTGGACTTGCCATGAGTTTTCCTTTGGGAAAAAAAAAGAAATGATTTGAATGATTCAGTTCAAACCATTCTCCAAACCATCCTATTTTGGACATTAAACACAGTGTTAAAATTCTACATTTTCCTAACAGGGATGTAGCTTTCTTGCTCCCAAGTAATACCATTATTTAGTTTTTCATGTTACTTCTTGTTTTAATGTTTTAACTGACAACTTCCTCACAAATACATGTGATAATATCTGGGGCATAGCAGACAGGAAGTTCTCCAAAGTTGACCATTTATGGGAATATGTTAACACTGTGAATTTCTAGAATGTGAAATGTTTATATAGAGATAAATATTCACCAAATATATACTCAACAATATTATTGCAATTTACCCAATTAAGAAGATAGAGCTGAACATAGAACATTGGGCTGAAATTCAGATTATCTCTGCAGTCCTTAGTGGTCTCTGAGCTTGGTTGTTTTCTTACAGATATTTTATTACCCAACTAGATAACACCATCAGTGCTAGAAGGGAATGGGGTTTGCTCTCATTTTATATACTAGTGGCTTGCCCTGTCAGTTTTGGCAGGAGTGGTCTTAATGATTCTTGGATTAGCCTGTTGTTTACTTGTTTGAGTTGGTAGTTTTTTTTTATTATCTTTCAAAAAAAACAAGACAAAAAGAACATTTTTATTTATTTATGTATTTATTTTCCACTTTTGTTATTTTTATAAATAACTCAAAGCAGTGAACATATCTAATATTCCTTTATCTTTCTATTTTCTAACAATAACAACCTTGTGAGGTAAGTTGGGCTGAGGCAGAGCGGCTGACCAGTTTTCATTTCTAAGGAGGACTAGAACTCAGAGCTTCCTGGTTTCTGGCCTGGTGTCTTAACCACTAGGCCAAACTGGCTGTATTTGAGTATTTGAAAGATCTTTGCCCCTATTTTAGCTTTAAAATGGAAATGCTTTGCTTATTGTAATAAACTGAAGTGTATAAAAAACTGCTATGAAGTATTATTTTCACACACATAACAAATGTTCTGCAGAATGTTTTTTTCTGAAACTTTTTGCTTGCAATTTAAGCTTCCAGCAAACAGAAGGTATTAAAATAAATTAATTTTAAAAATAAATTTAAAAAAAAAATCAGACAAAAAATCCAAGCTCTGTTCTCCTCCACAGCTCCTTCAGAAACATTTTCTTAACTGTATATTTCCATTCTAGGAGCGTATTTTTGAAAATAAATATATATGAGTGTGTTATACAAACTGATTAATTTCATTTGACTTCCTTTGTTGTGTCACCTACAGCTAAACTTTCATGAAAATCACAGTATTCAAAGTTGGAAGGGAGAGGAACCCAACAACCAAATAAAAACCAAACACTGTTTTGAACGTCTAGCATGAAATCTTTGCAGATTCCTCTTCTGTAGCTAATACCATATGTTCTGCGGAAGAAGAGCTGTGCAATAAGCTATAGATAGACTGTCAGCTTGAAATTTTCCACTGCCGTTGATTTCTATCCTATGAATGTTACATAAAAGTACCTTTTGTGCATTGAGATTACATAACACTCAAGTCGCCGTGGTCACTTAACTGCTCCAAAGTCCCATTTAGAGATTAAAGGGAAAGCAATTGCATTACCTGGTTTAGCACATTGGGCTGAATCAGTAATTTCCTATCTTGTTAAATACTGGATTCGTGGCTTTTGCTAGAAGTGAAAATGCATGCAATGTAAAAATATGCTGGAAAAAACAGTTGTAAGACATATAATTAAGCCTGGGTGTTGCATGGCTTTTGTATGCGACAGTGGCAGGTTTCTGAAAAAAAAAAACAAGATCAGCTGTCATTTGCACATAGTTTATCTTTTTAGGATTTGGGGCAAGCAGTGCATTCTAAACTTCAGGAGAGAGTTGAGAAATTTTGACTGAATAATTTATTTATTGCAAACGTTAGAACAGTCCTACCTGTTCTAACATTGCAAACGTTAGAACAGTCCTACCTGGCTGCAAAATTATTTAATATCCATGTGGTCCAATGACAATTATTGACCAGATTAAAGCAGGTAATTCTCCTATGCTATTTTTTTTTTTATAAATCGACAAAAGCTCCCTAAGATTCTCTTCCTTATTAGAATTAGGTTTGAATTGAGAACATTTTTGTGTGCAGTTCCTTCGTGTAATCCTGAACAGAATATATGTTGGGTCTATGTAATATGCTAAGACATAATCTAAAGTATTGGTAGTCTCACTGTGATTTATTGCACTGGGAGAACTAGGCTGATGAATCACCAGTCAACTTCCTTCCCTTATTTCCATTCAGCATCACAACCCATCATGGACTTAACGAAATGAACTCTTTGGAGAGAAGGGAATGAAAAAAATCCATTAAACATGGTGCTTTCTGGTGGACTAGCATCAACACATTGGGCTACACATTTGCTTCACGCAAGAAAGGATGCCACACCTTAAATCAGTCTATTGAAAAGGCAAGAAAGCAAAGCAAATCCATTGTAGAGGAGACTACTGCCTACCTAACTTTTAAGTGTACCATCAACAACAACTTTTGGTGTGGGGAAAACTGCATGAGGCAGTTAAAAGTGGGGCATAGGTCCCCAGTGGGTGTTTATCTACTTCTTCATTACAAAATCTATGATTGATAGGGGATATACCTGAAATTACAGTGTTGTGCTAGAGAACTTCACCAAATACTGGCTCATTGGACACAGTTTAAGAAAGAGCTATAGAACATAACTCAGCCAGAGAATAACAGAAGATAAACAGCCTGGATATTTGGCTATTGTGATGTAAGAAATACACCCCTTTGTGTATTGTAGGAAGCAAATGTTACTCATTCCACCTCTTCAGATTTTCTCAGAAATTGATGAATATCTGTGCGAACAAAAGTGAGAATAGCATTATATCAAATCATTTGATTGAACTGATTGGCAGATAATCAAATGTCTCTTTTTCTCATCTATCTATACTATTTGAGACGAGGCCAGAAGAATTCTTATGTAAGTAAATATGACTAGGATTGCCCCCTATTGACTGATTAGGCAATAATGAGTGTGAAGTAAATGAATTTTGTATGGCATACTATGAATTAATTAGAAAATTAGTTTAGCAGCTGTCATGGAATTAGATTTACAGTTGGGGAAGGGGGCTTGGAAGATATACATAGACATACTAAAAATGTCAAGGATTTTTTTTGTCACCTATCTGGATAAATAGCCTTTCCCTTCATTCACCATAAAGGTTTGTCCTTTATATATGAATACCACAATGTCTGCCATCACCTCCATCACAGTCATGATATTCTAAAAAACAGTATCCTGCTAGATATTTTGGATTGAAGATTTCTATAGACTTCTATAAGCAGTAAAACGTTCTAATTCCTTTCTCTTTCCTATATTTTATCCAACAGCAACTAATATTCAACTGGGTACTCAACATCCTTAAGAACTCTGTGGAATGCCTGTCTGACTAGGAATTCTGAAAATTATAATCCTGACACTTTGGGATGATGTCTGATTGTGGGAGATGGTCTACATCATAAGCCATCAATAATGGGAATAATACATATATTATGGAATGTTTTAAGGTTAAAGTCGTCTTTCATTTACTTATACTGTAGGAAAAAATTCTGGAGAACTTTTTGGTAATGTCCTAAACTCCTAAAAAAAAACTAAAAGTATAATCCATCTACAATAAGAAGTGTAAAACAAATGAACTCACTTCAGTCTATAAAAATTTGAAATTTGTGGTATATTTGACAGCTGATTAAATTCTAAATCATCTTGAAAAGTTAGGCATAATGCTTATACAATTAATTGATAGAAGAAAATAATCATAATTATTTCAAAAAGAAGGTGAACTAGCTTGCTTAAAAATAAGTAATTGAGGATATGATGATTTACAGTGGGTCTAGATTTCTATGCTGTTGACTTCAGTGGCTCTGAACATCTTATTATAGTACATAAATGCATATTTGCTGAGATATCTTCTATCCGCTGGAATACCTGTTGGTTAACTATTTTACAGAGTTGTTATGCTGTGAATATAACAGATGGTAAAGGAGAAGGAAAAGAAAAGGAAAAATTGAATGGAATAAACACTTCATTTTCTTAATTTGGAGACAGAGATGATTTTTGAAAAGCACACAAGAAAAGATAGGTTAGAGAAGGAAAGTAGTGATAATATTCTAACAGCTCTCTATAAAGCATAGCATAGTATAGCATAATATTCTGAATAAGGAATGTTATATCTTTATTCTGTTAGTGCTGAAGGTAAGGCATGCAACTAGACTTTCTCATCTGGGATTCTACAGAAAGATCATTAGGGTTTCTGCAAAAGATAGTGATTAAAAAATAAACATTGCTGTTTGAACTTCACACACTGTAATCCTAATGCCCTCAGAAGTGGGAATTATTTATGTACTGCAAGTCAGAGTTGCTATTGTAAACATTGTACAATGTGGATTGTGTAGATTGTAAGTAAATTTTATTATGAGGTTTTCTCATTTGTGTCTGTGTGTTTTTTAATGCAGGGGTTCCCTGAAACCGGAAAGGGTTTTTCCAGGATAACAAGGTTGAGAAAGGTTGCATTAACCTTTACTAATGTGAATGCTCTTCTATGTATAGCAGAAATAACTCTAGAGGTAATTGGGAAGTATGGGAGAACTATGGAAGAGCTCCTTGAGGCAGCAAGATGGAATTTAGATCTGTTTATTCATTCTGTTTATTCAGCTCAAGGAATCTCTGTTGCTTGTGTGGTTTTGTTTATTCCAAGTAATATTACAAACACGGCAGTAAGCCCATATTTCTCTCCTTTCGCTTTGTTACTAAATGTTTATTTCTATAAGGAGGAAAGCACCAAGAAATTAACTCTGTGGAGACTTAACAGTTTGTTCAGATTCCAAGACTGAATTATTAATAAGACAAACTCTTCTGAGACTCTTACTTAATGACGGTCCAGTGTACCAGATCACTTTTAAATTAGCACAGTGCTAAAAGATTTGCGGAAACAAAGGGAAATATTGAAAGACTTGACTGAATTTGAAAAACTTGCAATGTGAAAATCAGAACACTTGCTGGGCTTCATCTACAGGTATTCCTTGACTTACAACCGTTTGTTTAGTGACCGTTGGAAGTTACGACATTGAAAAAAGTGACCTATAACCATTTTTCAGTTATGACCATTGCAGCATCCCCAGGGTCACATGATCAAAATTCATGTTTGGTAACTGACTCATATTTATGATGGTTGCAGTATCCCAGGATTATGTGATCACATTTTTTGACCTTCTGACCCAGTTAGGGCCCACAGAGTTGGCCTTCTCCAGGTCCCGTCAGCCAGACAGTGTCGCCTGGCGGGGCCTAGGGGAAGAGCCTTCTCTGTTGCGGCCCCGGCCCTCTGGAATCAACTCCCCCCGGAGATCCGTATTGCCCCCACCCTCTCTGCCTTTCGCAAACTGCTGAAGACACATCTTTGCCGACAGGCCTGGGGCAGTTAACATCTTGCCCCTAGCCAGTGTATGTTTGCTTGCATGTTTGTTTGAATGACTGGTTTTCTTAATTAAGGGGTTTTTTAATAACATATTTGAATGTTAGATTTCTATCTATGTTGTGAGCCGCCCTGCGTTCCTGGAATAGGGCGGCATAGAAATCCAATAAACCATAAACCAAACCATAAGGTCAATGGGGAAGCCAGATTCACTTAATAACTGTGTTAAGTTAATAACAGCTGCGGTGATTCACTTAATAACTGTGCCAAGAATGGTTGTAAAATGAGGAAAAGTTCACTTAATAACTGTCTCACTTAGCAACAGAAATTCTGGACTCCATTGTGGTTGTAAGTCGAGAACTACTTGTGTACATTGCTGATGAAGTATGAGTCAGAATTGGAACATGATTAAATGGGTTTAGAATCTAATGCAGTAATATAGGTGTAACAACGTGAATTTCAGTGGAAAAAGAATATTAAATTTATTCTGAATATTATACTAATAAAAGGATTAGCATAAACTGTCTCATGATTGCTCCAGTTCTGATCACTGCACACGAACAATTTATTTTCTAAAAATGGCTGAAAATGTAAAAAATAGATTGGGTCATTTCTTCACATGTGGTGGCAATACTGTAATCAGGCCTGCAGAACTGGTAACGGGGAAAGGGCCCCATCAATAAATTAGAAATGATCATAGGATGGAAAGGAATACCTTCAGCCCCAATTAGCCAGCAAAGCAGCAGCAATGTTGAAGCTGGTGGCATCAATGAAGTGTTGAAGGCTCTTGGGAGCTTGTCTTTTGGGTGGTGATAGCAACAGATCTTTCCTGGTGGCAGCTTCATTTCATAGTGCTGTATTTATTGCATTTTTTAGAAATAATGGCAGGCTGCACAAGCTTCTTGGGGGTTCCATGTAGCCTGTTGGTCATATATTGTGAAGACTCACAGTAATGTTCAACAATTCTGAAAAAAATGATTTACACTAGACTAGAAGAAAAAGCTGAATTTCCATTTCAAACTGAAATATTCTTATTATAGTTTGCTAAACCCTATATCTCCTCAAAGTATACTGAAATAGGTTTATATATGCTAACTGATACAAGAATATTGCTTTTTTCCCCCGAAGATTTTTTTTTTATCCTCTAACTGGAAGAATGGCTCACTAAGTTATAGGTGTATGCTTCATTGTCTAGAATAGCGTTGTACCTTAAAAATATACATCACATATTCAGTTCAAAGTAGAAACTAATCCTGGAGCATAATTTAATATATGAATTTGTACTACATTCAAAATTTGGATGCCTCCATGCTTAAATTTTACAATTTAATTTTACAGGATACCTAAAATAGAACAGATTTTTAGTAATATGGGTTGAATTTATCATAGCTTTCAATTTTACTTGATTTTTATTGTGCTGATCATGTTTCTTAATATTCATTCTTAGTTTGAAGCTTAACAGTGATTTTAATCTGATTAAATGACGTAATTCTGATTATAATTATGCAACAGAAGAGTGACAGAAGGAAAATGGTCTTATTCCAAAGGAAAGTAAACTTATTTCCCCGAATCAGCTGGGACAGTGATTGTAGAAGAAGAGGCTGAGCTGAAAGGTGGAATTAAATGTGTCATCAGTCTAGGGTCACAGCCTCCCCATTAATTCCATGGACCTAGTGACAATTTGGCTTTCATCATTAGTTGGCTAGATTTTTGCCACAGAGGTAGAAATAATAAACTCTTCTGTGCTTTGAACTCAAGAAATGCTCCAGGTTATTTGTGCCTGACAGCGATTCATCCAAAAAGCCAATCATAGCAGTATTTCAGGTGACTGTTACTTGAGCTGCTTTAGGGGAACATCCAAATAGAATGTAGAAGCACATTTAGAATAGTGTAGGACACCTGCAACAAAACTCTGAGGATTTGGACTGAATGATTTCAAAATGTGAACAATCAGATTATTCATAACATTGTGCACCAAATATTAGTAGCCTGAACACTCCAGAACTGAAAACTTTAATTGCTGCCAGGAATATATGTTTTATAAAATATTTATTTTATAATATTTCTGCTCATTTGAATTAGAAACTCTATGCAATCCAAAAATCCAACATAAACACCCCAAATATCATAGTTTTCCATTCTCTAACTTTCAGTGATTAGGGACCAATCACTCATGTAAAAATGATTATTCTGTCCCAATAAACTGTTCCTACTTTTGTCTCTCTGCATTTATCTCTATAGCACGAGGCTTCCAGATCACTCAGACTGTAGATATTACAGGCTTTATCTCTGAAGGTGAAGAGTAAAATCTGAAGAGAGAAGTGACATGTTTGCTCAGTCACAGAATGTTCATTTATTGGCAGGTTTATGGTTGCACTGAAACATTTTCTTCCAGTCCTTCAGATTGCAGTACTACCTTCACTGAGGGACAATCGAGGAAAATCAAGTGACTGGTGGTTTCCCTGTCTTTGTTTCTCCTCTGCCTGAATGTCATTAGCTGGCAGGAAAAACACTCTTTCTGTATTATGGGATGAAGAGGAGATAATTTCGACGGACGCTTAAACCAGTGGTTTTAGCCATCTCTCAAAACTTTATCTGGATCCAAGCAAATGTTTTGTGTGAATTTGCTTTAAAGAACTCCCCCCTGTTTGAATCTCCTGTTATAAGCTGATAATTGAGCACCTTTTGGACAGTACTTAGCACTATTCCAGAACAATAATATTTATTTATATCCTACCTTTATTTTTTTAATAAATACCTCAAAGTGGTGAATATACCTAATGCTCCTTCCTCCTCCTATTTTTGTGAGGTGAGTTGATTTAGAGAGAATGAGTGGCCCAAAGTCATCCGGCTGGCTTTCATGCCTAAGGCAGGACTAGAACTCACAGTCTCCCACATTTCAGCGATAGGATTCATATATGTGAACAACCTGTTCCCTGTGTGGATGCCACTTCTGGAAGTCCATTCTGAGTTTGGGCAACAAAAAAATTAGCTATTGGTTCAGCTGAAGTGATGCGAACAGGCTGAATCCCACCACTGCCACATTTTAGTCTAGTGCCTTAACTAACATGTTTTCCTGAAAATAAGACCCACCCAGAAAATAAGCCCTAGCCTGACATTTTAGCATGTGCCTAATATAGGCCCTACCCTAAAAATAAGCCTGGGGGTGAGCGTGGCCAGCACAGGAGGTGACGAGCGTGCAGGGGCTGACAGTGTCCGGCAGCAGCCACAACCCATGCAGCACAGATAAGTCCAAGCACTGTGACCACCAGGCCAGCTCTCCAAACCGAAGCGTCGGGGGGGGGGAGAGGCAGGCAATCCGGACACGCCGCCCACTCCATCCCACCACCTTTTAGGCACTGGCAGCAGGCAGAGGCAGAGGTATGGGGGGGAGGCAGGCAATCCGGACATATCACCCACTCCATCCCATTGCCTGCCTCTCTGTCTCTGCCTGTTGTTTAGACAGGTAACCAACTCACCTGCACTGCGCAGGCTGCATTGTCCCAGACTGTGCCAGCTGGTGGGCTGCGGCTGATGCCTGACATTGTCGCCCCCCCAAGCGCTCACTGCCTCTTGTGCATGTGCCAGGGGGTGGGGCGCTTGGCTGGGCTGATCATCCTGATACCGTGTTTTCCCCCAAAATAAGCCCTGCATCTTTTGGAGCCCAAAATAATATAAGACCGGGTCTTATTTTCGGGGAAACATGGTACTATACCAAACTGGTGAATAATGCCATGTTCATTTTACCTTTTAATTATCTCCAATCTGAAACAAACAAACAAACAAAAGAAGCAGTAGTTATTTTTCTTCTAAACCAAACAATCTGTTTCCTCTTTCCCACAAAAGGAAGGAAATTGTTTGGGAGAGTAAATATTACCTGCTCAGTAAAAATAAAAATTTGGCTTCAATTTTTCACTCTGTACCACAAAGAAAACTGCTATGTCTTGCTCTTTCCTTTCAATTCGTATCTCTGGCTTGGAATAAACTTTTGGGGTATTGGACCAGTTTTGCTTTTGGCTAGCTCAAGAATACTTGGATGGCTAGAGATCATTAGGGGGAAACAGTGGATGCAAACAAGGTGGATGTAGGCTTGCATGAGTCCATTCAACACTTTCTATGACTCCAAATCCACAAAGTAGGTGGAAGCTTTTTAATAAACTAGGAAAGGCCTTCATCTCCTGCTTTATTTGGTAGCCCATATCTAACTTGTGAATGACACATATAAAACCAGCTAGCACAACTGCACAATGTGGTGGGAGAGTTTCTTCCTACCTCACCTTAGTTCCAAAACAGCACTAATTACCATATTTAAAAGGGCTGAATGTGTAGTTCGCATTTAATGGAGAGCCATTCAATAATGCATGCAATAGCTGACTATTGAATAAAGTTAATTTATCCCTATAGCTCTGAACCACAAGCAATAATTGGGAGTACATGCTGAAAAAACTGATTACAAATAGAAGCTGAAATAGAAGAGTTTTTGTTTCCCTTTAAATCTAAATTGAATACTTCCAGGTTCTTGGTGGAAATCAGGGTGATGAATCTCTTACTTCAAGTGTTTTGCCTAGATGAGATTTACCATAAAGGGAGCATCTTATAATCTAGAAGAGAATTCACTGGCATCTTATTGGTTCCTTCTCACTTTATCAGAGGAAGTGCTTGTGGCCTTTACATAGCTGGAAAGATACTCTGAGAATCATTCACCCATGGTGTAGTATCAGTAGTGGAATTCAAATATGTGAAGAACCGGTTCTCTGTGTGGATGCCACTTCCAGAAGTCCATTCTGGGCCTGGGCAACAAAGAATTAGCTACCAGTTCTGCCGAAATGGTGCGAACCGGCTGAATCCCACCACTGTGTGGTATACTAGGTGAGTTTGATGGATCAAAATAGACTGGTGGCATCAAACAATGAAAAATGCTGGAATACTCATAATTATTAGAATAATGTTATCCATCATAGAAAGGACATATGTTGCAGAAGAGAAGTGAGTTTGTGATAGCAAAAAAATCAGGAAGAATTTGGTAGCATTGAACTTAATCATTCTGATATAGACTGGACACTGAACACATGAAGGCTCTATTTCCATGTTAGATTCAGTGGGCAATTCTTCCTTTTGAGTAGCCAGGAGTCAACAGTGACTTGAAGGCTACAAGGATATTGGTAGTCTTTTATATATGAGTGAAGTTCTGTAAGCTTTTGTAAAGTATTATAAAATTAGGGCTGCACGGTGCTTGTAGCCATTTTAAAGCATATTGCATGGTCAATGATTTCTAAAGTAAGTTCTCCCCTCAAAAGAAAAGGTTATTGGTATCACTGGTCATGCAACTTCATCTCTGGAGTAGAACAGAGAACTGCAGTGTTAACAATTTCTTACATTCACTATTTCAGCACAGCATTTCAGCACCTAAGATCTTTGCTACAGTGGCTACATCTAGCACATTTCAGCTATGACCAAATCTACAGCCCCTTCTAAAGTGAAATCTGTTTTCCTCTGTGACTTATGGGATAAAGCCTCATCCAAAATGCCCACAATCAGTCTGTCCCTGACAATTTCATTGCTGTTGACTCACCGTCATCTGCTTCCTTATAGAGTCAGCAAATTCCCCTGCTTCTGTCTTTGATAAAAACAAGCCTCCTCATGGATCAAGTTTTTCTTGGGCACAAAAGATTTCCCTAGGTAAGGAGGCAATCATTCTTATCTGCAGTAGATCAAAGAGAACAGATTGGAAATTGTGTCCTGCTTCTGGTCCCAGGGCAAAAGTGAGAACATATACAGGTTTTCTTCTTCTGCCTTCAGTTCGTTGGCTGTTCTATATGGGTGGGTTGGCACCACTGCTTTTAATCAAACTATCCAGCAACCTTGCTAAGTCGGGCCCTCAGATGGGGAAAATGTTGTTGTATGGTACTAGGTTCCCAAGTGTGGGAATTCAGGCTTTAAATGAAAGCCTTACAGTACTTATATTTGGAGTGTGCAAAGCAGGTGTGAGCTGTGAAGTCTAGGAATCAAGTTCATAGAGATTGTTTACTAAGTAACAAAAGATTTCTCTCATAACAATTGTCTGATGCTTAATTGGGGAATGTGATTAGTATTGTCAGGGGGAAGGGGAGTTTCTATACTTTTAATTTACTGTTCTGGTGCCAATTTCACCAGAGCTGGTTTTCTATTCATCTATGCCAGCGGTTCTCAACCTTTTGCAGCCCACGACCCCGACCTGCGCTGCGCATGCGCGGTGGACGGCCCACATGCGCGACGCGACAGCCCGCACCACGCATGCGCAGCACGCGCGACGACCCGCATCGCGCATGCGCGGTGCGACGGTCCGCATGTGCTGGCGCAACAGCCTGCATCACGCATGTGCAGTGCGCGCGCGACGGTCCACATCGTGCATGCGCGGCCGACGACCTGCATCACGCATGCGCAGCGCGTGCACGACGGTCTGCATTGTGCATGCATGGCGCGACGACCTGCATTGCACATGCACGGCACGCGCGTGACGGCCGCATTGCGCATGCGCGGTGCGGCGGTCCGCATTGTGCATGCGCGGCGCACGCGACAGCCTACATCGCGCATACGCGGTGTGACGGCCCGCATCGCACATGCGCGGCGCGACAGCCCGCATCACGCATGCACGGCGCGACGGCTTGCATCGTGCATGCGCGGCATGACGGCCCGCACCACACATGCGCAGCACGATGGCCCGCATCGCGCATGCACGGTGCTACCCCACGCATGTGCGGTGCTGTCCCCTGTGTCGGCCAAGGGGAAAAGGGGGGAAAAATGGCAGACTGTGGTGTTTGGCGACCCCCGTGAAATGGTCGTTCGACCCCAAATGGGGTCGCGACCCATAGGTTGAGAACCGCTGATCTATGCTAATATGGTGTGCTCAATAAAGTTTTGCATTAGAGATTGGAATGTCTCAACTGTGCTTACTTCATTGGGATCATCATTTGGAACCTTGATAGCTTCTTCATAACTGTCTTAACATTCTGACTAAGAAAATGCATAGTTTAAATCCACTGTAAACTAAAAGAAATCCAAAAGGGAATGGTGATGCTCTGGGAAGCCCATTCTATGCATATATATGATTTTATTTATTTCTTTGTTAAATTTACTTGCTCCCTATCTCATCATGGGCCTACTCCAGGTGGTTTATGACAAAAAAAGGAAGAAAAGGAAAGGAAAGCAAATAGAACAGAAGAAAAATAATAGCACAATAAAATAAACAATGACAAAGGATCACAAGGAGAATAAATACATCAATATGGTCATCGAAAAGATGGACAGGTAAAAAGCAGAGAGCAAGTATGTGTGTGGGGGAAGTCTGCTATCAGTCTAGAAGCCACCTCCAGATTTTCTCACAGTGATGCTACAAAGTTTGAAAAAGACATAAGACCTACACATGGTTGCTATCTGTTTTGCTCCACCTTCTCAGTTCTCCTTCCTATTATGTTTGGTAGAAAAGTCACCCAGTTGTATGAATGATAGCTCATTTTTTTTCTCATACTCAGAACTCTTGTAAATACACACACAGACTCACACACATAGACAGAAATCATTCCAGCATGAGTCATCAGAACCACATTATCATTTTAATTAATTCTGGCCATTCTGACATTAGATGTTGCTTCTTCAACACCAGGGCTCATATCTCCTGCTGAGATCTGTTTTCTGTATTTAAACAGCAAATTTGGTTATCTTAGCAAAGTGTTACCTATGTTATACATTTCAATCACTGCAAAAAAAAAGTGTTTTGAACCTTTCATCCCCAGTGCACATAATACTAGTTGTAACTAACTATATGCCATTAATATTTATATAATATACACTGTACCTGGCTTTTTGACTTTGAAATGATTATCTAAATCAGTATCACACTCTGCAAAGCAAATCCTGAAAATATAAAATGTCTGTGTTTTACATATATGCTACAATATGCAACAATAATAACAATATTAAATGTATATGCCACCCAGCCCCCAGTGGCTCTGGGTGGTTATGTAGCATTATTATGTAGTATTTTTTTCTTTCTTTCTACACTTCATCCTAAATTTGAATAATAGGGCAACAATATTTCCTCTTTATCCCTATAATAAAATGCCTGCCAAAGTTAAAACTGAAATATTTTGTCAACCTTTAGAGCACTTTTCAAAGGTGCAGATCACTGTTATTGAAAAAAACTTTGTAAATGTTTTCCTTTGGGACCTATGGAAGCTGTAGACCACTGAATTGTAAATGGGGGACAAGTAAGAACCACAATCCAGCCATGAATGTTTCTCAGAAACTTTCCTTTGAAAGATTTCATAACAAATGTTTCATTTAAGAAATTGGATGGAATCTGGATTTAAGCAATGCAGGGCAATCTCTTGTTAAAATGGTGCCTTTTTAGCTAGCTCAGAGTAACCTTAGCTTATCAGGGAGGCACCAGAGTTGGGGAAAGCTATCGTGGAAATATACATCTAAACACATACACACAAACCTATTTTATCATTATCACAGAGAACACAGCTGAATTGCTGCTCCATAGCTATTAAATAATAAAAAGAATAATAAAAAGAATACAGTACATCTATAACTTCTAGCAGTATCCTAGCTGCAGTGTTTGGCAATTTATACTCAAGATTTTCTGTCCATTTGTCATGAAGACTGTATACCTTTGGGAGAGCTTTCACCCCTGTGCCTGTTTCCTGCCTGTTGTTTTGTTTGGTTTTTAATCTTCAAGGATTTGTCTGGTCTGGCTTCTCCTTTTTGCATAAGTATATTGCTTAAAGTTGAGCTCATTTACTTAGTCAGCTCAACAAATGCCAAATATTGTTCTCTTGCAGGATGTTCTTCCTGGAATTCCACAGTGCACCAAAAAAGACGGTCAGTGGGAAAATGAAGATAAGGTCAACTTTCCCTCAGGAGTGCAGAGGACAAGAAGTAGGCTAACAATGGATTGAGACTTCCTGAAAGCACAGTAATTTTATCCCATGTTTGGGATCCACAGTTTACTATCCTCTTTACTCCATGCCTGATGTCCAAGTGGAGAAAGTGGAGAAAGCACTGGTTGCTAAAATGGCCCTCAAAGCTATGATAATGTTGGACTGTGGCATAAAAGGAACAAACTCTACATTGCCGTATCTCTGAAGTAGAATCTAACGACAAGCAGCTTTTGTGTGTGTGTGTGTGTGTGTGTGTGTGTGTGTGTGTGTGTGTGTGTGTGAGAGAGAGAGAGAGAGAGAGAGAGAGAGAGAGAGAGAGAGAGAGAGAGAGAGAGAGAGAGAGAGAGAGAGAGAGAGAGAGAGAGTGAAACACATGAGCAAAGCTTGGTTAATGCCATTTTATTTGGCTGGAGAAATGGGAAAAGTCTCAGAAAAGAACTCTTCAAAGAAGTCTGCTTACCCAATTTCCAGACAACGCGAAGGGAATACATAATTTTAAAAGGCCCAACAGATCTTTCCACCTCCTTTTATGAAAAGTTCCAGATCGCATGAATCAGTTTTCTTGATAGCACAATATATGGAAAAAAAAAATAAAATAAAAATAAAAGTAAAATGAAACAAAACATAGAAGTTTTCTCTTGAATAGTTACAGGAAATTAGTTAAATTATGATTTCATTCTTCAGGTTTTAAGCTTAACAACTGAGCACATTGCTTGCTTTCTCAGAAATAAGTTAAACAAATGTCAAAAGGATTAAACCTGAGTAAATATACACAGATATGCAGACTTTAGAGGAGATCATGTTAACATCTTTTAAATTCTATTTAGAGAAGTAGTACATGATATTTAAGGGTGCAGTTCCTATGTATGTCTTTGAATAAAGTAATACTATATACATCAACTCAAAAAGTTAAGTTCAATGGGTCTTACTCTCTAGTATGGGCTGGCTGATTCCAGCCTAAATTTCTCTAATGGTATTGAAAATGGCAATATTTAAAAGTGTTTTTAATTTTGATTGAATTATGCTTTCTTTGTGCGTTCAAAGCAATGCAAACTATGAAGATACCACATTTTCTATTACCCTTCTGTCATTATCTATGGTTATTATTTAGCATAATTTCTTACTTTTATAATGTTTTATTATTCATCTTTCATATTTCACAAGTATTGTACCCAGTGCTTTTTTTGTAAAAAGAAAAAAAAAAAGATGCCGAAACTCACATACAGCTCCGGCTCCAGTCAAAAGCCCTTTACGGAGCTGGGGGGGGGGAGAAACCGCTTTAGGGAGCTTCCGAGGTGCAGATCACATGAGCAGCATCAGCTGATGGATGCCATTGCTGCAGCTTTTGAGAGGGCGCTTGTTCGGAGCCGGCATGTCTTCTGCCACCTTGTCCTCCAGAGCTTCTGATGACACAGAGGCTTCCTCCGGAGCCAGAGTGACCAAGGCAGTGGCAGCACTGCTGCTTTGGGAGTGCGCCTGGCAGTGCTTTTTTTGTAAAACAAAAACAAAAACAAAAAAAGGTGCTGGAACTCACACATGTCATACAACCCGCCTTGCCTACCCTACAAGGTTCCATCAAAAAAAGGTGCTGGAACTCCGTTCTGGGCGTTCTATGACCAAAAAGAGCCCTGGCGCCTGGTCCCTCAAAGAGATTCACTCCAAGAGTCAGTCCTGGTCCCTGATGGCCAACATGGGGATGAGGACAGGCGGCAGCGGCAGGGGGAGCCCCATGAACCAAGGCAGAGAAGAGGGTCTGCTTTCAGGGATGTGGAAGTGTTTCCGGGTAGACCTTCGATTCCCCCTATTTCCCCGGGCAGCTTCCTTTCACTGAGCCAGAGCTTTACTCATGCTGGCACCTTAGAAGGAGCTGGTTCTTCCATTCAAGAAAAGGTGCCAGAATGCTGTTCCGTGCATTCTATGATAAAAAAAAAACACTGACTGTAATTTCTAAATAGAATAAAACAATAGTAATATGACTGAAGACCTGAACACTTTTATTTTTCCTTATTGTATTTCTTAGATTTATATCCTGCATTTCCTTCAGAAATACTGGAAAGATTATATTAGAATCCCTCTAATTTATTCCCCCCAACAATCCAGTGAGGTAGGTTCAACTGAGGTAGACTGACTGACCTAAAGTCATCTAGCAGATTTCCAATCTTGAGGGTGGTCTTAGTACATTTTAATGATTAGGCTGCATTTTGTCTCCATTTTAAATTCTTAACCTGTATTAATTGGATCTTTACAACAATGTTGTAAGTTAAGTCAGTGCATAACTACACAAATAAAGATGCTGTTAAGAAAATTGTGTTGTGGCTCTGTAATGTCAGAGATCTTCTCATCTACCATTAAATCCACTGCTAGGTGTTTGCTGTAGATCTCCTCGTCAACCCATGGTTTCTTGTGTGTTAGAATAGTAAGGATCTCACCCCACAAACCTTTTGCATATGGGGAAACTAAGGCTGAAAATTTACTTGATTAAAGCTGCTTCAAGTTGGTAGTGCGGATCAAAAGATACAGTGTATCTTTTCCCTCTGCAGTCAAAGGGGAGAAATGAAAGAAGCAACAAAGAAAAGTAAGACTAAGTCTAGAACCACCATGAAATGCCCTGTGGAGGAAGTGCGGGTCCACAATCAAAATTTCAGTTGGAATCATCCAGAGCAAATTCAGATCAATCAGTGAAACCTCATTCAGTATTATGTTTAACATGCATTATTCCAGGGGTCTTCAAACTTGGCCCTTTTATGACTTGTGGATTTCAGCTCCCAGAATTCCTCAGCCAGCGTGCCTGGCTGACGAATTCTGGGAGTTGAAGTTCACAAGTCATAAAAGGGCCAAGTTTGAAGACCCCTGCATTATGCTTTGCCAATTCAGATGCATTGCATTGTAGGTTTTTAGCAACAGCAGACTGTTGTTGTTTTAACCATTTCATCACGTCTGACTCTTGGCAACTTTCTTAGGCAAGTGCTACCCTATCAAGCACAGCTTCTTTCAATTGTTGGATGTTCAATTTTGTATCAGATTTGATGTTTATCAAGCCAGTGTTTTCTTTGCTCACCCCTTCTTCTTGTTCCACTAACCGTTTCTAGCATCATCAACCACAGGCTCCACGTTAAAAGGCATTATAATTAGAATGCAGTGAAAAAAAATGTAAAGTAGTGAGAAATGAAACTATATTGAAAAGTTTCAGAGAAACAACAACAGCAAAAAAAAAAATGCTTGTCAGGCATTTTGAGATTACAGTGATTTCATTATGAAACCTTTCTATTATTACTTTTGTTTTGATTCCAGGGAGATGTGCAGCAATTTCCAAAACAAATACTGTAACAGAGAATTTGAGACAAACAGCGTGGATGTTAACTTATATTCCTCTTTATTCTCCCAAATTTGCCTTGATGTAAGCAAGCATTCAATGTCGCTATGTGACTACATATGCACATTTAAAAAAAAAAAACTCCTCCCAAAACATCTGTCTTAACCTCCTATTGACTTCAGGAGGATTTTTAAGCAATGCAAATATTAACCGTACTAGGAAGTATACATTTTGAAGCTGCTCACCCAAAAGCCACATTTTTCTGTAGTTCCTTCCCTGAATCAGGCACGTACCATCATTCTGAAACATCCACTACATCCCATGTGAGATACAGTTTCAATTTTACGGTAAATTTCCTGTTTTATGGATTCCTTTCTAAAAAAAGCTTCTTGCGGTATTCTTGGGAGAGCACTAACTTTTCTTAAAGCATACAAACCTCCTGCCCTTTTCTCAGCAGTTTGGTGTAATTTTTATAGCTTTCCCCCGCTCTCTTTGTTAAAAAGAAAACCTCCAGAGCACTTGTAATGAGTAGTTTATTTTTTTTACCTATTGAGAAAGGTTATGATTATTTTGCTATTAAATATTGTCAATATAGTGTGATGTCAGGATGTTTGTACTGAAAAGACTGGCGTAGCGAAAAGGGCTCAATTTACTTTCTTTCTTTCTTTCTTTCTTTCTTTCTTTCTTTTTCTCTTCTATATGGAGTGTTAACTTCAGACCTGTTCAAGTTCAGAGGGCAGGCACTGGCTGAACATCATTTTTATCAATTTGATCAATTGATTGGCTCATGAAGTTCTTCGCCTGTACTCAAGATTCCAAGGTTAATAGAAAGCAGTCGAAGGACTGATTTCAAAATACTTTGGGGGGAGTATGGGTGAGTGGAATTCTTGCCACACGGAAATATTTTAAGCTGAACTAGCAATCTAATTTGATAAAAATCACTTAAAAAAAAAGCGCACATATCATCATGTCAAGAATTATTCCATTATTCTTTCACATCACTGACAGCCACTTCAGGAAGGTCTGAACAACCCGATCTGTGATAAGATAGGCATATTCTACTGCACGTAAAATGATGGAGAGATATCAGGTAGATGCTAGAAGGGAATACAGTATCCCTTGCTCAGGGTCAAACCTCAGCATTCCTGATGCTCTCAGATTGCATTAATAAAGACAAATAGCAAATCTGTGTTCTGATATAGTACGAAGATTCTTGATGGAAATAATTGCCTATGTTAAATCCTTTCTACTGAGGCTATAAATGTTAAAGATATTAAATTATACACATCATAAGAAATTGTAGATTTCCTCATCATGTTCTGATGGACAGGATTTCTATCTTTCAATGTAACAATGTGCACAACGTTGTGATTCTTAGATATTTTTTTCATGAACCATAAACTTAGCTTTGTGTTAGAGGGCAGGAAACAATGGGAAGATCTGTTATAAGTTTCATAAAGACAAAAAATGGCTTTCTTTGTACACTTTACTTAACAGTTTGTTTATAATTATAATCTATTGCTTAATTAAAAAGCCATAAAATGCTATAACAGTCTCTCTCTCCCTCCCTCCCTCCCTCCCCCCTCTCTCTCTCGTGTTTTAAAAGACTAGAAAAAGCCAAATGATGGCTATCAGTTGGGAATGTTCTAAGTCAAATGTTGTTAATCATGCTTTGTTTAATAAACCATAATTGGCTACTTTTGTACTAGCACCAAATTATAATCCATTATTTATAAATGGCAATGGTTGAGATCCCACATCATGTACAATGAAAACAAAATAAATTATATTACAGCTTAGATCCGTGTCTTGAACCTAGTAATTGGAAAACTGTTTTACACCAGTTCAGACCATTGGTTCACTTAGTACAGGATGTCTAGGTCAGCTGTCAATCCTCATTATTTCAGGCAAAGTTATTTCTAAGTTATACCTAGTGATATCAGGGATTGAATTTTGTGTGCAATGTATGTGTGCTACCACTGATGTACACGCATGGTGTACTCCTCATTGTACCTCTCATACAACATCTTCTGAGATAGATTGAGCTGAGAAAAAAATAACTGGCACCATATCACTAGTGAGTTCCATGGCTGGAAAAAACAACAAAAACTAACCCAATAGCATCTTCCTGGGTGTAGAGGGAGGAGGAGAGAAGGGAGTCAAAAAAGTCAAGATGGCAGTCATAGCCAAAAGATGAAAGCTCCACCAATTTAAACATGAATGCAGTATAGTGATTTTTCCAGTTAGATGGACAGCACCCAACAAGAACTGCAAACTGTGTAAAATTTGCTGGGCTTAGACATTCATTATGTATGAAATAATTTCAGTTTTTTCATTGTTAGAGGGTGGGATGAAATGGCCATTATAGGCAGATGCTATCACTCCCCTGTAATTTTTGGCCAGCCTTATCTGTCACTGTGTTGCTCTTGTCTCCTTATAGATCTAGATAAAAAAGTTTAGTGCCAGTGATCTATCAGAACTATAAAATACTATTAGACTGTCTGGCCACCAATCTTATAAAAGTTTTAACTCTATAGTTTTGACTGGATTAGAGGAAAGAAAAATAAAGTTGTGATTGGCATCCCTATTGGCTCCTAAACAGAACATGGAGGAATCTGGTAATTGGTATTTGTTGCTAATGTAAAGGAAAGGATTCATAATTTCAATCTGTTAAAAAAAAAACACCTCAGGTTAAGAAAGAATGAGGAAGGAGGAGGAAGGTCTAGAAAAGAACCCACACATAGAAGATCGAGGTCTGGCATCAGACCTGCTCAATTACTGCTAAGAGTGACATGACTGGCTGATGTTTTTCCTGCTAGCTGATGGTGTGAAGAGGCAGAGTAACAAAGCTAAACAAGTAAATTAAATGTTTTATCTGTCACTCACTGTACATGTATAATCAGGACAACCTCATTTGGTCATGCATCAGAACACATGCAACAGAGGTAGTAGGATAAAGATCAGCAGCAGGGGCAATCAAGCTCAGGAGAGCATATTTATTTATTTATTTATTTATTTATTTATTTATTTATTTATTTGTTTGTTTGTTTGTTTGTTTGTTTGTTTGTTTGTCATGTTTAAGAACCCATCTCTCTCAGAGAATAACAGAGTTGGAAGGGATCTTGGAGGTCTTCTAGTCCAACCCCCTGCTCAGACAGAAAACTCTATACCATTTCAGACAAATGGTTGTCCAATCTCTTCTTAAAAGCCTGCAATGTTGGAGCACCCACAACTTCTGGAGGCAAGTCGTTCCACAGGATATTTCTCTTTAGTTCCAGGGACTCTGACTAGTGTACAATCAAATATTAAAAACAGCACATAACATTTAAAAGAGGCAAGGAATGTCAGAAATTAATTAAAAGGTGTGTGTGGGGGGGCTTTCAAGGCACCAACCAGCCCCCAGTCCCCAGGGCTGTGTCCTCTGTGCTCCCCAAACAAGGGTGCAGAGCCATGTTTTTATGCTTTTTGGGGAAAGCCAGGAGAATGGAGTCCTGCCTCACCTCCAGGATGAAAGTGTTTCAACAAGAGGGGGGGAGAGCCAAAGGATGAGAAGGCTCTCTTCCTGGACCCCTCCAGTCAAAACTCTTTAGCTGACAGAGTCCGCAACATACCTTCCCTGCCTGACCAGGTGGGATGGGTAATATGCTCCTGGTTCAAGGTTGGGTGGATAGCACTTTAGTTCCCTGGTGGGAAAGGCCCAAATACAAATCCTTAGAGGATTCCATGCATCAGAACTGGAGTAAGATATAAGTATTGTGAGAAACTGCAAATACTGAAATCATAACCAGCCTGTAGCTATTTTAGAAAAGAACAGTTGGATGGAGGTGAGTATATTGAAGCCCTACTCTTCAGGAAGATGAAGAAACCACAGAAATCTAAATTTAGATTTGATTTCCACCTAAATGAAACTTGTTTCCCCAGGGAAAATTCCTCTAACCCAGTTAAATAAATTGAAGTCTCCTCTTATTTCTGGTTTCCCAGATTCTGCTGATTTGAGTCCTGCCCAAAATATATCCTTGCCAATCTTTAAAAAAAAATGACAGTAATATCAAAGATTTTATTTCCAGAAAAGTTCAAAATATATCCTGGATAAACAAAAATGATACATTACCGTGCCTGTGAACATCAGAATCACATGAAATAAAGCTTGAGTGTGCTGGATCTGATTGCAGAACTTTTAATCTGACCCTTTGTGCTTGATAAAGAGGTTTCATGTGAAGACAATTCAGGGGGGAAAAAGAAAGAAGAAGAAGAAGCCATGGATTTATTTGTTGTTTAGGAGTCTAAAGACCTGCAAAGGAAATCCAAGGCTCCAAATTTGCTAGGTAAACAAAATTATTAAATGTTTAAACCCAGAAGATGCCATGGATTTATTTGGGATGTGAGATGCACCGTGACAACTTCCTTGGTCACTTTGACTTGGTAGTGGTAGGTGGTAATGATTTAGGCTTTTAGAGATTCCCGGGCTAAAAGTGACCGATTAATTAATGCTTTGTGTTGCATTGGGTTATAGCTGACTCAACCAGAGATAAAAGGTTGAAAGGTCTATGGTGACCGGACAATGATATTTGTAACATCAAAATAACCTCCTTTCCTTATCACTGGGCAGGTTATTTTTGTTTCCCCTGCCTCTTCTCTAGGGGAGGGCAGCTTTCACATCAGAAGAATTCTTGGCAAATTAATGTGCCACCTCTTGGGCTAATTAAATTAGAAAGGATCAAAAATACAGAGCGGCTTTTGTGGTAGACACAATGTTGTGCTTCATGCTCAGAGTGGAATTTCTGCCATTTATCCCCCGTCTTCTCTTTTTGCCTCTAGCAGCTTTCTGGACTCTCTAACACAGTCAAGTTCCTAATTTGCCTCAATGAGAGAGAATTATTAACTGATAATAAGAAAAGGAGAACTCAGCGCTCCCGGCTGAACGATGTGGAAAAGGGTGAAGCTGCATAAGAACACCTGAAGCACATGTATTTTTTTTATTATTAATTTTGCCTAGAACAAGGCATTCAGGAGTAAAATTGCTGTGCAAATGACAAAAACAGTTATTATATCAGAGTCTCTGGATCTAAAAATATGAACTCTTTTATTCCTAACAGGGATAACTTAAGTTAATAATGAGTTCACCTCTTCTTATGCCCACATGAAATAATTTGGATTGGTGCTATTGCTGCATTGCGCTGTTTAAAATGCATAACTCAAGGAGAAGATTAGTTATTAGAATTTTGTTGTTGATGGCATGCATTTTCTCTCTCTTTGGGGCCAAGGCTATCCATTTCAGAACATTAATGATCACTTTGGATTTGAAAACAAAGATAGGAATGTTGATGTGTAGAATAGTTAACTTATCAGGCCCTTCAAATAATAAGCCCGTCGTATGGTCTACAAAAACAAGATGAAATTATTTCTTCACACTAAGACGCTTTGTAATATCTGGGTATTGTTGTGGATACACGTGTCCACATCATATTTAATTTTTTAAATATCCTCCAGTCCAGCATTCGTCCAATAAGTGCCTTCATGATGTAATGGACTATAACTTCCATCATTCCCAGTTAGGATATTCATGCTGGTTGAAGATAAATCATGTCATTCAACATATCTGAAAGCTTTTAAGTTGTGGAAAATTGCTTTTTTAGTTGGAGCCAAGAAAGTTGGAGGTGTTAGGGACAGAGAAATAGGTCACCATGCTGAAACTATATTAAAAGAAGAACAATTAAAATTTTTTAATAGCTTCACAGCCTTTTTCAGCTGGGATCTGCAATTGCTTTTATGTATTATCTGTATTTGCATTATTTTATTTCAGTTCTATATACTTTTCTCGTTCCTCCAGTATATGTGAAAAAAAGAAAACTCTTGAAATGCAACAGAAGTTGTACATATAAATGACAGCTGCTTAGAAGGAACACTATCTGATATCCTAATGATTTGTGTGAAGTCATGTTAGGTAGATTCACATCTAGAAGAAAAAAGGGAGATGTTGAAACACTTTCTATTTCATTACCTTTTTTATCAAATAGATTTTTGCTTGGTCCTAAGTTATAGTAGAAAGAGGAGATAATAACAAAAAAATATATGACTTCTAATCATAAAGCAAACTAAATGGACACTATTTTTCGTGTTCCTCTTTGAGGTGAAAAGCTGACAGAAAACGTAAATGAAGGGCAGAGGCGCCCTAAAGCTCTTTTTTGTCTGTCTGAATCACTGGGCTATATAGGATCTTGTTCTTCTATTATTTTTTGTTGTTGTGAATCCTTGGAGACCCTATTTGGAATCTAGATTCTCTGTGTTAAGTAATGAAGAAACACATACAGTCAGGCTGTATTCTCTAACTATATCCATGTAATTGGTACACTAGCTCTTTCTTGATATCTTGTGCATCTAAACTAAAGTAATAAGAGCAGAACATATCTGCTTATGTTATGGAAACATTGATCGTAAGGACACCCAACTTTGTGCCTATGATATTTTACCTATGTTTACAAGATGTGTCAAATGATTGCAGAAATGAAGGGATCTGTTTGGATATTCAGATTGTATCAGTGTGAGTAAACCAAAATAAATCTGGTGCAGTGGTTTCATGCTTGCTTGTAAGCATAGCTTGTAAGAATAGCTGTCTGTTTTATGCAGTAGTTTCTCCCAAACAGGAGTTCCAACTCTGTTATTCTGTTATTTAGGTCATGAGATAGCAGTTCTTTGTCTAGCCAATATGGATTATTGTAATATTTGTAATATTTCCCGAATATTGATTTTTTATATCATCTCAAATAATACTTTCAGGAACTTGCAGATCTCAGAGCACAGCATTAGATGGATAATTTTGAATAATGAATAAGTGAATAGAAATAAATGGGTATCTTCTAAAACACAGATAATCAAACCAAGAATCATAGCACTCTGTTTATTAACAAATTAATACAGAATCAATAGGTCATAAAACATTGGATAAACTAAACATTGTTCTATTGCTAATACAAAACATTTTTATACATTGTTTCAGAGTGGCTTGAAAAAATAATTAATTATGCAATTCAGACTTTCAGGTTGTATTCTAAAGAAAAGGAAGTTAAATAGAGAAGAAAAACCATGATAACCACCATTAGTTTGATTTTCCAGATGTATGGGGATAGTTATTCTGGATCAGTTTAAATTAGGTTTACCTCACAGCTATTCTTTGCCTAGGCTCTGTTCTTTGTCAGTCTGTTTCTCTTGTCATTTTTCTCTTCACCTTTTAGTTATTTATCTGCGTTATTTTTAAATTGCCTTGAATTTCTTAAAAAATAAAAAACAGGCCACTTAAAACAGAATGTTTTATTACATTCAATAAACAAGAACAAAAATAAAACAACAAGGAAAAAAAAACTTCATAAAATTGCAAAAGCCACAAAACCAAGCCATTTATTAACTGGTTTTGTCTTCATGTTCCTTCTCTTCTTTTCTCCCTTCTCCAACCAAGAATATCTCCAAGGTACGTAGATGTCCGTA
Source organism: Bothrops alternatus (assembly GCA_034064705.1). Classification (NCBI taxonomy): domain Eukaryota; kingdom Metazoa; phylum Chordata; class Lepidosauria; order Squamata; family Viperidae; genus Bothrops; species Bothrops alternatus. Next base: position 267,358 of record JARGCV010000129.1, read on the forward strand.
CTGTAGTTAGCCTCAGGGATTGTACGACAACATATTCATTGTCGGAATGAGACAACTCATTGCGGCCAACTCGCCATGGCCAACTTGCTGTGCGACAACTTGCTGAGGGACAATGTAACAATTCTATTTAATTATTCAGAATAAATAAAAAAAATATTTTAATTTTTGCAATTCACATTTCATTCTGTCCCTTCTTTTGCATCCTTTCTTTAATGATTCTATTCCACTATTTCTTTGATATTAGTGTAATTCTTGTCCCATAGCGAGTTCTCCCGCAGAGAGTTGGCCACGGAAAATTAGCTATGGTGAGTTGGCCACGGCGAATTGTCATAGACCCTTCATTGTGACCTCGTGATGCAATTCCTACCTATACACGGTTGCATCGTGATTTCAGGACAAACATTTCATTCCCCCAACTCAATATTTGTGCCAAAGAGCATACAAACGCATATCAAAAGATCATTCGGGCATGTATGTGAAGCTTGCAAAACAAACAAACAAAAAAACCCCCAACTTTCATGTCAACTATTGGGGTACTTGTGAAATAGCTTCGTCTTTCTTCCCAAAGCTGGTTTTTTAGCTAATCCCAAGACAAATGATTTTACTAATGTCTTGGTCTAAATTGCTAAGCTAAGACCCACTTAAGGGACTAATTCCACATATTAGCTAAACTGATCCATATATCCATTTTTTGGCCATTGTTCCAATTATTTATACACCAGGGTTATATTTTTCATAAACATAGATTTTCTTCTACTTAGATTCCCTAACTTGCTGACTTCTAAGTTACTTTTACAGCATGAACCTGAGTCTGAAGTACACCACATTTAAGTTGATCCTTACCTCTGGCTAAAGCACTTTCTTCCATTTGCAAATTATTTTCTTGGTGATTGTATAATTCTTTGGTGTTTTCCAACAACCTTTAAGTTCCAACAGCAGTAGAAGTCTTAACTATAACAAAATCTCAATGACCAATAACAATAGCAACGTCTATTGTGCTTTACTGAATATTCTGCAGCTGGAGAATATAAACAGTTGCAGTGAATCCCACAATCTTTTCTCAGATGCTTTGATTTATTTTATGACTGCTATTACTCAATCACAATAGCTAATTTTTCCCAAGGAAGATACACAAACACACTAGTCACATCAGTGTCACATGTTCCCTCCATTTTTCCAATTAGTATGAAATTAAAAGAGCATTGCTACTGGGGTTAGGTCCTATGATAACAAAGCCAACCTAGTGTATCCAGAGTTATGGTGTTCTGTTCCCCGAATAAAACTGCAATTTAACTGCCTAAAATTTCCCCTTCGAGCAACATGTTGCCACACTGATACCTTTGTTTTAAGGTTGAAAGGAGGAAATATCTCACACTGAACAGCCAAATTATTTTTCTGCTAAGAAGAAGCAAAAGCAGTTCTGTTTTAATGGAGTTCCAGTTCTTTGCAAAAAGTGTCAGTCATGCTGTTTTGTCAGCAAAAGGGAGAGAAGGAGAGCGGGCATGTGTGTGCATATAAGCACTTACGCTTCCACTTGGGGAGTAATTGTACGATACTTCAGGGAGCAATATGTGAATCTGAAATGTGCTGAAATCTGAAACATTTAGCCTACTGCAGTGCTCAAAAGATCAAGAAGAAAGGATAAACATGTATCTCCTTCAGCCAATATCCAGAATTCAGAATGGTGACTGAGTCGTTATGGTGAATGAACATCACATACCATTTATATCAACCCTGAATTTTTCAACTCCCACATATGAGCAAAAACAATCGCTATAGAATCTACTGACAGGAAACAGAGTATTAACAACCTAGGAAATGCTGCCTTAGGGAGGTGTGAATCCTAAAAAGCCTTCTTCATTTCACTGCCCACTTTGGCAGGCAGTTTTCAGGTCCAGCACTTTTTCAATATATTTTTTTCAATTTTTTTTAATGTTAAACCATAAGAAGGAAAGTTGTACTTCCCCTTAACACGCAAGACAGCTGAGTGATTTCTTGCAGCATTTTATTTTTTTAAAAAAAAACTTTTAGCAAGGCTCGCTAAAATGCAGCTCTGAGCTGTTGCTGGAGATATTTCTGTTTTGCTTTTCTGGTGCTTGTGGAAATGCTCTTAAGACAATCCCTCCGTTTCTCTGCCGATATTAAGAGGTGGCACATAGAACCGAGGAAATAGTTGAGGTTCCTCTGAAGTAAAAATCTAACATCTGGCCCCAATGAAAATCCAGACAGAATTATCATGCATCCTTACTTGTCACCTCACAGAAATGCCAAAATAATATCAACTGTTACATACCTATATGCATTTACTCTTAACCCCTTTTCTTTGCTTGGTGTTGGGTCGAGTTGCTTCAATTTGGAGGCCACTGACAGTCTTAAAGTGGTTGCAATTCTTATCTATGAAAGGCAATCAATCCCTCAAGGAAAATGGCAGAGGAAGGGGAAAAAAAACCCACAAGCACATTTTGTGAATAACAGCCATAGCATCCAAACTATTGGAAAGGTTTATCAGGATTCTCCTTTTCATTTCTAATACAGCAACACAGGCATAAACAGAAGAGGTCAACTGGCCAGAACATAAAATCTCAGGCTATTTTGGATTTATCATGACCCCCTTAATTCCTGAAGCCCCCCCTTTTTTGAAAATAGGTTATTTGCCTAGAGATACCACAGTGATGTATATCATGTTGCTGTGCATGGCCTCAAAACATAGAAGACCTCCAAAGGTACTCTTCTGTTTAAAATTGGCCCTAAACATTTTTGCAAAAAATAAAAAAATATGCAAAGATCTAGAGGGTTTGGGTTTTTCTCTCCCTTCTCCCCGCTTTTATTTTATTCATCAAATTTGTGAGAGAATTTTAATTTCTCTATTGGTGAAAAAATAAATCAGAAGCTCTCACAGTTGACTGCATTTAGCTGATTCAAAATAACTTCTTTATATTTATATCAAAATATTTACAATACCATACATTCTTCTTTACAGCAACATAGCTCAATGAATACTTCTTACAGAGAGATACAGAGACAAACCTGAGACTGAAAATCCAGCTCCTAACTCAATACCTTTTGCACAGACTCAGTAGCAGTTTCTTCACATTGGCTGACTGACTCTTATATTTATATGACTCTTATATAACATGACTCTTATATTTATATTCCTATAAACTCTTGACAGAAGGTCACAAAGAAGAAGAAAGGGAAGGAGAAGGATAATAGTCAGAAAAACATATCCTGTCTTCATTCCTTTGGTTTATAATTTCTAATTCCTTTTCTGTGCATTGTGTGGCAGAATTTATCTGACAGAAAAGAGCATGATAGGTGCCTATATATATATATGCTGAACACAGAATATGTATATCAGTCTCCTAAAGAGGGCTTTTAACCAACTGGCAACTGGTTTCTTTGCAAGACTAGGTTCACATTAGTTTGAAACAGGATGCTTTCCCATTTTATATGACAATATATTATTAATCAGCTTTATTAGCTGATTTGTACTGAGAATTCCAAATCTGATGCTGATTTCTATTAACTTACCTGGGGGTACAAAAAACAAATCCAATCCTTCTATGCCTTACTGCAAAGGATTAGAAAAAGCTGGCAAAGATGGCTCTATAATTAGCACAAAAGCTCGGTGGACAGAAAGGCAAGGTATAGATAGATAGATAGATAGATAGATAGATAGATAGATAGATAGATAGATAGATAGATAGATAGATAGATAGATAGATAGATAGAAAGAACCTAGTAAGAAAAATGCTCTTGTGTGAAATCAAAAAGTTATTTTTCTGAATTGGGCTACTATCATAAGTGCTGGCAACAAAGAAGTACAAAAAGCTAACTCTTTTTTTTAACCATTTATCAGTGTTCGGATTTTTCCACCAAGATCTGATAACCTTCATTTATTTTTGGGATAAATCTTCTAAAAAATAAATGAAGTTCTTCAATTATCTTTCAGAAGAGTTAATTTCTGTGGAAATATGTAGTACTTTTGCTCAGAGGGACTGGAGGATGTGGCTTCACAGATATCTTAGTACAGAATAACTAAAGGAAGCAAATAAATATGAATCACAGCACTAATTAACTAATTTGGTTGTTTTTAATTTAACTTTCTGTGGAATTACTGTCATTTATGTAATTTAACTTGTACTGTAGTTTCTTTGACTAATGAAATCAAATACAGAAATTTGTGTGGGACTTATAGACATTATATTTAGTGTGATTTGACCTTCAGTATTTGGTTTCATTTTTTTTTAATTGGAACTGACACCATCACTTTCACATGCACTTTATTCCCAACACAAACACAATAAAATCCTGGCATCTTTTCTCAGTTTCAAGCTGACAAATAGCTTTGTTAAAACTAATCTAGGAAATTAGTCCATTGTCTGACTTTTTTTTTTTAACTTTATTTCTTTGGATATTGTGTTTTTCCTCTTGCTATGGTAAGGACCATTTCCTATTAATTCCAGTGGCAAATGGCATCATAAGAGCCTGAAGATATAGGTTGCTTTTTTCAGTTTCAAACTGGCTAAATAAAAATTAATTCAAAGTATTGTGACTTTTATGAAATAGAATGACCAATAATCAAAACTTTAATTGGTAACAAGATTGCTTTTCCTTCCAGCATAGTAGTTGGGATTAGTTAACAAATTATAGACAGTTAATTTTATCAGCTGCAAGCAATGTGAGACAACTTATATTACTCAAGAGTAGGTATGTTTTATACCATAACTGAGAGATAATTTAGGGTAGCACCACATGCATGATGAAAAGCTTTGTTATTTCAAAAAATATTAAATGTGTGCTGAACCAATAGTACAGTGATGGCAAACCTTTTAGAGACCGAGTGCCCAAAAACTGCCCCCGCCTGCTCCCCGCCTGCTCTGCCCCGCCCCGCCCTTAGGGCCACCCACCGCCTCCACGGCCCGCCACAGCAGATTGCCCAGGTGACCCAGCAGTGCCGTGGTGGCCATGCCCTCTGCCCACACCCCACAGCATCATCTGCGCGTGACAGGGCACGAGAGTGGAGTCTTGTCCCCGCTGCCCAGCTGCCATGTTCTTGGCTGTGCTGCTCCATGTGGGCCGCGTTCAGGGGCGACTCTCCTCCAGGGGGGCTGCTGGTGAACAGGGGGCTGCAGTGGGAGGTGAGACTGGGGCAACAGCGCGCATGCCCACAGAGAGGGCTCTGAGTGCCATAGGTTAGCCACACGTGCCATAGGTTAGCCACCACTGCTATAGTGGTGTTTTAGTGTTTATCATGTGTCCAGGTTATAACTGCTTGGATGCAGCAAGGACCTGGATAGGAAAAAACCCCCTTCAACTCAACCCTGGCAAGACAGAGTAGTTCTGGCTTTTAGTCCTCCAGGTCCAGATAATGTTTTATTTTTGACTATGGGTGGAATAGTACTTCTCCTGGACTGAGCTGGGCACAATTTGGGAGTTTTCCTGGAGTCGTGGACCCTGTTCAAGGAGAAGGTAGCAGTCTTGGCTAGAGAGGCCTTTGCTCAAATTCATCTAGTGCACCAATTGCATCCCTTCCTGGACCAGGAGGCCTTTTTTGCGGTCAGTCATGCCTTGGTGACATTTCCCCCCTCCAATTTTGATTACTGCAATGTGCTCTACCTGGAGCTCCTCTTGAAGACTACCCAGAAACTTCAACTGGTCCAGAATGCAGCAGCATATACAGTGATGAGTGCCCCTAGGTTTGCCCGTATAACACCTCTATTGCACAAGCTGCAGTGGCTTCCAGTCTCTTTCCAGGTGCAATTCAAGGTGCTGGTCATCACTTTTAAAGCCCTATATGTCACAGGGCAGGTTATTTATAGAACTGCTTTTCCCTGAGGACAACTATCCATCCCACTAAGAAGCCACGATGGTGCAGTAGTTAGAATGCAGTACTGCAGGCTAATTCTGCTGACTGCTGACTGCCAGCAGTTCGACATTTCGATTCTCACCAGCTCAAGGTTGATACAACCTTCCATCCTTCAGAGGTCAGTAAAATGAGGACCCAGATTGTTTGGGAGCAATATGCTGACTCTGTAAATCACTTAGAGAGGGCTGTAAATCATTGAGAAGTGGTATATAAGTCTAAATGCTAGTGCTATCTCACTAAGTTAGATATTGTCCAGTACGCTCCCACAGGGAGGGTCTCCACAGGGTGCCGTCGGCCAGACAATGTCGGCTGGCGACCCCCAGGGGGAGAGTCTTCTCTGTGGGAGCTCCAACCCTTTGGAACGAGCTCCCCCCAAACTCCGTACGATGACGGATTTGCGTACCTTCCGTCAAGAATTAAAAACATACCTTTTTCGACAGGCCGGCCTGGGATAGGAGCTCCGGTACCAACAAGGTTATAATTGTTTTAGGGGATTGAGCGTTTTAAGATATAATGTATTGGGTTTTAAATGGATTTGGGCCAAAATGTTTAATCTATTCTTAATCATTTTATTTTTTGTATATTGATGTTTTTAATTTTGGGCTGTACACCGCCCCGAGTCCTTCGCGAGAGGGGCGGTATAGAAATCGCAAAATAAATAAAAATAAATAAATTGTTGGCATGCTCGTAGTCCCATCCTCAAACATTGCTATCTTATGGAACACCCAGGAAGCATATCTTTCCCATGTTTGATTTAACTTGTACTATGAAACACTCTGCCCTATGAAACACTCTGCCTCCTGAAGTTCGACAGGCCTTTACCCTCCTAGCCTTCTTAAAGCACTGAAGATCCAGGTTCTCTCCCAAGTACTGCAATAATATGAGGTGACCACATTTTGGCAGCTGGACTTGATGCCCAAGTTATTATGTGTTCGATTTTTTTATAGTTTTAATATTTTTTAATGTTGTTTTAATTTTTGGAGCGACTCAGAGTTTGTTATGAGATGGGTGGCAATGTAAATATTTAAATAAATAAGCAAAATAAATAATATTACTGTCCCTTAAATAGTTTATGGGAAGCTCCTGTTCTAAATTACTTTGACGCCACAGAGTTGGATGGAACTTGTGGTGATTCCACAGGCAAAGGATCACCATCTTGACTTGCCTCCAGCAATAACTCATAATTCTTCCAAGAAGAGGCCTGAAATCTCTGATCTTGTCCATAGCACCAATGTTATTGATTTTACTTCAGCCTGGTCTGTCACATTCATTTTTGTCATCCATCATCCATTCACATTAGATGTTCAAAATATGTGATTTTTCTGCTTACTGATCATTGCCTCAAGGGAGCAGTCAGGTTCTTTTTTTTTTTTATTTAACCCAAGACTGACTGATTTATTCTTTTGCATTTGGTGATACTGTTAGTAACTCTTAATAGTTATAATATTCATAAATCCATAATTTAAAGGCATCTGTCTCATTTCTTTCATTCTTTCTCAGTGTTCAGCTTTCACAGAGGGGCATTACCCTTGCAAAAACATTGGCATGCTTATTTTTGTTTCTTCATCCTTTATCAAATTTATATGGCCATCCATTTCACTCGAAGTGACTTTGGGCAGTGTACAACACTTAAGAAAAAACAATAAATAAATAGAAAGAATCAATATTTATTTAAAATATACAAGATACCCTGCATAGGAGAGAGTAAATATTAACCACAAGGATGGAGCATCTTACAATGTCACTGAACCTCCCCAGACCTGATGACATAGCCAAGTCTTGAGGAACATATGGAACATTAACAGAGATGGGGGAAGGGAGAAGGTTCCTTAGGGTGGGCACCATGGCAGAGAAGGCCCAATTCCTGGGACTTGCTAAGTTTAAGAACTGGTTCAACAGGACCCACAAAGGCCTTCTTTGTCAGATTTAGTTGAATTGTTGTTGTTGTTAGTTGCGAAGTCGTGTCTGACCCATCGTGACCCCATAGACAACGTTCCTCCAGGTCTTCCTGTCATCTACCATCTTCTGGAGTCCATTTAAGCTCACGCCTACTGCTTCAGTGACTCCATCCAGCCGCCTCATTCTCTGTCATCCCCTTCTTCTATTGCCCTCAATCTTTCCCAGCATTAGGCTCTTCTCCAGTGAGTCCTTACTTTTCATTAAGTGGCCAAAGTACTTGAGTTCCAACTTCAAGATCTGGCCTTCTAAGGAGCAGTCAGGATTGATCTCCTCTAGGACTGACCAGTTTGATCGCCTTGCAGTCCAGGGGACTTTAGTTGAATGGACCTGCATAATTTGGGAGAGTCAGTCCCTCAGAAATCTGAGCCCATACCATGAATATTAAAAAAGCACTTTGAATTGAATGCAGAAGCAAACTTGCAACCTATGCAGCTGCTGGGGCAGAGTGCTGTTTTAGAAGCTTTCACAATTTCCTTCACCATTGCGTTGAAGCTTTGTCTGTCAGATGCTGAATAAATTCCACTGCACACTCCTGCAAAAGGTTCTCCAATCCCCTTCTACTAAGAGGGCTTCTGTCACCTGTCACAGAGCTCTGGGGAAGCTGTGTGGGAATGCAATAAGGACTTTAGGGCTTTATCATCCTGATCATCACAAAGTAGACCTTAATAGCCACTGCAACCCATGTTCAGTCAAGTTTGTAGTTTGTTGAACACTAACATATCCCTTAGCTCCTCTGAGAACCATGTGGAGTGACAGGATCTCTGAAAAGGAGAGGCCACATGGGCGTGATCTCATCCAACATTTTAGCCACTCCTTTATTCCAAATGGTGGCCAAGGGTTCGAATGGACTGTGCAGCAGAGCAGCAGGAACAGCCCCAGCCCCCTTTGAAACCCATCCAGGTCCATCAGTCCTGTACTTCTTTGCATTTGCTCCTTGTTCATTTGGCATTCCTGTTTCCATACATGGTTCTATTTTTCTTTGTAAGATTTTAAGTAAAATCTGCTTGCGCAAGAAACTGGTGTCATGCTTTTAAATCTGCATATTCCCTTACATTTTCCTTCCTCAGCATAGGTATGTCTACTGATTCTTTTCAGCCTTTAGGCCACAAGGACTTGTTCCATGTTTGTTGTCATAGCACGATTAGCATTTTAACTGCCTCTTTTCCTGAAGCTTAAACAGTTCATTGGGCATTTCCTCTGTCTCTGCTGCTTTTATGTTTGAAAATTGGCCTAATGCTTGTTACAACACACACACACACACACACACACACACACACACACACACACCAACTTTTTAATGGAGTCAGTTCCTGGATATGTTTTCCCTCTGCAGATGTTTGGTAATTTTATCCATAAAGAGTCTCAGAAAATAGGAATATGTTATTTACTGCAATGATGGAAATTATGATGAAGTGCATCACAGTGTAGCAATGCACACCCTGGCTTTTCGTACTTTTCCCTGACAATGGATGCAAGTGTGCAAGTCATCAGGTTTGTGGTGCCCATTTCCTCATGTATCCCCAACTCCTTTCCATCCCACAGATGCCCATGCTTCTTCATCTTCTTTCAAACTTATTTGTCTTCATTAGGCAAATAAGTGATGGTGGCGTAGTGGTTAGAATGCAGTTTTGTAGGCTAATTCTGCCGACTGCCAGCAGTTCGATTCTGATGGGGCTCAAGGTTGACTCAGCCTTCCATCCTTCGGAAGTCGGTAAAATGAGGACCCAGATTGTTGGGGGGCGATATGCTGACTCTGTAAACTGCTTAGAGAGGGCTGTAAAGCACTTTGGAGTAGTATATAAGTCCAAGTGCTATTGCTATTGCTATTAGATTTCCTCAATGTTTATTTGATACTATTCCTATACTAGCTTTAAACATTTTTTCAGTTTTTCTGACCTTAAAATGCATATTTTCATATTCTTGATATTTTCCTGTGTTTGTTGATATTTTTGACAGAAATATCTTTCTTATGTTTTGTTGTCTGAGTTTGTTTGGAAATCTGCATTCACTCATCAAACATTCTTCTTGTCTTATTTCTTTCATCCTCTTCTATATTTTTCCTCATCCTATCACTATATCTTATTCCCCAAAACTTTTTTTCCCCCTCTTTCAAAATTTGGGGATTTTTTTTTCTTGTGATGTTTTTCATACATCCTTTCCCTTTTCCCAGAGTCATTCAGGTTGTCTTTCAATTAAGATATTGTAAGCAAACTGAACATGTTTCTTACACTGATCTTACATTCTGTCTGAATACAGCTGCTATAGCTGTCTCTTTAATTAGACCTCAAATAAAATCAGCTTTTGGATGGGCCATCAAGTATCATGGTTGCATGGTTTCTCTTTGACCAAGGAAGCCATGATAGTAGCAAAGCTATATCTTCCATCTTAAAGATTCTGGTTTTAAAATGTCAGCTCAACTGCTTATAGGGCAATTATATTTTTGGTAAAATGCTGACTGACGAATGGAAAGTCAGAAGTATATTTTTGCACACCAGTGTTCTACATGGTATAGAAGCTTAGAGCATAGGCATGAAAAAAGAAAGTATCCATAGGAGTTTTATCTTACTGAAAAAAGAGCATATTCTTTTATGTGTGGATTTCTCCTGGAAAGTGCTTAAAAATATCTTTAAAACAATCATCCTAGTTCATATCAACTGTGCTACTGGCTAAAGCAGGAAATAAACTTAAAGCAGGAAATTAACTAAGAAGTGTTCAGCTACAAAATGTTTTTCAGCTGATCCCTGTACAGTCTTTACCCCTGTTACACTCTCAGCCATACCCAGTGCAGAAAGTAGGACATAAATATATTGCCCCAGTTTTGCAGTATGGTCTGCATGCCAATCTATTCTACTTTTGCAACATCTTTATAAAACGAATTGGGATTCAGCTGGTTCGCACCACTTTGGCAGAACCGGTAGCTAATTTTTTGTTACCCAGGCCCAGAATGGACTTCTGGAAGTGGCATCCACTGCAGACAACCAGTTGTTCACATATTTGAATCTCACCACTGGTACAACCCATGCTTTGGGAACTGAACTACAAACTTGTCCTGGCTATGTAGTAAAGTGATTCTATAACCTTTATACATCACCTTTTTCATAAACTCTGTTCATATTGGATTGTTCCACACAATAAAATGTACTCACTGCATTTATGGCAACAGCTAAAAGTACAAATGATTGCATTGAAAAAAGTGACCTATGACCGTTTTTCACACTGTTGCAGCAGCCTTGTGGGCATGTGATCAAAATTCAGACGCTTGGCAACTGGCATGTATTTGTGACGGTTGCAGTGTCCTGGGGTCATGTGATCACCTCTTGCAAATTTCTGACAAGCAAAGTCAATGGGGAAGCTTAACAACCTTGTTACTAATGTAACGACTGCAGTGATTCACTTAACAATTGTGGCAAGAAAGAACGTAAAATGGACTCAGTTGTGGTCGTAACCTTGTATTCCAGAAATGTACCATGAGACAAATTGTACTTGTTTCATAAAAGAGGCTTCACCTTCATTGGTTTCCACATACCCAGTTCCAATTTCACTGGATGTCTGTGATACCAGAATATTTTACCATAAATATTCCTACTTGGACTATTTTAATTGCAACATGGAGGTATGAATTGCCCGCTCATGAGTTTTTCTCCTGCAGATATTTAATTTTTAGGATGAAAGAGTCCTACAGTGTGCCTCTTCATATAATAGTAGTAACTGTGAGAGGAATCTCGGAGTCCTAGTGGACAATCACTTAAATATGAGCCAGCAGTGTGCTGCAGCTGCCAAAAAGGCCAACACAGTGCTGGGCTGCATTAACAGAGGGATAGAATCAAGATCACGCAAAGTGTTAATACCACTTTACAATGCCTTGGTAAGGCCACACTTGGAATACTGCATCCAGTTTTGGTCACCACGATGTAAAAAAGATGCCGAGAAAGAGTACAGAGAAGAGCAACAAAGATGATTAGGGGACTGGAGGCTAAAGCATATAAAGAATGGCTGCTGGAATTGGGTATGTCTAGTTTAATGAAGAGAAGGATGAGAGGGGACATGAGATCATCCGAGGTTTTGGGGTGGAATTCCATCAGTACGCTGATGATACTCAGCTGTACATTTCCACCCCGAACCACCCAAATGAAGCTCTTGACGTGCTGATCCAGTGCCTGGAGGCCGTGCGGATCTGGATGGGGAAGAACGGTCTCAAGCTCAACCCCTCCAAGACCGAGTGGCTGTGGTTACCATCGTCCCGGTACAACCAGCTGACTCCATTGCTGTCTATTGGGGGTGAGTCAGTGGCCCCCACGGGAAGGGCTCGCAACTTGGGAGTCCTCCTAGATTCACGGCTGTCCCTTGAGGACCATCTGACGGCCGTGGCCGGGAGGATGTTTTACCAGATTCGTCTGATACGCCAGTTGCGCCCCTTCCTAGATAAGGACGCGCTACGCACTGTCACCCATGCCTTCGTCACTTCCAGACTGGACTATTGTAATGCTCTCTACATGGGGCTCCCCTTGAAGTGCATGTGGAGGCTTCAACTGGCACAGAATGCGGCCGCGCGGGTGGTAGTGGGGGCACCCTGGCGGGTACGAATGGCCCCTATCCTGCGTGAGCTGCACTGGTTGCTGGTGGCTTTCCGGGTGCGCTTCAAGGTACTGGTTACCACTTTTAAAGCGCTCCATGGCATAGGACCCAGTTATTTACAAGACCGCCTTCTGCCAGTAAATACCTCCCATCGACCAGTTCGCTCCCACAGAGAGGGCCTCCTCAGGGTGCCATCAGCTAAGCAGTGTCGGCTGGTGGTGCCCAGGGGGAGAGCCTTTTCTGTGGGGGCACCGACGATGTGGAACGAGCTCCCCCCAGAACTCCGGACATGTCATGATCTCTGCACCTTCAGAAGAGAACTGAAGACTCATCTCTTCAATCAAGCCGGCCTGGCCTAGATCTCCTCGGGTTTTAAAATTTTTAAACAAGGCTGTTTGGGTTTTAGAATTGGGTTTTTAACAGGTTTTTAGCAACAGCCTTGTATTAATATTAATTTAATTATTTTTAAATATTTATTGTTTTTATGTTTTTATTCTGTTGTGAACCGCCCCGAGTCCTACGGGAGAGGGGCGGTATAAAAATTTAATAAATAAATAAATAAATAAATAAATAAACAAACAAACAAACAAACAAATAAATAAATAGCAGTGTTCCAATATCTCAGGGGCTGCCACAAAGAAGAGGGAGTCAAGCTATTTTCCAAGGCGCCTGAAGGCAGGACAAAAAGCAACGGATGGAAACTGACCAAGGAGAGAAGCAACCTAGAACTAAGGAGAAACTTCCTGACAGTTAGAACAATTAACTAGTGGAACAACCTGCCTCCAGAAATGGTGAATGCTCCAACACTGGAAGTTTTTAAGAAGAGACTGGACAGCCATTTGTCTGAAATGGTATAGGGTTTCCTGCCTGAGCAGGGGGTTGGACTAGATGACCTCCAAAGTCCCTCTCAACTTTATTGTTGTTGTTGTTGTTGTTGTTGTTATTATTATTATTATTATTATTATTATTACTCCATCAAGATACATTAGGCAATACAAACAGCCAGAAAGCCTTTTTTGCTGCCTCAGAAAGAAAACGATTTATTTCGTAAATTATGGTGTTTTGAGAGTCAGTGGGGACTGTACCATTAGTGAAGCATGGCTGCATCTAAGAGAAGACCTCTCAATGATTGCCAGGTAACTCACAGAATGTCTGCATTTATTAGTGCCAAATTAATTTTAGTTTTCAAAATTAATCTCCGTACTTTTAAGGGGAAGTGAGAGGTAAATTAATTAGTGCCAGCATTTTGACACTATCCAAAAGGTGTTAGTCCCCAAGTTCACCTAGCATCGAAAGCAGCAATAATTGGGCTCCCCCTCCTTTATCAGGGGAAACTTCTTTTACATACCAAGACAATATAAAACTTCTCCAAGGGATACCTGGCACTTCCAGGATTCTATTTTCTTTGCAAATGCTTTTCCAGAGCTGAATAATGGAGCAGAACTATGGGGAGATTAGTGCTCCTGCTATATTTTCACTAGGCAATCTCTGAGCTTCCTTCTAAAAGCTTGTACACAAAACATGTTTACTCAACTTATTTGAAGTGTAATTGCTCATTTTCTCTTGGGGTGTAGGTCTTGCAATGAAATTTAAGTCAGATGGATGATGCCGAAGAAAAGTTTACAAATCCAACATTGTTGTTGAATCTTCCCTGATTTGGTTTTTAGCCACAAGATTATATGGTTTTCCTGAAATTTGTAAGCCCCTGGCCCTTAATAGCTCCACATCAACAAGGCTGAGTAAACCCAATTTTCTGGGGCTAAGTAAATGCAGCGAAGCCTATATCTGAATAGATAAGTATATGATTGTACCATGAAACAGTATCTATGGAACAGAATTCGGTACCTCCATATATGAAGCAAAATAAACTTTAGAGATTGTCAAAGAAACTCAGTTCTGTATAAAAGTTGCAATAGGGAAAGCTAAGCAACCAACATACATCTTAAACCTCTAGTAAATATGCCTTTCCAAGATGTGACATGTTGTTCCTACCCCAAGTTAACATGCTTTGCTATAACATTGTGTTCCCTTTATCAGTCTTGACAGAAGAGTTGGTAAATGCTGCATGATTAAGTGGTATCTAAAAATGTCTTCTATTGATAGCTCATTTCATATTGGATCATAATTACTCTTTGTACTAAAGCTCTGTGGGCTGGGAAAACCCCAGTGCGTACATTAAGAGCACATTTTTAAAGCAATGAAAAAGTTCATTGTTCTCTAGAATATTATCCATAGAGGGAACTTAAAATGAACGAGAATCTGCAATGGGGAAAAAAAACCCTAGTCATTATTTATTAAGCCAAGAGACCATCTTTACTTAATTTCGTATGTTATCCCTCCTCTCATTGGTTCTTTTTGAAGATATTTTATTCATCATAAAATTAAAAACATGTTTGATGGTTTTTATATCATCGTTACTATTGTTTCAGCATTTTAAAGATGGGAAGCTAACTTTGCAATGTTGCATGGTGACTTCTCCCATTGGTAAAGGAAAACAAAATCCAATGGTCTACTTAATTAGTGAACTAAAGAACTATTCTAGAAGAAATAACACTTCCTGTTTTGGGCTCAGCCTTTCCATCTCTCCCTACACACACACCCGTTATTCTAAAGAATCATAACAGTATTTATGTCACACGTCCACAAGCAATTATATACATACAGTTCCCAAATAGAATGTTTTAATGAAGCTGTACAATGTACTGTACATAAGAATCTCTCCAAGAGCAGAACAATCCTAAATACAATAGAATCACATGGGAAGAAGTGAACTGGGACATCTTTTGACATATGCTACTTATGCCAACGAGCACAGGCAAAGGTACTTTGGGTAGAAAGAGAGCTACCATTTCCTTCCCACCAATTTTTTTTTGTTCCTACAACTTTCAAAAAGAAGGTAAATATTTATGCCAGCCAGAAGGTGACCTACTATGAGCATCAGATCTAGTCTTGAGGCTGCCTGAAGGTAAGAAGAAACTATAGACTTAGTAGAACCCACCAGAACTACTGGTAGTTACTTCTGCATAATCTTGGAATGCCCCATTTCAATGTCTACAATTGACAGGAAGATGTAGAAGTATTTGTGGAAGTTGCTTTTCTGCCTTCTGATGGATGCAAAGTGTATCGGTGGTTATTAAAACGGATGTCCATGTGCCACCTCTATGCAGGCAGGATTCCCTTGAGTACCATTTGTTGGGGGTCAAGGGAAAGGGAGGGTTTTGCCTTCTCTTTCTGCTCAAGATCCCCATGTACAATTGGTGGGCCACTGTGTGACACAGAATGCTGGACTCGATGGGCTTTGGCCTGATTCAGCATGGCTCGTCTTATGTTCTTATGTTCTTATGTTCTTCTCCTGATCCTCTTTTCCAATGAGTTATTCTACTATATAAACTGCAACCGGATAGATCTGGTGTAGACTGATGTAAGGCAGCATCTATCTAATTATAGTTATTATGGCATACTCCTATTAGTGAAGTGATGAAACAGGAAGCTCAATTTTATACATCCTCCTCCTCCTCATTATCACCTGTGTGGTACTTTTTCACCTAAGGTGGCAAACTGATTCAGAGGAAAGATTTTTTTAAAAAAGATCTGACTTAATCATTTCCTTGAAAACATTATACAATCCTCCAGATCAATAATTATAGTAACAATGCATATTTTATAATTGCTATGATACAAAAAATGACTCAGCATTATTTTTCAACTTGTAAAATGGAGAAATTCTTATACAAAGAAGCCTACATCAAATGGAATCATTATTCTTAACAATAGTTGGCTATACAATGGTTATATGGACGACATTCAGTGTAATATTAAAAAGTAAGATCAGGGCATTTTCACTGAAATGATATACTACTTAAGCATCAGCCCAATGTGCCTAAGAAGGAAAAATAGGAGAAACTAATAAACATAAACCTTTTTCTCAATCATCATTTTTTTATACACAAGCACATGTTTATTTATTTGATTTGCAAGTCTGTTGAATAACAAAGTGACTCAATATAGCATACAAAGAGGGTTGAAATTACAGTTATAATAATACCATTATTATATGGGAGGTGTTAATAAAGGTGGCATAATAATAATATTGTAATAATTATTTAAGAAATCACCAGATTTTAAATTTGTATATAAATAAGAGTGCGGGGGAAATAAGCAAGTCCGTTGTCGGTGGCTGCTCCTTTGTTTCAGAAGCTGCATCTTTTTTTTATGATTGAAGAATTTCAGCAACTGATTCCATTTCATCTTGTTATACTTATGTTGGTGGTGCTCATGCACAATTAACTTTTGCTGAATAACTGCTGCTGAATTTGCTCACTTTTGTCCAACAGTGAACACTTATATCTTCCACTGGGCAAGGTCTTCCAACTTAAACTCAGCCCTCTTGCAAATAAGAGATAAACAAAGTAAATTTTAGCTTCATGTTGGAACAAAACACCATCCTTACCACAAAGGTCCTTATATAAAATGTTTGCTTTGCAAACAAATAAACAAACAAAGGCATTTACCCAGCTGCCCTCTACTATTTCTTAATCATATTCTCACAAAATATATGCTGCAATTTTCGGTTATGTCTGATAGTGACATTGTGGTCAAGGTCTAACGCTATGTTTAAAAACTGAGCAGATGTTTCTTATAAGTATTGTAGCAAGTTATATTTATGTTTTGGGTGGTTTTTTTCTGTTTCTCTTTTATATTCTTGACCTTTTTTCCCTTATATATTAAAGCAATATTGTTTTGCTTAAAAATTGAGACGGCCACAAATAATCTGCATTAAAAACTCTCTGAAAGAAAAATATATATTTACTCTTATATATATATATATGAAAAAGGTACATGAAACTGTACGTAGAAATCGGAAAGCTTCTCCTTTGAACTTTATGTGCAGTTTTTATTTGGCTTCTAAACATAAATATTTATTTGAATAAAGTCTCTGCATGCTTTGGCTTGGCTATTTCCCCCTCACTTGTTGATGAAGAGTTCTTAAAACACATTGGCTGCAGTCCTAAGTGCACTTAATAAATAATATGGATTGGAGTCATCTTCTATAAACACAACAATTTGGGAAATAGTTGGACATCATGACATGTAGCTTTCATTTGTTAAAAACAAAGGTGATCGTGGTTTATGTTTTTGACCAAGCCAGGCCTAACATACTGTCTCTCTTTTTAATTATCCACTATAGTGGTTAATTGCAACCTACAAATCAATACCTTAAGACCCTTTTAATCTCTTTATTGAGTGCACATTGAAACTTTGTGCCCCTCTAATCGAGTTCTGATTTCAATTCTGTTCACAAAAAAATGCCAAGATTGGTTAATTAAAATACCATTGGCTGGCTTCATATAGCTCTCTGAGTTTCTCTCTATTCTATGTCTTTTGTCTCACACAAGAAACATCATTCTTGCCAGGTTATATCTTTGCTTCAAAATTTCCAATTATATTTAAGAGATACTGTATGATAGTCCTCCTTCCTGAAGAAATGAATCCTTCTCTTAAATTCAGTATTGTTTTTATAGCTTCAACATTCATCATTAAATAGTTCCAGCAGTTTTAAGACTGGAAAAGAAACATTAATGAAACTCTGTTAAGCCTGTAAAACCAAATACTCTGTTAGCAACATCATGCCATGTGATACTGAACGATACCATTTCAAAATAACTAAGGAATTACATGTGCACCTATTTACTGCACATATAAATGCCAAGGGCTTTTTGTTTTATATAGCAAAGATGCTTTGTTTCAATTTAATACAAGGAATCATTCTAATATTTTATTTACTCATCTATAGTTTGTGTGTGCAGTCCAGCAGTCAATGTATGACAGCTGAGGATTATATAATTTGAGTCCTAGTTGTTTGTGTTCTTATGAGTAGATAGTTTTTTACTTAATTATTTTTTGAGGTCTTTGAGTTAATTTTGACTCCTGGTGACTGCCTGAATATGTCTCAGTAGTTTTCTTGGCAAGTTTTTTCAGAGGTGGTTTATTCTTGCCTCCTTCTTAGAATTAGGAAACAGAGACAGACCGGCCCAAGGTCACCCAGCAGGCTTGTGACTAAGGTGAAACCTAAACTCATAATCTCCTAGTTTATAGCCTGCTTGCCTTAACCACTACACCAAACTGACTCTCAGATACATGGATAAATACAGAAAGCAAAGATCCAATCATTATTTATATTTTGTTAGCACGTAATTCAATTTTGCATTAACTTCTCCTGCTCCAATAGATTTTTTTAATCATTTAAGATGGCTCAAAATCATTTTGCAACGAATGGGAGCAGAAATAAATTCCATGAATCAGTTGTAGGCATTATTTGAGGAATGGTCTCGCCCTGATGGGACTGACCCACACCACCTGTGCTGGTAGAGGGAGCATGCTGCTGATCCCATCAGCCAAGGAATTTTGGTTGGCCGGCTCCAGGAGAAGAGCCTTCTCTGCCATGGCCCCTGCCCTCTGAAACATCCTATCTCCTGAGGTAAGATTAGCCCTCCTGTCATTTCGAAAGAACCTCAAGACCCGGCTCTGCTGGATGGCTTGGGGACCCAATGGGGGGAGCTTCAAACTGGAGGTGGTAGACTAATTCAAATCAAATACCCACCTACTGTGTGTCCAGCTCCCACCTTAAAGATTTGTAATTCTGAATGATTTTATCTGCTATGTGCCAGGACTGTCGATTTTAATGTTTTTTATTCTTTAACGTTTTATGTTTTAAGTCACCCAGAGTCACCGGATATGAGATTGGTGACAAATAAAATTTCTAAACAAACAAACAAATGAATAAAATCTCTACTTACTGAAGCATATTTCTAGCAGAAATGTGCAAATTGTCTGAGGGCTACAATGTTCTGATCCTGAAATGTTTGTCCCAGTTTCCTCCCAAAATGTTCCAGTCTCAAAACAGGAAATTCACACCTCCATTTTGCATTTAAAATTGCCCGTTTATAAGTAAGAATATTTATGGCAAAGGTGGAAGGACTTACAGACATGCAAGGAAGTTGGAAGAGGGTGTTTGGAAAGCTGTGAACTTGAACTATTTTGCGCTTCTCAAAATATTAAAAGAGCTTTGTCTACTGCAAAATGACTTCTCTCTGAACCTCCATTTGTTTTGCAGTACTCCATTTTTCAGTGGATTAATTAAATACTGCACTAGTTTCTATTTTTTTCCCTTTTTATTTTGAGGATGACTGCCAAGTTCACGAATGTTTATACTACAAATGATGAGATTTCAATACACTAAATGGAATAGGATCAAAAGGTATCCTATTTTTAATCTGAGCCCAGAGAACTATCCCATGATTCAACATTTTTAACAAAGAACAGTTGGCAATGGTGATTTATCTTTCAAGATTGCAATGTCTATTGAGATGATATATTTGCTTTGGGAAAATTTCTACTTTGACATTGGTCACCATGAGATAAAAACAAAACCAGTGTGAAATGTATAAATAAGTAAGCAAATATACAAACCCATATACGCAAATAAATACATGAAACACTTTGGTTCTCTTAAAATATATTTCCTAAATGTTATTACCACTATGACTACCACTTGACCTATGAGCCCAAAATTTCTGTTGCTAATCAAGACAGTTGTTAGTGAGTTTTGCTCCATAATAATAATAATAATAATAATAATAATAATAATAATAATAATAATAATAATAACAATAACAATAACAACAACAACAACAACAATAATAATAAAGTTGGAAGGGACCTTGGAGGTCATCTAGTCCAACCCCCTGCTTAGGCAGGAAACCCTATACCATTTCAGACAAATGGCTGTCCAGTCTCTTCTTAAAAACTTCCAGTGTTGGAGCATTCACCGCTTCTGCAGGCAGGTTGTTCCAGTGGTTAATTGTTCTAACTGTCAGGAAGTTTCTCCTTAGTTCTAGGTTGCTTCTCTTCTTGATTAGTTTCCATCCATTGTTTCTTGTTCTACCTTCAGGCGTCTTGGAAAAGAGCTTGACTCCCTCTTCTTTGTGGCAGCCCCTGAGATATTGGAACACTGCTATCATGTCCCCCCTCGTCCTTCTCTTCATTAAACTAGACATACCCAATTCCATCAACCGTTCCTTATATGCTTTAGCCTCCAGTCCCCTAATCATCTTTGTTGCTCTTCTCTGCACTCTTTCTAGAGTCTCAGCATCTTTTTTACATCGTGGTGACCAAAACTGGATGCAGTATTCCAAGTGTGGCCTTACCAAGGCATTGTAAAGTGGTATTAATACTTTACAAATTTAAAATTAATAATTTTATGACCCTTCTTGCCACAGTTGTTAAATAAATCAATGTAATTGTTAAGTTAGTAACACTGTTAATGAATCTGGCTTCTCCACTGACTTTGCTTGTCCAAAGTTTGCAAAAGGTGATCACATGACCCCGGGACACTGCAATGGTCATAAATATATGCCGGTTGCCAAGTATCCAAATTTTGATCATGTTCCCATGGGGATGCTGCAATGGTGGTAAGAGTCAAAAATGGTCGTAAGTCACTTTTTTCAGTGCTGTTGTAACTTTGAATGGTCACTAAACAAATAGTCAAGGACTATCTGGATGTATCTTATATGTTATTAGCATGAATGCCATCTAGTATTGAGATATCACATGTCAGTCAACTTCTTAAGCCACTAGTCCTGTACTTTCTTCCTCCTTGTTGCCCCTGCTGCTTTACCTACTTTGAATTAGTGAGCACACAGTAGTTATGTGCCCATAAAAAGAGCAATAGCATTCATAGATTTCTCTCTCTTTTTTTCTGTATGGTGGCAAAATTGACACAGAAGAAGAACTGGCAACCAAATGGCCAGTGGAAATCAGGGAGGGAGGGAGGCATGGAAATGTACTTCCATCTTGCCTCTCCGCCCAAAACAATGAGGGGGCAGGGGAATCACTTGCTACGTACTCTACTTTCCTAGAACAGGGATCAAACTTCATGTATGGCTGGTTGAAAAGGAAAGAAAAAAAGTATGCCAAACTACCAGTGAAAGTTCTGTGGGTACACAGGGGAGGGAGGAATAATTATTTCACTTGCCAAACTGGCTACTGCATGAATCCAAGATTGCTATTCTTATGAGTCATTGTACAAGTGAAAGGAATAATAGCTGGAGAGGGCAGCATCTTTGCTGGAGTATGAGCTGGCAGAGCTTCCTCGCCTCTTCACTAAGGCAAACTCTCCTGGCAAAATTTCCAAAACAACTAACCAAAACAATGTCTAATTCATGTAGCAGAGAAAACACTGGGGAAAAAAAACAACAACAATGCCTGAACAAAGTCTGATAAGAAGATTATAAAGGCTCAACAACAACAAAAACGAATCACACAGGGAATGATTTAATTTTGAAAAGTAACTTGTTGATGATGTCTCGCTTGCAAGGAATGGTGCTTGGACACAAATCTCTCTTTTTTTCTCTCTCTGAGAAAGAAAACACCAGGCTTACCCATCCAGTAGCAGGACAGCTTCAGCTTGTTGTAAATGCGAGCCAAGCATATGGTGTTCATCATTAGAAGTAGCAACAAAAGTAGCCTTTCTGGTCACTTGTTAGATTACTCCATTTCAGTTTCTAATCTAATGCAACATGTGCTTGACTACTTGTGGCAAGAGATGCACCATTCACAATGTGGAAGGCACTTAACGTATCTCAGAGGTTATACTCATTTGGGCAGCTTTACCTGTAAACCTTTTGCTGGCTTCAATGTGCATATACTTCACATGAAATGAGGTGTGGAACAACGGTGGAGGAACTTCCTTTGTTACACATGCAATGAGCTTGCGGGTTTGAATGTATTGCTGATTGTCCCAAAGACAAGAGGCAGCTGGGCTTTCTTGTTTTTTCTTTGAAGACATTTTATTCTCATAGCTTCTTCAGCTATGACTGGATGGTGGGGAATGGAGGGATTTATACTCCATGCAGGCAGCTGGTCATTTGCATTCAGAGCCGAAGAAACTTCTTGGATGAGAAGCAAAATGTCTTCAAAAAACAAAACAAAACAAAAAAAGTTGTCTCCTGAAAAAGCATCTTTGGGACAACCATGACCTGGATGAAAGAGAATCTCGATAGACATACCGCTAATTGTCTAGCGATGAAAGGCTAGCCAGGGGCTGAATCGATTCCTCTGTCACCCACAAATTCCCACAAATCATCAGAATCTATTCTGGTTGAAGGATGGTCCAGAGATGGAGATCGGAAAAGGCAGAGCCAAATAGAAAAGCAGAAATTCATTCACGTGTAGTGAAGTGAAAAGAAAACTCAACCCTGACACAAACAACTGCTCTTGAAAATTGAATCCTGTTCCTTTGTATTCTTTGGCTGAAGGAAGGTTATTAGTCTGGGGATAATCTTATATTCATTTTATCCAATTAAATGCATTTTTCATATTATTTTCAACTTTCAAGTACTTTTCATGTTACTTTCAGGACATCAGCACAACTCTTCTGTTAAAGTTTCTAATGAATGTTGATTGGCAGATGCATACATGTGCTCATAACAGAATAACAGAGTTGGAAGGGACCTTGGAGGTCATCTAGTCCAACCCCCTGCTCAGGCAGGAAACCCTATACTATTTCAGACAAATGGTTGTCCAATCTCTTCTTAGAAACCTCCAGTGTTGGAGCATTCACAACTTCTGGAGGCAAGTTGTTCCATTGATTAATTGTTCTCACTGTCAGGAAATTTCTCCCTAGCTTTAGGTTGCTTCTCTCCTTGATTAGTTTCCATCCATTGCTTTTTGTCCTGCGTTCAGGCGCTTTGGAGAAGAGATTGATTCCCTCTTCTTTGTGGCAGCCCCTGAGATATTGGAACACTGCTATCATGTCCCCCCTCATCCTTCTGTTCATTAAATGAGACATACCCAATTCCAGCAACTGTTCTTTATATGTTTTAGAACAGGGGTTCTCAACCTTGGCAACTTTAAGACTTGTGGACTTTGCTGGCTGAGGAATTCTGGGAGTTGAAGTCCACAAGTCTTAAAGTTGCCAAGGTTGAGAACCCCTGTTTTAGAAAGATAAATATAGATATATAAATATAAATATATGTCATATTATTGATGGAGTTCTTTTTGTAGTTCCCTAGTAGAACTCCTAGCAGAAAGAGCTCTACGGCTTTTCATAGCACAAGGGATGAAACAAGGAAGAGGAGGGGGAAAATTTTGAAAATTGGGAGGTATTTAAATGAGTCCAGGATCTGTTCATTTACCATCCCAAACTAAGGTGGAGGTTCAGATCCATTGGTACGGTACTGACTCTTCCACACCTTATGACCATCTGGGCACAAGATGGAAATTTGGTATAAATTAAGAATTAAAGATTTACTTTGTGTCCCCTCTTGGTCTATTACCCTGACTATTCTACCTAAGGGTTTGTTAATCTGAGGTCACTTTTTTCTACCTTTCTTCTCAAGATTATATGCATGGAGCATTTTTATTTAAATTCTATCTTGTGGGAAAACAGCTAAGTGCTAAGCTATGATCCTCCCATCATGTATTTCCTATAAATAAATCTTACTGTTATATTTTAAACCCAGTGAGATTAATTATTGGAATCAGATTGGATTCCCATTGGTGAAAACACACAAAGACACAAACACAGAGACAGACAGAATGCTTCTAACTCCAACAAAATTTAATACCAGGATTGCTACCTTTCTCATAAGATGTGTTTCATGTTATAACTTAAAATGGGTAGAAGAACTGTAAAAAAAAGTTTAAATTTTGGGATTTAACTTCTTCCACTCTTTTCATGTTGAGAATACAAAAGGAATAAGAGAGAGAGAGAGAGAGAGAGAGAAAGATAGAGATAGATAGATAGATAGATAGAGAGAGAGAGAGAGAGAGAGAGAGAGAGAGAGAGAGAGAGAGAGAGAGAGAGAGAGAGAGAGAGAGAGAGAGAGAGAGAGAGAGAGAGAGAGATTGAGATTTTCTTCAGTGTAACCTCTTCCAAGTGGAAAAGAAATATACCTCTGTTGCCAAGAGAATTTCTTCCTTTCATGAAGGCCTTTCAGAAGCATCTGACTGGCCACTTTTGTAAACAGAGTGATGGACACTGTTTGCTTGATTGAAATTATTTATATCCTGGAGACTTCCAGAGTGCTTTACACACATAAATACCATCATTCATAATTTAAAAAGAGCAGCACTAGACACTCAATAAAACAAAATGAAATCACCTCAATAAAACAGAACCCCTGTATTTTAAACAACAAGAAGAACAATAAGAAAATAGTCTATACTTAAAGACCTGGACATAGATTAAAGATTCACCAGTACTGTAAAGAAATAAAATGGCAGTAGTTGCCTCTACTGAGGGAATTTTTTACAGCTGGGACAGTGTATCAGTGGACATCCTCTTCGGTTTCACTAGCTAAGGTCATTTTGGAATAGCAAGGAAAGGAGAAAAGAGACTCTGAACACTTGGCTAGGTTTGTATCAGAAAAGATCACCTTGCAAATTGTTGAATCCTAATTTGGGTTTCAAAAATCCAGAGGACCACTTGATGTGAGCAGGGTTTTCTAATTTGTATTTATTTATTTCCTGGATATTTGCACCCTTAGTCCTTACCCATTTTGGACTTTGAATGGTACCAGAAATGGACTATAGACAAAGAAGCTGACTTGGAATCTGTTAGGGATGTCAATATGGTTATATATATATATTAGAGATGATGGAAAGACTTGTGGAATTTTTAATCCCAGATACCAAAATATCTTGACTAGTTACAGCTACTACCAGGCTTAAAGTTGTGTGTGTGTGTGTGTGTGTGTGTGTGTGTAATTTGCTGATTTAACCTCAACAGCAAAATGTTTTGAATGGCCTTGGAACTAGTGAGCTAGGTCTTAACGTGCAATCCAGCTGCTATATTTTATATCAAGTGAAGTTTTCAAGTTGCCTTCAAGGATAGCTTCACATATATACAGTGCAATGAGATGTTATCACACTGAAGGAATCCTTGGATTGATGCGGTAGAGCCTCTCATATTTTATTAGAAAACAAAATCAAAAATAGAATCCTGCTGACTTGGAGTTTTTATACTTTTGATTGAGAGTCTGGACATAGGAAATTATTTGTAAAAGTCTAGATCAGATATGAAGGAGTCCTTTCTTCCGCATTTATCTTTTTTTATGTATAGGTCATCCGAAATTCATATTTCAGTAGCTCAACACCCTCCTACAGCTCCAGAATCCCTGGCACCCACCACCTGTGAGTAGATATAAGAGAGACAAAATCACTGCCCCTTCATTTAAAGCTCCATTGTCTTTTGAAATGGAAGGAATAGTAGACATTTTCAGGGTTAACATTTTAAAGAGAGATTCCAGCTCTCTTAGTTGTGACAACAAATGAAGCAAGTGGACCAAGTAACATTATCGTTCAGAAAGAAAGATGATCAGATAAAATAAAGACGCCGATAAAAGACATTATTTATAGCTCGGGGTTGAAATGAGGTCCTTAGTGTTCTCTGAGCTTGGTTGCTTTCACTGATGATGTTACCTAGTTTGGGTAATGAAACATCTGCAAGCAAACAACCAAGTTCAGAGAGCATCAAGGATCTGCCCCCTCAAAATAAAGACAAGATACCTGAAATGGGAATTATATGAACCAGTGTTTCTCAATTTTGGCCATGGCTGGCTGGGGAATGCTGGGAATTGCCGTCCACACATCTTAAAGCGAACAGAGTTGAAAAACATTGATATAAACATTTGATTTTCCTCATCAGAATATCTCCTGTGAACTAAGTTTTGACTAGGAGGGTATTTTTCCTGTAGTTGGACAAGCGTTTACTCACTTTTATAATAATACATATATTTCAAATCAAGAGAACATCATGTTTAAAAGAACACATTATTCCCCAGATAGTGCAGGGATGCCGAAATCCCACCCATAGAAGGCCATTCCAGGAACCTATTTGAAAGATAATGTGAAGTTCGAAGTTTTAATGGGACAGAAGGATGAAATGACTAAATAAACCAGTATAGGGAATATATTACCGTATTTGTTTTATTTTAATTATGTTAAATTTGGATTGGATTCTAGCTTCATTTACTTTTGGAGACTGTTCCCAATATGTCATTGTAAAAGTACCTTTATTGAAATGTAAAAATTATATAAGTACTTAGTCTGGAATACTCCTATTCTTGAGTGAGAAAAGAAACATCTATACAATTTATGAATTATCCATGATTAAATACACTGATTTTTCAATTAAGTTTTTACATTCTTCTTTTTTGTCGCATTTATTATGTCTATGCACAATCAGCCAGACTGGTATTGGCATTTTTATCATTATTATGCCTTGGTGTGTTTAACAAATGTTTTACATAACATTTAGACTTCATGGGATCTAAAAGAATGCTGGCTAATATTTTTAAAAAATGTACTGGCCTATATATGTATATATAAAACCTGTAATGTATCTGTAAAATGACTTTTTGATGAGGTGGGATTTTCTTTAAATTTAGAAATACAACGTAATTTTTTCTTTAATAAAATGCTTCCTTTCTTTTTGAGGAAAGTGTTTTTTGAGTTGGCTCTTTTGAACAGGCAGGTGTCGGTTTCTTTAAGCATAGGCCTCTCCTCTGCCCAGAATGATTTAGGACTTTATTGACGAGCTTGTAATTTCTTTATAGGCCTTATAGATCATCTTTCTAAATCTGTGGTGCGGGAAAAGAACTTTTGTTCCTGGACAAAGGGACCTAGGAAAGGGGCACCCTTTTGCTCCTCACAGGTGATGGGTATGTACAAAGAATTTATTAGATAATGGCTTCCCGGTCCTCAGAACAGATGGTGATGGCCCTGTTGCTAGGATAAGGCCTAAAGAATTTAGTTTTTAATTCCACATTATTGGCCTCAGCCCGACGAATATCCCTGGGTTTCCTGAGGCAAAAACAGGGGAAAGAAATACCCAGACAAGAAAAGCAACCCACAGATGGAGAGAGCCAAAGAGAGACCAAGGAAGGAGGCAGATTGGTCAATAGAAGCTGTATGGAAAATGTCGGCTCAGCTCTCTGCAGTTCACCTGGATCTGAAAGGCAGGAATGCAGGCAGGCAAGAAAAAATAATTTGGCATTTAATGATATGGACACCTCAGAGAAAAAAAGTATTCCTCCTGATTGAAAGGTGGTGGCCTCTCTTAATGAAGATAAACCTGTTACTAAAGAGTACTGTTCTCCCAGGAATAAGTTTGCAACAACAGCAACCCATGTTTCAAATGCACCCAGAAAAAAGGTAGGTGTCCCAAGTGTGATTTGGTGATCTTCAAAACACGTGAGTTTGTGAAGAAGTGATAAAGAGGTAGTGATTCTGCCTTTGTATGGGTGTATACAGTGGTGGGATTCAAATATGTGAACAACCGGTTCTCTGTGTGGATGCTGCTTCCGGATGTCCATTCTGGGTCTGGGCAACAAAAAAATAGCTACCAATTCTGCCAAAGTGGTGCAAACCGGATGAATACCACCATTGAGTGTATACCAGTGGTGGGATTCAGCCAGTTTGCACCAGTTCAGTAGAACCGGTAGCTAAATTTTGTTGAGTTCAGAGAACTGACTGAACCCATGCTACTTCTGGAAGTCCATTCTAGGCCTCAGAGGCCTGGAGGAGGTCTCCCAGGCCTAGAACGGTCCACCTGAAGTGCGTGGATGTCACTTCTGGAAGTCCATTCTAGGCCTCGGAGGCCCAGGCCTGCATCCATGCAGAGAACTGGATGTTCAGGTATTTGAATCCCACCACTGCTGTATATGTAATCTTGTGTGATGGAACATGGAACATGGTTTATTGCATATATATACCCTATGGTATATATACATTCACATTTTCGCAGTTATAAAGGAGATACGCGCGCGCACACACACACACACACACACACACACACACATATAGTCTCTAATTATGCTAAAAATACGAATCCTGGGTAACTCCATACTATAAAACAATCCGAACACCAGGATAGTACTAAAAACAAAACTGTTTAATTATAAAAGCTTAAACATATATATGTAGATGGTGTGTCCTAGGGACCCATTGGATTTCTTGTAGACTAAGACATACAGGAAGGGAAGTTGGTTATTAGCTTCTGTTTCCATGGTGAACTGTATTTTCGGGTGTAGGCTGTTGAGGTGTGTGAGGAAGTTGTACATGAAATCCCATGTACTGCCTGCTCCACCACATACATTGGACAAACCAACAGAAGAATAAGTGCACGCATTGAAGAACACAAAAACTCAGTCAAAAAAGAGGAACCAACTTCTTCCCTGGTCCAACACCTCAAAGCCACAGGACATGAAATTGATTTCAAAAAGACCAGAACTATCGCCAAAACTGAACACTTTAATAACAGAATAATCAGAGAAGCCATCGAGATAGAAAAACGCCCACACAGCATGAACAAACGAGATGATACCTCCCGCCTACCAGCCATTTGGAAACCTGCCCTTATTGACAGACGAGTCCATAGCACGGGGAATGACACCAGACCTACACTCACAAAAACCACACAGGATGTCACCACCACACATCCAGGCAAAAAGCAAACCCAAACCCACACTGATGAAGAAGCACGACCACAAACCAGAAGCCAGACCACAGCTGCATCATTAGCCACCTTAAACCCCTCCAATCCATACACGAAGCAAACTGACACCCACCATGAAGATGAGGCACAACCACAAACACAAAGCCAAACAGCTATACAGTTTACCATCTCTAATCCCCTTGTAACACTAACTAACCTGAGCACAACAAAGCCCCCACCCAAACAGAACACTCCCCCAGCCAACCAGAGCACAGCCAACCCCCCATCCAATCAGAGCACAGCCAAGCCCCTAACCAATCAGAACACACCTCCACCCAATCAGAACACAGCTGAGCTCCCAGCCAATCAGTTCAAACCCCCACTGGCAGTTAAAAGGAAGAAACAGCTAAAATCTCACATTGCCCCTAGAAGCAGAAGCCGAAAGCACCAGCCTGAAGATGACAAATGAGACTTCGTCGAAACGTCGCCAAGACACTTCAAATTCTACGTGGGAGAAAACCCGAAGAACCAAAGACCTACATACAAACACCCGCAAAAACCTCAGAAAACAAATATCATACCTCTACGGGGAGGAAATCCACCATCTGACCAGGACCTATGAGAAACTCAAAGTCCAAAGAGCTTCCATTTTATGTGACCTTGCATTCCTACGCAACTGCCGAGATCAAAATTTAATCCCCACATGCTTCCAATTGAAATTCCACTCCAACTCTGCAGCCACCAAACGCATCCTGAAAAGAACAGAATTGGCCCTAATCAGAAATGAACTTCACACAAAAAGATTCCTCCTAGACCGAATCAACAAAGATCTCCTCACACTTCACCTCAAACTCAGCAACAAGATCCACCTCGCACATTGGGAGAAATCCAAACAACTCGCCGTCTGGAGAGCCGAAACACAGACCACCCTCAAGACAGACACACACACCAACAAACTCCGAAGATTACAAGAACACCAGAAACAAACCCCTCCTCCCTCACAGCCACACATGAAACAAACAGTGCATAACATCTCAGATAGGATCCTCACCAAAGCCGAAACCAATGTCCTTTCCAAAGGATTCAACTTTGCAGTCGCTCCCAAACACATCCCCACTGAAACCATTATATGCGGAGTTGAAACCAGCCTGACCAAAATCAACCCCGGCGACGCTAACAGAATCAGACTCGAAATCACCAACATACTCAGCACCAGCAAGCCACCCAAAAGCAACTTACCCAAAGAGGAGCAGACAGCACTACTTAAACTGAAACAAGACACCAGCATAATAATCCTACCAGCAGACAAGGGCAACGTCACGGTGGTCATGAATACATCTGACTACCAAACCAAATTAACCAACCTACTCCAAGACTCCACATACAAACCCCTAAACACAGATCCCACCACCTACCTGGAAAAAACCACTAGATCCATTAGCGAAGAGATCCAGCAAAGAATCATTCCCAGAGAGAAATCATCCAGATGCCCTAAGCTCTATGGTCTCCCCAAGATACACAAAGAAGGAACCCCACTTAGACCCATAGTCAGCTCCATAGGCTCACCTCTACAAAACCTAGCCAAATTTCTCGCCAAACAACTACAGCCCTATGCAGAATCCATCACCTCACACGTAAAAAACTCATTCCAGTTCATAGAGATCATAAAGAAACAAAACTTACAGCCCAGCGACCTACTCGTTAGCTTCGATGTCATATCCCTCTTCACCCAAGTGCCAATCAAAGAAGCCTTAACAGCTATCCAAACAAATATAACCCCCCCAAACACATCCTAGATCTGACCAACCACTGTCTATCCAACACATACTTCATCTATAACGGACAAAAATACAAACAAATAGAAGGAGCACCCATGGGATCACCCCTCTCACCTGTCATTGCAAACCTCTACATGGAACACTTTGAAACCCAAGCCCTAGAAAAATCTGATCACAAACCCAAACTCTGGCTCAGATACGTAGATGACACCTTCGTAATCTGGCCACATGGGAAAGAAAAACTGGACATCTTCCTCACACACCTCAACAGCCTACACCCCAAAATACAGTTCACCATGGAAACAGAAGCTAATAACCAACTTCCCTTCCTGGATGTCTTAGTCTACAAGAAATCCAATGGGTCCCTAGGACACACCATCTACCAGAAGAAAACACACAAACCGCTATCTGCACGCACTCTCACACCACCACCCAGCACAGATCAACTCCGTAGCCAAGACACTCATCTCAAGAACCAAATGCCTAGCTGACGAACAACACCTAAAAACCGAACTACACACTCTCACTAATGTACTTACATCCAACGGATTCCAAAGAAATAAGATTTCCAACTTAATCCAAAAAGAAACTCCCACTAAAATCCAAGACAGAGAACAAGAAAACAGCAAAGCCCTCCTCCCATACATAAAAGGCACCACAGACAGGATCAGCAAGATCCTTCACAAACATAATACCAAAACAGCATTCTGCACAAACAGAAAACTATCCACCATCCTAAGAAACCCTAAAGACAAAATTGAATTAGAAAATCAAGGAGTATATGAAATCCCATGTACTGCCTGCTCCACCACATACATTGGACAAACCAACAGAAGAATAAGTGCACGCATTGAAGAACACAAAAACTCAGTCAAAAAAGAGGAACCAACTTCTTCCCTGGTCCAACACCTCAAAGCCACAGGACATGAAATTGATTTCAAAAAGACCAGAACTATCGCCAAAACTGAACACTTTAATAACAGAATAATCAGAGAAGCCATCGAGATAGAAAAACGCCCACACAGCATGAACAAACGAGATGATACCTCCCGCCTACCAGCCATTTAGAAACCCGCCCTTATTGACAGACGAGTCCATAGCACGGGGAATGACACCAGACCTACACTCACAAAAACCACACAGGATGTCACCACCACACATCCAGGCAAAAAGCAAACCCAAACCCACACTGATGAGGAAGCACGACCACAAACCAGAAGCCAGACCACAGCTGCATCATTAGCCACCTTAAACCCCTCCAATCCATACACGAAGCAAACTGACACCCACCATGAAGATGAGGCACGACCACGAATGCGAAGCCAAACAGCTAGAATGACACCAGACCCACACTTACAAAAACCACACAGGATCTCACCACCACACATCCATGCAAAAAGCAAACCCAAACCCACACCGATGATGAGGCACCACCAGAAACCAGAAGCCAGACCACAGCTGCATCATTACCCACTTTAAACCCCTCCAATCCATACATGAAGCAAACTGACACCCACCATGAAGATGAGGCACAACCACAAATGTGAAGCCAAACAGCTATGCAGCTCACCATCTCTAATCCCCCTGCAACTCAGACTAATCTGAGCACAACAAAGCCCCCACCCAAACAGAACACTCCCACAGCCAATCAGAGCACAGCCAACCCCCCATCCAATCAGAGCACAGCCAAGCCCCTAACCAATCAGAACACACCTCCACCCAATCAGAATACAGCCAAGCTCCCAGCCAATCAGTTCAAACCCCCACTGGCAGTTAAAAGGAAAAAACAGCTACGATCACACATTGCTCCTAGAAGCACGAAGCCAAAAGCACCAGCCTGAAGATGACGAATGGGACTTCGTCGAAACGTCACCAAGACACTTCAAATTCTACGCGGGAGAAAACTTGAGAACCAAAGACCTACATACAAACACCCGCGAAAACCTCAGAAAACAAAATGATACATATATATTTACATACATACATATATACATATATATGGAGTAGGTGTGTTGTATATGTGAATGTGTGTGTATGGATTTATACTGGAACTAAGAAAAAAGACAGTTAAAAGGCCTGGATCATTGGGAAAATTGTATTTTATTATTTGATAATTCATCTTCTTGCAGTTTCAGCCTTTTATTTACAAGAAAGTTACTGGGCTGCCATTCATTTCAAATAGCACTAAATGGGGCTGGGCTGCCTTTTCTAAGAAAATTGTTTGCTATTAATAAAGTGCCAGACTGTTGTTGTAATTTCTCATACAGAACATCACTTTCATTTCTGTATCGCTTTCCCATCTCTCTCTCTTTCTCTCTCTGTTTTTTCTCTCTCTTTCATTCTCTCTCTCTCTCTTTCTCACTCACACAGAAATCTTTTTTTCATTCTTTTGACATCCTTGAATTCAGTTGTCTTCTGATGAATGATTCCAGGCAAGCTTCTCAGCAACATTAAAGAAGTGGTTTGCCAGAGCCCTTTCCCTGGATGAGTTCTTGATTTCTAGCCTTACCAACAGCAATGTGATTACCAAGTAGTACCTCATCCAAATGCTAACCAGAAACTATTCCCACTCAATTCAGATCGGCTAGGAACTGTCACCTCTTTGCGCTTTTCAATTTTAGAAATTCTCAAATAAATACTTACGGGACCCTCTTCTGTCACATACTTCCCTTCGACCAGTGAGAGCGCACAGGGTCGGCCTTCTCCGAGTCCCATCAGCGAAACAATGCCATCTGGTAGGTCCTAGGGGGAGGGTCTTCTCTGTTGTGGTGCCAACCCTCTGGAACCAACTGCCCCCTGAAGTCTGCGTTTCCCCCACTCTCCCAGCCTTCTGGAAGAATCTAAAAACTTATCTATGCCGGCAGGTCTGGGGATGACTGTGATTGCGTGTGAATTATGAATGTGTTCGGGGTTTTTTAAAAACGTTTTGTAGATTGCTTTTTAATTTTAAACTCTGTGATGTTCTTTTGTTTATGTTGTTAGCCGCTCCGAGTCCTTTGGAGAGGAGCGGCATAAAAATTTAATTAAAATAAATAAAATAAAAATAAATAAATTCTAAAATAAAGGTAGTTGTTGACATTGTTGATTAACAGGACTACCATATCTGGGCAGCAAAAATGGGGATGACCATTAGATGGCAGCAGTTACCATCTTCTTGTATCTCTTTGGTGACAAAGGTTTTTGCAAACCTCACATAGTTGAACAATTATGGTACTCTATCAGAATTTTAAACAGCAGAAATAATGATTTAATGCAAGATTATTTCTGGGTAATCATATAATCATTTGAATTATTGTCTTGCTGCTCAGGTTTTGTTTTTTAAACTTACTTTATCAGATGTTTCTACTACATGTCATGATACAATATACTCTGAACGTGACAGCAAATACTATAGCCTGCTTTCATTTATCAATGAGTTAGAATGTCATTAAATTAGCATTGTAATTCCCAGTATGGCCCCCAGGCACCAATATACATTGCCGTTAACGCCTCTGAAGTTCCTGGCTCCACCTGATATTTTTATGACCCACAAACATACTTTTAATTAAAACATGGCAATCTGGAACGATGTAAAGCAAGTCATCAGCCTCTAACATCCACTTTATTTCCAAGCATGTAGCTCCTGAGCTTTCTTGGAAAATAACAAGGATCAGCAGCTATAAAGCAATGCTTTGCTTAAAAACATTACACTTTGCTTTAAAATATTACACTTAGTGTAAGAACAAAGATAAACAGATAAAGGTACATGTATGGTTTATCTGGTTACATACATACATACAGAGGGATAGAATCAAGATCACGTGAAGTGTTAATATCAATTTACAATGCCTTGGTAAGGCCACACTTGGATACTGCATCCAGTTTTGGTCACCATGATGTAAAAAAGATGTTGAGACTCTAGAAAGAGTACAGAGAAGAGCAACAAAGATGATTAGGGGACTGGAGGCTAAAACATATAAGGAACAGTTGCTGGAATTGAGTATGTCTAGTTTAATGAAGAGAAGGACGAGGGCGGACATGATAGCAGTGTTCCAATATCTCAGGGGCTGCCACAAAGAAGAGGGAGTCAAGCTGTTCTCCAAAGCACCTGAAAGTAAGACAAGAAGCAATGGAAACTAACCAAAGAGAGAAGCAACCTAGAACTAAGGAGAAATTTCCTGACATTAGAACAATTAATCAGTGGAACAACCTGCCTCCAGAAGCTGTGAATGCTCCAACACTGGAAGTTTTTAAGAAGAGACTGGACAGCCATTTGCCTAAAATGGTATAGGGTTTCCTGCCTGAGCAGGGGGTTGAACTAGATGACCTCCAAGGTCCCTTCCAACATCATCATCATCATCATCATCATCATTATCATTATTATTATTATTATTATTATTATTATTTCCTGCTTCAACGAAGAGTGTTTCAGAATTATAAATGGGTCCACCAGCTTCCAGTATTTCTAAATTTCGATTACAAACAGTCTAATTTAGCAAAGCTACCAATCTACTTTCTAATGAAATATTAGCCCCAGGCAAGTATTTGCCTGATTATGTAATAGCTCCCCCCCTTTGTATTGGAATATTTTAATTGATTGTAGCTATTTAATGTTGTTTTTATATGTACTATTTGCTGTCCAGAATTATGTATTAGGTAACTACTGTATATACATTTTTAAAATAAATAGGATGAAGGAATTCCATCTTCATTATCACTGAAGCTCCTCTTCAGATTTTGAGATATCTGGCATGTTTAGCTTAGAACCCATAGAAGCCTTTTTGTGATCAAGACTGTTTCTTTATGGCAAACAATACAGTCTTTGCATAATTCTATCGACTATTCTAATTGAGGCAACTTAGCTCAGTGTAGATATTGCAAGGAAGAGACTTAATTAAAAAACAACAACAACCCAACACAACAGTGTTAGAATGTAGGGGTTGGAAGGGATCTTGGAGATCATTTAGTCTATCATCATCCCCTACCCAGTGCAGGAATCTACCATTACAATATTCATCAGAGGCGGTCATTTAGCCTCTGTTTTAACATCTCCATCATAGGAGAGTCTATCATATTCAGAGGCAAGTTGGTTCTTTCACGGCACAACTCTTGCTTTTAACTTTTCCTGATATCCACTCAATTAATCCTCCTTATAATGTAAGTCCATTGCTTTCTCTCCTGTCTTCTGGAAGTATTCTAAACAATTATTCTGTGTTTCCTATATAACATCTTTTAAGGTACTTTAAGACAGCTATTGTATCTCCCCTTCAGTTTTCGCCAAGCTAAACATAGCCAGTGCCTCCAACTATTCTGAATATGTTTTCTACTATAAGTCCTTTATCATCTCCTTTGTTCTCCTCTGGACATGCTTCATTTGTCAATGTCCTTCTTAAAATGTGGTGCTGGATTCAGTATTCTAGGTGCAGTCTGACCAACACAGAATAGAAAAGAACAATGGCTTTTCTTGAACTTAATGTTATACTTTTGTTGATACAATCTAGGTCTACCTTTTTGGAGGTGGGGAGGGGGTAGCTGTATCACAATCTTGGCTTATGTTTCAGTAGTGATCCACATGACACCCAGATCCTTTTCACATATGCTGATGTCTTGTATGGTCCTTTCCATCCTGTATTCATGTTTTTCCTACAAAAATGTAGGCTTTTGCATTTTCTCTGTTGAAATTCACCTTCATTGTTCCTACTTTTTGAGATCCACCTGGATCTTGATATTGTCCCCTAGGTTGTTTGCTATCCCTCCTCCCCCCCAATCTTTATATTTTATACCCAAAGTTTTTCGCCCGCTGATCTTATAATCTTTAGCTTGCTAAATACAGAGCAATCCTCAATGAGTTCAATTGTGCTTATTCCCAAATGTTTATGGGATTCAGTAATCTATGCAGAAAGGCATGCATAGGATTGCACTGCAAGGGCTTGATTACTAATTGTAGAGTACTCAGAGTCCCTTCAAGGCCCTTCTTAGGAAAGCACCGTTATTTCATTTGAACTAACTTTAAAACCCCTTTTTAAAAATTCCATTTTGCAATCCTTACATTATTCACTTTCTGATCCACTTGTTTTCAAAGGAAAAACACTCTTCTAAGGAGCACTGTCAAGACAGGAGCCAGTATTAATAATTCTAATTTTATCTGACTTTTCTACACCCTCTTTATATATTTTCCTTAAGGTACAGCTATACCTTAATTTTCATTTCTTTGATTTTTCCCCCCTCCCGCATTAAAACAAAAGTTGCCAGTGGCACCACGACTTCCCGTATAATGAAACAGATATTTGTTTTATGCCCATTTTATTCCCTAAAATTTATCATTCATCTTGAATGTTTCACATACTTGGCATTTTAATTCTTTAAATGGAACAAC
This sequence comes from Bothrops alternatus, assembly GCA_034064705.1. NCBI lineage: Eukaryota > Metazoa > Chordata > Lepidosauria > Squamata > Viperidae > Bothrops > Bothrops alternatus. Next base: position 304,392 of record JARGCV010000129.1, read on the forward strand.
AAGCACTCTTTTCCCCCAAGCTTGGCCTCAATTCTAAAGACTTATAATTACTATTTTTCATTGGTGGAATCAAGCTTGACCCTACTTTGTAGCCTTTGCGGCAGACATACAATAGTGTTTTGGCCAGAAGTGCAAAGTGGTGTTAGGCAATTGTCGGGCCAAATTAACTAAGGTGCTCTTGAGGACAACTTAAAGACTGCAAAGACAGATAGTGAGGGTCTGGAACAACACTGGCAGGAGAAATGCAAAACAAAGCAAAATAAAAGATAAAGAGAACATCAAGATACTTGAGGAAAAAAAATGTATTCTGCCCAATGGTCAAGGGGACAGCCCATACTGTACTCCTTGGTCAAAGACTGCCACGTTGCCCAGCGTTCCAGTCTTTCTTCTCTATCCTTCCATGTCTGTATATTTTCCACTTTCTCTTCCTCCCTTCCGCACACAAGGTTGTTTCCTACACAAGTGGTCCTCAACTTACAACGGTTCATTTAATGACTGTTTGAAGTTACAACGGCACTGAAAAAAGGTGACTTATTTTCATGATTTACAAACATTGCAGCATCCCCATGCTCACTAGATCAAAATTCAGACGTTTGGCAAATGACTCGTGTTTATGAGGGTTGCAGTGTCCCGGGGTCCTGCGATTACCTTTTGCGGCCTTTTGACAAGCAAAGTCAATGGGCAAGCCAGATTTTTTTTAACTGTGACAAAAAAGGTCATAAAATAGGGCAAAATTCACTTAACAACTGTCTCACTTTGCAACATAGGCTTTGGGGTCAGTTGTGGTTGTAAGTTGAGGACTACCTATATATGATTTCTGTTTTGTCGAATTGAGACTAGTGAGGCATAGCTCATTTCTGGAACAAGAAAATTGGGAATGTTGAAATTAAAACTCAGGACTGGTTTTCTATATTTTCGCACCTTATGCAAAATCATAATCTGGCACTCCTGATGGTTTGGCTGAAAGGATTTTCTTAGGAATTTCAAAAAGGTACCCTTTTGATTTTATTTTCTTCAAGGTTTAGGACTTTACTCTTACAGTTTTTTCTTTTTTTGCACATTTTTTAAAATATTTTTTTTATTAAAACTTTTAAACAAGTAGATAAAAATTAACACAAAGTAATAGGTAGTAAGCAGGCAAAAAAATGAGAGAAAGAAATCAAAGAAAAGGTGTAAGAAAAAAGAAAAAGTTAAGAAATATAGAAAAGAAGGAAAAAATATATATAGTGGCTTCCGATATTCTTCCCAGCAGTTATAAGTGCAAAAATATTTTAATCTCTCTCTCTAAAGTTACATCATATTACTTTTCCTTCTATAACCTATTCTGTCTAATCATCAAAAACGTAAGTCTCAAGTTCATTTTTTTTAAATTTTAAACAAAAAGTCCATAAGAGGCTTCCAGTTCCAAAGCAAATTCCAAAGGTTTTATACACATATTGGAAGTATTTTCATATACTTTATGGAAGTAATATTTGGAAGACTTTTTAATTTTAGCACCTCTTAAAATTTGGCGCTTTAGAAACTTTCTGAATTGGCTAGACCTAGAACTTGCCTTATAACAGTGCCTCTAATGAAAACAACTGAAACTAATCATTGGGATTATAAGATCTGTCCATCACCATTTCTCCCTTCTGCATTTCATTCTTCTCTTTTGTTCCATTTTCTTCTTTGTATACCCTTCCTTTGTTATATAATACCTTCTCCTTCTCAGCCATGACATCCTTTTCTTTTCTGGTTTTATTGCATGATAGATGTTTGTTTACCTGTTAATGGAAATATTACAACGTAACATCGTTGTGACAAAACAGTTTCCTGCATAATATGCTATCTTATAAAATACTAGAGTGCTTCCCCCCCTCTAATTATTAATACTGGATAACAGTCATTATTCTAATTTTTAAAAAAGGCAGTTTATGATTTATTATGTTATTCTGTAGTCTAAGGCCCTGCTTAATCTTTTCTGCTTTGTATCCTAGAAACATCTGAATTGTGTTTGGTTTGGGAGTTGAGAAAAGGCTTTCTCAGTCACTGTCCTCTGGCCTCAGAATTCCCTTGGTGGAAAAATTCACTTTTCCCCTCTTTGATTGTGTTCCACTATCATGTACAAATCTTTCTCTTCCGGCAAGCAATCAGCCTTCTGAATTGCTGGCTTTTAACTTCTTGGCTGAAATACTTTCTGAACTTTTTTTTTTTTGAGGTTTTAACTGCCTTATGCCCTTCTTTTCCCTCCTCTCCTTTAAAACATTTACTTGTTCTTTTAACTTTTCTGTACTGGGAATGGTTGAATAGTTTAACTTGTGCTGTTCAGACAGATATAAAGATAGAATAAAAATATTTTAAAAGATGGCTTCTTTTGTTATTGTATGAAGCCTGCAAAATACAGATGAAGACTCTGAAATCCATTGTTGTTCTCCCTATAGTTGATATACATTATGAGGAACAGCGGTGGAACATTACCCACAAACCACACACAGCCCTGAATGCCGTGGGTGCTACCTCAGAGACCTCCAAAAGTAATTAGTAAAGGGTGATTTTTATGACATAAAAAGGGAAAACTATTAAATATATGATTAGAGAGGAACCAAATGAACTTCTTTTAATTTAATTAAATTTAGGTGTAAGTGAATATAAATCTCAAGTGTTGGTTTTCCTCTAAAGGTATTTTCCACCTGGTATTTTTATAAGCATGGCATCTGGTAGGGTTCACAGCTTGCTGGAATTTATGCTTCAAACAGATCAATTTAACAAAAGGTTGGTGCTCTGGAATATTACACAGGGAAGGCCATCATTATGGTTTATTAGCCCTGTTAAATACATACTTAAAACAACAGTATGTTTGGTGCCCATTTCCTGATCTTAATGTAGTAAAATGATCTTAGGAAATTGCTGTGTGTTGCAAAGTATGAATGTAAATATAAAAGAAAAAAAAAGATTCTGATACGTACTATGTAGCAAAGTCTGAATACCTAGAGTTCTTCTAGTAGAACTTTCATAATCATTCAGGTACTAGACCTTGCCAGGAACTTGATACATCTTCTCTTTTACTGCATGATTGGGGTTACATAAGCAAGAGGACTGCTAAGTTCTGGTGTGCCATATTGGAAGGCTGTAAAAAGGCTGTATGTGCCTGATCTTAAGGAAAGGGTGAAAAGGGTGGTTAAAGCATACAATAATGGTTAATTATTTTTGTACTATCACTTACTAATTAACTTCCGTCTCCATATATTCTGTGGCTCCAACTTTCCTAAGCAGTGAGAAACCAAACATCTTCAAGCAAAAGAAAGGAAGTCCAGTTGCCTTTTGAAAAAGCACCTTTGGGACAACCATGATCTGGATGACTGAGAATCTCCATAGACCCTGGATTGTTTCCTAGGCAGCATCTTTTCCTCTTATTCCCAAGGCCATCCACACGTTCCATTATACCTCCTGGCCCGAATGTCCAATAAAAATAGACAGTTATTTAGAACTCTACAAGGGTGAGACCAGCCAGATCTCTGGAGGTAAGTGTTCCACAAGGTAGGCCACAGAGAAAGCACATCTCCTGAATGCAACCAGATGATGTGTGTTTTACTAAGGGCATATGGAGCACGCCCTCTCTGCTAGATCTGGCAGAGTGAGCAGGGACAATAGGGGAAAAATGGTGCCATAGAACTGAGCATTAGAGACATGCAAGCTTGCCATCCCAAATAAATTTGTTTATACCTTTCTGCCATTCCTCAAGATTCCCATCCTTTTTAAGTATTGGCAACATTTGAAACAAAAATAAAAATTTCAGCAATACGTTCATTTTAATTGCGGCTATCCTGCCTAGGGTTAAATTCAAAATTATTCAAGACACAAGAGAGAGAGGTGGTTTGAAAATGCCTAATTTTAAATTATATTATTATGCAGCAGTTCTAGTGGCAATAAGTGATTGGATTAACTTAACAAATAAAAGAATACTGAATATAGAAGGATATGGGTTAGTGTATGGGTTCCACGCGTATTTAGTTTATGATAAAAAACTGGATAGGAGTTTTAAAGAGCATATATTAAGAAACTCTATGTTGCGTGTCTGGAAAAAGTTTTATTATAAATTAGGTGGTAAAATTCCTTTATGGACAGTTCCCAGGCATGCAATACAGAGTGTAGGTATACAACAAATTCAGGATGTGGTGCCCTATAACAAACTTTTAATTAAAGAAGGGAATAGCCTAGAACTGAAATCATTAGATAGATTAAAGAAGGAAGGTATAGCTCACAATTGGTATCATCATGCACAACTTCAAGCTAGATGGCAAAAAGATGTTAAGATGAGCTTTTCTTTAAAGGATGATAAATTAATAATACAAATTAGAGATCAAAGAGTTATGCATATCAAAAGAATATATGATGCTTTAATTGAAATTGACTCTGGAACTGAATTACTCAAAGATTGTATGATTAAGTGGGAAGGTAATTTTGGACACCCAATTATGATAGAAACTTGGAAAAGAATATGGGTGAAAAATGTTAAATTTACACAAGCTCAGCATTTAAGAGAAATTTTTTATAAAATGTTCTACAGATGGCATTTAGATCCAAAAAAATTATCGCTTATGTATCCAAATATGCAACCCAAATGTTGGAGATGTGATTCTATGGATGCTACATATTTTCACATTTGGTGGACGTGTAAAAAAATTAAGGCTTTTTGGATAAAAATATGGTGGATTCTTCAAAACATCTTGAAAAAGCGTATTGAGTTTTTACCACAGTTATTTTTGTTGGGTATTACAAAGGACTGTTCCACCATAGAGACTAAGCTGATTTTGAACTTGATTACGGCTGCAAGATTGTTGGTGGGACAATATTGGAAGACATCTGAAATACCATCTATTGAAGAATGGACATTAAAAGTTACCCATCTTGTGGAGATGGCTAAGATATCAGCGTACCTGAAAAACCACTCAAATGAAGTATTTTTGATGGACTGGAAAAAATGGATTGATTATATGCAAAAGAAATATCAATTGAAAGAATTAGATTTGATATATAGATAAATAGTTATAAAATAGTTATAAAATAGTAGATTAGCGGGGTTTCTTGCTTTTTTTTACTCTGTATTCACTCTGGGAAGCCTGGGAGGAGGGGGGAGGGAGATAATAAGTATTAGATTATGTTTCTCAACTGTAGTTGGGGGTATTAAGGGATTAGATAATTTTTTCAGGTCGCTCGGGAGAACTCTAGACACCGCATTGGATGGTGAGGAAGGAGGAGTGAAGGTGAGGTATGTGTAGAGGGTTAGAGGGTGGAGATAGGGAATAGAGGTGGGTGGAGGGAAGATGTACAGAAAGGCGAAAGTAAGTAGTTAGAAGGTTAGAAGAGGGGTTGAGGTTGTTGGAGGATGTGGTGGGGGGGGGTTCCGAGCAGCTATTTGTATTGATTGTTAAATATGTTATTTGCTTGTTTTCAGTTGAGTTATTATGTTATTATGTTATAATTTTGTTAAAAGTTTCTAAAATTTAATAAAAAAATAAAATAAAAAAAAACTAAAAAAAAAAAAGAGAGACATGCAAGCTGATTGGCTAGAACAGCCGGACCTCCTGTTCTCATTACATTTGGAGGTTCCATTTGTTCCATTTTGTGTCACAGAATCCATGTAGATTTAGTTGAATTTTTTTATTTCATCAGCTGGCAGTGGAGCAAACATTTTTTTTTTGTGACTGAAATAGAGAAATCATCTCTCAAAAGACTTCTAAGTTTATTCATTAAACAGGAATTCTGTACAGCATATTTATAGAAACAGAAGAGCTAGGCCCTAATTTTCATTCCTAAGAAGGAAGGAGACATAGCTCACTAAATAAACCTTAGATAAAAAGGAAACATACATTTTTTTTCTTGTACATTTGATGATATTCCAACATATTTGCCGCAGATTTCTTTCTCTCTAAAGGGAAGATCTTAATATATTTAGTGTTCTGATATCTCTTCAGTAGTTAGAAATGTTGCAGAAAGTGGTTATTAATAAATCATTAAAGGCTCTCATCACATCTACCAGCCTGGCTTCTACACTGTGTTTTATTTTTCTTTTGCTCTACAGAAAGTCTTTCTAACAAAACCCACAAAAAAGAGCTGTTATAATGGACTAGCCTTCAAAAATGAAGAAAAATGTACTCCTCAGTTATATTCTATTTTAATGCTCTCCACCCCGCCTCAATTTCTTGTTGCTCAGAATATGTAACATCTTGCATTAACAGCTAAGTTAATCTTACGTTAAGATTTGATCTTTATCAAAATCTGTGGCAATAACTCTCATAATTAGGACTTGGCCTGTCAATCTGTTAAAGAAGTTTTACAGTATCATCTTTGCTTTTTTAATGATTATTTAGCGATTAATTAATTGGCTAAAAGTTGTACATTTACTGTTTCTGTCCAGTAAATTTATATTAAATGTTCCCAAGGATAGTTTCTTCCCATTTTCATCTTCAAGTTTGATATCATTAGAATTTCTTTGCTTGCTGAGTAATCTTGAACATAGTAAAGTTGATTTTTTCTTGGGTTTTTTTCTTTCAATATTTTTTAATACGTGGAACTGACAACACCTGACAAAGAAGAAACAGTACAGTTCTGGATGCAGCTATAGGACAACCCAAAAAACATAACAAGAAAGCAGTATAGATAAAAAAGTGGATAAGAATAAAAAAGAAGCTAAAATGAAAGAACTTCTAATTAGAGCCAAAATACTGGAGAAAAGATCAAGGAAGATAAAGAATTGGCCAGCACCAGGTGAAGATTAAATGCATGGTTTTGGGTTGTAACATCTGGCACCCATTTATTGCCAAGCAGTTTAACAACATATAGCAAGGAGTAGAAATTGAAGTTTGGTTAACATTTGGTAAAACCTACCTGATAATGAAAAATCCAGCAAAAGTAGTGACACCAGACAACTAAAGACCAATTAGCTGCTTGCCAACGACTTTCAAATTGTTTATTGGTTTCCACTCCAACAGCATCTAGTTGAAAGCAGGTTCTTTCCACTCTGAGCAGAAAGGAAGCTGCCTAAATGGCAGAGGAACAATATATCAGTTCCTAATCGAAAAGATGATTTTGGAAAACTGCAAGAGAAGGAAAACCAATTTGAATGTAGCTTGGATTGATTATCAGAAGGCATTTCACTCCCTACCACACAATTGAATAATCAGGTGCATAGAAACAACAGGAATAAGCAGAAATATCAGAAGATTTGTGCAAAGATAAATGGCACAATGGCAGCCATGGTTGCTGGTCAATGGTGATCAACTGGGTTAATATCAAGAAAGGAGTCTGTCAAGGAGACTCACTGTCTCCACTACTATTTGTCATTGCATGGATTCCTCTCTGAACAATGCTGAATAACTTAGACCATGGGTATCAAACATCAAAAACATCTGCTAGATTATCCCATCTCCTGTGCATGGACAATCTGAAACTGAATGGAAAAACACCATCAAAAATAGAACCATTGCTCAACATTGTCCATATAGTCAGTCAAGATATTGCAGTGGAGTTTGGCCTGGACAAAGGTGCTATTCTCACCATCAACAATGGAAAACTAGGGAAAACTGAAAGAATCAAGCTACGCTATGGAAATAGCACCAAGATTCTGGATGATGAAGGTCACTACAAATCCCTGGGCATATTTCAAGCTGATAACATCAAGCAGACTGAAGTCAAGAGCAAAGTTAGTAGTGAACAAATCAGAAGTGGAAAGAAGATCTTAAAATTCAAATTCAGAGGAAGAAAAACCATCAAGGCAATGAACACCCAGGCACTTTCAGTTATTAGATACACTGTGGATATAGTGGAGTGGACTCAAGCAGAACTATAAACACTGGATAAAAAGACCAGAAAAATAATAACAATGAACCATGCCCTTCATCCATGCAGCAAGGTTGACATACTTTAATTAGCAAGGCTGGGTGTGGAATGTTACAAATAAACCAGAGAATTGAAGAAAAGAAAAGGGCATATCTGAAGGACAGTGAAGGAGCTGTACTAAAGCTAGTACATATGAACAGTGGTGGGATTCAAATATATGAACAACCAGTTCTCTGTGTGGATGCCGCTTCCAGAAGTCCTGGGCAACAAAAAATTAGCTACCTGTTCTGCCGAAGTGGTGCGAACTGACTGAATCCCACCACTGCATATGAAAAATAGAAAAGAGATACAGCAAGGCAAAATATTACATGACCAGCACACAGACACACATCTCAAGTAGGCTAAGTGTCAAACACTGCTAATATTGAATATTCTTGCTTTGACAAAATATGCAGAACTGTCTGGTATTTTTAGAGTTAATTCAGATGATGCTGGGAGGGGAGGAGAATGTGTAGAGAGTAATTACGCAGGCTTCAGAACAGAAGTGAACCTTTGCCCCCCCCCAGGCTGATTGGAGAACATGATTTATGACAGCAAAATAAGGGAGGGAAAATGCTAACAAAATAACTGCTCAGGGGTGGAGATTTCAAATCTTGGCATCCTTTATTCTTGCCGTGCCAACATTTTGTTACATGACTAAAGACTTTTTAGGATAAACAATGCCTGGAAGTTCTTTGAAGTGTTTCATTAGTCGGAACCATGACACAAAGCAGATAACCACAAAACCTGGCAATGGCTAAGAACAGGAATGCTGAAGAAGGAGGCAGAGGGGCTAATTCTGGCTGCACAAGGCCAAGCGTTAAGATGTGTACAAAACTAGTATGAAAAAGATGGCTGCTTTTGCAAATAAGCTGAAGAAACAGTGGACCTCTTAATGAATCACCTAGCTATCTGCTGCAATAAGATCACACAGACTGACTACAAACAACAGCATAACAAAGTAGCAATACTGGTGCATTGGAAGATCTGCAAGAAATACCTTTGGCTTAATGGGGCCACAAAATAGAAAGTAATAGAAAATAAAGTAGCTAAATTACTATGGACTTTAGAATTCAAAGAGACAAGCATTTGCCACATAACACCCCAGACTTTTTTCTTACCAGAATTGTTGGTAAGGAAAAAAAAAATGTCTGGATAGTAGAGGACCAGTATCTGGAATAGCAGATAGAAGAGAAAGAACTGGAGAAGATAACAAAATACAAAGACCTGCAAATAGAAATAGAATGATTGTGGCAAAAGAAAATACAGCTAGTACCAATAGTAATAGGTACCTTGGGGGCAATCACACAAAAAAAAAAACAGGTGCAGCACATTGCCATTGACAAAATCACCATTAATCAACTGCAAAAGGCAGTTTTACTTGAAACAGCAATATCATATGATGATTCCTTTAACTCCATCAAACATCAATCTCGCTTATCCCCCGGTCCCTGAGAAAGATTTGATAGGTGGATAAAAGTGCCAAATCCATCTGGCTGTGCGACAAACAATAATAATAATAATAATAATAATAATAATAATAATAATAATAATAATAACAACAACAACAACAACAACAACAACAACAACTACCCTTGCTTGCTTTTGCCACAGTCTAGAAATAGAAAGAATGTGGCAAAAGCAAGCAAGGGTAGTACCAATAGTAATAGGCACCTTGGGTGCAATCCCAAAACAACTGGAGAACCACTTGAACACCATTGGCATTGACAAATTTGCCATTAGTCAATTGCAAAAGGCGGCTTTACTAGGAACTGCTTCCATCCTGTGACGATATCTGTAATACCATCCAACATCCACATCTGCCTATCCCAGCTCCTGGGTAAGGACTCGATAGGTAGACAAAATGCCAAATCCAGTCTGAACATCTGGCTGACTGCGATGATCCATAATAATAATAATAATAATAATAATAATAATAATAATAATAATAATAATAATAATAATAATAATGGCTTGTGCATTGCCTAGCTCACAGCCTATTATCCTCTCTGAGCTCTTTTTGATAGCTGGTTCTCAGGCTGATCAGTCTAGTAGCCATTTCTAAAGCAATAAACATTTGCACTCTGCTCCTCATCATAAAAGAAACAAGCTTTTTCTCCTTTACCTCAAAAGAGGATGAGACCAAGAACCAGCATTTTATCTCTGTAATTTGCCTGTATTCAGGTTTCTCATTTGTATTTTCATTTGGAAACTCTTCAAACATGTGACAATGTTGAGTAAGTGGTCCTTGGAGTTTGGGCTGATGACATATCTTCATGGTTGTGTGGTTGCCCTTTGCAACCTTTCTTGCTGGTTTCCCCAAGCAAAGTCAGTGGGAAAGGGGGCAGGAGGTGGAGTATTTGCTGGAAATCTTGTCATTAATTCTTCCTAACTTCCTTTATTATAATTCTTGCAAACCAGAGCTATGAGAGGATGCATGACTTCTTATGCAGGACAGAACTGTCAGATTTTCTCATATGGACATCATCTTTATATGGACAAACATACAAATCCAGATGTAATAAAATGGCTTATTCTTCTGTCTCTGAGTTGAATATGCTCCACCCACCCCAGCATTTCTATCTCCATTGTTCAATTTAAGGGCTGGGAATGGAAGCCTTTGCATTACATAATGAGGGATTATAGATTTTATAGAAGCTTCTAGTCTAGTTTTATTTCCATAATATGAAGACCTCACACTTTAGAACAGGGATCCTGAACCCCTGGTCCATGGACTGGTATTGGGCCGTGGTATGTCTGCAACCGGTCTGCACAAAAAAGCAAAGTCCCATCTGTGGGATGCAGGCAGCACACAAAACCACACACTCTCCGGTCCACAGGAAAACCTTTTTCCACAGAACTGGTCTCTGGTGTCCAAAAGGTTGGGGACCTCTGCTCTAGAACACTGTTGAAAAAAATAACAAGAGGCTGTAAGAAAAATAAGTAGAAGTAGTGGGATGTATCATCCACAATGATCAATTCCCAGGTGGCTGGTCCATGCAACTGAGCTGCGTCTCAAGGTACAGGGAAGTAGGAACCATTTCCAGGATCATCTCTAATCCCCATGAGAGAGAGAGAAACATCTTCAGTATGGCAACTTTTGATCCAGAGCATTGAATGGGGGCATTCTCCTTAATAATTGCGGTATCTAATATGTTTTCTGTTTCCAAGCACAGGGTGAAAAAGAAAAGAAAATAAGAACTATCTTATGTCAATTCCAGCCAAGTGAGCTTGAAGTAAGGAATCATTCTGGTACATCCTTCATGAAATATGTCCTGTATGACATTATGACATCTACACTTTCAAACTAGGCCAACTGATGGTTAACATGCTACTTAGTCTTACTTAAGACTAAGATGGGCTTGCAGAATCTCTCTGCATCATGGTTTGTATTAACCCACATTTGTTGAAAAGTTCACATTGGCTACATGCAAACAGCACTCTAAATCATAAAACAATGGCTGGATTCAATGCATATGCTATGCTGAAAATAAATGAGCCACAGTACAGCTTAGCACCATGCATGAGAACTCAGTCAAAAACTGAAGAAGAAAGCAAGAGAAAACGGTGCACCCATTGCATCCAATATGTCCTCCAGGAGATTATTATTTATGAGTTTGTGCACTGTGTAATTTATGGTCTCCATCTCAGCCTGATTGGGCTTATTTGAGGAAAAAAAAATCTGTGACCCACATTGTGGGATCCTTGTATGTCACCCTAAAGAAATGTGATCAGCACATCAGAACAGAATTATGAATGTTTACATTTTCTGAAACCCTACTGAATTTTGGATTCCACTAATTACCATCTAAGGCCCTATTTACTAGAGACAGACTTTCCTGGGAACGATTACATGTGAACATACTGATACCTGACTTTTTGTTGGGTACAGTAGTTGTCTGTACACTACAGGTAGCCCTCTACTTATAACAGTTCATTCAGTGACCATTCGAAGCTACAGCCACACTGAAAAAAGTGATGCATGACTGTTTTTCATACTTACAACCGCTGCAGCATCCCCATGGTCATGTGTTCAAAATTCAGACGCTTGGCAACTAGTTCATGTTTATGATGGTTGCGGTGTCCCGGGGGGCTCATGTGATCACCTTTTGCAAGACTTCTGACAAGCAAAGTCAATGGGGAAGCCAGATTCATTTAACATCCATGTTATTAATTTAACAACTGCAGTGATTCACTTAACAACTGTGGCAAGGAAGGTCATAAAATGAGGCAGAACTCACTTAGCAACATAAATTTTGGACTCCATTCTGGTCGTTAAGTTGAGGACTTCCTGTACATGGGTAAGTGCTGCAGAGTTTTAATTCTAGGCCAGTGGTGGCAAACCTATGGCCCGGGTGCCAGAGGTGGCACTCAGAGCCCTCTCTGTGGGCACGCGCGCCGTCACCCCAGTCCTAGGCCTTCATCTGGATTTTATAAAACCTTTACGCTTTAGGCCTCTGCCGCCATGTGCAAAAAAAAAAAAGATTGAATCAATCAGTCAATTTCAACTTCTCGCAGGAAAAAAAAGATCTTGCAAAGTTGGAATTGATTGATTGAACTTTTTAGTCCCACCCAGTCTGCCATTACCACCCCAGCCACGCCCACCCAATGGGCCAAATCCACCCAATGGGCCACACGCACCCAGCACCTGACGATGCATAAGTGGGTTTTGGGTTGCAGTTTGGGCACTCCGTCTCTAAAAGGTTCACCACCACTGGATGAGGCTCTTTGTCCTGCATTCCAAAGTCAGTTTGTTTTGTTGGTCTCCTCAAAGCTGCTGAGATATATGAAGAGAAAGTTTCTCCCAAGCTTGAGAATTGCTGATTCCTGCCTGGCCAACTACATTCCAAACACTGTTCCACGTTTGTTTCAGAATCTTCCCCAAGTCCAGTGCCAAAGTATGGTGAAGAATCTCACAAGAAGAATATACATTGCTACTCATCTGTTATGAATGTCTGAGCAACTAAGTTCTGCTAGAAACTGGAAGGTAGGAGCTTCTGAGCATTGAAAGGAAAAGTGATAAACCGAGGATTGCAGCATGGAGGGTAAAGTAAATGTGACAGTGGACAGAGCGTCTTGGAGAGGCTCCAGGCTTTCTTCCAGCTCCTTGCAAAAAAGCCGAAGAGATTGTAATATAATTTAACCTCCTGCTCAGTTCTCATGCTTTCCAATTGCGCTTGCACAAGAGAAGATCCTGTCATCATGTTTCCATTGTATGCAACTTGTCCCAGGAAAGAATTCTGTTTTCCCCAAAGAGCTGCTGGATGCCTCATATAAGTTACCTTCTCTGATCTGAGTTCTTGGGAATTAATTTCACCATCAGGATATGCTTCCTGATTTGCAGTTCTGCATTTCAGTGGTTGCTCCTTTATCTTTTTTTCCCATCAGCCAGTTTCCTGCCAGGAGAGTGGTTTAGCTGACTCGCTTCCCAGATTAGATTTGGAGAAATCAGCCAGTGCTGCTTATGGTTCTCCCCAAGTCCTGATACAGCCCTGGCATAGGTATCCTTGTTTTTTTTTTTTTTTTTAAAAAAAACTGCCTTAGCTGGAGGTAGAAGTTTGCAGTTTCTGCCCACATTTTCCAACATCTAATTAAGAGCAATTCAGCAATGGTCTCTGGAAATAAGACCAAGAAATGAACATTATGTACCTCTCTCTCTCTCTCTCTCTCTCTCTCTCTCTCTCTCTCTCTCTCTCTCTCTCTCTCTCTCTCTCTCTCTCTCTCTCTCTCTCTCTCTCTCTCTCTCTCTCTCTCTCTCTCTCTCTCTCTCTCTCTCTCTCTCTCTCTCTCTCTCTCTCTCTCTCTCTCTCTCTCTCTCTCTCTCTCTCTCTCTCTCTCTCTCTCTCTCTCTCTCTCTCTCTCTCTCTCTCTCTCTCTCTCTCTCTCATATCTCCTCCCTCCCCCCCCCCCCCGGCAAGCCTAAGATAGCTTCATATTCTGGTTCCAGACTCTCCAGACTCTCCATAAATACGTGCACTCGGAATTTATGTCCACTTCCCTCCATGTGAACCTGAATATGTTCTGTTGAACTTGGTCAAAATCCTGTTATCATCCCTGATGTTTCCAGTCTGGTGTGTCCACGTTTCATACTTCAGCTCTGGAAAGCAGGGGGGAGACCAAGAAGTAAAAACTAGAAAGTTTGAAAGCCAGTATTGTAAAGGGAATGCAAAGTTGTCTCCTTTCTCCCATTAATACAGTCAATGTCATAAGGGGTGATTGTTTACTGCAAAGCAGCTCCAGGTGGCCACAAAAGAAACACAATAAACAGTTTTCTGACTTCTTCAGTGAATCTTAATAATTTCCATAAACAGACAATTTGAATAGTCAATTCCTAGTGTGCTTTTCTCAGAACGAAGTCCCAACGATCAAACTTAAAATGCAAGGGCATGTTTAAAAAGTTGTCCTTTTGGTGCCTGCCTCCATCTGTGACTTTGGCTGATGAGCTTTCGCCTTTTGTATGAGCTGCATTGTTTAGTTTTGAAGTTTGTGTCTATCTCAGAGGTTTGTCAACTTGCATCTCCCCCACTTTTTTTTTTTTTTGCAGCTCTATATGCAGGATCCTGTCTGCCTGCTTCCTCTATTGCACTATTTTGTTTGTACTACTGTAATCGTTTTGCTGGCCCAGATCTGTGTGGGTGTGCTGGCAGCTTTACAATAAAGTTACATGGGAACTGAGTTAAGGTTGAATATTTATTAGAAGAAGCCATCTGGCGTCAGGCAGTCTGGGGGGGGGAGAGATTCATTTCTTTAGTAGTCTCTCCTCTTTTTTTTTCTCTACTTCTTCCTCTCTACCCATCCCCTCTCCTTTCTAGTTTTCACATTTCACATATGTGAAAAGTAGGACACACGTCTCTCCACATTCTTTTTTATCCTTCCCACTTACAGTCGTAAAAAAATATGTAGCTCTATCTTGCATATTCCAGTCTCTGCTGTATGATTTTGTTTCCCCCTGCTTCTGTCTGTTGTACTAATGCTTTAGTCTCCTTCTTCTAGAGGTAGTCACTACAGATGGCAGTGCAAAGTTCTCACAGTTGGTCCCTAGTATTTGACCTGTGACGCAGCAGCTCTGAATAGTCCCACTCTGCTATGATTCGCTGAAGCATTCATCTCCCATCCTATGGCTTGCTTCCCATCCTCCAGCTGGCAGCCTAATAACAACAACAACAACAACAACAACAACAACAATAATAATAATAACAATAATAACAATAATAATAATAATAAAGCCATACATGGCATCGGACCAGGTTACTTACGGGACCGTCTGCTGCCCCATGAAACCCAGCGACCGGTTAGTGCCCACAGAGTCGGCCTTCTCCAGGTCCCGTCAGCCAGACAGTGTCGCCTGGCGGGGCCTAGGGGAAGAGCCTTCTCTGTTGCGGCCCCGGCCCTCTGGAATCAACTCCCCCCGGAGATCCGTATTGCCCCCACCCTCTCTGCCTTTCGCAAATTACTTAAGACTCATCTTTGCCGACAGACCTGGGGCAGTTAACACCTGGCCCCAGCCAGTGTATGTATGTTTGTATGTTTGTTTTGGATGATTGGTCTTTTAATTGACGGGTTTTACAAATGTTTTTTATATATTAGATTTCTACATGTAGTATTTATGTTGTGAGCTGCCCTGAGTTCTTGAAATAGGGCGGCATAGAAATCTAAGTAATTAATAATAATAATAATAATAATAATAATAATAATAATAATAATAATAATAATAATAATAATAATAATAATAATAATAATAATATCCACCATCCCTGAGTGGAGTGTTCAGAAAACTCACAAATCCCCTTATTAAATAAACTGGCTAGGAGAAGGGCAGTCTTGGTAATTTGTCCATTAGAACTGCATCAAGTGGAAAACTAAATTGACCCAAAAGATGCTCACTTCTGCTTACCTTTCAGCTGTTCCCTCTCAGTGTTCTTTACACATAGGCACAACACATATCGAGGTGTCAGGGAACGATATGTCAAATCCTGTTTATTTGTTGACTTAAAGGAAGCTTTTAACCAGGTGCTTCCCTCCGCTAAAGTTCTCTTTGGTTAAAAATATTTGAAGAAACCTGGAATGATGAAAAAAAAAAAAGTAAAGTTTTTAAAGGAAGTAGGATCCTTTTGTAATGTCAAAGAGACATTATTATTATTATTATGGATCATCGAAGTGTCAGTCAGATGTTCAGAATGGATTTAGCATTTTGTCTACCTATCGAGTCCTTACCAAGGACCTGGGATAGGCAGATGTGGATGTTTGATGGTATTACAGATATCGTTGCGAGATGGAAGCAGTTCCTAGTAAGGCCGCCTTTTGCAATTGACTAATGGCAAATTTGTCAATGCTATTATTATTAGTTTGCTTCTTGGAAAAATTGACCTCTCCCACCAGAGACGTTCATGGGGGATGGCCAAGATGGCAGCAGTGGGTCCATGATCCACCCCTTGCTGCTTTGATTTTGCATGAAACATTGCACATGTGACCAGGGGAATAACATCTTTGAGGGGTTGCAATTGCCACCTTGACCACTTGTCCCCATCCAAAACTGCCTCCCATTCATTTTATACATCACAACTCCACCCTCACTTAAAAGCAATGGAATCACTTTATCCCTAGTTCAGTGGTTCTACCTTTTTCAGGCCGAGACCCCACCTGCGCCGCCCATGCGCGGCACCCCCCGACCTACACCGTGCATGCGTGGCGCGATGGCCCGCATTGCGCATGCGTGGCGCGATGACCCAAACCGTGCATGCGCGGCGTGATGGGCCAAATCGTGCATGCACGGTGCGCACGCGATGACCCAAACCGCGCATGCGCGGCGCGACGGCCTGAACCCTGCATGCACGGCGTGCGTGGTGGGCCAAACTGCGCATGCGTGGTGCGATGGGCCGAATCGCGCATGCACGGTGTGCACGCAATGACCCAAACCACGCATGCGCGGCGCACACCGACGGCCCGAACAACGCATGCGCAGCACGCTGACCCAAACTGTGCATGCGTGGCGCGATGGCCCGAACCGCACATGCGCGGCACGCGCGACGACCCGAACCGCACATGCACAGTGCGCGCGATGGGCCAAACCACGCATGCGCGGCACGATGTGCCGAATCGCGCATGCGCGGCGCGATGGGCCAAATTGCGCATGCGCAGTGCGACGGGCCGAATCGCGCATGCGTGGCGCGCACGCGACAGCCAAGGGGAAATGGGGAAAAAAATGGCGGACTGCGGTGTTTGGTGACCCCCGTGAAACAGACGTTCAACTCCAAATGGGGTCGTGACCCACAGGTTGAGAACCGCTGCCCTAGTTGCTAATAAATCAAGGGTCTTCAAACTTGACCCTTTTTTTTTAAATTTTTTTATTGGTTTTTTAATTTTTAACAAAAAAAATACTCAAATCAGATCATAATATTAAAGTAAACAATAAACATAATCAGAACATAAATACATATTTCAAAATCATCCATAAACATAACATATGTACTTATTTCAATACATCTACTAATAATAACTCAACTGAGAATAATCATAAACCATATTTTCCAAACAATTAACATTGCTGCTCGGTACCCCCATCACCACATCCCCCTAACCCTAACCTTCCCCCCTCACTTACCATCTAACTACCTACTCTCCTCCCTCCTTCTCTATCTCCCTCCTTCTACTCCACCCAACTATCCCTTCTCTTCCCCCTTCTTATCAACTTTCTACTTACATCAACCTTCACTTCTCCTTCCTCTTTCCATCAGATGTGGTGCCCAGAGGCCACCCGAACAACCCCTTAACAATAATTACACATTCTTGCATCAACCCTAATTGCAGTTGAGAAAACATAGTATATAAAATTATAAACCCTCCCTAGCCCCCCCCCTGACTTCCCAGAGTGAGTACAGGGTAAAACAAAAAAAAAACCCACTACTTCAAACAAAATTATTATATAATCCTAACAAGAATTTTAAACTATATACTAAATACAATCTCTATCTAACATTTATTCAACCTTATCAGTTCTAATATATATCTAATCCCTCAATCATTCCATCTAATGTCAAACCTTAAATTATTTCAATCCACTAAACAAAACAAACATATCATCTTGTTAAGAATATTAATATTCATTTACATATCTAAACCATCAATCTAAGAATCAGTCCATCACTTCAGTTCATTGAGAGGTTATATAGAATCACCCAAACAATCAAGTTTAGTATATATCTTTCAATAATCCATCTCTTTTAACGTTCTAGACAGTCATTTCAAACCATTAAACATCAAATAAATAAATCATCTTTTTGAAAAAAAAATAAACAAATAATATCAGTAAACCCCTCAGTTAAAAATATATATATATATATTCTTAATCAATTTATTATATCTTCTATTAAACATCCTCTCTTACATCTTACTCATAAATTCAGCCCATAATCTTAGATTGGCCTTAATTCCTTACACTTAATTTTAAATTTCACTTCTTCAATCGACTTCTGGGCTTTCTCATATGTCAAATAAACCTAAATAACAAATACAATCTATTTAATCCATTTCTAACTTAGAGTCCTTCAGCCTTATCAAATCCCATAATGCATATCTACATCAATCAGTCAATCTAATGTCAAACCTAG
The DNA here is from genome assembly GCA_034064705.1 of Bothrops alternatus. NCBI lineage: Eukaryota > Metazoa > Chordata > Lepidosauria > Squamata > Viperidae > Bothrops > Bothrops alternatus. The sequence continues at coordinate 322,856 of JARGCV010000129.1, forward strand.
ATCATTTCAAAACAAGTACATTCTTCTTCAATTTAATTATATCTTCCATTAATCATCTTCTTTTACGTCTTACTCATAATCTTAATATTACATCTTCCGTTAGTCATCTTCTCTTATGTCTTCCGGTGGCTCCGCCGGCGCCGCTAGAGTCTCCTCTGTGAGGCTCCGTTCTCTGGGTATGTAAAGCCGCAAAAAACAGCGAACACCAGCTGTTTTTTGCGGTGAAAAATCCCCTCTTCGGGCGAAGAAGAGGTGTAGAGCATTGGGAGCAACAAGGGTTGAGCTCCTCTGAAATCCCTGAAGTTTTCAGGGATAAAGAGTGAGAGCTCCCCATAGCTCCTGAAGACGCTCCTGCCCAGAGACGCTTCTGTCATCGGACAGAAAAAGACACCGCGACCGCTTCTGCTTTTTAAAAATAGAACACAAGAGAGACTGCTTGCAGACTGAGTGAATACAGGAGTTCTTATTGGATTGCAAGTATTTTTTATTGTTTTTCTGGCTATATATTTCTAACTGCTACATTCAACATAATGCATTCAAAATGGCGTTAGCTTTCACTACTTTTACTACTTTCACTGCTAAAGGAAAGTGTTTGAAAGTGAAAGTGAATTCTCCATTTTTTTCCCTCTTTGTTCTCGTAATTGAAGCTATAGAGACGGCTGTAAAAACTGGATTAAAGCCAGAGCGACTGTTTTAAAATTTAAAATGGATTGGAATTTACGTTTTAATGTCAAACCTATTTTGGACCGCATTGATAAATTTAAAGAAGAAACGATTGCAATATTGAAAGAGACTAATGCAGAAATATTAAAACTCTTTTTTCCAAATGAAATTGATTTGCAACCGTCTGTTGAACATTTTATACAACAATCCAAACAAGAAGAAGACAGTATTGAGAATAAAGAGAATAATTGGGAATGGATCTTGCTTGATAAACAGTTTATTTACGGAGTGGAGAAAGAGGATTTGTTCCAAGACAAGAGGGGATGGTTATTCCTCTCAGACAAGCAGCAAGAAGAAGATTTAATTGAGAAAAAAGAGAAAGTGATCCAGTTTAAGAAGCAATTTATCTATGGTACTGAGGACCAGGAAAAGCAAAGACAGAGATCTGAAATGTTACTTCAACGAAAGTCTATGGTTAAGAGAAATAGAGGATTAATGCAAAGGTTAAGATGGTTTATATGGACTCAAATGATATTGCAAGTAAAAAAGAGAGACTTATTATTTGGAAGGGAGGCCTCGTTATGGAAATCTACCTGGCAAAAGAAAAAACCCAGAGTACGATTGAAGGAGTGAAACTTAAAATTTTACATAAGGAATTATGGGTAATTTAAAACTATGGACTGACTCAAGGACTAAGATTATGAGCAAACTTGACCCTTTTATGACTTGTGGACTTCAACTCCCAGAATTCACCAGCCAGGCATTCTGGGAGTTGAAGTCCACGAGTCATAAAAGGGCCAAGTTTGAAGACCCCTGTAATAGACAATAGAGTTGCCTTTATTGATGTTTTTAATTTTGGGCTGTACACCGCCCCGAGTCCTTCGGGAGAGGGGCGGTATAGAAATTGGAAAAATACAAATACAAATATTGTCCTTATTTGTAGGGTTACAGGTTTCTTGGTTATTGTGATCTACCGTAGAGTTTAAAGAGTAGTCTAGGCATGCTACTGCTTGCAATAGAAAATAAGTCAGATACAAATTACTGATTCGATGGAAAAATGAGCACTGAAATTTGCGTAAAGAGAAAGTCAAGTGGTCTCATGATGATGTAGGAAGGACTTTTGCTCAGAATTCAACTTCTATATTATTGTGCGTATACGCGTGAGCACACACACAAACACAGATTGTAAAGGGGGGGGGGAATTGAAAACCATCATGTCACCAGCAACAATTAAGGCAAAAAAGGTGTCTTCTGTGCATTGTGCATGTAAATGAATGCTCAGACAACGAGGAAGGTCTTTGAAGTAACCACACCCAATCTTCAAAAGAATAGAGCACTTCAACATCTGAAGCACTGGGTTTGAAATGGTGCTGAAGTCACTTCCCAAAGCATCTCATCGAAAGAATACAATTGCAACATACACTGATTCACATAATATATATATATATTTTAATTTGGAAGAGTATTTGTTTTCAGGTCTGGGGTAAATAATGTAACCTTACAAACTGTATTTTCGGGCCTTTCAGTTCCGTTAATTGGTTTTGCAGCTTCATGCATTCCATTGCTCAACTCCAAGGTGGGAAAAATGTGAAAAGAAATAATTATACAATTTATACAGATATATTTTACATGACCAGTGTGAACAAAATGTATGGTGAGCCTGAACGTGGCCAGAGAATCTGTAGCCATAAAACAAAGACACCAGAGCTGAAGAGCAAATTCAGCTTTTAATTCCAGGACCTGTCTCAGATTGGATGGCCAATTGGCTAAGCAAACACACCTTTGTTGTTTGCCGTTTTGGAAGAGCTTTCTCTATCTGGTTAAATAATTAAGTTTCCTAGCTTGCCCCACCTTCATAATCTCTGAATAAAGATACTAATTCCTAAAATTCCTAGCTTTGCAATGAAATATTTGGAGGGCCCTGACTTTAGGTTCTGTTAACAATCAGCTTATCTAAAATATCATAATCATTCACTTAGATGGGAGAATTGAATATGGATGACTCCCTAATTTATTATCAATCACTGAGGTTGGAACCTGTTGTTGTTTTCACTCCAGACTGCTGCTGATCTGCCTGAATAATTCTCTTGCATCTCCCTTCTCGCTCAGCCTTCCCTTCCTCCCAAAAACCTGATTATCTCTGTGCAGGTATATGGCTGATGACAATGGTGTAGGGAAGAACATTCAATTATTTAAGCTTCACATCTGCAGTCTAAACAGGTTACAGTCATCATGCTTCAGTAAGGACTAATACTCAATAGAGCAGGGGAAAAATAAATTAAAAAATTCAACTCCTTATGCAGGAGTCTGTATGCTGCCTTCAAATCAACCAAACATCATACAGGTAATCCGCAACTTACAATGGGTTCATTTAGTGACCATTCAGAGTTACAACATCATTGAGAAAAAGTGACTTATGACCATTTTTTTCACACTTACAACCATTGTAGCATCCTCATGGTCACGTGATTTACATTTGGATGCTTGACAATTGACTCACATCTATGATGGTCGCAGTGTCCCGGAGTCATGTGATCATCTTTTGTGACCTTCAAAAATGAAGTCAATGGGGAAAGTCAGATTCACTTAACAACCATGTTACTAATTTAACAACTGTGGTGATTCACTTAACAAATGTAGCAGGAATAGTCACTTAACAAATTTCTCATTTAGCAACATAAATTTTGGGCTCAGTTGTGGTTGTAAGTTGAGGACTACCTGTACTGATAAACAACTGACTGGCCCAAGGCCACCTTTGTGCCTAAGGCAGGACTAGAACTCACTGTCTCCTGATTTCTAGCTAAATGCTTTAACCACTGCACCAAACTCACTCTTAGACATTTTTCAGACTTCCATCTATGCTTGGGAGTGGGAGGTGGGTGGGGAAAAAGTTGCTGCCACTACTTTAAAGAATCCATATATCAAAGGTAATGCTATTCTTACAGCTGGTGCGCCTCCTTTCTCAAGCTCTTGCTGAAATCTGAAAAAGTTGGGTTATTTTAATGAATGGAAAAAGACTTCGTAAGCTTGCACGCCTGCAGAATCTGAAAGACAACTTCCATTCAGTTTTCAAAGCATACACAACTTTATTATTGACTGTTCTCTGAGTCATATTAAATGGTAGTATCAAGTTGGCATTTTTCTAACTGGGAAGTACCAGACTGGTACTTGGATGGGCGGCGGGGGGGGGGGGGGGAAGGAACATGACTGTGAGCAGCTCACAAGAAGAAATAAATATAAAAATAGCAGAACACATAAAAAATAGTCAAAATGAGTAGGAGTACCTTGAGTTGTAAAAAAAAGAAAAAAATGAATATAAATTTTAAATAAATACATAAACAAATAAATATCAAAATTGTTTTAATTGTCTAAAATGTTTCTTAACATTTTAATTCTCAGGGTTCCTTTCCCATTTTAAAAATTATAGTAGATTCCCAAAAAAAAGCTTTTGTTTATATGGGTTACACTTATCAATATATATGTCATTAAAAATTAAAATTGATGTATTTGCTGTCGCTACCGCTTCTCACAATTGCTTGATGGGATTTTAATATTGTATCATCTTTTATCATAGACTGGCAAATCATTTTTATTTCTCGGACCCCTGAGAGGGTCTTGGGGGACCCCCAACAGTCTTAAGACCACACTTTTAGAAACACTGGTCTAGATCAATTTCTATGGCCTGTTATCACATTTTTACATCTTCTTATGAAAATCTGAGAATATTTCATAATATGAAATCTATGGGCTTATTCTGATATTGTACACTTAGCCTACATTGTAAGATTACAAAGACTGAATTGATATTGAATCTTGCCAATACTGAATTGATAGGGGCTGGGGAATAATTCACAGCTTTTGTAGAACTAAAGTTGTATGCTCCATCCCAGAACAGAATGAGAAGATGTGAATAAGCATCAGTGTCACTATGAGGATGTCAAAAGGAACTGTCACAAATTAAAATAATCGTAGGAAGCCAGACATTCCATCCTGACTTAACAAATAACAAATCTGAAATCCTGTGCTACCTTTCCAGTTAAAGACCAGGGAGGCAAGAAGACAGACATCCTTAATTTTGGCCAGGAGCCCTGATCCATAATGGCACCCTCTCTCTAAAGAGTTCAGATACTTTGGATTAACAGCACCTCTTTCAACCTCTGTTTTTCATTCTGAATGGCCTCAGAGAAGGAAAGAATATGAGGTTGGCAAGTCCAGTTTCATCCACAATAAAGAAGCTTATTTTCTGATTAAGCATCAAACTATCAGGATATATATAGTACTTGGTTATTGGGGTTTTCTCCCACGTAAAATTGGAAGTGTCTTGGCGGCGTTTCGATGAAGTCCCATTCGTCATCTTCAGGCTGGTGTTTTCGGCTTCGTACTTGCTCCTAGAAGCACGAAGCCAAAAACACCAGTCTGAAGATGATGAATGGGACTTCGTCGAAACATCTCAGAGACACTTCCAATTTTACGCGGGAGAAAACCCGAATAACCAAAGACACACACACACACACACACACATTGGGAATGTATTTTATTATTTTTATTCTACTGCACTGAAAAAATGGGAAGTTAATGTTTTTCCTTCTATTTTATTTATTTATTCATTCATTCATTCATTCATTCATTCATTCATTCATTCAATTTGTTTGTCACCCATCTCATATACTTCTATACTAACCTATACTTCTCTTTCACTCTCTTTTCTCTCTCCCATTTCCCTATTATCTTTGTTTTAATTTGCATTTTCTACAATGTTTTCAATAAAAATTATACATATACATATAAAAAGCAGTTTCAGAGTTCAATGTATAGAAACGTCCCAGAGGTTAACAGATATTCCAAAGCTCAGGAGAAGAGAGCTCTTCTAGTATCTTGAGGAGCTGCATGCTAAATGATGTCAAGAGACTAAGCTGTCAAGGGTACTAAAGGAAAGAAGTAGCAGCGACTGCTTCTTGTGACAGACAGCAGTAGGTATATGTAGCAGTGTTCAGGAAATAAATAAGCCAAGAACATTACTTTACTTCTGTGTAGTAAAATCTGGACCCGTCTAACAAGCTTCTTCTTCTTTTGAAGCTAGTTGTCCTGGAATAGCTGCTAATATTCCTGGTATCATCTATCTATCTATCTATCTATCTATCTATCTATCTGTCTGTCTGTCTATCTGTCTGTCTGTCTGTCTGTCTGTCTGTCTGTCTGTCTGTCTGTCTGTCTGTCTGTCTGTCTGTCTGTCTGTCTGTCTGTCTATCTATCTATCTATCTATCTATCTATCTCAACCTACCTACCTACCTACCTATCCAGTGCTTTTTTTCTAAAAAAAAAAAAAAAGGGTGCCGGAACTCACACACATCATACAACCCACTTGCCTACCCTACAAGGTTCCATCCAAAAAAGGTGCCGGAACTCCGTTCTGGGCGTTCTATGAGAAAAAAAGCCCTGTACCTATCTATCTATCTATCTATCTATCTATCTATCTATCTATCTATCTATCTATCTATCTATCTATCTATCTATCTATCTGTTGTATCTGGCCCTTCTCAGCTTAGTAAAATCCACATAAATATTTCTTTAAGAGTTTTATTTAACACATTTCAAAAGATTCACTTCAAAGCAAGCTGCTGGCAGTTTGTTGGCCGGAACGGCCAAGTCTGATTAATGTACATTTAGTTTAAACATTCTCCCACCTTCCAATTAACTCACTCTTTATCTCTCACATTGTCCAAGACTTCATTAATCTTCCGTAGATTTCACAAACACCAGAAAACTGAGTTCAAACGAACACGGTGATGCATCAGACTGCCTCTTGATATTAACGTTGCTCGTGACAAAGAATTAGTTCCTTCTTCCTCTTCTAATATAGTTTTCAATACGTCACTTCCTTTTTCCACTTAACTGACACCTCCGCCTATCAAACCTTCGGAATCTCGGATCAAGCCATCTATCTTCCTGTTCCAAATCTGACTCATCACTTTGAGAGTCTGACTCAGATTGCATACAAATCTCCTCATTGTCTAGCTCGGCTGCCGGGAGGGGAAAATACCCAGAGGGGCCTGGTTGTGCTTCGTCATCCTCTGATATGTCCCCAGCCGGTCTAGAGACACTCACAACACTATCCATCCATCCATCCAGCCATATCTATCTATCTATCTATCTATCTATCTATCTATCTATCTATCTATCTATCTATCTATCTATCTATCTATCTATCTATCTATCTATCTATCTGAGCTCTGGTTAGAATGCAGTAGTGCAGGCTACTTCTGCTGACTCCCAGCTGCCAACAGTTTGGTAGTTTGTATCTCACTGGCTCAAGATTGATTCAGCCTTCCATCCTTCGGAAGTCAGTAAAATGAGGACCTGGATTGTTGGGGGTAATATGCTGATGCTTAGAGAGAGCTGTAAAGCACTGTGAAGTAGTATGTAAGACTAAGTTCTATTGGTAACTATCTAGACGATAGCAAATGTTTATCCATTTCAAGCACAGAGCATAATGATGCATTGAATCAAATTTAGAAATAAGTATTTTACTTGGTGATTAATCTCTCAAGTTGTCCTGTGCATTAAAAATGTTTGTCTTCTCTGTCCTCACTCTGAAAAAGAATTGCTTCTAAAACTTCTGCTTGTTGGCATGAAAACATTCCCACACTTAAACTTTACCCATGATAAATGTTGCTTTTATGTTTCAGTTGCACTTGACCTTTCTAAGCCTTTTAAGAGAACCTCACTATATTATTTGGCTTTGATTCAAAATTGGACATGCACTGGAGAATTAAAAGATATCTACATGTTTTTTTAATCTTTTGAAGAGTTGCCTATTTGGGATGCTAGAATGAATATTTAGATCATTCTGCATTTCTATTTTTACAGGTTAAATTTTGGTTCTACTATTGTTAAAGTGTAGTCATTCTTCATATTAAAGAGCCTTTGCATTGGAATAATTTTACAAATTAGAAATATATTCATTGGGTAATTTGTAGGTTGGATCCATTTATTCCTTTTAATGAGTGTCTTTTTCACATATTTGAACCTTGAAGTAGATGGTTTAATTGACCTTGATTTTGACAACAAATGTAGTAACATTTGACTGAAGGCAGAGAGCTTTGGATGGAGGAAAAGGTATCCAGTAAAGTGTAGTTTGTCAAAATGTGTATTTGATTATGGTTTATATTCTCCTGGGTGTGTCTTGAGCCAGTTTCTACTTTTTACATTCCACAGAAAGTCTATAAAATCAACAGGGACAGTACTAATAAATTTATAATGTTGTTTTGTATTTCTGAACAAGGTACCTCAGTAATTAAGTGAAATATTTATGATGAATATAAAATAATGCAAATTCATTTGTTTGCCTGAAAGCTGGCTTGTTATTTATCTAGATTTATCTTTGAATTATAATTTAGACTAAATATCTCTCTGAACAAAAATGATATTTAATTCAGGAAAACTCAGTTTATTGATACTGGAACCTATATAGTAAAAACCATTAGGGTAAATTCTGCAAAAGATTGTCAGAGAAATAGCAGTATCTGAAGTTGTGTTGTATTATTTTTCTCATTAGAGCTACTGCAAATCTTCCCAATGGCTAGAATGGATTAGGATCTATTGTATTATATGAAAACAAATTACACACACGTATAAATTTCATAATGAGATCTAAGTTCAAATTTTTGCTGTATTATAACTCATTCGTCTATTCCACTAAAGTGGTCCAGCTTAAATTTCAACAACACAAATGGGATCATAATCCTCTTGTCCAGCTAAAGAACATAAAAAAAATCCAAAAGACAGGTTTAGAAACCGAGACATTCATGCTTTATTGAACTTTGTCTAGTTAGTATGTTTTAATAACTGTAACAAAACAGGATTATTTATTTATCATCGTGAGAAAGCTTGTTTTCTGTGTTTGTGAAGACTTGCTTGATCATCATAAATTATTTTTTCAGCTTTAGAAAATGCAGCATTCATGCTAGAGTTTTCATGCATGTACTCTTTTCTAGTGAAGAGAAGAGCTTGTTTTCCTATGTATGCAGCAAATACCTGTGAAAGCGTTGTTCATAGCCAAAGATACATGAAAAATAAAAATGTGCTTGTGATACCCTCAAATTCCCTTTTTTGGCATTTCCCAGTAATACATAAAAAAGATAAGAATACAAAATTGATTGAATTTTGGTGCATGCAACGTTAAATCTATTGAGTCTGTTTTGTGGATTCTGGAGTCAGAAACATATCTGCTTACAAGTTTGTAGAGGGTTAAAACATTACCAGTTTGTCTGACCTGGTCCAGAAAATAGACTTCTCTTGTAGGGATGGCATCATTTTGAGTTTCCAAATTTCTAGCTGTAAAACATTTCCCAATTACTTACACTGATATTAGTTTCTAGAGGTAGCAAGAGGAAGAACATCGTGCAAGACTGTACTAAGAAAGGCAGCTCTCAGTTTAAAGGCAGCGAGGCCAGCTCTCTAAAAATGTCTGTGGTTTAAGTGTTGGACAAGCCAAGATCACGTTAAAAATAAAGAATTGTAAGAAAGAAGATCTGGGGTTTCAAAAATCTATTAGTAGCTTCGTAGTAGACTGCATAGGCTGTCAGATTGTGCTGCAAAACTTCAAGGCAACCATGAGTTGGCGGCAACAAAACTCATGGTTTCTACTAGTTGTTCCTATAGTGAGCAGTTCCATGAGCTCACATAATTACCAGTAGAAGGCATTTCTGCAGTATATGAACCCTTCCACTCAATTATTCACTTATTTATGTATTATATTATTGGATTGCTACAATCCCAAGTGGCTATACCATTATTTAAAAAAATGCCTGTAGAGCTCAACTGAAAAGAGATTCTCTCTCTCTCTCTCTCTCTCTCTCTCTCTCTCTCTCTCTCTCTCCCTCCTCCTTCTCCTCCTCCTCCTCATACAGGGTTGTAATCCTGGAATATTCAGGTTTAAACTATTGTATAATATATTTTTTAAAAAACTATACTAATAGTGTGCAAAATTAGTGTTTAAAGTTGTTTCATTTTTAATCCTGGGTGTGGTAGCACTTTCACGGATGGAATTAGTACACAGTTTGGGGGTTCTAGATTCATGGCTTTTGCTAGCAAGAGTTTGCCAAGAGGTATTTTGCACAGATCCATCTCAAATGCCAACTGCACTCTTTGCTGGACTTGCAGACTCTGCTCAAGGTCAAACTTGCCATACTCGTTTGTTGTTTCAATTTCCATAACACAATCTATACGGAGATGTCCTTGAAAACTATTTGGAAGTTACAGCTGATCCAGAATGTGACCTCAGTATGTCCGTGTGACATTTAAGGTAGGCAAGCTGCATTAGTTTCCAGTGGGTTTCCTGATACAATTCAAATTCTCACCATCATTTACAAAGCTCTATATCAGACGTGTCAAACTCGCAATGTCACATGATGTCGCACAAAGTATCAGAACTTTTCCCCCATTGCCGGCAATGGGGTGGGTGCAGTTTCCTCATGACACGTCTGGCCCGCAGGCCGGCAGTTTGACACCCCTGCTCTATATGGGTCACAGGCTACTTATCTATTGGACTACTTTTCTTCAACTGTCTTTGCTCATCCTATAATATTATTTGATAAATTTTCTATAGAGATTCTCAGTCATCCTGGTCATAACTGTCCCAAAGCTGCTTTTTTCAAGCGGCAAGTGGACTTCCTTTGTTTTTCCTTGAAGGCATTTCCCTTCTCATCCAGAAGCTTCTTCAGTTTAAGAATTTCAGAACTGCAGAAGCTTCTCAAATAAGTGAAACATCTTCAAGGAAAAATAAAGAAAGTCCAGTTGCCTCTTGAATAAGCACCTTTGGGATTTGATAAATTGGGCATGTTTCAAGTCCATTCTGTTATAAACAATGCCATCTTGTGGGATCCTGGGAGTGTACCTTCTCTGTCACTACTCTTCTTCTCCAAAAATATCATTTCCCAGTCTGTTCTGATCCATCTTCTGTTTTAGAAAAGCATTAAAAACCTGGCTTAAAAAAAAAACAGACCAATGTAGTGTATGGTCCTACTGAGCAATGACTGATGAGCGATCGCTGAAGATGTTTGTTAATGTAATCTCCCCTATAATATTTCATTGTTCTACATTTTATATTCTGATTGTTTCTATTGAGTTTTTAAAGTAACTGCCTTGAGTTTTCCAACTTGGTAGCCATGTAAGCACTCCTACTACAAATATTAAAGTGTGCCTTTATGTGTTATATGTTTTAATTATATTTTAATACTAATATTGTTACAGTTGCCAAGTTCTACCCAGGGGACTGAAGAACTTACATGGAGTTCTATCAGCTCATATTTGCTATCATATCATACTTATTTCAAAATTCCATTTGCACATAATATTAAGTAGAATTACCTGTAAACCAGCAGTTAACTTGCAAGTTAAAAACTCAAATAAAAATTATTACCAAAGAGGAGAAACAAATTATTTTCAAGTAAATGCAACTGGCATCAGGTTTTTGCCAGGAGTCAAAAACAACTTGATAACTCATAATCAGTCAATCAATCAATCAATCAATCAATCATCTTCTTGTACTATATCATTTAGCAGTATTGCTATATGTTCTATATTTTGAAAATTAGATTTATTTATGGGTGTTGGAATTTCTTTTTGATTAATTATATGCATTTTGTCTTATATACAACCCCCTCAGCCACACTATATTAGCAAAAGACTGCTTGGCTTTTCTGCTCTGCTTCCTAAACTCCCTTATCAAAGTTGGGCAAGGCTGGCCAAGAAGAATTTATCCATGCATTTGAAAGGATGAACATACTTCAGTAACTTTGGAGGATGGGGTGGTTTGCACATTTGCTTTTCTCTTGATGGGGTTCTATCCCTTCATGTTCCTTTAAAAGTCTTACAGTATATGGGAAAAGAGTGATGACAAGGGATGTTGAGTTGACCTCTTGAGCAAGGAAACACACTTGTACTGATCAGAAACATATTTCAAAAGAGTGCTCCACCCTTGCTGTAGCCTCTTTGGCAGTGTCTTGAGTGGTTTTCAGTGATGTCATGGCAATATTTACGATACCTCATAAATGGATGTCTCTGACTATTTTCCTTATTTTTATGTACAAATTGCATTTTATAATGGCAATAAAGCACTGGAGACTGCACATTTCAGAGTGATTATTGCATTTCTCAGGTGGCTAACGCTGCTGCAACTGCTTCTCATCTCAGATTTCAAGAGCTCTTGCCCACCGTTGAAGTTGGTAACATGCTACATGCGTGTGGGTGGGCATTCGTTTTCTACTGATTTCATGTCTGAGGGCAGATTTGTTCCTTTTACAAATGTCTCCTCTTAACACACGCAGAACTTCCATGGTTGCTGCCTGCACCTCAGGGTGCTTCTAGACAACAGCTGCTAGTGCTGCAGACCAAAAGACATCTTGTCATCACTGACATCTTTATTTAACATATTTTTTTTTAGTAATAAGAGCATAGAAATTGAAGTAATAATGGGGGGAGGAAAGAGGGTTATAAACACTTGCTTGATGATATCATCATGCCATTCCAATGTACTTGCATTCTAATGACCAATGTAAGAGCATAAGGTATGGCATCACACAGTCATGTCATCATGTATATTTTGTTTAGACCAGGGGTGTTAAATTTGCAACATCACATGACGTGTCACGATGTATTATGACTTTTTTTGCCACTGCCGGCAATGGGGTGGGCACGGTTTCACTATGATGCATCCGGCCCACGGGCCTGCAGTTTGACACCCCTGGTTTAAGATCCTAAGGCGGGTTAATGATTGCTTAGGAAACATATTTTGAAAGCATCCTTGGAAGCAAAGATGTAAATATTCGTGCTTTGGGATTCTTTGGATTTAAAAGCTACAGTAAAAGGAGCTCTAGAGCAGTGTTTCTCAACCTTGACAATTTTAAGGCATGTGGACTTCAACTCCCAGAATTCCACAGCCAGCATTGCTGCTCTAGAGTGTGCTAGTTTGCAACTCCCCAGTCCAATCCAATCCAATCCTATCCCATGAAAACCAGCTGTGGAAAGCAGCCCTGAAATCCTAGGTAAAAATGCATCTGTTCTAAGTTGCTACTGAGGTGCTACATGAATGCTCTTGCCTTCTCTGAAGCATCTTTTGGCCTTTGAATCTGAAGTCCTACATAACCATGGCAAAGATACTGAAGAGGGCCTGTGAAGAGATGGGTGAGGCAGAAACTAGTATTTTCCAGGTTTATGTTGTTTGTTAGGTTAACCTACAACAATTGCTCATTTTCAAGAGTATCAAACATTGTGCCAAGTATTTATTAATTCAGAAGGGCAGGAGGAAAAAAACCAAGTATTTAAACTTCCAAGAGTATTTTTTTTTTAAAAAAAGAAAAACATTTTGGCATTAGCTGTGGACAGTCAACTGTTATGTATGGCTTCTTGTCTGCAAAGGAGACTCTAATCTAGCCAAGCCATGTTTGACAGTTTTCAGTCAAGGCAAGCCAAGCAGTCAACTAAGCCACGAAGCTTCAGGACACTTGCTCTTTATTGCTGGGCTCAACTCAGAAGCTTGACTCAGCCCAGTTCTTTTTAAAAAGAAACTCAGAAATAAACCATGACTTAAAAGAAGGAAAAGGGGACATTTGGCAACTGTGGTGATAATAGTAGTTTAATTTATTCTGTGCTTATAACTCAGTGCAGTACAGACATGGAATAAGAACACCCATACAATCACATATTGCAACAGTTTATAATATTACATTATAAAAGAAAAGTCCATGACTTTGAATGGATAAACTGTTAGGTGTTTATTTATTTTAAATCAACTTCATAAGCGCCCATGAAAAAGAAGACATTTTAGTGTTTTTTTTAATTAAGTGGTCTGATTCATGTAATTCTGGGGGCAATATATTGGTTATAGTAGGAGCCAGATGAGAAAAAAACCTATTAAAATTATATACAGCAAGTTTCATACATTTCAATATTATGTTTTAATTTTGAAACAATAAATTAAATTTAGAATGTTGCCCCCGTTTGCTTCTTTTTCAGTATAAAATTAATTCAAAAGCTGACAGTTGTCAGATTAAGTCAACTTTTAAACTCTGGGCCACAAGCATTCTTGTATGTACATAATCACTTATTTTTATCGTGCAACAACAATGTGTCCAAAGTTCTTCATACTTCTGAAGATTCTAGATTTTGATGAGTTTAACCCTTCTTTCCAAAAAACCCTGCCTCATTGTTGCTATTATAGCTAACCAATCAGGAATTACAAGCAGACACGTTTGATAAAACATTTATTAAAATTCCTTAAAATGTAATACTTCTTTAACATAGAAAGGATGAGAGCCAACCCTTTTAAAGTATTCTTTGAGATTCTACATTTCTTCATGTGTATGTGTAGTGGGAGAGGGGGAGAGAATGAAGATAATTTTTTTAGTGCAGAAGTTAAACTTTTAACATTCCATAAAACCTGAAGCCATTGACTGGATAATAGAGAATATTCCCATTGTCAACGCTGCTAACATCGGATGTTTTGCATTGACAACAGATGAAAATGTAGCCATCTTTTTCCCTTTCGTTTTTAGAGTTAGATGATGCTGGGAGAGGGTGGGGATGTGAATGAGAATATAGCTAGACATAACAACACTAAACGTAGTGTGAGAATCAAGGTTATTGAGACCAGAGCTGATAAAGAATTAGCGGGCTGGAGAACTGGAGAGGAAGCCTACACTTCAAGCTAATTGGGGAATGTGATTTATGACTGTTAATTGGAGGAGGGAATTATGCTTTGATACTATGTGCACGGGGGAGGGGAATTCAGGTTTTGGCTTCGATTATGTAGTGCCAATATGCTACTCAAATAAAAGATTCTTTAGGTAAACAATGCCTCAAAGTTCTTTTGAAGAGTTTCATCTGTCGGAACTGGGACACCCATATTTTCTATTATCAAAGTTTCTTTGATATCATATTTTAAAGGCAAATCCATTTTATGACATCTTAAATATTTCTTTCAAATCCCTGTTCTGAGTGCACTTTCCTACCCTTACTCTATCAATGAGGAGAACATCAGTTCATCTCACCTATGCTATGCTGCATATGATGTCATTCAACCTATTCATCAAAGCACCTGAAGACAGAACAAGAAGCAATGGATGGAAAGTAATCAAGGAGAGACACAATCTAGAACTAAGGAGAAATTTCCTGATAGCTAGAACAATTAATTAATGGAACGCTTGCCTTCAGAAGTTGTGGGTGCTCCAATACTGGAAGCTTTTAAGAAAAGATTGGATAACCATTTATCTGAAATGGCATAAGGTTTCCTGCCTGAACAGTGGGGTGGACTAGAAGATCTCCAAGATCCCTTCCAACTCTATTATTCTGTTATGCACAGAGGAAGACTTTGTGCTGGTGAGAGAAAAAGCTGTCAATGTGGACCAATACTGGGCGAATGTCATCCAGCATTAATCCTATTTGTTTTACTTACTTTTTATATGACTTTATCTTTATGACCTATTTTATACTTATTTTACCTGCTCAGTTGGAATATTAAACGTCTCTAAGGTGCTCCTGATACAAATAAAAAAAGAACTCCATCACTTCGGGCATAATTTAATTTTTGTTCCCATAAAGCACTTCACTTCATTCCTATTTAATTCCATCTTTCCAGTCCTGGGCATTTCTTCTCATCCTTTTTCATCTACACTGTTCCTTTCCTTTCCATTCTCCGCAGCTGCTACCTCTTTGCCATGACCATGTCTACCAAACCACTATCAACCTTCTTGCTCTGATTTAGTAGCCCACTATAGCCTTCTTTGGCTTCATTCTCCATTCTCTGATCCCACTTTTCCTCAAGACATCTATTCATCACAATCATTCCCAAGACCAACCCAACTGAAATGAAATGTAGTGCCTTGGAAACAAAATGCCAATTCAGTAACATCTGAAGTCACATTTAATATGGTAAAGGCTATCAAGATGGGGAAGATGGGTGCAGCCCTGTTACATGCATAGGCAGAATAAGGATTTTTGTTGCATTGAAATAGGTTTTTTGGGAGGGGCAAATCACTTTTTTAAATTATTATTTATTATTTATTTAGCTATGGCATAACAAACCATGGACTTATAATGTATATTAATATTTTAATGATATTTTCAATACTATTGGGTCTCCCCAAATGGTCAGTGGAAGTTGCTAATGATCCCTAATTAGGGGCAAAAATAAAGTAAAATAATAAATATCCCAAATATCATAATGCTGTATTTTGGAATTTCATTCCACAACTCTATAATCTAATGACAGTTGGCTGTAGCACAAAATTGCAGCCATTAAAAAACAACAACAAATATCTAAAATGTTTAACTTTGGGGAGGATCTATATGCCATGAAGCTCATGGCTGCTGCATTCTGAAACTTCAACTTACAGGATGGTCATCAAAACTTTGTATGGCAAGGCAATGGGGAAATAGGAGCTGTTGCGTTCCTTTTCATGTTTCCCACCAACAGAGCACAAAACCATGTGAGTTTTTTTGGCAATTTTGTTGGGACACCATCCATGGGTGGCCAAAAGAGATTTTTTAAAAAGCACATGGCTCTGAAGACCCAGGTCATTTCTATTTTAAGGAGATGAGTAAATCTATAGGACTATTATGGACACGGGATCGGAGGTTCAACTTCATCCCATATTCTATGCATGGATGAGTTAATGCCGCCAACTGGACCTGAGTTTCCCAAATTTTGTTGTTGCCCCCGTTCACATGCCACAGTGTTACTGTGATGTAGATGTGTGCATGCATTTATACTCCCAATGGATTTCTATCTTTTGGCTGCTGCTGAAAAATGATAGCAGAGCGAGCCAAAACTATCCTTCAGAACTCAGTTTATGACCATCATTAGATAAAAACTAAGAAAAGATGGATGAGAAGAATTCAGTACAAATCTGACACTTTCTCCCACTTCCTTTCATGTCACAGCATTCAATTCTCTCCTGCCTAAACTTCAGTAAAGCATTCTCAGAAATATCTCCACAATGGCTTGTGCTGGGAATAGATCCAGGTTTTATATTGTTGATTGTTCTGATACTCACATTTTGTTTCCCATCACTGTAATGCCATGATGTCGACTGTTCCTTTCCAGAATCTCCATCAGACAAAACAAACAACGGTGGTATGCTAGTGAAGGTCTTGGATTAGAACCAGGAGATCTAGATCAGCCAGAGGAGTGAACACTTTGGAGGAATCCCTTTCTGCCAGCCCTATTTTCCTCACTGCTTTGATGTTGTGGGGAAAAATGGTGGAGGAATTGCTGTTATTATTTTATTTACTTAGCATATGGCATCTACAGAAGTCATGCAATCACTGATATATAGCAATGCTGTTGTGAGCTCCAGAAAGAAAGGCGGGATATGCATCGAACAAAAAAATATATTTCTGGAAATATTATTCTCTCTTTTCAGCTAAGAATTTCATTAGCCAAAAGAAGATCCTATTTCCACTGTATCTCATAACCTCCATAAATGAACCCTATATGAACATTATGCTTCCAAAAAGCCCACAGGCATGTGAACTTCCTCTCCAACAGCATAAGAGGAAGAAACTGGAAACATCCACGATTATTTAGCAGTAATCTTGTTACTATTTTTTTTTTTAATGTGTGAAGCTTCCTGAAGCTACCCATACTGCCAGCTTCACCTTAGATAGCCTGTGCTTACATTTTGTACAGTTAGGAGATTTCTTCTGAAGACCTTGAGTTTGGTGTTTTTAACTTAATCCAAATTGTATTTCCATTACAATAAACTGGTTTTCATAAATCAGGTCACTGATCTGTTGGTGATAAGACCTATTTTGCTTGGAAGAATTTTCAAGAAGATTCATCACCAAAGTGTCCATTTTAAGTTCAGGTCAGCCAAACCTAAGTAAAATGATACATAATCTCAGTTCAACTTCAGTATACCGCTAACCAGATCTCAAAAATTATGGGTTAGATTTTCAAAGGTAAAAAAATAAATATGGACAGGAAATTCCAGCTACCAATGAAAGTAAGTGGGAATTATATAAGTTAAGAACTACTTTTGTGTTGGGAAATGCACGTATTATTTCTTTAAAAATAGGAGAACTTTATGGAGCTGCTCTAGGAAGAATCAAACAAATTTAGAAGCAAAGTATTTTAACCCTGTATATGTATGTATATATGTTGGAGGTTTAAAAAAAAATGGCATTTGCAGGCATGTAGGCCTCCCTCTATCATTAAACTCAGGCTGTATGCCAATTGATCTTCACTCATAACATGTGTCACTTGAACATCCAGAGCCTGTTTGGTGTAGTGTTAAAGCATCAGGCAAAGAACCAGGAAGCCATGAACACCTTAATCTCACTTCTGATGATACTTTAAGCCTTGAGAGGCCAGTTTAAAATTGGCTGTTCATAGTATCTGCTACATACAAAGAACCATCTTAATGACTCAACCTGCCATGTTTCCTGTAAGAAGATGTGTGAATCTGCAGCATAGGTATCTGTTACAAACCAAGATGATGAAAGCATGATTAGATGTGCATTACAATCTTACAAGGCAACTCTGAGCATTTTGTATTTGCATGCCAATGTTTCCCACAAGTATATACTTCCTGAGGTTTGTGTTGTGATGACACGGCTCACCTTTTGACACTACATGTCCCCGGTCCACCCGATACCTATGCAAATGTATAAAGAACTCACTTCTTTTTTTATATATACTCATTTAACCACTAAGAGAAATATTTCCAAATATTTCATGTATTTTTGAATTCCCATATCTTCTATTCTGATGTAGCATGACTTAGAAGTTAATGGTTTAATTGTGGAACATGATATAAATATATAAGCAGGACCAGCTTTGTTTGGAACATATGACATATTTGTTTAAGTGGATTCTTTCTCTTTATTACTAGTAATAAAAATATTTAATAATTAACATATTTTATCCTAAAGATGATTTCTACTAAAAATGACCTCTAACTACATTTTGATCTTTATATTAGTTTGGGAGTACAGATCAAACTTTGCAAAGACTGAAGGCCCCCAAGCACACCTTGCTTCCTCTCTGTGGTTTGTCTCTGTACTGTTAAACCACGGATTAGATTTAGGCAGTGCTTTTTTTCTTAAAAAAAAAAAAGGTGCCAGAGCTCACATGCGTCATACAACCCGCCTTGCCTACCCTACAAGGTTCCATTCAGAAAAGGTGCCGGAACTCCATTCTGGGCGTTCTATGAGAAAAAATGCCCTGGATTTAGGGATAGGTTTAAGTTTAGGTTTAGAATAAGAATAAGTTTGTTAAAATCAGCTGTTTTGAAGTTTAAAACACTGGTTGGATTATTTTCTATTGCTTGTGTTTGCATTACATTGAATTCCAGTATGACATGGTTACTTTGACTCAAGGTTCTGGCAACTTCAACTCCCTCTATCACTTCTTCTCTATTAGTAAGAATTAGGTCCGGTATAGCTTTACCCCACCTTTTGGATGACAAAGTTGTCGGCTAGGTTGCTTAGGAATCTGTTTGATCTCCCACTCACTGCAGACTTTGTCTCCCAGTTGATATCTGGATAGTTGAAGTCTCCCATTACTACCGGTACTATGGTATGCTTCCTACATACATTTGTTAACTGGTTGGCAAAGATGTCATCTGTTTCTTCTGATTGGTTGGGTGGCCTATAATATACACTTATGGCCATGTCATTTCCCCCCCTCTTATATTGAACCATATACATTCTGGAGGGATTTTATCTTTGATAAAGATACTGTATGTAGTATTCTCTTACATATAGTGCAACTCCCCCTTCTCTTTTTGTAGATCTGTTTCTTTTGAACAATTTGTATCCATCCATCAGTACATTCCAGTCATGGGTTTTGTCCCACCAGGTTTCTGTAATGCCAACTTTGTCATACCTGCCTCATGTACTATTGCTTCTAATTCACCCTGTTTGTTCCCCAAGCTTTGAGCATTTGTATATAAGCATTTAAGACTTTTATGCCTATCAGTATGTTTCCAGCATCTCCTAATTGTCTGAGTTTTTCTTTTTTTCTCATCACTCTCTCCTTCATTGTTTGATTTATGACTGGCTTTGTGCTTTAAAGATTATAAAGATTGGTCACCTTTCTCCCTCAATTTTAGTTTAAAGCCCTTCTGATAAGTTGGGCCAGTCTTTTTCCAAGTATATTTTCCCCTGTTTTTGTGAAGTGCAGCCCACGAAAGAGTCCTCCATGTAGAAAATGCAGTCCATGGTCCAAGAAACCAAAGTTTTCTTGGCAACACTAACGCTTTAGCCAGTGGTTTATTTCTAGAATTCTTTTTTCCCTCAATGGATTTTCATTGGGAATACTGATGAGAGCACTGTGTGTGCTCCTAGCTTCTTGACTTTATTGCCTAGCTGCTTATAATCTCTCACTATTGTACTCAGGTTCTTCGTTGTGTCATTCATCCCAATGTGAAGGAAGAGGAAAGGGTAGTAATCTGTGGGCCTAATTATTTTGGTTTGGTGTTTGCTCCAGGGAGACAACATACCTCCTTAGGTTGTATGTCTGGTCTGAAGATGGCTGGTTCCGTTCCTTTGAGAATAGAATCTCCTATTACCAATACTCGTCTGGAAAGGGTTAGGGTTAGGGTTCAGATGAGGGTTAGGATGAGGGTTAGGGATAGGGATAAAGCTAGGTTTAGGCTTAAGTTTAAGTTTAGGGTTAGGGTTAGAGTTAGGATGAGGGTTAGGGTTAGGGTTAGGATGAAGGTAAGGATTAGGGTTAGGGTGAGGGTTAGGGTTGTGGTTAGGGATAAAGCTAGGTTTAGGTTTAAGGTTAGGGTTAGGGTTAGGGTTAGGGTTAGGATGAGGGTTAGGGTTAGGGTTAGGGCTAGGGTTAGGGTTAGGGTTAGGATGAAGGTTTGGATGAGGGTTAGGGTTAGGGAGAAAGCTAAGTTTAGGTTTAAGGGTTAGGGTTAGTGTTAGGGTTAGGTATAGCGATAGGGATAGGGATAGGGATAGGTTTGGGGTTAGGGTTAGGGCTGGGGTTAGGGTCAGGGTTAATGTTAGTGCTAGGAGTAGTGCTAGGGTTATAGTTAGGGTTAGAGCTAGTGCTTGGGAATAGGCTTAAAGGAGTTTCAAAGATGCTGTTTCAGTTTCCAATAAAGTTTAGCTAGAGCAGATCATTCTCAGATTCATATTCATGTGAGAACTTTGTTAAGTCAACACAGGTTAAAGAATTCTGTTCAATCTTTTAAATTCTTCAGAAAGAAAAAAAGAGTAGTTGATGTTTAAATCATATATAGCTTGAAACAAGATGAGTTCTCTATAACAGGTTGATTTCATCTTTTAAAAACAGGGAACAAAAATGTTTATTTCTTCATCGCAACAGCCTGTCAACTCTACAAACGAACATGGCTGCAGCCATTTTTCCTACTCATTTTTGGTGGCCACATAAAATGGAGGGAGGGAGGTTGCTCAGGTGCTTTGCTAGTCTAAATAATCTTTTATCCTGTGGGAATCAAGGTCATTGGCTGTTCATGAGACTGCAGGCTGGGCGTTGCATAAAATGCCTGCTAAGAAGATGTACTGGGAAACGTAGTTGCTTGCATAATTTTAGGGGAGAATTTTTAAACTTTGAATTGGGGAATTGTTACGTGTGTCTCCAGACTTGGTTTCACTTTTGATGTGTCGATACTTTCTTTGAGGAATTTGCAAGCCTCTGAGTTCTGCTTTGTTCATCTCTGTCTGTCAGAACCATGACATTAAACTATGACACAGCCCTTTGGAAACTCTTTGATACCAGTTCAGCAACTGGATTGAGTACAATCTCCATGTGTGCATCGTATTCTCACATTGTAAAATGAACTAGAGTTTGAAGTATACTAGACAGCTTCAAGATGAAACCTATTTGCTTTTCTCCACCTCTCCTTATTGTTTAGCATGATGAAGAGTGAAAGGGAATGTTAAACCTTGCATATTATTATGTGACCTTGGGTTGCCTAGTAATGTAATTTCCTCACTATTGTGAGACTACATATCTTCAAAGTATTTGACATGCGTAAATTTATTTTAATTCTTCCCAACTGCATGCATGTTATCCATATAACTCATTCACCTTGTTATTATGAAGCACAGAAATTTGTGCTATTGGCATTTTTATGGTAACTTTTTAATAAATTGATAGCAACAACTGGCCAGAAGGTAGAGCTGATCAGGCTTCTTCTGTTCTTTGTGATCTTGTGATTCATCCACATGGATCAGTGGCAAGACATAAGGTTTGGCTCATCACAGAGGCATTAGAGAGGGGACAAAGGTTGTATATTTCTGATATAATATATTTCTCTATAATTCTGATGAAGATGGAGGGCTGAACCCAGGTGACCACCCACAAAGGAACACCAGTTGGGAAAATACCTAGAAGAATATAGCAAGAGATGTAAATACTCTTGATAAATAAATAAGAGCATAAGTAATGCCCTGCTGGTTTGGACCTCTCCCATCTAATCTGGCAGTCTGTTCTTACAGTGGCCAATCAACTTCACAAGGATTACCTTTTCTTGTTTATGTTATCTCCAACATGTATAAATTGTACACCTCAGTCATGTTCCTTTTTATTCATCTGTCTTACACAGCAAAATATTAGTGCTCATTGCAAATTCTGTAGATGTATTGGAACAGCAAGGAGGACTACTAGGTCTTTTTGACCAGCAGTTTACATCTTTAGAAAATTAGCCAAAATCTGATCTCAATTATGAACACCAATTGGTAGTCAGAAGACATAGATGAAAACTCCTCAACTGCACAAACACACAAATAGACTTCACCATAGTTTCAAATGGGAAACTGTGAGCATCCTAGACCAAGCCAAGTCCAAAAAAACTAAAGAATTCCTGGAAGCCTGGAATTTCACACAGTCAATAATTAACAGACACATAGCGATAACAACATCTATATATATCATTCAAAAAAGACAATCAAAAAGGGTAAAAAAAAGCTAAAAAGGAAACAAAAACACCAAAACACTACTTTCCTGCAATCAACATCCAGATAATCAGAGATTAACACCATGTTTAATAATAAACCAACAGTCAAACCCCACTTTCTTCTAGCACAGATGATGTTACCTGGTTGGGTAATAAAATGTCCGCAAGAAAACAACCAAGCTCAGAGAGCACCAAGGACCCCACTGATCATTTTCTAGTGAACGTGGACCAATATCAGCATATCAGCAGCATAGAGGTAGCTTGGAATTTTCCCCTCCCCTGTGCAAGTACTTAAATAATGTCTGAAATATATTAACATAATAAATGGGATCCCGAGACCCTCTTTGAACATTCCAGTTTTAAAGGGTTTGAGAAGCCTGGACCATTTGTGTGTGCATTCCTTTTTGCAGTTTTTCTTTAATAAATGGTGACTTTATGTCTGATGAGCACAGGGTCTAAGATTGACAATAGGAAAACAGCAGCAGAGTCACAGGAAAAGACAATAGAAATACAGTTACAGCGTTTAAGCTTATTAACAGTTGGCAATGGAGTGAGTGAAAGTACAAAGACCACTTATTCTATTCAATTACGTTGTGTTTACAAAGTCTGGTTCAAGGACAACAATGTGTTCAGAGTTGCATGCCTTTAAAACCATATCAAGTAAATGACGGCATCATTATATTCGGCACAGCCATTGTGTGGGAATTATTTTTGTTCTTAACAGTGGTCGCCTCCTCTATGTCCATCATTTTTGAAGCCATGTAAGAGAAGGAGACTGGGAAAACCCCTGCTTCAGAAAGTTATACATCCAGCCCCAGTGTGATTGTCTGGCAGTGTTAAGGACCATCTGTTAATAGTAACATCACTCTGAAAAATCCAGTTTTCAGAGACCACATTCTCTGTAGTCATTCCATATGCCACAATTAATCAGAAAGCTGACTAGCCTGTGAGTAGTGTGCTCTCATGTTTAAAGGTACCAGTCTTTTTCTGAGCCAGCAGGGCCTGTGTTCAATTGACAACTTCTGAGCATAACATTTTTGCTCTGGGCAGAAAACCAGGATACAAAATCCACAGGGCTCCATTTCTTAAACACAAAAGTGGGTGTGGCAGGAGTTTCATATCTCATTAGCTCTTAAAATGCCAACCCGCCGCCTGTTGCACATGGGGCTAAATAACCCACAGCCCTTATGGTTTTCTGCATTGTAATTGATTCCCTGTCTTACAGTTGCTCGGAGTCTGCATATTGGTGGCTTCCATTGCATGTGAATAGCCCAATAACATCCAGGAATGCACAAGTTGCTTTCATTGCCTGTTCTCTTCTCCTTTGGCTGGAAAATGGTCCAGCTGGGGACTAGTTTGTCACTGGACTTTTCATGCATGTTCTGGGCATGCCGTTTTGCCAGATTAATCAAGATCAATGGTTCTGTATGCCATTTAAGAGAGAACAATGCTTTTGTAAGAAAAGTGAGAAAGAGGCACTGACTTTCCCCAACACTTTGGGGACTAGAAATGAGAGCCGTGAAAAAGAATATTGTTACTCTAAAGATCCAAAAGGTGTAAAACTCTAGCAACAATTTTAAAAAAGAAAAGAAAAGAGAGGATTGTTTGATTTCCCTCTGAAATAGGGAGGAATTTAAAGTTGCAATTGATAGGGCCTCTTTGCTAACTGGTTTCTGGTAGCCCTCTAACTATATTGGTCAACTTACCTTTCATTAAACAGTAGCAGAGCTCCAAATGCTGTGATCAGTTTAAAATATTTACAGCTGCCTACTGGCCAGAAGTTCTCATGGCAGGTTACAGGCAAGGGAAACAACAACAGCAAAAATAAAAGAAATAAGTGAATTGGTAGTGCACCATATCTCCATGGACACATGGTGCACCATAGCATTGCTGAAGAAAAGGTCAAGTGGCTACAGAGGTATTCAAGGGACAAAATGCGTGAGGATGCTAAGTCCAAAGTTAGTATAAAACTTAGGATTTGACCAGGTGTGAAATGCAGATAAGTAGTTGCCAGCTTGACCACCAGCAGAATTTTGACATGAGGGTGCCACAACATAAAAGAACCCTTTTTGGGAAGCCAACATAGGTTTGTCAAAAACAGATTGTGCCTGACAAAACTTATTGCATTCTTTGACAAAGTGACTAAATTAGTGGGCCAGCTAAATGCTGTGGAAATAGTATGCTTGAACTTCAGTAAGGCATTTGACAAAGTAGACCACAGTCTACTTCTTAGTAAGATAGAAAATGTGGGATAGAAAGCACCACCACCAGATAGATTTGTAACTGGCTAACGAATTACACTCAGTATGTTCAGGCTTGAACATTGGTCCCTATCCAACAAAATGCAGTTCATGGGTGAGAAAGGTTTGACATTTAGGTAAGGGAAAGGTATAGAATATGTGGTACCTGTCGCACAACAGCAGTAACTATGAGAGTGATCTAGGAGTCCTAGTGGACAACCATTTAAATATCACCCAGCAGTGTTCTGCAGCTACCAAAAAAGCCAAAGGGATCCTAGGCTGCATCAACAGAGGGATAATATCAAGGGCACATGAAATATTGCTTTATACTGCTTTGGCAAGACCATGGTTGGAGTTTTGCATCCAGTTTTGGTCACCATGATACAAAAAAGATGTTGAGACTCCAGAAAGAGTGCTGAGAAGAGTAACACGGATGATTAGGGGGCCAGAGGCTAAAACATATGAAGAATGGTTACAGAAACGGGGTATGTCTAGTCCAGTGGTTCTCAACCTTTTTAATGCCGCGACCCCCAACCGGTCGTAAACCGAGGACTTCCCAACCGGTCGTAAGTCGAGGACCCCAACTGGTCATAAGTTGAGGACTTTCCCTGCCCAGGAGCACCGCACATGCGTGGTGCCGTCCCCTGCGCCAGCCGAGGCGTAGCTGGCAAGGGGCAGCGACGGCGCAGGGCGACCACCGGCTGGGCCACCAGCTGGCCCAGCCCAAGGGAGGTAAGGCACCTGCCGGGCCCCACACACACCAGCATCCCTCCCTGCGCCCGCCTGCCTCCCACCTCCCACCCCTGGCCCTCTTTTACTTACATTTTTAGTAGTTGCTCAGCAGGGAGGGGTGGAAACTTCCAGACAGCTTGCCTTCGCTGCAGACAACTTGCAGCACCGTTTGCAGACTGGGACATTTGGCGGGCTCAGCAGGGCAGAGACAGCCTGGACAATTCCTATTGGCTTTTGAAAGCCAATAGAATTAGACTCTATTCAAGAGAGTCTATTCTATTGGCTTTCAAAAGCCAATAGAATAAGACGGAGTAGCATAGCTAAGGAAAAGAAGAAAAAATGGCGGACTGCGTTGTTTGGCGACCCCCGTGAAATGGTCGTTCGACCCCAAATGGGGTCGCGACCCACAGGTTGAGAACCGCTGGTCTAGTCTAACAAACAGAGGGTCTATGGGTGACATGATAATAGTCTTCCAATATTTGAGGGGTTGTCACAAAAAGAGGGGGAGTCAACCTAATTCTTCAAAGCAGCTGAGGGAGGACAAGAAATAACAGATGTAAGATTATCAGAGGGACATGCAACCTAAATTTAAGGAGAAATATTATATTAACTGATTTCTAGGCTATAAACTAATACTTCTCTAACATAGAAAGGAAGGGAGCCAACCCTTTTAAAGTATTCCTTGAGATTCTACATTTCTTCATGCGTATGTGTAGTGGGAGAGGGGGAGAAAATGAAGTTAACTTTTTTAGTGCAGAAGTTAAACTTCTAACATTCCATAAAACCTGAAGCCATTGATTGGATAATAGAGCATATTACCAAAGTTTCTCTGATATCATATTTAAAGGCAAATCCATTTTATGACATCTTAAATATTTCTTTGAAATCCCTGTTCTGAGTGCACTCTCCTACCCTTACTCCATCAATGAGGAGAACATCAGTTCATCTCACCTATGCTATGCTGCATAATGTCATTCAACCTATTCTCCAAAGCACCTGAAGACAGAACAAGAAGGAAACTAATGGATGGAAACTAATCAAGGAGAGACGCAACCTAGAACTAAGGAGAAATTTCCTGACTGTGAGAACAATTAATCAGTGGAATGGCTTGCCTCCAGAAATTGTAAGTGCCTCCTTCACTGGAGGTTTTTAAGAAGAGATTGTACAGCAATTTGTCTGAAATGGTATAGGGTTTCCTGCTTGCACAGGGGGTTGGATTAGAAGACCTCCAAGATTCCTTCCAATTCTGTTATTCTGTATTCTGCTTGTAAACAATACTGGACCAAGACAAGAAAGGTTATTTAAATGGTGGCTTTCAGAGCCATTACTTTGCAAATGGGACGGTTAGACCTGGAATCAGTGGTGCTGATGGAATAGGAACTGAGATGCCACCCAAGAATGTGATCATCACAGGATCCATGTGGCATTAGAATGACTGCCCCCGTCAGCTTTAGTAGTTTAGAGACATCATATCTTGCAGCAAGTGAAGGCAAATGCAAAATGCAGAACATTATCAGGCTTCTATTAGTAATTCTTTTTTTTTTTTGCCATCTTCCATATGTTGCTCTGTGTAAATCAAAACACATTTCACTCACAATTTGTTCTGTATTTCCCCCCCCTCCCTTTTGAACAGAGTATGTTTTTCGCCTACCTTCTCTATTCTTACACAAGCAGTGATGGGATTCTGCCTGCAAAGTAAGACCGGTTATAAGCTCCACTGAATGAATTGAAAAGTATATTTGGTGTACAACTCCCTCTACTCACAAAAGGCAGCATTTCTAAGCGTCACTTTACCTACCTTCGTGAAACAACTTATACATTCGTAAAACCTTCACTGAAGGCAGCTCTGCAGTTTTATGGAAAACAACATTCCAGGGATGCAAAGATCTTGCCAGTTCTGTGAAAAATGACACCAATTAAAGCTTAAATTGCTTGTTTTCTCATAAGGTACATATTTTCATAACTTTGAAATCAAATAATTGCTGTTTTTATATTAAATACAATAAAACAAAAAAGATGCTAGTTTAGAGGAACGGCTACAAGCATTTTAATATAATTTTCCCACCATTTAAAGTCACAAAATATGGAAAGCAAGTCAAGTATGCAAAGTTTCAAGGAGATGAATAAACTCCTTCAGCTTATTACATCATTTGTCTTTCGTGTCAGAAAATGTGCATGTGATTTCACCGTTTGATTAAATGCCAGAAAAGGCATATTGTGCTTATCAAAGTGATTACAGATTTTATTCATCTGAAAAAAAAGGTAATCGCTAATACTTTGACAGTTGATTATTCCAAAATGTGCCAAATTATTTTAAAACCCACAGAAGTTTAGGTTTTTTTTTTTAAAAAAAGAAGTAACAAAAATACACATAACAACAACAAATATTTATTGAAGCACCATATTAACTGATTTCTAGGCTATAAACTGATCAAACAACCCTTTTCTTATTGAGTACCTCTGTAAGAACCTCTTGTCTCTGAAATCTATCATATCAATTCTCCATAAATCTACATTATTTTTTTTCTTCACCTCTTATAGATTTGTATAGCTTGCTGGTGGCAGTCACAACAACAGTAGCAAGTTTATTAGTTTGTTGGAAGTACGTGTTTCATTTTATTCTATTTTATTTAAAATATTTGACTACTATGCTGCAGAATTACTTTATTTTATATTTAGATGCACATGCTGTAAGACATAGAAAAGACCAAAGCATAACATATACTTTCAACTGGCATATTCTAATTTTGGATTGCACAAATGTATTTTTTATATTAAAGTCCTTATTTGATATTAAAGCTCTTTTAAGTTGAGGGTATACAGGTGCCCCAGAAATAAATGGGTAATTTTAGCTATGCAGGAGCTCATTCGAGAAATGCAAACTCAGTGAAAGATTTGATTCACTGGAAGAAATTTGTCTATGAAACACTATGAGAGTGTTGCACAATTCAGATGTGTTATTTACATTCCACATTTCTATTCTAAGTAGTATTCTACAGAAATATGTGTAAAGGTACACATACTTACATATGTTTCTTAATTCTGAAGCACATGTTTGCAGAAGATCCAGGTCACTGAAGCAATGGTTCATTATTTGGGAGGCAGTGATAAACAAGATGAGAAGTTACTAAGATGTTAAAAAAAAACATGGTGGTGCAGTGGTTACAATGCAGTACTGCAGGCTAATTCTACCAACTGCCAGCATTTCGATTCTCACTGGCTCAAGGTTAATTCTGTCTTCCATCCTTCTGAGGTTGGTAAAATGAGGACCCAGATTGTTGGGGGCAATAGGCTGACTCTGTAAAATGGCTTAGAGAGGGCTGTTAAGCACTACAAAGCAGTACATAAGTATAAGTGCTATTGCTAAGATATTAAAATTGCTTATACCACTTTGTTACAGTGAACTGCTATTTATTTTCTCCTCTCATAACAGCTAGAAAATATCTTTTCTTTTCTGCATTCCATTTGAAATAAGATTTTTGTTCTAAAGTGGGGCATAACAAAATTGACAAAGATGCTATCATTTTAAAAAGATTGTTTTAGCTTTTCTAGTCTGCCAATTTGAGGAAAGGAAAAGGAATGCATTAAATTACGAATATATTGAATACTAAGATATCAAAAGCATTTTCAGTCACTGGGGGAACATAAACTTATATGTTATAATGAGATCCCTACAGTCCTGTGATCAACTCAGAGTAAATAGAATGAAATGCCAACGGGTGTGCTAATTATAAGTATCAGTTTTAAAAGCAACTCAGTGATCTGTCGAGCTGTGAAAAGTATCAATTGTGTACTTGATTATTAACCCATTAGTGATGATTCCATGGATTATGATTTTTTTTAAAAAAAATGATAGTTAATGGGAGGAGAGAAAAAAAGTGTGGCATTAATACAATGTTAAAGTGGATTTTTTTTTAAAGAAGGGGATCAGTTCAAGCTGGTTATCATTTCACTACTATTTAAACTAACATTGTAATTCAACTTCTTACTTTTTAGACACAGTCTTGTAATGCAAGTAAGTGTGTCTCTCTGCAAAGGGACAAAGATTAATGCCATCTGTCCTGAGGATTCCCTACCACAATTTAGAATTCTGGTGGCGCCATGACGCCCCTGTTTTATATGGTGGCTTGCCAAAAGAAAATTACATAAGCCAATTCTGAATGCATTCCTGCTGTATTTAAAATAATAATAATAATAGTCACATTTATGTAAGTAAATAAATAGCTTGATGAATGTTTCTGAAATGAACTCTCAATCTGAATTCACCTAATATGTAATATACCGGGACTTAGGTGTGTTTATTTTCTTTAAATAATGAAGGAAACAAAGTTATCTCAGAGGTAGATCCTTCCTTCCTTCCTTCCTTCCTTCCTTCCTTCCTTCCTTCCTTCCTTCCTTCCTTCCTTCCTTCCTTCCTTCCTTCCTTCCTTCCTTCCTTCTTTCTTTCTTTCTTTCTTTCTTTCTTTCTTTCTTTCTTTCTTTCTTTCTTTCTTTCTTTCTTTCTTTCTTTTCTTTCTTGGCAAATAACCACAACAGAAATGGGTCCTTTTTAACATAGTGTAATGGGAGAATTCCTTTCAGCTGGCAAGCATGTTATTATTTAAATTGGAAGCTGTTGTTTCTCAAGCACATTCACCATTATAGCCTATGATGTGTGATATATTCCCCATACACATTCATTGTGTGCTTCAATACAGACCGAAAATGTTTACATACATTGTAGCATATAATATGAACTCATAAAGTTGTACAATATTTGCGGCTTCATGTGATTGCCATTGAATGCACAGGGACGGTTGACATATGGAGACAGTTATGTAGAGATTCATTGACCATCAATGTTAGTCAGTGTGATTGTTCTCCAGGCTTACATGGGTACAGCATAAGTTTATGGTACAACTTCTACTAAAGAATTCCTCTCAAAGTTTCAGAATAAAAAATATCATCCATTGTAGCAAAATCCAAACTAAGCCGGGTTAGGGAAGCTAGCCTTTCATGGCTAGTGGAGTTCTTCCAACATTTCAATCATAGCTCTACTAGGAGGGAGGGGGAATAGCCAGCAACATACTGAGCCACTGTTCTTTTGCCTCTCCAATGGGGAAGTACTGGTCATATTTATTTCTGAATTTTTATTTCCTTTGCAGTCCCAAGCTGAATGTCATGGTTCCGACAGATGAAACTCTTCAAAAAACTTTGAGGCATTGCTTACCTTAAAGAATCTTTATTTTGAGTAGCATAGCATCGGCACTGGTATAATCAAAGCCAAAAACTAAATTCCCCTCCCCTGAGTACATAGTATCAAAGCACAATTGCCTCCTCCAATTAACAGTCATAAATCATGTTCCCCGATTAGCTTGAAGCACAGGACTTCCTCTCCCGTTCTCCAGCCCTAGCTAGACTCTCATTCACATTCCCCCTCCCAGCATCATCTACAGTAACTCTAAAAGCAAAAGGTAAAAAGATGGTTACATTTCCATTTGTTGTCAATGCAAAAACATCCGATATTAGCAGCATTGACACTGGATTTGCTTCATTTTTAAACTTAATTTTACTTTGCCAGCTTTTCCTACCAAAACAAATTTGATTGTACACCGAGTAATCCTGCCAATGGACAAGTAGAGAGTGAACCCCTTCATGACTGATTTCCAAAAATCCATTGGGTTGGAAAGAATGAACACTTTATGGAAAGTGTCTATGGAGACTGTCGATCATCCAGATCATGGTTGTCCCAAAAGTGCTTTTTCCGAAAGGCAATTGGACTTTCATGGCTTTTCTTTTCTCTCCGTGTTCTTGAATTAGAACTGAAGAAGTTTCTTGGATGAGATGTGAAATGTTTTCAAAGAAAAACAAACCAAGAAAGTCCAGTTGCCTTTTGGAAAAAAGCACCTTTTTACTAAGAGCTTGTCTTCTAAAATTCTTCCCCTACATTTTTCTCAACAACAGCCCAAGGAAGGATTTGTATTTTCTTCCTTGTGACAAAGTCAGGTGTTGTATCTTTGTGTATGTGCATGTTTCTGGTTTCCCCTTGTGCACTGCCCGGGTGCATTCATGTGAATGTGTACATTCAAAACTTCAGGGTGATCTGAATATACTCCGCTCTGTCTCATGTGACCAGGAGGGAGGACAGAAGGATTTAGAACAGTCCATAGCATTCTGAAGAGTTGCCAGCTGTTTCTTCCATAGGACTGCATTGGAAAAGCTTTCTTTTCCCACCTGACTTGATCTGGCCTGATCTGAGTCATTTTTCAGACTTGACCATTTGGTTGCCATCACCACCAACAACAACACAACCTCCACCATCACCATCAAATTTGGTCCTGTTTTGTCCATGTTTGGGGGAGCTCTCCCATGGATAGACAAACAGATAGCTAACATCTGAGCTTCTCAATTCTTTTTCCTACATTTTGTTGCATTGGAAAGAATGAAAAAAAAAAGAATGGAATAATACTTTAATATAACAAGTTATGCCAGAATCTATCACATATTATGATCTATCAAACTTCTATCACTTCTAAAAAAAGTTTGGGGATAGAACATATATTTGTCTTGCCAACTTTCTTCCTGCTTACCATGTTAGTGTTTTCCTCACCTTCATTGTTGCCTATAACAGTGGTAGCGAACCTATGGCACAGGTGCCAGAGGTGACACTTGGAGTCCTCTCTGTGGGCACATGTGCTGTTGTCCTAGCCTTGCCTCCCCCCGTGACACCCTCATCACCAGCAGCCTTCCTGGAGAAGGGTTGCCCCCAAGCGTGGTCCACACGGAGCAGTGCAGTCAAGGACATGGCAGCCAGGCAGCGTAGACAAGACTCTGCCCTCATGCCCCATCACGCAGAGCTGATTCTGCGTGGTGTGGGCAGAGGGCGTGGCTGCCATGGCACTGCTGGGTGATCTGCAGCGGGCCCTGGAGGCGGTGAGTGGCCCTGCAGGCAGGTGGGGTGGAAGCGGAGCAGGGGGTTGAGCGGGGGCAGGGCCAGTTTTTGGGCACTCAGTCTCTAAAAGGTTCGCTATCACTGGCCTATAAGATCAAAAAGTAATCTAAGTATAGATAGTCCTCAACTTACGATCACAATTGAGTCCAACATTTCTTTTGCTAAGTGAAACATTTGTTAAGTGAGTTTTGCCCCATTTTATGACCTTTATTGCTACAATTGTTAAGCAAAGCACCCCTCAGTAGTTAAGTTAGGAACATGGTTGTTAAGTAATCTGGCTTCCC
The DNA here is from genome assembly GCA_034064705.1 of Bothrops alternatus. Lineage (NCBI taxonomy): Eukaryota > Metazoa > Chordata > Lepidosauria > Squamata > Viperidae > Bothrops > Bothrops alternatus. The sequence continues at coordinate 355,645 of JARGCV010000129.1, forward strand.
CATTGACTTTGCTTGTTAGAAGATGATCACATGATGCCGGGAGACTGCACCAGCCATAAATATTGCCAAGTGTCTGAATTTTGGTCACATGACCATGGGGATGTCTCTACAGTCGTAAGTGTGAACAATGGTCATAAGATACATTTTAGTGCCGTTGTAACTTCAGAATGAACTGTTGTAAATTGAGGACTACCTGTATTAGGATTACAGTTTAACTGCCTTAAATGAAAAGTATTTATATATATCCATCCAATCATTTGACATACTGAACCATAATCTTGATTGGTTCTATTTTCATTTCTGAATACTTAAAGATATTGTCTCTCAATTGTTGTCTCCCATAGACACTGATATTGACAAGCGTGGACTCTCTTCCAAAAAAACCCCCTCTATTATTATTCAGGTCTTATTTTTAAGATGCAGGCACTTTGTGTAGCTTTCTTTTAAAAAAAAGGAAGGTATACTGAGAGTGTCATATTTTACAGTGATGCAGAATCTTTTCAAGCATTGTTCAGGAATAGGTTACTAGCATACTTGGAATGGGATCAATCAAATCTTTCCTTCTGAATGAAGGACCATCATGATATCTGACAAGCCAGCCTCTTATAACCAAAGACTCTTGAGAAATCGGTCCAATAAAGGATGTAAAACTGTGAGAACACAAAATGGAAAAACTGCATGGGGTGGAATTCCTCGTAGGCATGTTTGGGATCCTGGCTGTGTTTCATACATAGAAGCTAAAATTTTTTTAAAATGTATGGAACATTTATAATAACAAATTATAAATTGAATTAAAGCTGTTACAACAAAAACATGATCCACAAAGCAGGATGTAATAATCCAGTTGTTATTTAATTACATATTTTTCCAGTTGCTATTTAATTACATATTATTCTATTTTCTTTAGAAAAATGTAGGCCCTATCACTCTAATCAATTTATGTCAATTTAAGATGACATTTGCGCTCTCTCATAAAATGTGATTTTTCTGAGTGAACTATAGGAACTGGAGCTACTGTAAATGAATATTCCTTGGAAAGTCAGGGAATCACTTTTTTTTCTTCCAACTCTGCTTGCCTTTACAATTCTATTGAGATGATTTATAATAACTTGTTTATGTATTTAAAAATATACATTATAAAGTATTTCTATTTATTAATTATATTTATTAGCATTTGATTTTAATTTAATTATTTATAAATCATTTACTCTTAACTTGATGGTTTTCCTTTCCAGTTTGGATGGCATTGTAGGAAGAGAATTCCCACTGATAGAGTACTAAGATAAGAAAAGTTGAAATATAATAACAATTCTTTCAAAAAGAATTGAACCGTTGAATTTACAGAGAAGAAGTAATTTTTTTTGAAAGAATATAATTCTTAATTGCCATATATTGTGTTTATTCAAAAAAAGTAATCCACATTCTAATAAGTCAACTATCAGGATATTTTTGGATATATTTATTTTACTATCGCAATAATTTAAAATGGGATTGGAGCTTGTTTGTGCAAACATGCCTAGAATGGACATACCTTTGGCAATTTGCCCTAAATTCTGGTAAGTGTTGGCATCCCTTGAGACAAAGGTCTGTTGGAATAAATAGTTTAGCAGTTGAAGGAGAGAGAAAGGGGACTCCTGGCAACCTTGATCGAGTAAATGGCCTTGGAAATTGTGAAGACAACAAAGGAGACAAGACTTTTGCAAGAGAGATTTTGGCCAACTTTACAAGAGAGAAAGAAGCCAAGAAGAAGAGAGCCAAGAAGTTGGCCTCCAGAGAGACAAAGAAAGAAAAAGTTTCTTAAAATAGAAAATCTAGAGAGGATCATCAAAGGATTCAGCTGTGGGAAACCTGTCCAGCAATAGAGGCTAAAAAGCTGAGATGTTTATTATTTTAATTCTTTGGGAATGCTACAAATGCATGCATCAGAGGATGACATTAGAAAAACATGCTTGTATCCAGGTTATGAATTTCAAAGTTTCTTTTGAGATAGCCTATCAGTCTTCTCCTCTTCCAAAATCAAACCAATGATGTCTGTCTCTTGTTTGCCTGTAGTATCACTGATTAGATACAGAAAATAATGTTTTTAATTTCAGCTCTACTTCTATGTGACACGCTTATAATAATTAGGGACAGGGTGTGATCTATTGAAGAGTAATATTTTATCTTCAGTGGAAGAGTCTCTAAAGTCTGGAAGGTAATTTAATTGGAAACATTGCAAAGATGTGCATATACAGAGAAATGAAAGCAACACCCATACATATGGATGCACAAACTTGCACAATATCTGCACATATTTCTGTGCATATTTTTCCAAATATACATTTTCTTCTATTTTATCCAACACAATCTATTCTGACTGCAGGTTGTTTTTTTCATTTATATATTTTTTTTCTCTGTGCTTTTAGACAAAATGGTACTGTTATGTACATTTAGTTTTGCTTGGGACTTTTACTTTAAGGAAAGCAAGATTTTTACACACGTCCATTCTGATTCTCCTATGCATTTGGGATATAAGAATTTTTTTTGAAAATTGTATAAAAAATCTAATTCAACTCTTTCTGAGCACAGCTCACCACAGTGGATAGAAATGAAAGCTAACTGACAAGAAATGTTTTGTTTTATTGCATTCTTACATAAACTTTGCATTATGAGTGAAGAATTATTTTAGACATTGTATACTTGATATAAAAAGAACTGAATGATCTAAAACTGTAATTGAAAGGGTTTAGAAATAATATTTGAAATTGTACCATTGAATTTTACTGGCACAAAAAGTCAAATGCAACCCAGCATTAATGGTCCCTCTGTACAATCAATCAAATATGAGGAATTCTAACAAAATTGGATCTTTCTTTGATATGCAAGTTTTGTGTATTTTGAGGATAATTTATGACTGGAAATGTTCAAGCATCTGGACCTGGGTTTCTCAACCTTGACTACTTGAAGAAGTTGTGAACTTCAACTCCCAGAATTCTGGGAGCTTTGCTGGCTGGGGAATTCTGGGAGTTGAAGTCCACAACTTTTCAAGTGGTCGAGGTTGAGAAACTCTGATCTAGACCTTCCAGTATATGTCTCTGCAATAAAATAGTGAAGAGATACCCAGTGCTAGTCCCCCCCCCCATATGTACTGTATATATAGTGGTCATGATTATTTAAGAGCCCATTTAATTAAGAAAATAAGCAAACCAGTAAGGTCTCAATTCTGTTTTTTTTATCATGTTGAGGTAGTGTAAATTAAAATATCCTGCAGGCTTGATACATTAAACAAATATACAGAAAATGCTTCCCAAACATTTGGAAACAGAAGAAAATTTCAGGACCACCCTGACTATAGGTCTACTATGCAAAATTGCTGCAAACAGAAAGTAAGGCACTTACAAGTGTGAGAGCTTTTATTAGTGTGTTGTAAATCTTCTTTTGCTAGCCAGGGTAGAACTAAGGGTCAGTAATTTGGAGTAACAAAGACTTGGGAGTTTGAAGAGAGGTTGCTTACTTTGTAAATTATGAGGCTGCTGCAATCTGTTTGCTTGGAGTTTGGAGGCAGGGATTTTGAGAGAAATCCAATCAAGGCTGTGTAGGCTGAGGGCCAGGGAATTCCACAGAAGCCAGTCCAAAAGTCAAGTCAAAGACCTGATGGCAGGCAGGAGACAGGAGGAAGAAACTTGCCATGGGACATTTCAGAAAGAGAGGTCAATAAACAGGAGAGGAAAGGTCTCCCAAGGAGAGGAGATCTGAAACATGCTTTGATATGACCAGAGCTTCTGGACTTGCTTAATTAGAGGAGTTAATTTCCAGTTCCCTCAAGAAGCTGGGCCAACCGTTACTGTTCAGTCTACTTTGGCTGGTGCATGATCCAGGCTTGGTACTGGATAGACCAGAATCCCTTGTGGTCAGAATCACAACCCGCTTTCAAGTGCCCAGTCACATGCTGCCTCCTTCGTTTTCAGCCTCAAAATCAGAGGAATTCAAACAGTAACATAGCCCTTCTCATTTTGAATCATTCATTTTCCCCCTCCCCCCATCCCAGCCTCTGTGGGACTCTTGGACTTTTCTAAATCCAAGGACAGTGCTTGGTTATCCAAATATTGCAAATATTTAAGTGTGTCTGAGGTAAAATAGGAGAGTTCAAAAACTGGAGAAAACATTTGGTTTCAAGTGAAGAACAAAATGGCCAGCCAGAACACCCCATGGCAGTTGACTATATCAGTAAAAGAATCAATAAAAGGGCCTCAGGTATTTTATGTTCTGAAAAATAAATCTCAAAATATTTTATCTCCTCACCAGAGAATGCAAAAGGACTGAGAAAACTATCTTATTCTATTTATTTTTGCCCACATCCACCAAACAGTGAGATATATATGTATGTATGTGTGTGTATGTACATATATATAAGTATATGCATATGTATATGTGTGTGTGTGTGTGTGTGTGTGTGTGTGTGTGTATACACACACACATACATATAAATATAAATATGTATATACATAAAGTTTTTCAGACAGGCCGGTCTGATTGATTACACCTTGGCATTTTGACTGCTGTACTGCAGTTCTACTTTTTATAATCTCTTTTGCCTTGCAGGCCCCCTGGTAGTTAATACAACTGCCTAACATGTAGACTGTCCAGGTTTGAATCCCATAAAGCAGACATGTCAAACACAAGGCCCGGGGGCCGGATGCGGCTCGCAAAGTGGTTTCATGTGGCCCGCGAAGCCATCCTGGAAACAGTGAGGGAACGGCCCCCGCTGCCTTGGCCCTGGCCCAAGACAGCTGGGAGCCAATGTACAATTTTGTGGTGGCCATATTGGCACTTGCCTCGGTGGACCATGCCTTGGCACTTGCCCCGGTCCCACCCCCTTCTGCCAGAGACCATCAGATCTGTCCCACTTCTGCCCAGGCCCCCACAGGCACCCTTGACGCAAATGATGTAGAACTGGCCACATCCACCCAATAGGCCACTCCATTCATGCCCACCCAGTAGGCTGCACCCACTCTGGCCACACCCACTGGGCCCCCCAAGGGCAATCGCAATGCTGATGTGGCCCTCAGTAGAAATTGAGTTTGACACCCCTGCCATAAAGGATGTGGCTAGCTGATGAGGATAAATGAATCCAAAATAGCTACACTAGTCTCCCACTTAAATCTTTAACTCTTGTCAGCAAAAATATCTGAATTTGTAATGTATTGCAGTGGTGACTTGAGCCTGCTTAATGCCCCTAGTTGGGGGGCTGCAAGGCAAAAGAGATTATAAAAAGTAGAACTGCAGTATAGCAGTCAAAATGCCAAGGTGTAATCAATCAGACTGGCCTGTCTGAAAAACTTTCTGTATATACTCCCTTGACTCAGCTGACAAAGAGGGGAGGAGAGCCTGTGGCCTGGTGGTTAATACAACTGCCTAACATGTAGACTGTCCAGGTTCAAATCTTATAAAGGGTGTGGCTAGCTGATGAGGATAAATGAATCTGAAATAGCTATACTAGTCTCCCACTTAAATCTTTAACTCTTGTCAGCAAAAATATCTGAATTTGTATATGTATATGTATATGTAATTGTTGTGGGTGTTTCTAGACCAGCTGGGGACATATCAGAGGATGACGAAGCAGAACCAGGCCCTTCTGGGTATTTTCCCCTCCCGGCAGCCGAGCTAGACAATGAGGAGCTTTGTATGCATTCTGAGTCAGACTCTCAAAGTGATGAGTCAGATTTGGAACAAGAAGATAAATGGCTTGATCCGAGATTCAGAAGGTTTGATAAGCGAAGGTGTCAGTTAAGTGGGAAAAGGAAGTAATGGGGGAAATGACGTATCGGAAACTATATTAGAAGGGGAAAGAGAGACTACGCCTTTGTCACGAGCAACGTTAATCAAGGAGTAGCCTGATACCTTGAGCAGCGCGTTTAAACTCAGTTTTCTGGTGTTTTTTGAAATCTACGGAAGAATAATGAGGTCTTGGACAATGTGATTGATAAAGAGTGACTTAATTGGAAGGTGGGGGGAGAGCATGTTTAATCTAAATGTAAATAAATCAGAATTGGCCGTTCCGGCCAGCAAAATGCCAGCAGCTTGCTTTGAAGTGAATCCTTTTGAAATGTGTTAAATAAAACTCTTAAAGACATATTTATGTGGATTTTACTGAGCTGAGAGGGGCTAGATACAACAGATTGCTCGTGACCAAAAGAAAGAAAAGACGAAAATTAGTCCGAGCTTTCAGTGACGTCATGGAGCAGCTTCTTGCTGATAATCCGGCTCTGTATCAATTAGTTCAAAATCTCCAGCTACAAATTGGCAATTTGCAACAGCAGATTCAAGCTGCAGGAGCCCCAGCTCCAGCCCCCCCTCCCAGACGAAGCAGATGTTATTTAGCCTTGCCTGATAAGTTTACTGGAGAGCGTAGTAAATTTCCAGCTTTTTTAAACCAATGCAAAACATTCATTGCCTCAACTCCAGCAGATTTCCAGCTTGATGAAACTAAAGTAGCTTTCATTTTAAGTTTACTCTCTGGTCCAGCTGCTGATTGGTCGTCTCCTCTGATAGACGGACAAGATCCTGTCCTGCGCAATTATGCAGGATTCTGCCAGCTGATGGAAAGAGAATTTGCTGACCCCCTTCGTAGACAAAATGCCACCAGGCGGATACGAGAGCTACGTCAAGGATCGCGCTGCGTAGCGGAATATATATCAGATTTTCGCCGCCTAGCTCAAGAAATTAATTGGAATGATGAGGCTCTCATGGAAATCTTTCAAGATGGCCTGTCTTCCCAGATCTTGAATGGATTGAGACATACTGTAATACCCGCGACCCTGGATGCATTATACCAACATTGTTTGGCTATTGAGGCGCAAACACAAGCCATGGATGTCCGCCTGGTCAAACAGATGGTTCCAGTCACCGGAAGTGCCAAGCCAGTTCCTGCACCACGCAGAGGATTCCAGACCCTACCTATCAATCCACCCATCCCGGCACCCAGACGTATTTTCCAACCATTGCCGGCTTATACTGAGAGGCGTCCTGTACCCATGGCCAGAGATGAACCCATGGATCTTGGTGCAGCCAGATCTCGCTTGACCGAGGCTGAGAAGGCAAGACGGAGAGCTGAGGGATTGTGCCTGTACTGTGGAGAGATGGGTCACTTCGTCATGGCCTGCCCCCAGAAAAGACGTGGTACGGCAGGTCCTACTCCTGTTCCAGCTCGGCCTCCCATTCAGCAGTTTCAAGCCACCTTGCCGGGAAATGGCCAGAGCCCGGCCTAATGGAAACATTGGGTCGGGCAGGCGCCAAACCCAGTTCCAGTTCCGCAGACGAAGACCCCGGTCCTCCGAGACATCTGATCCTAGCAACCAATATACTTCTGGAAAATCATGCCCAGGGCATTCTGGCACACGCCTTGTTGGATTCTGGAGCCACCACCAATTTCATGGATGAAGCTTTCGCTCGTCAGCATGCCATACCTTTGTGCTCTATGAAGCCGCCTATGTTGGTTGAGACAATCGATGGTCGTGAGTTGTTGTCTGGACCGATCAAGTTCATGACCCAGCCCATACGCCTGGTCATAGGACAACATGAAGAAGCCATCCAATTCTATGTTACCAAGGGACTTCATTTCCCCTTAGTTCTCGGCCTAGCCTGGTTGAGAACCCATGATCCTTGTGTGGTGTGGTCCCAGAACTTTGTTTCATTTCCCAGTTTGCAATGTGTAGACCACGTACGCCAAGTTTGCGCAGCCCAGCTATCATCCCACCCTGACATCACCTTGCCGGCCGACCTAGCGGACTTTGCAGATATATTCAGTGAGAAAGAGGCAGACCAATTGCCGCCGCATAGACCATATGACTGTGCCATTGATTTGCTGCCAAATGCCAAACTTCCAGGGGGACGCCTTTACTCCATGTCAGAACCCGAGTTGGCCACATTAAAAGACTTTGTGGACAAAAACCTGGCCAGGGGTTTCATTCGTCCCTCTTCCTCGCCTTTGTCAGCTCCTGTGTTATTCGTGAAGAAGAAAACCGGAGATTTACGCCTATGCTGTGACTATCGCAAGCTCAATGCCATCACGGTGCACAACCGGTACCCTCTGCCTTTGATTCCTGATCTCATGGACCGTCTCCGATCAGCGACCATCTTCACCAAGATAGATCTACGGGGTGCTTACAACCTGGTTCGCATCCGAGAGGGGGACGAGTGGAAAACCGCGTTTGGGACCAGGTAAGGTCATTTTGGTTTCTTTAAGACTCTCCACTTAGTGTCTCGGACTTTTTGGTGGCCCAGACTTCGCCATGATGTTCAGTCTTATGTGAATTCCTGTGTATGGTGCCGTCAGGCAAAACATGCCACAGGAGCCCCTCCGGGATTATTACAGCCTTTGCCCACGCCGGAGAGACCCTGGGGAGCTATTTCCATGGACTTCTTGACTTGTCTACCTGTTTCTGCCGGCTACACCGTTGTATTTGTAGTGGTGGACATGCTGACCAAGATGGCACATTTCATTCCTTGCCGAAGAATACCGACAGCCAAGGTCACTGCTCAGCTGTTCATTCAACATATCTTCCGGCTACACGGTTTGCCCGACAAAATAGTGTCCGACCGAGGAACCCAGTTCACCTCGGAGTTCTGGAGAGCACTCATGTCTGCGCTTCAAGTCCAAGTTAATCTAGCCTCCACGCATCACCCAGAGACTGATGGGGGTACAGAGAAAGTGATTGGCATCCTGGAGCAGTATTTGCGTTGTTTCATCAACGACCAACAGAACGATTGGTCCAAATATCTCTCCGTGGCCGAATTCGCTTTCAACAACTCTCAGCACACTTCCACTCAGACCACTCCGTTTTTTGCCAACTACGGCTATCATCCCAGATTTTCCCCGCTCACGCTCCTCGATTCTCCAGTTCCAGTTGCAGAGGACTATTTAACCGAACTCCAGTCAGTCCACGAGATGGTTAAGCAGCACTTGACTAAGGCCAAGGAAGACTACAAGAGGGTTGCAGACCGCTCTCGTCGCGACACGCCGCCGTTAGCTGTTGGTGATCGGGTTTGGCTCTCCACCAAGTACTTGTTTCCAGAGAGAATTCACCGCAAGCTTGATCAACGTTTCCTGGGTCCTTTTCCTGTGGAGACGGTCATCAATCCGGTGACCTATCGTTTGACTTTGCCTAGGTCTCTTCGTGTACATCCCGTGTTTCATCGCTCCTTGCTTGTTCCTGTCAACCCTGATTCTCCGCTTCGACCTCCTGATCCAGGCCCGACAGCTCGCCGTGCTCAAGTTCCTGTTTCTCGGTTGGAGGTGTCCGGTATCCGAGATTCCCGCTGGCTCAACGACCGCTTCCAATATTTGGTTGATTGGACCGGGGGTGGGCCAGCCACTGGCTGTTGGGTAGATGCTCAGGATATTGAGGCTCCTGAGTTAATGTGGGATTTTCATACTGCGTTTCCCTCCAAACCACATCCCCTACGACGGACCCCGGAGGAGGGGCATGCGGGGGGGATAGTGCTGTGGGTGTTTCTAGACCAGCTGGGGACATATCAGAGGATGACGAAGCAGAACCAGGCCCCTCTGGGTATTTTCCCCTCCCGGCAGCCGAGCTAGACAATGAGGAGCTTTGTATGCATTCTGAGTCAGACTCTCAAAGTGATGAGTCAGATTTGGAACAAGAAGATAAATGGCTTGATCCGAGATTCAGAAGGTTTGATAAGCGAAGGTGTCAGTTAAGTGGGAAAAGGAAGTAATGGGGGAAATGACATATCGGAAACTATATTAGAAGGGGAAAGAGAGACTATGCCTTTGTCACGAGCAACGTTAATCAAGGAGTAGCCTGATACCTTGAGCAGCGCGTTTAAACTCAGTTTTCTGGTGTTTTTTGAAATCTACGGAAGAATAATGAGGTCTTGGACAATGTGATTGATAAAGAGTGAGTTAATTGGAAGGTGGGGGGAGAGCATGTTTAATCTAAATGTAAATAAATCAGAATTGGCCGTTCCGGCCAGCAAAATGCCAGCAGCTTGCTTTGAAGTGAATCCTTTTGAAATGTGTTAAATAAAACTCTTAAAGACATATTTATGTGGATTTTACTGAGCTGAGAGGGGCTAGATACAACAGTAATATAGTTTTAAAAAATAAGGTATTGGTAAGAATTTTTTATGGCGATTATTCTTACTGGTAATCTTTTCTCTATAGGATCAGTGACAATAGCTGTCCATGTGGACTACCCACCCATCCACACAAACACATACTGCTAAACAATTTCAGATGTGAGGGGGGGTTGTTTTGTTTTGTTATTGTTATTATATCTCACTTGTTCACTGGGACAAACATGAGAAGGAATTTGCGTTTTGCGTTTTGCTCTCTGTTTAACTTGTGTTCTTGCCTATGTTATTTTAGCACTGAAATAAAAAGTATTGCTACTTTATACATGCTTTAATAACATTAATGCTAAAATCATCATAATCATATCTAATAAACCATAACAAAATAAATAAACCCAAATACCAAAGCAAGCCTAATTAGAAAAAAATATTCATTTGGAGTTGCAAAGATAGTAAAAAATTAGGTTACAATGTTGTGAGATTTCCAAATTAATGAAGTCTTGGCTCATAACATATCATATATAACTATGGTTGAAAAGGAATAGTAGAATAGAAAACAAAGAATTGTAGAAGATCACAATATATCAAGATCTGACATTATTAACTCATCACTAGTACTTAAGGGGTGCTGCATCTTGATGAGTTACTTCATGCTGCAAAACTGACTATATATACACACATATGCACATCTCTGCATTTGCATTCTTTTATCTTTATCCTCTTTCTTTTGAAAAATGTTCAGCCATAACGTTCAAAATCAGCCTGAAAAATTCAAAACAATGCTGACAAAAATGGCCAAGTATTTTATTCCAAGCTCAAAATAAATCACTTGGATCATGTGTGTTTTTGAGCATCAATCTCTCAAAACAACTGTTTCAAGTTTGGAAAGTTTTGAGCTCGTACGTTTTACACACCCTCTAAAGTCTAGTATGCTGTCTGTAATAATATTTTTATGTTTTTAATTTTATCCTTGAGCAACAACATCTTAACCCACAATGCACTGTAAATACCATGCTATGCCGTTATGAGGAATGAGAGAGAAAGGGAATCTACAGTGTGGGGGAGGGGGTGGCAGGAGACTAACCCAACACCCAAAGCTATAACTGCAGTAATTGTAGATTTGTGTGTGTGATATGTATGCCATTTTTCTACATATTTATGTATGTGTGTTTTGAAAAGCCACCTTAGGCAGAGGAAGCTTAAATATAAACAGACAAATAAGTCTAAATGCCTTCAAGATCCAAAAAAGATAAATAAATCTGCACATTGCTTCCTCTCCCATATTTATTTCCATCTTCAACACTGAACAGATCCAAAGTAAGAATAGATTTTTGTCCCTAAAATGGTTAAATGTTTACAGAACTCAGACTGCTTTCAACTCAGGCTGATGAGTATCTCAGCATCCCAAAGCAAAGTTTAGTTGGGTGAATGGACAAGGAAAGAAAGCCGATGGAAGAACAGAATGGAAGATTTCTTTGACAATATTTACACCTTTGAATATGTGAACATTAATTATGTTGGTGTTTGAGAATTCTAAAAGTGGATTTCATAGAGGGATGAGACTGCAGTGTTTGAATGACAGTGCTGGGAGGGAGACAGATGTTTTGAAAAGAGGCAAATTCTGCATCTTTCAAATAATTGGCAGCATTACCCCTGTTTGCATTTTGAAGGCAATTGTTTTTCTTTGTATTTTGTAGAAAGTGCACATTGGAACTGATAACACAATATGGAAGAAACTCTGCATGCCGAAACTGAAGGACTACCTAATTGCTGCAGCTGAATATGCAACTGTAACTTAAATTTAGCTTTATAAGGGGGAAAAAATGGTACAAGTTGCTAACTTGTCTCCAGTCTTCATTCTCCATTCTAGCGCCTGCCTTCATCTGACTTTCTTTTTGTTAGATCTCCAACTTATATGAGAACCCATGTATAACCCATGTATAGGATAAGCATCCACCCTTGCTATTGTTTGCCTGATCCAAATTCACCTTTTCCTAACCTGTGGGTAGAGAGATGATGATATACTGCTCTTCACTGGCTTATCTTCTTCGGATTTAGCAGCTTAACATAAAACGTTCATCGGATCACTATAATTCATTTCTTATCCAACAAGTTCAAAGTAATGTGGAATAAGAAAAACCAAGTGTCTTGTAAAATTCAGATCGGTGTGTACCTTTTGTTCAATAAGATAACAGAGGTAGTCCTCAATTTATGACCATTCATTTAATGACTGCTCAAAGTGCTGAAAAAAGTGACTTACAACCATCACAGCCTGCCTGCAGTTATGTGATTAAAATTTAGACACCTGGCAACCGGCATGTGTTTATCACAATTGCAGCATCCTGGGGTCACATAATCACCATTTATGACCTTGTCAGGGGGCTTCCAACAAGCAAAGTCAATGGGGTAAGCCAAATTTGCTTAATGACCATGTGATTCATTTAACATCCATAGCAAAAAAAAAGCTTGTAAAATCATGTGCAACTCGCTTAACAACTGCATCGCTTAGTGACGGAGGTTCTAGTCCCAGTTGTGATTGTAAATTGAGAAGTACCTGCATCCTCAAGCCCTCATTTGCTTATCAGGCTACTATGAAGCTAGCTACTGAGAAAGAACAAAAGATGCTTGATTGAATAAAATAAATTCTTCCAGAAATCCAACTCCATATATTGAGTAAATTGCAGAGTGGGATGAGATCCCTGTTCAAACAGCTGAACACCCAATACTGCGGGGGTGTGTGTCATACTCGCAATGTCACGTGACGTGTCACAATGTATTGTGACTTTTTTTCCCGTTGCCGGCAATGGGGTGGGCACGGTTTCGGCATGATACATCCGGCCCGTGGGCCAGGAGCTTGACACCCCTGGAATACTGGGAAGAAGAAAACAAACCTAGTTTTAACTCCTGGTGACTACATGGGCAAGTAGATTTCTTGAAAATATTTTTGGGGAGGTGGTTTGTCCTTGTCTTCTACTTGAGTCTGAGAAAGAATGACAGGCTCAAAGTCACCCAGCTGGCTTTCTGCCTCAAGCAGGATCACAGCTTGCTTTTTCTGATCTCTAGCTTGGTGCCTTTAACCACTACACCGAACTGGTTTCAAATGTGCTGCTATAAATAAACAATTGCTGCCTATTATGTGATTTAAATCTTGATATATGGTCCATTTGTGTGTGTGTGTTTATGTGTATGTGCGTGTGTGTAGTTTTCATTTTAAAACAATCCCCAATCTCTTCCATTCACAAAAGCTGGCCAAAAGGATAGAAGAAAGGCACCCAGCCTGGTTATGTCAGAAACATAATTTTAACACAACAAGACAAATGTAAGCAAGCATGGCATGTTGGCATGCTGACATAGCAGGCTGTGCATTTAAAACAGTAGTAATTTTTTTTTTGGGGGGGGAAATATTCTAGTTCACTCTTTTCCACTGGTAGGTTTATTTTATGAAATGCACAGAACACTTTTACCTGCCTACTGAGGTACCAGTTTGAATCCGGAATTTTGTGCATTTATTCTGAATCAAACGGATGGTAACTTCAGTAGCATGGGATGGTAGCAGGGTTCCACTATATAATTTTACCACGTCTTCTCCTTTTAGTCACTCAGGTATTTAATTCCTCTCTTAAATATTCATACATTTTATCATTCAGATTTAGGTAAGCAGGAACATGTTTTAGGTCCAAGGATGCAGACTTAATAAATATAGTATTTACATTTTTAATTTGATTTTTGCCTATGACTCCAAAGCAGGGGAAGAAATTTGAAATACTGACTTAAATCAAATAATGATTCCACCACACATCTCATTACATACAACTGATAACAAGCCTCCTTGGATAAAAGAAAACCAAGTTAAAAACTGTCCACATCATGAAGTTTCCAGTCTAATTGATCTCCCAGTGGTGTGAGGCCAAACAGCCAAACTTCTGACCTACTGGAAGAAAACACAGTGAACAGAGGTAGGTTGCAGTTGCTGCTTGCTTTCACTTGTGCAGCAAAATTTGTTATATGTACTGTAGAATATCATGTACTTAAGAACTCTGGGCACTGGGGAATCTGTTGCTGTAATATTATCACCATCAGTTTCAAAGTTTTGGAAAACTGATATGAAAATCTGAAAGATGACCAATATAAGGAAAGGTTAATGGAAAACCACAAGTTGTCCTTCTAAATGCTGGTGCAAATTTTCACAGTCCAGTTATAATAGCCCAATACAAGGATGTCTAGCACTGTGGGGTCCTTGGTGCTCTCTGAGCTCTGTTGTTTTATTGCAGATGTTTCATTATGTCTAGCAGACTGACTTTTTCTTGCATCCTCTTGTGCTATTTTAGTTGAGCAGGGAACCCCACTGTTTTGAGGCTGGTGGGCATATTTGCAACTTTGAGAATATATTGTGGTGATTCTCACAAAACAGCTTCTAGGCAGGACTGCTCAACTGATCACAAAGTACAGGTCTTACAGAATACAATCAACCAATTTTTCTAGATTCTCCCCTTAGAATGTTTTCCACTTCCTTTTATACATTTTGTCCCCCTTGTGTTCTGGCTAGATGTCCACCTGGAGGTAAATAAAGTTGAGATGCTACTGTATTCTGTAATATGCAAAGATAATCATAATCATAATAGCAACAACAATGATGTCATAATGATAATGATAATAATAATGACAAAAATGCCAAACCCAGTCTGAACATCTGGCTGACTGTACAATGAGTAGTAGTAGTAGTAGTAGTAGTAGTAGTAGTAGTAGTAGTAGTAGTAGAAGAGACAGTAGATCTTATACTCAGCTTGTGCAAGAAGATTGTACAAACCAATTATAATGACATAATTCACTTGCCAAACTGATTCATTGGAACACCTGTAAAAATTATCAAGTCCCTGTAATGAAAAATTGGTAAGGACATAGAGTTGGAAAAGTAGTCGAAAATGAGCAGATTAAAATATTGGGGAATTTCTGAATAGAAACTGATAAAGATTGGCTCATAACATAGAGATTTAATTGTGGCTGAGAAGAAGTAAGTGTGAATAATTGATGTGGAATACCAGGAGATAATAGAATAGAAGACAAAGAATTGGAGAAGATCACAATATATCAAGATCTGAAAATTGAAATGGAAAGATTACGGCATAAACCTGCCATAATGGTCCCAGTGGTTATTGGCACAGTGGATGCCATATCAAACAATCTTGGATGACACTTAGAAAATCTGTGCATTGACAAATTTTTCATCTGCCATTTACAAAAGGCCACACTTCTTGGATCCCTACAGTATGCTGATAAATTACAAAATCCTAGATTTGTGAAAATAACTCGATGCATATGAAAGCCAACACCAGCGAAAGAACTGGAAGCTGTGATTTTGGATTTTCGTGTATATAATAATAAAAATCAACAAAGATCTGCAAATAGAAGTAGGATGACTGGCAAAACTAAAACAAAAATAGTACCAATAATAATAGGTGCCTTAGGGCTCCTGAGTCTGGAGCACCACTTAAACACCAATGACATTCACAAAATCACCATCAATCAATTGCAAAAGGTAGATTTACTTGGAACAGCTTACATCCCACAGTGGTTACCTTTAACACTATCAAACAAGAAAAGCTGCCTATCCCATTTCCTTGGGAAAGACTTGATAGATGGAAAAAAGTGCCAAATCCAGTCTAAACATCTGTCTAACAGTGCGACCAATCATAGTAACAGTAGCAAAGGAGGCAGTGATTCTGTTTCAGTTTCAAGGGGTTGTCCACAAAAACATAAGTACCCAGGGGCCCCTTTGATAATCCCAGTATTTGAAAGAAGGAGAGGATGTGGCTAATTGCAATATCCCACCCCATAGCTATCAGCATATCCTAATAATTAAATATTTAGGTTTGCTAATGCCTAATTGTAGTTTAACTAGTTTTGAATTTGTCTCCACAAAGAAGACGAACTATTGATTTCCCCCCACTGTGTCATCTCATGTTTTTACTCCTTAAAAATGAAAACAAAAAAAAAATTAAGCAGAAACTAATAAGTGATTAAAGAGATTACTTAGAGGCAATTAATAAACTACATGTCCTTAATTCCTTTGCTCTACCCTAGAGGAAGAAATAAAAGGGGAAAAACAATGTACTCAATTGGAATTTCTTCCGGGTAAACAATATAGAAGGATCATGGCTGATGCTAATACATTGAGGTGATTTTAATTCTACTTTTAAAGACTGCAGAAATGCAGAACCTCAGCACTGCTAAATCGCTCTATTGACACAGTTTTAACAAGTGTAACTAAATTGTTTGCTAAGATTTAAAACTAAGTATTGGATGGAAACAATAATCAACAAGAGAAAGCCATGCACCTGTAGCTTTGCAGATGTTTCTATGGATATTCTGAGACATCCCATTTATTTTCCTATTATAATTGGTCTGCAACAATCCAGAAAACCACTAGAGGGCACCAAAGAGGCCAGAGTTTCTGAATCACTTTTATCTTGTCTAGTACTCATCCAGTTGTTTGCTGGCTAGATATGCCCTAGCAAACATCACAATAATATTACAAATGAATTTCCAAATACTGTTGAATGTAGAAGCACTACATTTCTATTTAATGTTAAATGTACAGATATTTCAAAGAGAACCTTTCTCTCCTCCCTGCCTCTGAACAACTCTGAATTGAAGCCAGAAGGTGGATACACCGAAACCAAAACCTTTTGAGACAAGTATAGACTTCCTATACACATGATTACATACTTTTAACTTTCCACTTGACTGAGTGATGGAAATAGTTATGCAGAAAGATCTTTCCCTTAAAAAAAAAATCAAAGTAAATTGACTCTTTCTTGGAAAGATCCCACTACACATGCAGTATTTATTAATGCAGTATTATTTCCTTAGAAATCTGATTCTGATTACATGTTTTTCAAACATGGACTGATATAACAGTGTGTGCATGTCATGTGTTGAAAATCATTTTAGATCTCTATGATTCATTTGTAAAACCCACTTCTGTGGCACATCCCATGATATTAATTTCATATTGTATTGGCTGCTGTTCAACGCTTTTAAGAGGGTCAAATGTGTTAGCTACTTAGCATTTAACAAGTCAGATGCTAGGGGATTGTACCTTTGGTATACACCAGACATGTCAAACTCGCGACGTCATGCGACGTCACACAACATATTGGAACTTTTTCTCCATTGCCGGCAATGGAGTGGGCGGGCTTTCCTCATGACACATCCAGCCCATGGGACAGCAATTTGACACCCCTCGTATACATCATGTTTTGATCAAATCACAAGCCCAATCTGGTGCTAGGAGTAAGAAGGGCTCTTGGGCACACTCACAGAAGTCATCTTCACCATCCCCTCACCCCTGGACCTCCTATATGGAAGGAAAGTTCAAAACTCCATTAATGATCTACAGCCCACCAAGATGACCATGGAGATTCTCAATCATCCAGGTCACGGCTGTCATAAAGGTGCTTTTTCCAAAAGTCAACTGGACATTTTTGTTGTTGTTTTTTCCCTTTGAAAATGTTTCATTTCTAATCCAAGAAGCTTCTTCTTCAGAAGTAAAAGATATCTCCATTTATGTAGGTCTACATTCATTATCAAAATTAGTGAAATATGTCTTCTGGTAAATAGCTTCTAGCATGAACAAATGTGCATGCCAAGAAGATACAGGGATGAAATCCTGCAACAGATCTACACACCAGCTCTGTCCCCAAGTTATCCTGGTAACTCTGCTAAAAGACCTATAATGGTCCTATGCTTGTTTTTTTTCCCCCCAGTGTAAAATGTGTCATCATTAGTCAGCAGGGACTTAGATAAGACAGATTGGCCTATTCCTATACAAATGATTAGATAAGCATAAAATAGATTTCAAAAATAACAGAAGTGGAAAATAAAATGGGAAATATTTCAGCCCCAGAAGACACTGCCGCTGACCTCAGGATGGCTATGCTTAAATAAGAGAATGATAAAAATAGAGAAAGGGCTGAATATTTATTAATTAGGAGAGTTTATATTGTTTCCCATGGATTTCTTTTAATATTAATATTAACAACTCACTTTCCCAAAGTGGCTTTATGATATCTAACAAGTATTCGTGGTTTGGACACATTTCCCCTTCTTTCTTGTCTATGCATCTGATGCAGTGAATTGTAGTCCATGAAAGCTCTGCTATAATCCATCTGCTAATGTGCTAGAAATAACTTTATGATGTCTCCTGACTCTTAGCTCTATAGGGCCAAGGGTGAAAGGGTGCTGTACGACCAGAAACTTTGCCAAATATCTAAATTTGTACTGTATGCTGCAGTTCTTTCATTGTGATACTGTGTCATTACTACTTTGCCACAGAACAACATCTTTCTAAAGCTTGTTTGTATGGTACTTTCTATGCTACTTTCTCACTTTTCAAGAAAACTTGTGTTTGTAAACTGATGTTAATGGTTAGCACAATGGTGACAAGAGAGATTTTGTACACCAGGTGCTGATCATGTTTTGTGATGTGTTGCCTCTGTATGCTGGGGACTTGTAGTTTATCATACAATTCACTGAACTGGGAGTCATAGGAAACTGCAGTAGGAAATTATGGTAGTGTTTTATGTTCCTGCTACTGAGAATGCTCAGAAGCCAAAACAAACAACAACAACAAAAAACAACCAATGGTAAGGAGACCACTTGGTATAATAAGACCATGTAACAGACACATCCATCTGACCAACTGGTATGTCTTGATAATTAGGAGAGTTCAAGCTCATTTGGTAAATTTCCTAAAAACAACAAGCAGAGTTATTACATCACACCTCTCTCAACAAAATTGGTTACTCATCTGTGTATTGCATCCCAGTTCTATGACTATGCACCACAGGTTTAAGACCATAATCCCTTCTTAAACACAATACTTTGGTTTTCTTTTGAAAACCATTCACACACTCATTGTAGATAACAAAGCAAAGCATAATCGAGTCACTTATACAGATGTATGCTGTAGATCAATTCTGGGAATGTTGCATACATTGCATTTGCAGGAAGATATAACAGAGTGGAATTTGGTGCAGCACATAATTTGATTTGTTTGTATGAGCTGTTTAATTAAATTATTCTTTGTTTGCAGGCATGAAGTATACGATGCTCCTGTTTCATCCTATCCTGAGACTTGTATTGTAAGGCAGTATATAGTAAGCTATGTGATGGTCATCACACTGCATGGATGTAAATTGAAGTGAAAGGAGAGATTACTTTCATGTGACTGCTGCAACCTACTACAATCCCCAGGAATCTACAAATGAGAACAAAATGTTAAAGAAAAAAAAGGCATTGAAATAAAACGTGCTTGTCAATGGAACAATACAAAAACATAAAGTTCCCTGCTGCTAATATTGGCTGATTCTTGATATTGCTCTGGAATCCAGAACAGACTACCACTCTGAGGGGGGGGGAGAAAAAGATTGCCTTAAGACATCTACACTATCAAATATTTATTCATATTTGGAAATTATTTTAGTTTAGCCTCTAGAATTCCTAAAACTTTTAGGGCATATTTTTATTTGAGGCCAGTGGTTCATATCTTCTCTTCAATGGCTAACAATAAAGTTGTTTCTAATAATTTCATCCAGGAACTTTTTTCTTGCTTTCTCATGAAAATAAATACCATTATCTTGATGAAATTGGTAACTGGACTAAGTGAGTTGCTCTGGATTAATACCAGTTTTATTAGTTTATCAAGGTATAAAATACAAAGAAAAATGGAAATAATGGGAAAATAGGGGAGGAAAAAGAGAAGAGGGAAAAGTGTAGGGTGAAAAGGAAAAGGAAAGCATTGACTTCCAACTTTTTATATGTGGTAGAATAAGATAATGCCATACAACTTCCACTGTTTACTTTTACATAGTGATATATAATAGCCATTTTTATAACAACTAACCTATCTAATCAGCAAAACCCAAAATCAAAGCTTCATTTTTTCCCCACCTCAAGCACAGAGTCCAGAAGCGGTTTCCACATGGAAACAAAATTAGTTGTATTCTTCTCTTTCATTAGAGCAATTCCTTTAGCCATCTCCACTAATTCTGTCAGCTTTTGCATCCAATCACCCATCGTGGGACTTAAGATATCTTTCCATTTTTGTGCATAGAATGTTCTTGCTGCTGTCGGCATCTACAAACTGTTCTTACAGATTCGTTCACTGAGAACCATCCCTTCTGTCTCTTGTTCTCCATAACAGAGCTCTTTACAGTATATCCCTCATTTAAAAAGATATTTGAAAGCTTCTAAACTGAGGCTTCATGTTTGTCCTCAATGGCAGTAATTCAGTATCCTAATCCAAGTATGGCAGCCAGGGAGGTGGAAGAAAAACATATGTAAGCTTCACTGAGTCAGAAGCTTGGTCCATCCAACTCATGGTCTTCTCCAATTGGCCACAGTTTTCCAAGAAAGTATTTTCATATTTTTTTCTTTTTGTCCCCCGCTACTAAGATGCTTTTATTTAGAGATGCAAAATGAAAATCTGGGTCCTTATGGATAGAAAAACATGAATTTCAAGTCCTTCCAAAATAGTTTTGTTTTGTTTTTTAAAAAGCGCACATTCTTTTTTTGTCCAGTGAAGTCTGGACGGACTGGTCTGTAAGCAGATTTCAAAACATGAATTAAATGATATCTACATTGAATGCAACTCACCTTCATGTGTCTATCACATTTCTCTCTCCAACAATTTTTCTCTCTTAAAATACCACTGGCATGAGCAAGAAAACGGCCTTGCTTAATTCCTTAAGTGCAATAAGTGGTGTGTCCAGCAAAGAGTGAAGACTTCAAAGGAGGATGGAATGGCTTTTCATTAAGGCCTTCAAGACCACCTTAAAATGTTAGATGGACTGAATTATATGAACTTAACTGAATACATTTTCTTTCACCTCTCTGAGCAAAGAGATGGCAAATAATTTCTTGGCCTTTGAATTAGTGTCAAAGAGAAATTTCTCTCAGAAAGGTAAGAAGCTTTGCTCACTGCTTCGACTTATCCTTTAATTTGTTTCCTAATGAAGATTTTATTTAAGAGCCATGCTGGAAAAAAAGAAAGAAAGAAAGAAAGAAGATGATAATAATGAAGATGATGATTTGGGCTGAGCTCCACTAAACCTATCAGCGAAGTCTTGCTTTCATAAAACACATCTTAGAAATGGAAACATTTTGTTGTGAATTTAAAAAAAAACAGCAATATTTTTATACCATGCTCCATTCACAGACCACATCAGAGGTAGTCTAAGAATAGAATAGATCAAGTATATTTTATGGAAATATAATGAGAAAAGGATGTGTTCCCAAAACTCACTCTGAACAAAGGAATGCAACATAGTCAGGAATACTTTAATGTGCTTAACAATTTTCTCATGTGAAAGACTGAAGGAATGGCCTTTGGTTTGAATCTTCCCAATTCTCCCCTGGCATCTGCAAGCTCTGAAATCAGAAATAGTAAAGCAATACATTAAAGAGTGGTGGGGGCAAGAGAGAATGAAGAAGAAAGAAAACAATAACAAAAAGAGAAAGAAAAAAAATGTGTGGATAAGTGAGCCTAGAGTATTATATTAAAAAGGCACTGGAAAATAAATAAATAAAAATAAAACAGAGGACAAATTAATCATCTTGACATTTTGTTGATCATGAGATCGTTGATAAATTCCAAAATCTCAACATAGACACATTTCAGAAACATTTGCTTTTCAGTTTGCATTTGACAAAGTACTCTGAGATGTTCTGAATGGTTAAACTAGTTAAAGGAGCTAGAAAGCAGGTCTGTTAGGTGAGTCAGCGGCTGACTTGAAGCCATAGTCCAAGAATGCTCTTCAATGGCTCTTCACCAAACTAGAGGATGGTATTAAAGAGACTGCGAGGAGTTTGGGACGTTTCCATTACTTACGGAGAGGGAGGGCCCAGGTTCTGGTGGTTTGTTAGGCATGGAAGCCAGCTGGGTGGCCTTGAGCCAGGCACTTTCTCTCAGCCCTAATCAGCGTCAGATTCTGCAACAAGCCAGCTGATAAATAAACCTCTCCTTGCACCATGCATTGATAAGCTTCACTCTTAGAATTCGGGTGAGCGCAGTGCAAAAATAAGCAGACCCTTCAAGCATGCGGAACAAATGCTAAGAAGAACAACAACATGTGGGTGAAGAGCTGGAGGGAAGGCTTATCAAAATAGCAGTTGACACAAAACTGGATGGCATCGCTAAAATCTGGAAGATAAATCAAATTCAACATTATCTTGAGAGGTTAGAGAAATGTGTTTGAAAATAACAGAAACTGAGACAAATAGGAGACACATTCAGTTATGACAGGAAATGGAATGGAACAGGTATGAGACACCTGGCTTGGGAACTCCATGTGGAAAAAAAATATATTGCTATTATAATTTCTTACAAGCTGAAGATGAAACAGTAGAGTGGCCATAGGAAGGGATCGTTTCAGTATGCTCTGTGGTGGATAGGCCCCACTTTGAATATTACATGTAGTTCTGGAACCCACACTATAAGCCAGGTTCACAGAAACCCAAAAATCTTAAAATGAGGGGTTGTGGTGAAGATGATCAGAGGACTGGAAACTAAATCACACTAGAAAACACTGAGAATTGAGGTGTTAAAACAGAATGTGGTCAGCCCTCTATTGGTTTTTTGATACCATCTTTTGGTGGGCACATTCAGGTGTCTGCTTCAAAAACCTATCTACTAATAAAGGAGAATATTTGTAGCTCGGGATTGAAATGAGGGGTCCTTGGTGCTCTCTAAATTTGGTTATTTTCTTGCAGACGTTTCATTACCCAAACTAGATAACATCATCAGTGCTGATGGTGTTATCTAGTTTGGGTAAAGAAACGTCTGCAAAAAAAAAAAACACAACCAAGCTCAGAGAGGACCCTTTACTTATCTACCACTCCTTAAGAGAGCAGAAAAATATGGCTGGTATGAAATTTGATGCCCAGTTGCCATGTCATCTCTTGCCTTAATAATATGGCCAGCAACAGGTTCTTCCTTCACTGTTTTTGTTGTGTCCTGAGCCTGCAAAAGCAGGCTCGGGACGTTGCATTGGTCCCGGGCATTCCAAGGCTGCCCAGGACCAAACTGAGCGGTGCCGGCCTTGTGCGCATGCACAAAGCGCTGGCTGCCCGGGACCAGACTGAGCGGCGCCAGCCTTGTGCACATGCGCAAGGCAAGAAGCGCTAAGATACATTGTTTGCCATTGTCCAGGTCTCTGGTCTTAAAAAGAAGCCTGTTTTGCTTTTGCTGTTGTTGTTGTGAGAGAGATAGAGAAGAATAAAGAGCTGTTAAATTCACCATGTGTCTTCATCATTTGCACACGAACAAAGAACTTAACACTGGCGACGAGGATGGGATCCTTTGCAAACAAAAGAGAAAGTTTTGAGGACTTACCCAAGAAGTCCTGAAGAATGAAGATGGCGTTTGAATCAGCATCCCAGCCTGCCAGTACAGAGTCTCTGGAGGGTGAGTTTGGCTACAGGACTCTTTCCCTTAGAGCAGTTTGCAGAGGAGCAAGTGATGAAGTTTGTAACTAAGAATGGCGAAGATTGGGCATTTGTCTGATTTTGATGTCTCACACCCAGAGAGATGGAATTCTTATGTAGCAAGGATGGAGAATTACTTCAGATTAAATCAAATTACAGAAGATGGCTTGAAGGCTGCAATTCTGTTGTGTGTTTGTGGACAGGAAGCTTTTGAAATTGCAGAGAACCTGGTGGCCTCTGCACCTCTGGAGTCAATGACATATACTGACTTGAAGAAGCTGTTGAAGGAACACTTCCAGCCAAAGTTGTCTGTTATTACTTGGAGGCATGCGTTTGAACAGAGGGACAGCTGCTACAGACTTTATTGTGGCCTTAAGGAAAGCAGCCAGGCCTTGTGAGTTCAAAGATCTGGAAGAGAGGCTGCGAGATCGATTCATTTGTGGGCTAAGGAACAGAGACTTGCAGCAAAAGAGTTTTGCTAAGATAGAAGTCTCCTTCCAAGATGAGCTAGGAGAGGTGACAGCTGAGGAAGCAGCAGGTGGGGCTGTGAAAACCTTATGGCTCACCAGAAGCTCTCCAGAGACACCTACAGTCCATCAAGAGGACGTTGAGAAGGATCGGACGCGGATACTGAAGAAGAGGTGAATAGGCTTTACCAGCCAGCTGAAAGGAGGCAGAAGGAACGTCCGGACAAGGCCTCAGCATCTCTTCAATACTTCGGGTGTGGAGGTCACCACAAGTGAGCTGACTGCAGGTTTCATTCTGCCATCTGCAGAGCATGTTGCAGGCAAGGCCACATAGCATCCATCTGTTTGGGTCGCCAGAAGGTCCAACTTCATGAAGAATTGCATCTGAAAGGTATCAGGGTCTCCAGCCAACATAGGGTAGGTTTCTGCACATCGCACAGGAGTATTTTGAGGACAGGGACACATAAGCCCCTTAAGAAGAAACTGTCCATTAACATAAGGTTTCAAGGGGTTCCCTTATCAATGGAGTTGGACACTGGGTCCACTTTCTCCATTATTTCCATTAATACCTTCAAAAAGATATGCAGGCCATCCAATCTAATACTTACAGATTTTCAGAATTTTATGGTGTGTGTTAAGGGGGAGGCCACCCTTAGAGTACAGCATAAGGATTTTGAGGGTCCCCTACATGTGGTGGTTGTTGGGGGTGAATGTACGAGTCTTATTGGACTCGATTGGTTTGAGGCTCTAGGAATCCAGGTAACTGGGCTGCACCATTTGCAAACGTTGAGCCTTGCAGAAGTCTGCAGGGAGTTTGCAGATGTGTTTAGTTCAGAGTTAGGATCCTACAAGGGGCCTCCCATTTCGCTACGGCTCGACCCAACCATCATGCCCATCAGGGTTAAACCTAGAAGGGTACCTTTTGGCCTCAGTGCTGAGCTGGACAAATTGCTCCAGCAGGGCATTCTGGAACCTGTGGATTCAAGTCCATTGGAAACCCCTATAGTAACGCCTCTAAAGGCTAATGGGGACATACATATATGTGCAGATTACAAGTGCACACTGAATAAGGTGCCGCTTATCCAATGCCTGTGGTAAGTCACATTCTGGCTTCCCTCAAGGGTGGGGCATATTTTTGCAAAGTTTGATCTGGTACAAGCCTATCAACAGCTACCTGTTGATGAGGTAGCTGCAGAGGCCCAGACTATTGTAACTCACAGAGGGGCATTTAAGATCAAGAGACTGCAATTTGGGGTAAATGTAGCCCCTGACATATTCCAAAGTGTCATGGAGAGCACACTTCGAGGTATTCATGGGGTCTGTCCCTACTTTGATGATGTCCTCATTGCTGGGGAGTCATCTCAAAATTTAGCAGAGAGATTAAGGGCTGTCTTGCTTCGTTTTCGAAAAGCAGGCCTTAAACTAAAGGAAGATAAATGTAAGATAGGAGTCACTTCTACTGACTTCTTAGGATTCAGGATAGATGCTCAAGGCATTCACCCTGCTGAAACTAAATTGCAAGCCATCCAGCAGGCCCCAAACCCTAAGTCTAAGAGTGAGCTGCAAGCCTTTTTTTAAACCATGCATACCTCCCACATAAAGCTGCTTTGGCAGAGCCATTACATAGGCTCTTAGACAAGCAGGCCCCTTGGCAGTGGACTAAAGTCCATGACAAGAGCTTCAATGAGGTTAAGGCCTTGCTCACATCTAATGCTGTATTAGCGCATTTCAATGAGCAACTGCCTGTTTGCATCACATGGAGTGGGAGCTGTACTTAGCCATTTGAAGGCTGATGGGACACAGGTCCCTGTGGCCTACTATTCAAGGACTCTGTCTTCTGAAGAGCGGAATTACGCTCAAATTGACAGGGAAGCTTTGGCCATAGTGGCTGGCATTAAGAAATTTCATGATTTCTTATATGGCCACCATTTCACAGTCTATACTGACCATAAGCCTCTGCTGGGTTTCTTTACCACTAATAAACAGACCCCACATATCATTTCTCCTTGTATGCTGAGCTGGTCCATTTTCCTGTCAGCATATGACTATACATTAGTTCACAAACCTGGGAAAGAAATGGGCCATGCTGATGGCCTGAGAAGATTACCCCTGAACCAAGTTGAACCAGATCATGCTCCAGCCATTAATATTCTGTCCATTCAGGAGTTGCCTGAGTCTCCCCTCAATGCTAGGGATGTGGCTTCAAAAACTGCCACTGATCACACACTTACACGTGTGCTGACCTGGGTGCTGTCAGGATGGCCTGACAAGTGCCCTGATACTGAATCCCAAAGCTTCTGGCACAAGAAGCATGAGTTGTTCACTTTCAAGGGTTGCCTGTTATGGGGTAGCAGGGTAGTGATCCCAGCCTCATTGAGGTCTAGAATCTTGATCTCTCTGCATGAGGGACATCCTGGTATAGTCAGGATGAAAGGGCTTGTGCGTAGCCATCTTTGATGGCCTGCACTCGATAAAGCCATTGAGGCTCAGGTGCACGGGTGTCAAGTGTGCCAACAGTCTAGGTCTGAAATGCCTCAGGCCCCAGTACATAGGTGGGAGGAAACTCAAACCCCATGGTCTGGGGTGCATATAGATTACGCTGGGCCCTTTCAGGGGCAATTCTTCCTGGTTGTTGTTGACAGCCATTCCAAGTGGCTAAAGGTTGTTCCTGTTTCCTCCACTACTACTGCCAGGATAATCCAGGTGTTGAGAGGAATTTTTGCATCACATGGTCTTCCAGATGTTCTGGTGTCAGATAATGGGCCTCAATTTACCTCTTCTGAGTTCCAGGCTTTTCTTCAGGCCAACCTGATTTGCCATGCAACTTCGGCTCCCTTCCATCCATCCACCAACGGACTGGCAGAGAGGATGGTGCGAACTACCAAAGATGCTCTCAAGAAATTGACTTATGGTAACTGGCATCACAGGTTAGCAGATTTCCTTCTTGCACATCGCACCACACCATGCACTGCCACAGGGAAGAGCCCTGCTGAACTCCACTGGGGTTGCCACCTCATCACTAAACTGGACAGACTACACTCTGACCAGGTGGCTTCACAGGTGTCACAACCGCGGGCACCTAGGAGACTACAGGTGGGCAATCCGGTTTGGGCAAGAAACTATGGGTCTGGTCATCTCTGGGTCACAGCTGTGGTCTGCAAAGTCTCTGGGCCGTTGTCATACGAAGTTGCCTTGGGAGATGGCCACGTTCTTCACAGCCATGTAGACCAACTGCGTTGGAGATGGACTCTCACCTTTCCACTCCTGGCTCCACTCTGGGGGGGGGGGAAGGAGGACCATAACATGCATTTTGAGGATCAGTTTCACAGGCCATCACTAGCCACTGCTGAGGCTATTGGGGAGACATCCCAAGGTTCCACAAGTGCTGCTAACAGGAATTCAATGGATAGGGGGTCATCCCACACATCCATAATTACTCCAGACAGGGAGTCACACCGGGGGTATCCACAGTATTCATATATGTCAGATAGTGCTCCAGACAGGGAGACAGACCAGGAGTATCCACACAAATCACAAGCAGCAAAAGAAAAGGAATTCCATCACGGGCGCTTGCCTAATTCCGCAATTGCTCCCAAAAGGAGGTCACCAGCAAGGGGGGTTGCCAGGGAGGTGACTCCTGACTCTGGCACCTCGGGCACATGCTTGGGGGGCCACTGAGTACTGGGGCACTTCTGCTACCCAGCACTCTTCATCTGCTGGCCTTGGGTTCGAGGGACAGTGTTCCCAAGAAGGATCCATTGTGGACCCGGGGACTTCCACCCCTCCAAGGTATGCTGGTCTTAGAGAGTCCAGCCAGCCAGCAGATGGGTGGGTCAACCGGGTATTTGGGGCAGCAAAGTCCTGGCCTGCCTAGCCTGGTAGGCGAGCAGGTGGGCCAGGCAATCTCTTCTGGCCTTAGGAGATCGCAGCAGGCCAAGTGCCCACCCAAACATCTTAGGGAATTTATGAAGTTGCTGTCAAGTCACCAGGGCTCTTTCAGGAGGACCCTGAATAAAGGGAGTATTCGGGATAGAATATTTTTTGATTTCGGAAACATTCAGGTATTACTGAAAGTGAAGGGGGTTTGTCTGAGGGCAGACCCCATTATCCACACTCATTGCATTTGATTATTGGGACTGTATAACACTCCTTCCAGTGAATGGTGCACCTGTGTGTGTATAAGGTATGTTCCATCTAGGGGAGAGGGGTGTTGTGTCCTGAGCCTGCAAAAGCAGGCTCGGGACGTTGCATTGGTCCTGGGCATTCCAAGGCTGCCCAGGACCAGACTGAGCGGCGCTGGCCTTGTGCGCATGCTCAAAGCATTGGCTGCCCGGGACCAGACTGAGCGGCGCCAGCCTTGTGTGCATGCGCAAGGCAAGAAGCGCTAAGATACATTGTTTGCCATTGTCCGGGTCTCTGGTCTTAAAAAGAAGCCTGTTTTGCTTTTGCTCTTGTTGTTGTGAGAGAGATAGAGAAGAATAAAGAGCTGTTAAATTCACCATGTGTCTTCATCATTTGCACACGAACAAAGAACTTAACAGTTTTGATGAGAGGAAGTTAGAAAAATTGGAGTATTTCTCCTCCCAGTAATCACTGACTCCAATATTGGAACAAGTACAGGGAATTAGTAGGAATGGCCTGTTGACCTACCTGGCAGGTTGCCCAGCTAACATGCTATAGGAAGAAAGGTTCTCTGCACCTGTGATCTGACAGTCAGGCTATTTCTGAATATGAGTTTACTACTTTTGTGGAAGATCATTAGACCAGTGTCAAAATTAGACCCCAGGGTATGGACTGGCAGTGAAGGAATGGTAATAAGTGAGCTCCATCCTCAACAGAATGCCAGAGGGAATATAGCAGTGGTGGTAGGAGCCCATTCCGTCTCCATGGCTGGCAGTAGTCTCTGGTCAAAATAGCACTAGCAATAGCACTTAGACTTATATACAGTTCCATACTTATATACAGTTCCATACTGTCTTACAGCCTTCTCTAAGCTCTCTCTACAGAGTCAGCATATTGTCCTCAACAATCTGAGTCCTCATTTTACTGACCTTGGAAGAATGGAAGGCTGAGTCAACCTTGAGCCAGTCAGAATCGAACTGCTGGCAGTAGAATGCTGAGTTTGCCTGCAATACCGCATTCTAACTATAGAGCCACCATGGCTTCTAAATAGCTTCTAAATAGCTCTACCTTCTGGCCAAATCTTTTTAAAGAAGGAGAAAGTGCAGCTAAATATATCCATTTGTTAGCAGCAGCAAACCTGTAAAGCAGTGATGGCAGAACCAGCAGCATAGAACTGGAAGAGGCCAGATGACATATTGAATTTAAGCCAACCAATTAAGCAGCACAGGATAAATGCTCTCCCATAACAGTGCTAGTCCTATTTCTCTCTCTGTCTCTGTCTCTGTCTCTCTCTGTCTCTCTCTGTCTCTCTCTGTCTCTGTCTCTCTCTGTCTCTCTCTGTCTCTGTCTGTCTGTCTGTCTGTCTGTCTCTCTCTCTCTCTCTCTCTCTCTCTCTCTCTCTCTCTGTATTCTGTTTACAACACAGATCTAGCACTCTTTCAAAAGAACACATGTTTAATAATCCAGCACTCTTTCAAAAACACATTAAATACATGTCATAAAGAATCCATGTAATACCCATCAAATTCAGGCATTAGGTGGGTAGATTCCTTTCTCATATTTAGGCTCATTGGAGATGGTATCTTGACTTTTAAGGACAGACTTTTCAAGAAAGATACTATCTTCCATATGACATCATTCTGGGGGGGGGAATAATCACATAGGTACTTGTAAATCTAAAACTGCTGATGTTGATTAAGTAAACTTTGTAGGAAGGTTATGTTTATGTACAGCATAATTAAATTTGTTTTAGTCAATTGAATTTGTACAGATATAAAGTTTTCAGTATAATAAGGTTTTCTAGTGCCTGTATACAAATAATATTAAAGCTAGTAAGTAAATAAAATAAATAAAACAACTCTATCACAAGTAGGGGAAGGGAAGAAAACGAAAAGTGTGCCGTTCACTATATTATGTCTTTTTGCAGAGGCAGTCTCTATGAAACTGAGATCTAAGAAGGACAGCAGCATGTTTAACAAAAAGCAGTAAATTCATTCACATTTTGGATTAACCATTACTGTAAGGTGTGCTTCTTATAGGAATTGGGCATCAGTTGCCATACCCAGAATGCACTCAAACACCTAACAGACATCTGCCTTAGTGTGTTTTGTTAATTCAGCAAGGGGAGCCAGTTTAAGATTTATCATGTGAACTCCAAACACTTGGTTGAATAAATTATGGGTAAGTGAAACATCAGCAGATACGTCATATAAGTGCAGCTATTTTCATACAATCTGCTTTGATCTCCAGAGAGATTTTTAATGGTAATCTTGTAGACTTTTAATTAGTCAGCATTCTGAAACACTGCAAGAGATTCTTTAGGATACTGTATTTGCTATACTGTATCCTTATTCCTGGATTTGCTCTATTTAGACTGAGCCAAAGGCTTCTATCTAATATTTTACTGAAGTAAGAGGGCTGAAGGACACAAATTTGCATAGACTAAATAACATAACTTGGGTTGTTTCAGCTTGATTCCAATTCTTGAAATGTGAAGATAAGCAACAATAGCATTAGCAATAGTACTTAGACTTATATAGCACTTAGACTTATATACCTCTTCACAGTGCTTTACTGCCCTCTCTAAGAGGTTTACAGAGTCGGCATATTGCCTCCAACAATCTGGCTCCTCATTATACTGACCTCAGAAGGATTGAAGGCTGAGTCAAACTTGAGCCTATCAGGATCGAACTGCTGGCAGTCAGCAAAACTAGCCTGAAATACTGTATTCTAACCACTGTGCCACTATGGCTCTTATACTGTTTCAGAATGCTTTACAGCCCTTTCTAAGCAGTTTGGAGTATCAGCATATTGCTCCCAATAATCTGGTTCCTTGTTTTATCAATGGATGGAAGGATGGAAGGCTGAGTCAAACTTGAGCTGGTCAGGATCGAACTTCTGGCAGTGGGCAGAGTTAGCCTACAATATTGCATTCCAGCCATTGGGCCACATGGCACAGTGCTTTCTGTTATGTTATTTCAGTAACCAATTTATAACTTCTGGAATTTAAAAAAGAATCATGCTTTTTTCCAAAATATATAGAGACAAAGCCTAATATCTTTTAAAAAATGTAATTGCAGGCACAACTAGTTGGCCACTGAAATGACATAGAAGAAAGATGCCTCTCGTTTCCATTGTCCATTCTTATATTACAGGTTCTATAGTAAGGTTGTACATTTAGGCAAGAAAAACCAAGTGCACAGGTACAGTGTAGCTGGTACCTTGCTCAATAGTAGTAACTGTGAGAAGGATCTTGGAGTCCTAGTGGACAATCATTTAGATATGAGCCAATGTGCTGCAGCTGCCAAAAAAGCCAACACAATTCTAGAATGTATTAACAGAGGGATAGAATCAAGATTGTGTGAAGTATTAATACCACTTTACAATGCCTTGGTAAGGCCACACTTGGAATACTGTATCCAATTTTGGTCACCACGATGTGAAAAAGATGTTGAGACTCTAGAAACAGGGCAGAGAAGAGCAACAAAGATGATTAGGGGACTGGAGGCTAAAACATATAAAGGACAGCTGCTGGAATTGGGTATGTCTAGTTTAATGAAAAGTATGATTAGCAATGACATGATAGCAGTGTTCCAATATCTCAGGGGCTGCCACAAAGAAGAGGGAATCAAGCTATTCTCCAAAGCACCTGAAGGCAAAACAAGAAGCAATGGGTGGAAACTAATCAAGGAGAGAAGCAACCTAGAACTGAGGAGGTATTTCATGACTGTTAGAACAATTAATCAGTGGAACAACCTGCTTCCAGAAGTTGTGAATGCTCCAACTTTGAAAGTTTCTAAGAAGAGATTGAACAACCATTTGTCTGAAATGGTATAGGGTATCCTGCCTGAGCAGGGGGTTGGACTAGATGACCTCCAAGGTCCCTTTCAACTCTGTTAATCTATTCTATTCTATTACACAAAATGTACCTCACTAGAATCAAAGTAAAACTTTTTTTACTGAAAGAAACAAAAAAGTAGGGGGAGGGAGTTGCACCGGAGTACTTACCAGCAGTTACCTTCCATACCACTGTGCTCTCAAAATCTAAATGAGAAACATAATTAATTCTATAATAGGCTATATAGTCTATCAATCAATCTCAATTTTTAATTCATGAAATGTTAGGCTATATTATACATTATTAAGCAGCTCAGTTTGGAATACATGAAATCTGTTGTGTTTAACTACTATTACCTTAACTACTTTTAGCACTGTTAAAAGGTGTCCTTTGAAGGTGTCCTTCAGCTGACATGTTCAGAGGAACTGGTGAGTCTAAACTGTTTTTCTTTCTTCGTTTAATTTGGAAAACTTCAACCAGAAAATGAAGTTATTAGCAGGTTGCCACTTTCAGGAATGAGATGATGTCACAGGAAAGCAATCAAGGGGGATGAGGCCAGAACATAATATATGTATCTGTCAGCATCAAATAATAGATCAGGAAATAAGATAGAAAGGACAATACAGATGTTGAAAGTAGTCATTTGGAATTACATGTTCTAAACTTAGACTTATCTTTTATGAATACTGAGTATGAAACACTTTCTTTTTTTAGCCATATCAACATTCTACATCTGTGTAATATTCAGAACATGAAAAAAATAATATGGATTATGAATATGAATAATATGAACTAAGGAACAGTTCCTTGTAGAATAGAACATAGAATAGAAAAAATATATAGCATCTAGAATTATCTTAGAATTTTGATTCTCTAATAGGGAAACTAAAATGCAATTGTTGCAAATAGCCATATAACAATTTTGAAAACTGCAGATTAATTAGATATTATCAATTGAGTGTCAACATACCAACCGCATACCAGTAGACAGACTTTCTCCAGGAAAGTCCTCAATGTATCTCTTTAAGATTTTCTGTGGTGTATTAATCACTGTTGTACATGGTCCCATCCACCTTGCTGTTAGACATCCTCTTCTTTCTTTTCACTTTCTCAACATTGTGGACTTCTCAGTGAGCTGGGTCTAAAGCAGAGGTCCCCAACCTTGTGGGCACCAGGGACAGGTTACATGGAGAGAGGTTTTTCCACGGACTGGAAGGGGCATGGTTTTGTGTGCTGCCTACATCCTGTGGATGGGGCTTTCCTTGTTTGTGTGGACCAGTTGCTGGTATGCCGCGGCCCGGTACTAGTTCATGGACTGAGGGTTGGGAACCCCTGATTTAAAGTGTCCAAGTATAAGATAATGTGTCAAAGATAATTTGAGCCTGGTCATTGTTGCTCAAGTGAGAACCCAAGATCTATTTGTTTCATAGTCCATTTGGTTTTCTTGACTATCAGTAGCATTCTCAAAATCTTCTCCAACACCAAAGTTCAAAAGCATTAATTATCTTTCTATCTTGCTTCTTCAAAGTCCAACTTTTGCTTCCATAGAGTGTCACAGGGAAAACCAAATCCTGCACAACTCTAAGATAGAAGCTAATAATCTGTTCTACAATCGGCCCTGAGCCTGATTTTTTTGTTATCTCTTTCACCTCCTTGTACTAGTACAGTTAGTTTGATATCGTATGTTTCATCTGGTGATGCATAATTACATAGGAGTTGCTTTGGTTGTTTAAAGCATGAATTAGCAATGAAGTAATCATTGAACTGAAAGAAACTTATGCCATTCTCTTGCATCATTTCTGTTTCCTAGGCTATCCTGTTCAGTTATGTTTTTTTTCCTTACTATTTCCAACTTTGACATACCAACCCAACCACAAACAATACACATTGCTTGAATCAGATTCAACCTGACCATAAAACCTGTCAATGTCTTTTCCTCTGTATCATTGGCTGTGGCTTAAACCTGAATACTATCATATTGAAGAGTTGTCTGTGATGATTAATCAATATCATTTGTTGACTGCATTGTATCTATGCACAATTTTTGCTGTATCTTTTTTGACTATGAAAGCAGCACTGTCCCTTCTTCATTTCTCTCATCTGCCAAATGTTTACTACGCATATTGTAGTAAGCAATATGATCTTCTGACTCGAAGTCTCCAATTCCAATTTCAATTCACTGAGGTCCAAATGTCAATATGTAGTTGGTTCATTTCATCCATCACTGGACTGAACTTGTCCATACTCATGTCTCTTATATTCCATGTTGTTCCTGTAATTCTGTCTTTACAGCTTTGGGTTTTCTTTTTCTACATGTCAACATCTGCAATTAGATGTCCATCACACTTTATTTTAGCTGAATCGTAGCTACCATTGGTATTCCAAAAAATGCTCAGATTTTCCTCGGTAAGAAAACATGTTGAATATCATTCAATTTGAGGGGCTCATCATCTGGCACTATATTTTCAATCACTTTATCTTGTCTACCATGTGGTTTTCTTGGTAAAATATAGGGGTGATTTATCATTGTGTTTTCCCATACAGTATGAAATTATGCTTTTGTCATTGTCACTAAAATGTTCATATGTCTCCAGCAATTTCCCATATTGCTGCTGCTAATATATGTGCCTGATGGCTTTAGTTGGTAGCTAGGATGATCTTCCTGCCCTTCCATAACCCTACTGGAGTACATACATTCTTGGTATATGCTCCTGGTATGCTTTTCTCATCTACCCAGGAACACTTTTCCTCATAATGGGGGGGAGGGTTAGCACATAATAAACCCATAAACATGTTGTGGGGGGGGGAAGAGCAGAAGCTCAGCTGTGATACCAGTCAAAATGTTGGAGCACCAAGATCATGCTCTGTTTTTCTGCGACTGTTTAGTATGCTCCAAACTTGAGAGAAGATCCAGCTGTACAGATTCCTCAGGATTAGTTTTAATAACCTCTGGGGCATATTAGAGAAAATCCCCAAACTTTAGGGCAACTTAAAGAAAGATTTCCCACACAAAACTGCTGAGTTTTGCTTCATGAGGATTGGTGTACACTAAGATTAGTCACCTGACTAGCTAGCTTTCCTTTTTTTTTTATTGTCAGCATCCCTGACTGCATAAGATCCAGTGAGACGTAGCACAGGTACCCTGCAATACCAGTGCAGGCAGGTAAGGTGCTGTATAGAAGTTTCCACAGGGGCAGGCAAGAGAAGAGCAAACGGTAACAGTGATTTGTCATGTGCAGGATGGCATTGCAAGCATTTACCAAAGGGGCAGATATTGTTTCATGAAGGCAGGATGCGGCTTTCATTATTCTGATGAAAGCTTTCAATCCTGCAGATAGTTGGACAGAGATTAGGTAAACAGAAACCTGTGAACATCAAGGCAGATTAGGGGAAGCTTCTTTCTTTCTTTCTTTCTTTCTTTCTTTCTTTCTTTCTTTCTTTCTTTCTTTCTTTCTTTCTTTCTTTCTTTCTTTCTTTCTTTCTTTCTTTCTTTCCTTTTTTCTTTCTCTCTCTTCCCCTTCTTCCTTCCTTCTTTCTCTCTCCCTCTCCCTTTCCCCTTCTTTCCTTCCTTCTTTCCTTCCTTCCTTCCTTCCTTCCTTCCTTCCTTCCTTCCTTCCTTCCTTCCTTCCTTCCTCCCTCCTTAACAGGGAAGAGAAAACAAATATTCTTCCTTTCAATTAAATAGGATATAGGATGTGCACTATTGTATCTTGGCAGAAGTTCTTCTGTTCTTTCTACTGTCTACATGTGTGACTATTTCACACCACGTGAACTGTGCTAAAACTGTTATAGTCACAAGCATAATGTAAATAAGCTTCTGTTTTACTATAAAACAGTGATCCTAAAACAGTTTTATGACATGTTTAATTAACAATGCCTTCCTTTAAGTCTCATTGAACTTCATGGAATCTTACCTGTGTGTAAACACATTTGACTGCAGTATGAATGATATATTACCAAGTTGCAAAGCATAGCTATATGACAACAGTCTGATCCTTTTTATCTACATAATGAACATAAAAGAAAAGGAGTGTATCTAAAAGATAGCATGGTCGTGGAAAGCTATGGCAAATCTAGACAGCATACTACAAAGCAGAGACATCACCCTACCAACAGAAGTGCATATAGTCAAGGCCATGGTTTTCCCCGTTGCAATGTATGGATGTGAAAGTTGGACCATAAGAAAGGCTGAGCGACAAAGAATTGAGGCCTTTGAACTATGGTGCTGGAGAAGACTCCTGCGAGTCCCTTGGATTGCAAGGCGTTCAAACTGGTCAATCCTAGAAGAGATCAACCCCGACTGCTCTTTAGAAGGCCAGATCCTGAAATTGAAACTCAAATACTTTGGCCACCTAATGAGAAGGAAGGACTCACTGGAGGAGGGCCTAATGCTGGGAAAGATTGAGGGCAATAGAAGAAGGGGATGACAGAGAATGAGGTGGCTGGATGGAGTCACTGAAGCAGTAGGCGTGAGCTTAAATGGACTCCAGAAGATGGTAGAGGATAGGAAGACCTGGAGGGTCCATGGGGTCGCGATGGGTCAGACACGACTTCGCAATTAACAACAACAATAAATTACTCCGGAATAGGGCGGCATAGAAATTAAATAAATAAATAAATAAATAAATAAATAAATAAATAAACAAACAAACAAACAAACAAACAAACAAACAAATAAATAAATAAATAAATAAATAAATAAATAAATAAATAAATAAATAAATAAATAAATAAATAAATGCCTTGGTGAACAAGAGCACTTTGGTGTCTAGGTGAAGATGGAAGCCTAGAAACTAGGAGACTGAGAGTTCTAGTCCTGCCTTAGGCATGAAAATCAGCTAGATAACTTTGGGCCGGTCATTCTCTCTCTCAGCCCAATCCACCTCACAGGATTGTTGTTGTGGGGAAAATAGGAGGAGGAAAGAATATTATGCATGTTCATCATTTTTAGTTATTTTTAAGGTGGGCTAAAAAAAATCTAAAAAATAAACAGTTAAGAGCAGAAGGGGAAAAAAGAATTTTGAGTTTCCAATGGATACAATATTGGGATTCAGGGATGCTTTAGCTGATTTGGGACTAACTCTGCAAAATGAACATTTTACATAAATAGATATTAGAGAGGGGTGAAAACCCACATGACTTTCCATTGCCTTCTCTTTCTCTCAAAGCAGCACTTTAAAGAAGCTCTAAGCTTTGATAAAAGCTAGAAAAAAATAGTCAGAGGGAAATAGAGAATATCCTTTCTTACCCTTTTTGAGTCATCAAAAAACACAACACATTAAACTAAAACAAAGCAAATTCTCTCTCTCTCTCTTAAATGTTAGGATCATTTAAACAAATCATTTTTTTAATTTTAAGTAGCAAAACAGGACAGAGAATGATTGTGGGTGGTTATTTAGTCCACATGAATTTTCCCCTCCCATTTTATAAGTACAAGCAAAGTAGTGATTTACTCAAGACGAGTAATTGTTTTCTGCATATGTTTTATACCTTTTTCCAACTTTTTGTTGAACGTGATATGTGAGCATTCAGTAATTTACATTGCTCCTTTCAAAGGAAGCATGTTGGCTTTATTTATATGATTGTTCCATGGATTAAGTAGACTGATTAAAAATGGCAGCAACTGATGCCATCACATGCCAATTTTTTCATGCCTGCACTTCAGCCTTTATCCTGAAGTACAGTGGACTGGCAGGTCACCAACCACAAAGAGGTTTCCATTAAAATAAGCAAAGTAACCAGTTCAGTATGTGAACATCATCATTTTAAAATTCCACAGAGTTGCTGAGCTAGATCTTGGACAGAAGGCAAGATACATTGTGAAAAGAAATCAATCATTGTTTTTGTCTATGGAGATTCTCAGTCCTCCTGGTCACGGTTGACCCAAAGGTGTTTTTTTTTTTTTTCAAAAGTCAACTGGACTTTTTTTTCCCTTGAAGACATTTTGCTTCTCATTCAAGAAGCTGAAGAACTGAAGAAGTTTCTCGGATGAGAAGCAAAACATCTTCAAGGAAAAACAAAGTCCAGTTGCCTTTTGAAAAAGCACCTTTGGGACATGTGCTTGTTTTCACTACCATTGCCATCACCATCACCACATGTGCAGATATAACAAAAAAGAAGGAGTCTAAAAAGATGTGTGCAGGCCATACGTGTTTACCTGGCACATCTGTCTTCATCACTTGTATAATTCAACCTTTGGTAGAAAAAAAATAAAGTATCTGTGACCTATATATTCATTTTTTTTTAAAAAAAAATCTGAACTTGCATGTTTTAGAAATTAGGAAAGTAGGGGGAAAGGTCAAGGTCTAGCAACTACACAGATTTTTTTTAAAAAATACTGCATCTGGTGGCACCATTTCAGGGTCACAACTCTCCTCTTGGCAAAATGGAATAAGAAGATCCAACCTCATGGTGAAGGGGAGTTTTGCGAGGTGAAGCTTAAAGTGTATGGTCACTGAAAGTACAGTACCACTCCTTTGATTATCCCTGTGTTGTGAGGGGATATTTTTTTATCTCAGCCTGACTGAAGGAAGACAAGAAATGTAGTTGGTGTAGCCCAGAATTGTGGAAGATGTAAATATACTGCTCAAAAAAAATAAAGAGAACGCAAACGTATAGGATCCTATACGTTTGTGTTCCCATTATTTTTTTGAGCAGTATATATAGCTTGTCCTTGACGACTGACTACTTGTTAGGCATAGTGTGAAAGAAAGAAAGAAAGAAAGAAAGAAAGAAAGAAAGAAAGAAAGAAAGAGAAAAGAAAAAATCAGTTTTTAAAAAAATATCTATTTGGTTTTGTGTTTTTGCATAGGAGATATATATATATATATATATATATATATATATATATATATATATATATATATATATATATATATATATATATATATATATATATATATATATATATATATAAAGAGAAATGTTTATTTTACTGTAATACATGCTTGAGGACTTGCTTTTCCTTCCCCCTTATGAATACAAAGGACTAGCATTTAACTCCATTTATTCTCAGTATGATAGCCAGGTTGATGTAGTGGTCAAGGCAACTGGGTTGAAGATGTTTTAGAAGCCTTTTTAAGAATTATATTCCCCTTTCATTGCAGGCTGGTTGCCCTTGGTTGTTTTTGACAAGAGTTCCGACTGCCGGTGAAATGTCTGGTCTCATTGTGGTTGCAATGTAGAATAGCTTTACTATGGTCACGGTGATGGTCAGCCCATGTTGTCTCAACCTCAGGGTCATCATCTGTTAATCCACTACCATATAGTTTTTTCACATCCTTAGCTTCTTCCATTCCAAAGGGGATGCCATTCACTAATCTTGCTTGTTTAATTGAGGAGGAAACTTTAATCTTCTCCTCTCCGCCTATTTGTGATCAAAGGTTATATGTGATCTATCCTCCGTCTTTTGATCTCTACGCTTTCACTGAGTTTCCTAATAATCTCATCACTATCCACCTCTTGTTCATAGCATCGCAGAAGATCATGTACAAATAACAGGGTCTGGACTGTTCCTCCACCTATTCTCTTATCGTATAGGCATAGATGTGCCTCATTATCTAAAATCTTTGTTTTTGTGAAAGCTAATTTTCTCATTCCAGGTTGCAGTTACTTGCTTTAGTTCATAGATGATCTTTAGAATTTGCAAACTAAATCTTCCCTTTATGGCTGTGTAAAATCTACGGCTGCTCACACTGCCATGTTGCCATAAAAGAAGAGCTGTCTTCACATCTAAATGTTTCCTCGCATTCCTCGCATTTGTTTAGCTGATACAATACAAAGTAGTGCCCTTATGGTTGCATACTTAATTACCAGCATGAATACTTCATTGTACATCCCACCAGATTTCTGTGAGGGTTTATTAGCTGCTAGTGTAGCTTTGTACCATTTGACTTCCCCTTCTGAACTGTTAACACCAACTTTTAATGTCCACTTGCATTAAATTGTGTTGTGGTAGATAGGTCAATGCCAGAGATTCATTTTCTTGAAATGACACCATTTTGGGGGGAGGCAGACTTTCCTCACTCTCTGTCCTCATTTCTGAGTGGCCTTTAATGTCTTTCCAGGTGTTAGGGTCATGTATTTGGTGGGTTCCAACCATGCATGTGTGTCTTCTGTCTGGTCTAATCTCAGTTTCATAACTTTACCTCTAAGGTTTAGATTCCCATTCTAATTCTGCTGGCCTAGTGGACTGTTTGAGCATGACATCTTTCTAGTTAGCTTGAGTCCTTTGTCTCTTCTTGGCTTGACATGCCTTCTGTTTAAGAGACATACTCAACTGGTAGGTGTTCTTTGGGGTTCCTTGGTTCTTTAGCAATATTTCACTGAAGGATATGCTGATGCACAAGGTTATTATTTTTTTTTCAGGATTCTGAGTCCTCCACTATATTCCCATATAAAAGTAAAGGTTAAGTGTTAGTTGTGTCTGAGTCTAGGGGATGGTGCTTATTTCTGTTTCTTAGCTGAGGGAGCCAGTGTTGTCTTGTAGACAATTCCATTATCATGTGACCAGCAAGACTATATGCCAAGGTGCATGGAATGCTTTTTATCTTCCCACTGAAGTGGTACCTATTTATCTACTCACATTTACATGCTTTAGAAGTTTGAGTTGGCAGGACCTGGGGTAAGAACGGGAGCTCACCTCATCACACGGTACTTGGGTCTCGAACTGCCAACCTTCTGGTTGACAAGCCCAGCATCTTAAATGCTAGGCCCCTGTGGCCCCTTATATCCCCATATAGTTTACAATTAAACTCATTGTTACTCAAAGTTGAATGTCTCTTTCTTGGGATTTACATACCAGCTTTGTATTCATATACTTTTAGATGGCCAGGCAGGCTTTGCTCTTTCTTTGTTTCTCCCTCTGTCATTCGGTCTGTTTTGTTAGCTTTTAACTGCCTGCTTGAGTTCTTCCTCCTCTGCTGGTATTCATAATTCACTTTATATCTCACATGCTATAGTACGAGAGTTCACATTTTGGTCTTGCCTTTAGGGCATTTAAAAGAGGACCTCTTGGTAAAGCCAGAACAGCAAAACGCCAGCATAATTATGTCTCATTTCCTCTCCCATGCTTTTGAGTTGTTCTACAATATCCATCATGAAACTCTCATGCTCCTGCATTTCCTGGGATTTCTACAACTCATTTCAGAGTCCCCCCCCCAAAAAGATAGAGTTTTCTGTTTAAAGTAGGCTGCTTCTATCAGTAATATTTGTAGGAGAGTCCGACTGATGAATACAGTGAGATCATGGAGATTCCATGGGGTTATAAGCAAATCCCATCTTCTTTTAGTTGTGTTTCACCCTTTTAGGTTCATGAGCTACTCATCTTCTATAGATAAGTTGACTAGAGCTTTTATCACCTCTGGAGGTTTTTAAGAAGACACTGGACAAACACTTGTCTGAAATAGTATAGGGTCTCCTGCTTGAGCAGGGGGTTGGACTAGAAGACCCACAAAGTCCTTTCCAGCTCTGTTATTCTGTCCCAGACACTGGCATTTCATACCAGCTATTTGTGGTGATTACTTTCCAGAAACCATCCTTTCCGCTTTAAATTTCCATAACAATTAGTTTTTAGTGTTTAGTTTAACTATTCCTGGGTTATAGCTTTGACCAGAGATTAAGGTTTTTTTTAATGTTCCAGTCTTTTTACCAGAAATTCTACTGAGTCATTTTGCTGTAGTCAAGCTTGTTTAAATTTGTATTCTGAACAACAAAGTTTGTTGTCTTGACGGACAACTACGTATCTCATCCCATAACCTGTTAGGCTGCAGATGCTTAGCAGTAAGACCTTGCTGTCTTCTGAGTTGTTTCAAAGTTAAAAGGAAAATATCTTTATCTGGTTCAGCATCATTGCAAAGTTACGGAGAAATAGATTATTTCAATTTGCATCCTTGATGGAGCAGGATAGCAGTGAGCTGAAAAGGAGAATTTTCCATTACATTGTAATACACATGTTTGAGAGCAGAAGCAGACTCATTCTCCCTTTTCCTTTTCCCTTATGAATATACATGACCTAGAAATTAACCCCTTTCATACTGTCTTGATTTGACTGCTGTTACTATCCTACTATCCTTACACTGGAATAGCCATTGTTTAAAAATTGTGGTAATTACAGCCCAACATTTAGAATATATTTAACCAATGGAGCCTTTAATATATTCTCTCTGTCTCTGTCTCTGTCTCTCTCTCTCTCTCTCTCACACACACACACACACAAACACCCACCCACACTGAAGATTGTGATTCTAAGAACCTAGGTTTACAAGTATTCAAGGGCTAACAAATACATAAGCAGATTCTTATGATGTCCACTTCAGAACATAAGAACATAAGAAGAGCCATGCTGAATCAGGCCAAAGCCCATCGAGTCCAGCATTCTGTGTCACACAGTGGCCCACCAATTGTACATGGGGATCTTGAGCAGAAAGAGAAGGCAAAACCCTCCCCTTCCCTTGACCCCCAACAAATGGTACCCAAGGGAATCCTGCCTGCCTCAACCAACATAGAGGCGGCACATGGACATCCGTTTTAATAACCACCGATACACTTTGCATCCATGAATCTATCTAGCCCTGCCTTGAAGCTGTCAAGGCTCACAGCTGTCACGACCCCTTCAGGAAGTGAATTCCATAAATCAACGACCCTCTGGGTGAAGAAATATTTCCCTTTATTTGTCCTCACTTTCTTAGCTATGAGCTTTAGGGAGTGCCCCCTTGTCCTGGTATTGTGTGATAGAGAAAAGAATTTTTCTCTATCCACCTTTTCTATCCCATGCATGATTTTATACACTTCGATCAAGTCACCCCTTAAACGCCGTCTTTCAAGGCTGAAGAGACCAAGGCGTTGCAATCTGGTTTCATAAGGGAGGCGCTCCATTTCCTTGATCATTCTTGTTGCCCTTTTTTGCACCTTTTCCAGTTCCATTATATCCTTCTTGAGGTGCGGTGACCAGAACTGTACACAGTACTCCAAGTGTGGTCTCACCATCGATTTGTACAGAGGCAATACAACACTTGCTGACTTATTTTCGATTCCCTTCCTAATCATGCCAAGCATGGAATTTGCTTTTTTTACTGCTGCTGCGCATTGGGTTGACATCTTCATCGAGCTGTCCACCAAAACCCCAAGATCCCTTTCTTGGGTTGTCTCAGAAAGTTTGGTCCCCATCAGTTGGTAAGTATAATTGGGGTTCTTTGCCCCAATGTGCATAACTTTGCACTTGTTTAGGTTAAAATGTATTTGCCACTTTGTTGCCCACTCACACAATTTCGAGAGATCCTTCTGGAGCTCGCGACAATCAGTTTCACTTTTCACAACCCGGAACAATTTAGTGTCATCAGCAAACTTGGCTACCTCACTATTAACTTCTACATTCAGATCATTGATAAATAAATTAAAAAGTAAAGGTCCCAAAACTGAACCTTGGGGTACACCACTTTTCACTTCTTTCCATCCGGAGAATTGTCCATTTATTGCCACCCTTTGCTTCCTACAATTTAGCCAGTTACCAATCCAGGACAAGACCTGTCCTCTAATTCCGTGGCTGGAGAGCTTTTTTAGGAGCCTTTGGTGAGGAACTTTGTCAAAAGCCTTTTGAAAGTCAAGATATACAATATCAACTGGGGCCCCTTTATCTATGTATTTATTTACACCCTCAAAGAATTCTAACAAGTTAGTAAGACATGATTTGCCTTTGCAGAAACCATGTTGATTTTCATTCAGCAATGCCTGTTTTTCTATGTGCCCTGTAATTTTATCTTTAATAATGGTTTCCATCAGTTTGCCTGGAACTGAGGTTAGACTGACTGGTCTATAGTTTCCTGGATCACCTCTGGATCCTTTCTTGAAGATCGGGGTTATATTTGCTTCCCTCCAATCCTCCGGTACAGTGCCTGATCTTAGAGAAAGATTGTATATTTTAGCTAAAAGTTCAGCAATTTCACACTTGAGTTCCTTGAGAATTCTAGGGTGGATGCCATCTGGACCCGGCGATTTGTTGACGTTTAGTTTAGAAAGGCATGCAAGAACATCTTCCTTGTTTATCTCTATCAGGTTTAATTCTTCTATTTCCCTCCCTGGGAAAACTAATTCAGTGGCAGGCAGATGTTCTCTATCCTCCTCGGTGAAAACGGAGGGAAAGAAGTCATTTAGCCTCTCAGCAATCTCCTTGTCTTCTCTGATTATCCCCTTCTGACCATTGTTATCAAGTGGCCCAACTGATTTTCTGGTTGGGTTCCTGCTTCTGATGTACTTAAAAAAGGTTTTGTTATTATTTTTAATATTCTTGGCTATATGCTCCTCAAAGTCTCTCTTGGCTTTCATAACTATTGCCTTGCATTTGGTCTGCCAGAGTTTGTGATCCCTCCTGTTCTCCTCGGTAGGAAGAGCCTTCCATTTCTTAAATGAGTTTTTCTTCTTTCCAATAACCTCCTTTACCTCAGGTTTCATCCAGTAATACCACATTCAGATCCTACAGTTCCAAGTGTGTGCAGACATCTTTACAAGGTTTTTAAAATCCTAGCATTATTTTGAAAAGGATTATCATGTAATTACTC
Organism: Bothrops alternatus; assembly: GCA_034064705.1. Lineage (NCBI taxonomy): Eukaryota > Metazoa > Chordata > Lepidosauria > Squamata > Viperidae > Bothrops > Bothrops alternatus. The sequence continues at coordinate 400,185 of JARGCV010000129.1, forward strand.
TGATATTTAGCTGCTGCCATGAACATCTAGTTATTAGTAGATAGAACAACAACCATTGCGGGTGTAACAGAATTGACTATAGCAATTTTTTTGCTCTCAACACTCCCCACTTTTAAAAATTATGTTGTTCATTCGTAAAGTCATGACTAACCTTTTGTGACTCCATAGACCATAGCACTTGATAGCACTATCCTCCACTGTCACCTGCAGTTTGCCCAAATTCATATTCACTCTCATCATCTTCTTTCTCCTTTTGCCTTCAATCTTTTCCAATATCAGGGTCTTTTCCAAAGAGTCCTCCCTTCTCATGAGGTGGCCAAAGTATTTGAGTTTCAGCTTCACTATCTGTCCTTCCAAAGAACAGTCAGGGTTGAGTTCCTTTAATATTAGCTGATTTGATCTCCTTGCAGTCCAAAGGACGCTCAAGAGTCCTCTCCAATACCACAATTTGAAAGCATCATTTTAAAATTTATGAAGGACTCCAAAAGAGCTTTTGTTTGTTTGGATCATACTTATTGACATTTACTGTATTAAAATGGATGCATTCATAGAATATTTACTGAAAAAAAATAACACTATTGAATTTATTAGATAGTAATATAAATGAAATAATTTTTGTGGAGCCACTATAGTTTTTACAACAACAACAACAAAACAACAACAAAAGATGATGTTTAAAATTTTGGCTAATATGTTCAATATCTGGCAAATAATTTTGACTCAATGGACCCATGAGAGGATCTTGGGGGACCCTCAGGGATGTGTGGATCACACTTTAAGAAATATTGAGATACAGATTAGTGGAGCACACAGCAAGAAGCAGGGAGTGGTAGCATTCAGCCATAATAAGCTATTTAGGAGCAAATTATTAATATTACTGTCTGTATTGGATCCCAGGCAGATTATGGTCTGGTAACCTTCTGAAGTATATTGACCAGTTTTCTTGCATTGCTTCCCTATTCTGAAAACCCAAAATATTGTAGACATTATCAGTGTACTTTTTCTCTTTATATTTTGGTGGAAATTAAACAGACTCTGATTCAATTTTCTCTCAACAAAATAATAACCATACATAGCAATTAGCATTCATCATCATCATCGTCACCATCACCGTAATCACCATCACCATCCCAAGTCCCTGGGAAGGACTCGATGAATGGATTAAAAATGCCAGATTGAGTCTAAACATCTAGCAGACTATGCCAACAATCATAATACAGGTAATTTTTGCCTTATACTAGTCAGTTAGTGATGGTTTGAAGTTTCAACATACCTGAAAAGGGGGAGTTAACAATCCCGTTCTGAAGCACTTGGCAATATAGCTGCACTTGTGTCTCATGGTCGCCTGACTGTGTTTTATGATACTTTTGCTGAAAATTGGAAATTATTTTTGGTTTTCAGCAAAACCATGCCATAGTGAACAATGGGTTCATTTAACAGCTGTGGTGTTCATGTTATGACTGCTGCTTTCGCTTGACGGTTGCCACCAAAAAGATTGTAAAAAGGATCATAAAATCAACCATCACAACATACAATTCAAATGAGTAAAAATAGGGTCATATGCAGTGGTTGAATTCAAATACCTGAACAACCGGTTCTCTTATTCGATGCAGGCCTGGGCCTCTGAGGCCTAGAATGGACTTCCGGAAGTGGTATCCATGCACTTCCGGCGAGCCATTCTAGGCCTGGGAGGCCTCCTCCTGGCCTCCCAGGCCTAGACTGGATTTCTGGAAGCTAGCCAGTTCTCTGAATGCAGCAAAATTTAGCTACCAGTTCTGCTGAACTGGTGCGAACCAGCTGAATCCCACCACTGATCAAATGTTGAGGCTACCTGTAATTTCCTTTCTCCAACATTTAGGTTCTGTCATGTGTAGTGGGGATAAAAAATGACACATTGTTTGATTTACCCTTCGTTACATCTGAAATATTCAACTAAAATATTTACTGAATTATTGTAGAAAATTGTAACCCCTCTTTTACAGATTAATATGTAGAGGAGGAGTTCTATCACACTCATTTCCAGTAAGGTATGATCAAAGTCATAACTTAAATTTAGCATTTTCCAAAAAAAATACAATAAAAATAGTTGTTTCTTATATATTGGATATATTAGCAGACACATACTTACATACACTGGTGTTATATTGCAGAAAAATCAGACAAACAAAACCTTTAGGCCTTTGTCGAATGTATTATTTCTCACAATTATCTTAACGTTGTTAATGCGGTACTGCCAATATTAGCTTAGTAATCTGACACTGTTCTTTCTCACAGTTAAATGATATTTCATAATATTCCCCTTACTTGTTTATAAAATGAAAGGTTTTCCTTCACGCTCTTCCCTGTTCCTGAAAATCCTTACTTTTTTGCTATGGCAAAGTAGAACTTGAATACTAAATGGCTCCCTGGTTTAAGATTTGATGTTCCCTAGCTGAGAGGCAAAAAGCAATATTGCTACATTTATCTTTTTATGAAATGCATTACACAAAGTATAATTTGTGTCTCTATAATAATCTACTGTTTTCAATTAGAAATTAAGCCAGTTACTATAAAGGTCTGAGGGAAATATAGCAACTCTTTTTTTCTTTTCTTTTCTTTTTTTTCTTTTGTTCCCTGAGAATGAAGGAAAACTGAACTGTATTAAACTGACAGCATAAGGCAGCCTTGCCGAGTTTGTATTCTGTTTACTGTAAATCAACTTCGCAAACGCAACCTATGGTGGTGAGGCAAAGAAATGAGATTAGCAAGGAGAGAAAATAGAAACTAATTGTGTTAATGGAAGTTGATGAACCTCTTTCCTCATGCCTCTGGAAGGTCCTGGATTGAGTCTTGTCATTAGAAATCACTAGAAGTTTTGTTCAGGCATCTTCCCTTTGCAAAGGCAGCCCAGCATTTCAGATAGACTTGATCCACATGAATCAGTTTAATCAATCAGAATGATTTAGACCACCACAACTGTGTGGCCTTCCCCACCAGAACCCCTTGAACCCAAGACATTTGTTTCAAGTTGCATACTCACTCAGCTCTTTCTTTGAATTGTTCTTATTAACTGCATTTTCAGGAGAGCAGTCATACCAACTGGGAGCCAGGAGGGAGGCATTGTCGGCAGTCAGCCTTTCCAATTAAGAAGTACAACATAGGGGAAACACAGTGGAAAACATATGAATTCCCTGTTTTCCCACAGAACAGTTAAACTATCCCTTTAAAAAAAGGCAGATGTGAAGCTAGTTCACGCATTTCCTGTCTCGGCTAGTTTCTGATTGATAGGTTTCCAAAATCTGAGTAATTTGTCTAGATAGCATATAATTTCAATTGAATAAAAATAAAGCTAGCGCTTTGATGAAACAATTTTTTTTCATCTTTACAACCTCCAGTATTTCACCAAAGAAAGTAGAATATGTGTGTTGACTTATGCAGCCTCCCCTTGTTTAGCAACCACAATCTATTTCTCAAATAGGATGTAAAATGGTCATTAAGGAGAGAGAGAGAGAGAGAGAGAGAGAGAGAGAGAGAGAGAGAGAGAGAGAGAGAGAGAGAGAGAGAGAGAGAGAGAGAGAGAGAGAGAGAGAGAGAGAGAGAGAGAGAGAGAGAGAGAGAGAGAGAGAGAGAGAGAGAGAGAGAGAGAGAGAGAGAGAGAGAGAGTATGAAGATCTTTGGGTGCTGCTATTTCATTTAGGTACAGTTTTCTCATAGTCATTCTGACATGTGTCACATGTTCTCAGGAGCATGAAATTTGGTCATAAGTGCACACATTGGCTGAAAAATAATTTTGTTTTATTAGCATCATATTGTCTATCCACTGCAGGATGAAGGCCTCTTTCACATGTTTCCACACATTTTTATAGTTTCTTGTCTATTTAGTACATTCATAGGTAGCTACGGAAATAAATGAAGAAAGGCTACAAAATCCTATATTTTCTTTAAATATTGCTGAAAACCGTACCTGGAATGTATCCCTATGGCCACAGTATAATTCCCAGTGTCTCTAAAATGCTTTAAATTCCTACTTTGTAGTCCTGTACAATGGGAAATAATATTCTTAGAGTTCTTTGCTTGCCTACATGAAGCTAAAAACATAGTTTACATTTAAAGTTGGGGGGGGGGAGATTCTCAGACACACTGTGCTTAAGTTGTAACTCGGCCAAGGATTATGAGCTAGAGAAATTCATACTTAAGAAATATAAACTTGTCAGACAATATAAAGATAGTAAATTTACAAGAATAAGTAGCAAGTACTACGCTTGACAAATAGGGACTGTTAGAAGCTTGAAAAAGTACAGTTCATCTTTATTAGTTTTAAAAGTCCATTCTATCCTGTTTCAGCTTCAACCTTAAAAATTAGCTGTACCAAGTGGTGCTATCTTTGCACCCATTTTTCTGCATTTTTTCAGTTCATTATATCCTATATTTTTCTATGTATTTTTCCTAAAACAGGCTTTTAATGTTTGGAACTAAAATGTGCATTTTTAAAGCATGTTTAAGATAGTTTAATGAATATTAGTTTGATTACATTCTTTAAGAAAACCTGCATCACAACATTCGTAGAAATGCAAAACCCAAAAGCTAACTATGTTCTAATTCATTTGGGACTGAAGATAGGAATGATTTGCTTTAAACCATGGACCCAAAAAAAAATCCTGGAACATTCCTAGCTGGAGCATAGTTTCTTTAAATAGGAAACAGGAGTTAAAAAATGAAGACCAATCATAATAATTGTGCAAGAAAAGAGAAACAGAAAAAGCACCACAACACATACCATTGTGGAAGCATCCTGGAATATGTTGGCATATGGATTGTACAGTAGCTTATACAACTGTTCTGTTGATTCAGAGATCCTTTTAGTGTCATTTTCCTCATTCATCAACTTTAACGTTCGTGGAGCAAAGAATAAGTAGTGTAAGTGGTATTATGAGCGCTGGCATTCATTTCGTTGGATTCTGTACTTATGTTTGGGTAAAATGCTAAAAGAGATAAGGTACGAAGTGACAACAAATGCTTGCAAAGGATGTTCCAGAGAATTCTCACACATTCTAGCACTGAAGATGTTACCTAGTTTGGGTAATGAAATGTCTGCAAGAAACAACCAGGCTCAGAGAGCACTAAGGATCCATCATTTCAATCCTGAGCTGCAAATATTCTCCTTTATCAATTCTACACAACAGTTACTTTCTCAAAGAATTGCACTGTACTTGTCATCAGGATTACTTCATTTCATAAGTCCAGAGAACAAAGCTGGGAGAAAAACAAGAAAGAGTAGCCTTCATAATATACTGTAGGAAATCTGTCTGAAAACACAGAGTTGTTATTGTGCTGTCTTAGTTATCAATTTGTAAGTTTTATTGGAATGAGAACAAATTGGAAAGTGATATAAACATTTTCTGACCTTGCTAAAAAGAAATGGTTAATTATTAATATTTTACATGTATATCCCACTTTTTCATCAAGACGTCTTGAGTCCACTCAAGTTAGCTTAAATTGGGATCGGCCTCCATTTTATCTCTACCACAGCAATCTGTGATAGATTAGACTGAAAGAGAGTGATTGGCTCAAAAACATGGCTTTCCATGTATGAAGGTGGACTTGGATCGGCACTTCAGCCACTATATTGGATCTCAATCTGTCAATGGTTTCTGTTGCTGTGGTGGTGTCTAGTGCTGAGTTGAGGAGAGGAGTGAAATGGCTGACTAGCCTTAAGTCACTTGTGGGGAGGAAGTTGCTGAAAGGAGATAATCCCTATTTATCTAGTATATACAGTTATCTAGTAGATATAGAAAGTGATTTAATCTGGTGTGATTCCTTTCAATAGATGAGCAACAATAAAGATACCAGCTCATTGTGGGCATTGTACACCACCCAGAGTCCATCTCTGAGGGAGAGGGACTGTGAAGAAATAGGAAATATAAATATATTGTGTTGCTTTTGGTTCATTGTGCCAGGTAAAGTGAAGATGTTCTGAACAGTTTTTGAGGCATGGCTCATCACCATTATACTTACTATTTTAATAGTTGCTTGTTTATTAGCTTTTAGGATTTTAGTCTTTTTATGTCATAAACTACTGGGAGTCATTTTGATTGAATGTGGTGAAGAATGAACACATTACATAAATAAATAATCATTAAATGGGCTGGCTTTTGGGATTTTTTTTTAAACAAAAGATCTAGAAATCTTTTCTTTTTCTTTTCCTTTTTTCATTTTCCCCAGCAGGTATCAAAATTTCTGGAGGCTACTCTGACTGTAACAAAACATTATAGGTGAATGCTAAACCAGAATGATGAACTTGAAGCAATGAAGCCCAGTCTTCACAGAAAGAGGCTCTAGATTTGGAAGTGGAACTGAGTGAAACTGAGGAATGAGTTGAAGTTGACCCTGAGATGGAATGATTTGCTGTCTGGAGCCATTTCAGGGAAGGAGTTGATACAAGTCAAACCTATTGTGAACAAGCAAAGGGGAAAATAAACATGAAAATGAAGCAGTGGAATTTACCATTGGCACGCTACCATTTCCTTTGACTGATGTCCCTATTTTAGGCTGCAAGAAAAGGACAACATTCCCTCTGCTTCAGAAAAGAACAGCAATGAGAAATGATATTGTCTGGCAAGAAAATGATTGAAATACTATCACACTTTTAAACTATTAGTTGGTCTATCTTTACTTTAAATGTCAGAGTCTTGTTTTCATCTTTCGATGACTATCGGTTTGCCATAATTCAATTTTGGCAGACTCATATTAAACACCATTTGTGACCTACCAACCACAATGACTTATAGCCATAATTCTGGGCTCAATAATGGTTGTAAGTCAAGAATTATTATAGTAAAATTGCTTCCTTTCCACAAAAAAAAAGATGCAGCGTGTATAGTGGCTAGCTGCGACTTCTATAGATATATATTGCTTCACCTTTCAACCTGGTGAAATATATAGGCCTGCTGGCCTCTATATGACCTGTGGACTTCAACTCCCAGAATTCCTGAGCCAGCATGTTGAACTCCACAGGTCTTTAAAGGGGACATTGTTGCCCATCCCTGTTCTAAAGGATGCAATCAGGCTGTGTACCCACACAGCTTACTCATCCAATTTGTTGCCAGTGGTTGGTGCCCTAATATCTGATGTCTGAGGCAGCAGCTTCACCTTGTCTAAAGGGAGGAATGGTCCAGTTTCTTGGAACAGGATTCCAGTAATGTTGAAAAGGCTGATTTGAAAACAAAATACTACATAATCTTAATAAAGAGTCACCTGTAGCTATACCTATACAGCAGGGGTCCTCAAACTTGGCCCTTTTATGACTTGTGGACTTCAACTCCCAGAATTCCTCAGCCAGGTATGCTGGCTGAGGAATTCTGGAAGAAGTTGAAGTCCACAAGTCATAAAAGGGCCAAGTTTGAGGTCCCCTGCTGTACAGGCAGGATTCAAAGGAATGTTGAAATCAGTAGTGATGTAATTCCTGCTGCATTCTGCCACTAAACATCATGGTGGATTTTTTTTTAATAATAGTTTCTTCTGGAATCTTTGAGCTTTGATCACTGATAATATTGTGGTAGAACACAGCTGTTTACAGCAGAATTTCTGATTCTCACATGCAGCAGCAAAACACACATACACACATGCATATGTACACACAAACACATTTCTAATACACTTATGTAAACTTCATAGTTTTTTAATCTACTGAAATTTGTATAAATGAATTCCATATATCATTAAATTTATCCATAGCAGTCTGCTCATAAGTTGCAAATGAAATCAAGTCTTCAGTCCATTGAGTAAATGGGGCCATGCATTTATTTATCCAATGTTGCAATATCAGTCTTTTAGTTATAATAAAGGCACACAGAATCCATTTATATTGACCAGTTGTTATGTTCCATGCTTTAGATATATAATTAAAGAGAACAGTATCCATTTTAGCTTTTGTAATGCAAGTCACATTTATAAGACCACTACTTTCTCAAAAAAGTTAAAAAATATAGGACATTGTAAAAATATATGTCTTAAGAAAGTGTTCGCCTTACATTTTTTTTTAAAAAATCTGTCTTAGCCAACTCTTTTCTATAGAAATGTAAGAGTCCAATAAATTCCAAATATTATTTTTTTGTTTTATAAGTTGTACCTATAAGGTCCATTGATTCCCTTGCTATAGAACAGCGGTTCTCAACCTGTGGGTCGTGACCCCATTTGGGGTCGAACGACCATTTCACGGGGGTCGCCAAACAACGCAGTCCGCCATTCCCCCCCCTTTTCCTTAGCTGTGCTACGCCATTTTTCCCCCTTTTCCTTAGCTGTGCTACTCCCTCTTATTCTATTGGCTTTTGAAAGCCAATAGAATAGACTCTCTTGAATAGAGTCTAAGTCTATTGGCTTCCAAAAGCCAATAGGAATTGTCCAGGCTGTCTCTGCCCTGCTGAGCCTGCCAAAAGTCCCAGTCTGCAAACGGTGCTGCAAGTTGTCTGCAGCGAAGGCAAGCGGTCCGGAACTTTCCACCCCTGCCTGCTGAGCAACTACGGTACTAAAAATGTAAGTAAAAGAGGGCCAGGGGTGGGAGGTGGTAGGCCGTCGGGTGCAGGGAGGGCAGCTGGCACGCGTGAAGCCCGGCAGGTCCCTTACTTCCCTTGGGCTGGGCCAGCCAGTGGTCGCCAGTGGCCCAGCCAGTGGTCGCCCTGCGCTGTCGCTGCTGCTTGCCGCAGCCGCCCAGGAGTGCCTGGGCCTGCCTGCCACCGCCCTGAATGGGCGGCAGCGAAGGTAAGGCTAGCGGGACAGCGGCGGGCGCAGGGAGAGTTTTTGGAGTGCATGGGGCCCGGCAGGTGGCTTACCTCCCTTGGGCTGGGCCAGCTGGTGGCCCAGTCCATGGTCACCCTGCGTGGTCACTGCCACGGCCACCCAGGAGCGCCTGGGCCTGCCTGCCGCTGCCCCAAACGGGCAGTGGCAAAGGCAAGGCTAGCGGGGCAGCGGCGGGCGCAGGGAGTTTTTGGCGCACATGGGGCCTGGCGGGTGGCTTACCTCACTTGGGCTGGGCCAGCTGGTGGCCCAGCCCGTGGTCGCCCTGCGCCGTTGCTGCCGCAGCCGCCCAGGAGCGCCTGGGACTGCCTACTCCTTGGCCGGCGCAGGGGGCAGCACCGTACATGCACGGCGCAGGAGGTAGCACCGTGCATGCGTGGCGCAGGAGGTAGCACCGTACATGCACGGTGCTTGACAGATCAGGGGTCGTGACCTGAAAAGGTTGAGAACCGCTGCTATAGAAGTTCAGATATTCTCCCATTGTCTAGGCCAGGGGTAGGCAACCTTGGCTCTTTTATGACTCGTGGACTTCAACTCCCAGAATTCTTGAGTCAACATGGCTGGTTCAAGAATTCTGGGAGTTGAAGTTCACGAGTCATAAAAGAGCCAAGGTTGCCTACCCCTGGGACTCTGGGCTGTATAGAAATTTCTAATTCTTTATTCCATCACATCTAAGCTTTTGTATTTCAAATTGGTTTATTGATAACAAATATCTATAAAAACTTTTTTTTAGTTTTAAAAAATTTAACAAGCTGTTCTAGTATCTCAGATGTCTCAGAAATTGAGCATCCTGCTGGTCCAAACAATGTTGAAGCTGTAAATCTTGCCACTTCTGATAGAAAATATTTGTATCTCAGCACAGCATAGGTTAAAAATTAACCAATTAACCAATCAATTGGTCCAGAGTCAATAATCCTACTTTCATCCAACTTTTCCATATCACCATTTCCCCCCCAATTTTTGATATTGGATTTCCCCATAAAATTAGTTTAGAATGGGAAAAGGAACAAATCTGTTTTTTTACACATTACATTCCGTAGCTTTCCAACTGATATAATTGTTTCCAGAAATACTAGAGTTCTATTATATGAAGATTCTAATATTGTCCATCCAAGTAGATAATTTCAAGGTTAACATTTTGGGGGAGCAGAGGGGATCTACTAACTCTTCTTGTAATCTGTATTTTTGACCTTTTGAAACCTTGTTTTACTTTGCTCCCCTTCAGATAAAGGGGGGTAAGGAAACAGCTTGTTTTTTCTCCACCAGTTCCATTTTGCAAGCGCTCTGAAGCTGGTGAGCAGAGGAAAAGTTATATTGTGCGTTCTAAATGGTGTGATGCTAAGCAAGCCTAGGAATGTCAGTAATAATGGGGCCCAAAGTTCCTTCCAGCGGATGCATCAGGATTTTATTGTGCAAGCATTAATTCCCACTATTAAAATGGGAGAGTGGTGTCATTCTCAAAGAAGTTGCTCTGCTTTCTTTCAAGCAAAACTGGCAGGTAGCATTAATAGTTCTGTTTCTTCTTTGACCACCCTAAATCTTTGCATGTTTTCAGCTCCACTTCATCAACCAACTCTGTGTGTGTTCAAAGATCCACCCAAGCAGGGAAATGCAGAATTAAGACCCTGTAATTATCTTAGGTAAAGTGCTTTGATTCATTTATCCAAATTGCCTTCCAGAAATGTTAGAGCATTTAGAGTATTATTTAATAAGGTATTAATTGACTTTTGCACATTTATTTTAAATGTCAAAGACAACAATGTAGGTCAGAGGAAAAAATGGGGGGTAGAGAGGAAAGCCAATTCATATGCCATGCATGTGTTTCTGTTCTATTAGGTAAGGTTGTTTTGCTTAGCAACTACATGCAGTTTTGGGGGCAGTTCAGAGAAGGTAGGAAAGGAGAATGTCAACAGTTGTGGAAATGAGGGAAAGATAATCCAGGATGGACAGAATCCAGAAACGTGTACGCCCCAGCAAACTTGACAAATCTTGTAATCAGAATAAACGGCAAAAAATATGCAATTTTGCCTAATGCACTTATTACCATTGCAAACATTTGAAGCTTGAAGAATGTTGACATCTGTTCAAAAAGAAGAGATGACAACAATAGGCACCATGTGGCAAAAACAAATGTTTGCAGAAGCAGAGACAAGCAAGAGATGAGGTCATAAAAAGTGAGCCCCCCAAAAAATCACCAAATGGCTAGCCATACCTAACTTATTTTTTTTTCCCAAGTTCATCTTCTAAATGCTTATTTAACACTTCATAAGGATTGGGAGTCAGGATTTATTTAACGAAGGAGGGGGAAACCTAAATATAAATTTCCTCTTTTAAAAATGCTAAAGGATTCAAGATTTTACAGATGTTCCTGTACTGAGATTCACATGAGAACGTAAATGAAGTCATGTAACTTTAAATTCCTTATTTATTCTTCTGTCACAATCTATTTAATGCTAAGGCTAGAGCTGACCCTGCTTTTAGCCAAAGTAATCTGCCTGAGGGACAAAGGGTTAGTTTCCTGAGCCCTTGATATTTCTTTTTATTTGAAAAAAAAATATCTGTATTTTATGCAGCTTACTGTTTTCACCTGCTCTTCTGTCCTCAGAGTTGAGTTAAAATTCAGTTGTCCACTTTGCTTCTTAACATGAAATGGGGAATATTTTATCTTTTGCATCACAGAAGAAAAAAATTTCTCCTGGTCATCACGCTTCTTTGCAGTTATTGGGACCACAGTTTCTTGAGCCAAAATTGCTTTGAAACAGAACTGGACTTGTAGGTGGGTGCAAATTAGGTAGCTATAAAAAATGGCTTCCATTTTCCTTCAGTATAACAAAGAGATAATAGCAACTAACAAAACTGACAGTTTGCTTTTGCTTCTGCAGCACATGCCTTTAATATGAGCACTCCTTCTTAATATTTAAAAGAATTTTGATAGCTGAGTAATCCCTTCATCATTTAAATATAGCAAGATTTTGCTGGTAAGTACAAGGGCTTGGAATGGAGTGCTTTTCATTCACATTATAAACAGTTATGCTGGATTTGTAATCCTGCTGTCATATTGTTCACTTTTGATATTAATCAGGTTTATGAAAGGTACAATAGACCACAGAAATGAACAGTACAGAAGTTACATATGTGGCCTCTATAAAAGAAGCAGCAGCTATAATCTTCAGACACTTTGTCTTGAACATTTCCATTACCTATCTTTCTTCCTTCCTTCCTTCCATCCTTCCTTCCTTCCTTCCTTCCTTCCTTCCTTCCTTCCTTCCTTCCTTCCTTCCTTCCTTCCTTCCCTCCCTCCCTTTCTAATTATTAGATTCTCCTTTTAACATAATTTTGAAGCTCTGCGCTTACAGAGAACCTCAGAAGCAATGAGAGTGGTTTGGCCTACAAACTATGAGTTATCTGCCCACATTCTTTGGCCATGTTTTGGCCATTCCTCTTTTGCTCTTTTGGCTGTCAAAGCCTCTTAATTTCAAGCCAGCAAACAAATATAAAAGTAGTTGAGTAAAAAGAAAATATATAAACGAAAGTCTGTAATTTCTTTGCACATCACCATAGTTCTATAGAACTTTCAGTTGTTTTAAACATTTCCCTCACTTGTTTTCTAGAGCTTTGTTTTATTTTGGCAATAAAGGTTGCTTTGTGAGATGCTTATCTGACCAGAATGATTCTGACATAATTGCTATCTAACTTACTACAGAAAGCTGCATCATAGGCTTAATTTAATCAGTCTACATTATTTATGAAATATTATGGAGACAACTTTTTTTAAAAAAAATAATAATAGCCAGAAGTCTATTACCAATTCACAGATGTTCAAAACATTTCTCTAACATTATTTATGTATGACCACATTCCACCTCCTGGGAATTCTTGTGATATTTTGAGACTTCAACTCCCAATATGTGACTGGAAAACTGACTAGGAACTCTGGCAGCTGCATTGCCAACACATCTCAAGAGCCCTATGTTAAAAATGGTTAAAGGCTAGTATGCCACTTATGTTAGTACATATCAGGCTAAGTCCAAGAACCACTAGAACAATTCACCCAAATTTCAGTTCTTTATTGCTGATACATAAGAGACAGAATCTTGCCAGATTAAACCCTTACTACTCTCTGCCTATGGATATACTTGGGAGCTTCTAGGGAATGGCTCTCCTTTCTCTGTTCCTCTGATTCCTACCAGTGCTAGGCTGGGCTGCCTCTTGTCACCCTTCCCTTTCTGGAATGTGTTCCCTCCTTCCTGGGAAACTACAATTTCATTGTAGTCCATTAACCCAGCTTCTCCTTCATGGCCACTATGGATATGTTCCAGATATCAACTATGGTCAGAAGGCCAACCCATAAAATGGTTCCATGATAATTTGATATTCCATGGATGCCTCGTGTTTGCCCACTATCACTAATGGATCAACATCTGGTTAAATTTGAACTTGTGGCTTCCACTGTAATAAGATGGCTCTCACAAAAACATAACAGAATGCAGTTGGGTTCCCAAGAGGCTCAAGAAGGGTTTAGTGCTGTTTCACCTGTGATTCTGTCTACACCTGGAATAGGAAGTTCATAGCTTTTATTAAATAAGTGCCTCCTCCAATCTACTTCAAAGCAGACCTTGGGTAAATGGATGAATTGCAAGAGCAGGAAGAACAAAGTCTGGGTGAAGAAAGATGTAAGCTGTCTCTGATCAGACCTATCATAAAACTCATGTTAGGTCTATGCTGTGATAAGTGCAGCAAAGAAGTAGGTTGTTTTCCTGCACGTACTAATTATCAAGCTTCTAACCTGCTGACTTTTTCCAGGTTGTGAAAAGGCTGGCTCATCATTCTCACTTCCTGTTCCAAAGTGAATACCGCAGAGCCTTCAGACTCGCAGGCATGTCAAACTGCCGGCCCTTGGGCTGGATGCATCATGCCGAAACCATGCCCACCCCATTGCCAGCAATGGGGGGAAAGTCCCGATATGTTGCGCGACATTACATGACATCGCGAGTTTGACATGCCTGCTTCAGAGGGATGTGGCAGCATTTTTTAATGGTTCTTTTAGGCTTAAAAATCTCATTTGGGCCAGTCTGGATTCCTTCTTCAATATACAAACATTTACAGGAGTATCTTGTAACTCTTCCTGTACAGTTAGATTGTGTCAACTGAGGCTATTTTGGACAGCACGTTCTACCCCTTGTCCTGTAGATCTTGCCTAGTCTTGCTTGTAAGAGATGTCCATGAAGCTATAAATGTCTCTCTGAGAGAATAAAGGGTGCTTCTTTTTAAAGGAAGGCAAGTATTAGATCTCTTTTTTAAAAATTTGCCCTGGATTGTCAGAAATGAGCAATTATAGGTGAGCCTGTAACCTTTCAGCTTATTGAGGAGAACTCCTTTTCCATATGAACTCAATCATTTGAGAGAAAGCTTCTTTGGGGACCTCCATGTTTATTAAGATAATATGATTCCTAAAATTGTGGTGAATTCATCTATTAGAGAAGTTTTCTCTGGTCTACCTGAAGGTCTTGGGAATTCACTCCTTGCAAAATCAAGAAATCTATTTTATTTGCTTTTAATAAAACTATGGATTTCAGTGTCTTATATGAAGGTAAGACACATTTTTCTCATAGTTGTTCTTCTATTGATTTTAACTGGTAATTATAATATTTAGTTTTTCTTGTTTATTTTTTCCTGTTATTTCAACTCTACCTAGCTAGTGTCTTGATTTTTAATTTACTTTGTACTGTATTTTTACTGTAAATAAAATTAAGTCAAGTAAAAAATCCTATAAATAAGGGAGAAAGGATCCTGGTTTGGGCTTTTCAGATAAAGAAAATGTAGTAATGGAATTGTGCAGGTAGATTTGGCTTCAGTTCTTATTTCTAGTTCATCTCCTTTTACTATACATAGTGGAAATGGGTTTTCTACCTCCTCTCTTCCATTCTCAACTTTTTCCTTCTAATTAAGCACCATTGCATGTAAATGAGGGAAAGTATGAGGAACTGTGATTCAGCGCAAAGGATTCTAGTATTTGTGATGGAAGAAAAACAATTGTAAGCATGAGGCATATTGTGACATTGTGGGAACATTGCACAACCACTTGTCATATTCTTTCTTTGGATCATTGCCAACAATTGCATATTTGTTAAAGCAATAAATGCTATTTATGATATGATTGGATTAATTTGAAAGGCTTTGACAAAAATTCTAAGGAGAGTCCAATAAAATTGAAAAACATTGCAAATATTGCAAGCTCAATCACAATATGGCAGAGAATGCAGAGAGGGAGGGAGGAAGGATTAGATGTTGAGAACAATTCAAAAATTTTCCTGGACCAGGACTTGCTAAAAAAAACAGGTATTAAAAACTTTTTAATACTTTTCTGAAGGTGGGAAGAGATAGGGGAAAATAGATCTCAGGGGTATCCTATTTCAAGGAGCAGAATTAGTGACATGGAAGGCACACACCTACTGGAGTCCACAAGATGGCACTATTTTGATGACTTTTGGTGGCCTTTGGCTGTCTTGCCTCAAGTCCTATATTGTCTTGGGTCAGTGTTGGCTTCCTTCTTTCAATACATGCCATGCTCCTCTCTGTTTCTCTCCAACTTCCCTTTTCCCACCCCCGAAAATCAAACTTTTCCGAATTTTGGTATAAATTAAGCCTTTGGATTAATTCAAGATTCTGTGAAACCCATTTTACAATGGACTGATCTCTTTTTCTTTCTTTTCTTTTTTCCTTTTTCTCACTAAAAGAAACCATAAACAGGAATTGAAAATGTTCTTTTAAAGTTATATCTTTTAAACATATGCCCTCCTGCACTCGTAGTAGTTCTGTATTCTTGTATTTTTTGGAACATTCTGGTCTCATGCTGAGGATTGATTTCTGAATTCATGTCTACTTTCCTACACCATTTTACTATCTCTTTTCTGATTCCTGTGTGATGTCTTCACTTATTCTGACCTAATCCATCCTTAAAAACAAGCTGTTTATACTTTCAGTTTTACTATGTTTTCTACTGACAGTTTCAGCAACTGTAGCATTTCAAATAATTGTGTGTATTGTATAAGCGAGAGAGCCATTTTGGTATAGGATTTAAGACATCATGCTAGAAATCAAGATACTGTGAGTTCCAGTCCCACCTTGGCCATGGGGCCAGCTGTTCTCATTATCCCAGAGTTCAGGATAATGGTCTTAAATTATAAGGATATTAAAGAAAAACATCCTTGCAGTAAGAAGACTAAAACCAAGATTGCCTGCTCTCATTTGCGAGTAAGTTCAAATAAGGGCTTATTGGTGTAAAATTGTATGTCAGGGATTCCTGAATTTGGATACCTTTACTGAAGGAAGTTAAAAGATGGTAGCCTAAGTGATCTATCTCATTTCATGAAGTGTGATGCAACATGCAAAATCCAATTTGATGGCTAAGGCATCAACCTAGAAACCAGGAGACCATGAGTTCTAGTCCCACCTGGGACACAAAGGCCAGCTGAGTGACCTTTGGCCAGTAATCCCAAAAGATGCTTTTTCAAAAGCCAACTGGACTTCCTTTGTTTTTCCTTGAAGACGTTTCACTTCTCGTCCAAGAAGCTTCTTTGGTTCTTCTTCATGAACTGAAGAAGCTCCTTGGATGAGAAGCGAAACATCTTCAAGGAAAAACAAAGTCCAATTGCCTTTAAAAAAAAACACCTTTGGGACAACTATGACCTGGATGACTGAGAATCTCCATAGACTTTGGCCAATCACTTTCTCTCAGCCCTAGGAAGGAGACATTGACAAACCATTTCTGAACAACTTTGCCAAGAAAACTGCAGGGACTTGTCAAGGCAGTCTCCAAGAATGGGACATGACTGAACAGATGAAAAAAAAAGTGTAATAAGTGATAACTCCAAAATCCCACTATCCAGATTTAGTAGTCACAGTATTTAGTTTCATACGATTATAGAGATGACTTCCTAAGAAGGCCTTTGCCGATTATTTCCTTCTGATTATTTACGTAGATTATTCCAGTAGACATGAATGTTTGTGTTTAAATGAGATGAAAGGGTCATTACCATCTAGATGTTCGAATCCAACTCCCATCGTCCTCTCTATTGGCTATAATGGCAGTGGCAGACGGGAGTTGGAATCCAAAAGGGTTGAACATTTCTTGCATTTGTCACTATCTATACATGCTTACAGGATAAGGCAGTACATCATTCACTTAGCAGTTTTTCCTAAAATTTGGAGCATATGAACCTCAATAATAACTCCTTGCAGTAATGTATATAAATTAAAATAATCTTAAATAACCCACAAAAGTATAATAGGGATGGACTGGGATTTACTTGGAAGGACATGTTGCAGAAAAAAAACAAGCAAAGGCAAACAAAATCATACCAGGAACTCTCTCCAGTAGAGACAGATTATATTAGTGCAGTTTTGCAATTTAATAATGCATATGTTTTTAATTTACTTTTTGAATGGACTTCATTTAATTCTTATCATGAAGAAGTTTCTAGAAATGCATGTAATAACTAATACTTTGTTCCTCTGAAAACATCAAAGTTCCAATATTTTCAGAAAACATATGTGATCCACTTTAGAGGGCTTTGTGATGGGATCAACAGACTGTCTAAAAGAATCCAAATAAAATAGTTTGAAGATAGTTCACTGTATATGAGGCGGCTTTGCTACAGGTAAACAGAAAGATTATAGGCATCTTCAAAGATGACCAAAATCCTAATTGAAACACAATGCAGAAGTATTTTGGTTCAAATTTAGTCCTGTTTAGAGATGACCTATTAAAGTTAGTGAGTCAAATCCTTCAGGCTCTAACTGTGTGTCTGTGAACTGTTATAATATTATAATACAACATTGACTTTTTTTTTAAAAAAAAAGTCTTATAATGTATTGCAATTAAATTGCTAGGAATGTGCATGCTGCTCAGAGTTGCTTGGTAGACAGAAGGGAAGCATGCAAATTTAATAAATAAATACATAAATATTTGTAAATATATTGAATACATTAATGTTTATGTTAGCATGATCACTATGGTCACTCTCTTCAGAATTTATCTTCCTTTTTTCCCCCCCTGACTTCCTTCAAATGAAGAATCAGTGACATTCAAAAAAGCTGTTGGTAGTTGATTTTAGATAAGATATATTAATATCCATTGCACAAATTATTCCTGGCACACCCTACAGAAGGCGTCTACACTTATCCTTCTGATTTTACCATCATTTTTAAACTTTAGATTCTGTATTTTCTCTTATGCCATCCCCACCCTGATAGTCAGGAACAGGTTTCCATTGAATTAATGAGAGGCTTAGCCAACTATATGCAGCTCAGAGTTTTAATATTTTCTGGTTCTTTTTTTCCATGCACTTGTTACACAAGAAGTTGTGCAGAAAAGAAAAGTTTCTAACCTTTTGCCATATAGCATTATTATTATTATTATTATTATTATTATTATTATTATTATTATTATTATTAGTCAAATGGAAGGATGTATATATGTAAATGTACCGCAGAGTCACACTGAAATTGTGTTGGGTTGTCCAGAAAACATTTTTTTCTAGCATCTTGGAAGCTTATTTCTAAACACATCAGTCTTCAAAACAGCATCAAGAACCAATGTCCTGAGCCAGTATCTAGAAAATCATGCTTACATTGTAGCTTGAGGAATACACATTTCAAGACATTTTTTTTAAAAAAAGAAACTCAGTCATCTCTTGTTTAAAAAAAAATAAATGCATGAAAGAGCCATTTTGACTGACAATATAAAACATCTTCATGCCCAAACATAGATAGTGATGGTTTCTCCTGAGGCATTATTATTCTTATTAACATCTCCTGGCAGCTTGCCAGCCAATTAGCAGTTCCCATTCCCACTTCCTTTTCGGTCCTTCCTACCTCCTCTTTCCCTTCTATCTTCTTATTAATTTGATACATTGCTGAATAAATAGTTCACAGCATATAGTTTAACCAAATGACTGCTTCCTCTTATCTTTATGCTTGAGATTGCCGTCAATCAGTGTTATGCTGACTGTGCTTGTGTGGTTTTCTGGATCTGACTTGGGGAAGCTAATATTTCCTCAGATTCATTTTATATTGAGCTAGAAAGTGGCTGCTCTTTTTACAATCTGATGCATTTGTCTGCATGCATGGCATAATATACACAGATGCTACATTTAAAAGTTTAAACATCCAAACTATGGTTTGTTTGTTTGTTAACAGAACTTAAATACAGCTTGATTTTAAACTTCGGAGAATGAAATGGGACATTATGTTCATGCTTTTTTTTTTCCTGTTCCCCAAAGCATTACTGCTTCAAACGAAGATTTCTGTAATCAATACTCTTTAGTGATTGGCTATAGAGTTTAAATTTTCTCCTGTAACATTCTGAGTAACAGTTACATGTGGATGCTATAAGTATCATGGCTTTACATCTGTGAGCAAAGAAAAGAGACTTTCTTACTATATTTTATACATCTACTTATTTTAAAGGTTCAAGGTTGATAAAAATAATGACATTTCCATTCTATCTGGGGGTAATGGAAGGGGAATCAACTTTTTAAAGGACAGATTTCTCAGTATCTCATAGTCTTAAAATTTGTACAGTTTTGTCATGAAACCAACCAGCAAGAAGGCAATAAACTGGTAAGAAACAAGGACATCGTAAAATGGGAGCCGTCATCTAAAACTAATTATTGACTCTTAAAAATGAATTATTAATCCCACGAAGCATTCAAGGGCATCATCATTTCTAGTTTTAGCCAGCAGTAGGAAAATCACAGTGTCCGGAGGAGAAAAAAAGAAAAATTATCTACCAGGTTATACAACCTTTTTGTTTGTTTTAAGTAGAGAAGAGGAGTTCTCTGGGGTTTAAAGATAATCTTTGGAAAGCTCACACTGGTGAGGTCATATAACAATCTCACAACAACAGCAACAACATTATGTCATCATGAGTTATGATCTCTGTGATATATGTATCACTACCTGGATAGACAGTTCTCAGTTCCTTCTTGAAAAAGAAAAACATTTTTTTAAAAAAATTCCTAGCAAAGAATTCTATAGTTGTTGTTGTTTTTTTTTTTAAAATGTGATGGATATTTGTTTTTCTGCCCTGGGCAATGTTGGATTTTCCCACCCCCAGCTTTTCTTCCTATATTTTTCTTTTATCTTTTATCTCCTATTTTCTTCTAAGTCCCTAGAGGTTTATCTTTACTTGTGTGTTACCGTGTTTCCCTTACTCTCTTTTGGGCTCTGAAGCACTAGGAGCTGCAGGGATGTGCATGCACCCTTTTCGCTGTTTTTGGCTCCATGTCTCTCTGTGTGTGTGTTTGCCTCACTGTTTTTGGTGGCGCTTTGGGCGGATGTTCTATCCCCATTTGCAGCGTGGCTGCCATCCAATCACCACACCACCTCTTAGGAGGGCAGTGTCAGCTGCCAATGCAACGGTGGGGAAGATGGAATGCAATCCCGCCCACCAGATCAACATGGCGGGGTGGGGTGGGAAACTGAGCCACACAAAAAGCAGTGCTCGGAGCCTCCAGGAGCTGCAGGAATCTGGGTGCACCCTTTGCAGTTGTCCTCCTGCAACGTGCAGCCTCTCCCTGTAAGCAATCCAGCTCGCCCAGGGTCAGGTTGGCCATCGCGGGAGGCTTGTCCTGCATGTGTGGTGGAGCTGGAGGACGGGGATGGGCCATGCCTCCTGCGACGGCCAATCTGACCCCAGGCAAGTTGGATTGCTTCAGCTGTGAGGAGCCTGGCCTAAGGTTTCCATCACCTAGGCCAGGGGTAGCTGACTCAGGAATTCTGGGAGTTGGTCCATGAGTCATAAAAGAGCCAAGGTTGCCTATCCCTGGCCTAGGGTTCCTAAAGCTAATGGGAACTGCAGCCCGCCACAGCTGAACAGTTTAGCCAAGCCGCAAAATTGAACTCACAGCAGTGGCACTGGCAGCAGGTAAGGTGGGGGGACGCATGGGATCCAGTCTGCCACAAAACTACAGTGGGAAGGAGTGGGCGGGGTTAAGCAGGGCTTACATTTTGGGATAGGGCTTATATTTGCCCGAACCCCCCAAAATAAGCTAGGTCTTATTTTATGGCTAGGTTGTATTTTCGGGGAAACACGGTACTACATGGAACAATTAACCCAGGGGTTCTGAACTTAGCTACTTCTACCTAAGGACTCAATGCTTTCTCAGCCTTACTCTATATAAAGCTCTTCTCCATGGCCTCTGTGTCTCTTCCTGGGCTTTCTGATGGTCAAGAAAAAGCAGGGAAAGAGAGCCATGTCTATTTGAGTGGGCTGTGTGTGCAGAGAGAGAAGAGAAGGACTTCTCTGATTCTTCTTCTTCTTCTTTTAATAATGATTGCTGAGTTGAGATTCCTCAGGCTGTGCCTAATGAGCCAAACACAGAGATAACACTAAGCCAGTCACACAGCCAAGGAAAGAGGCAAGCATAAGAAGCCATGTGTGATATATAACAGGGCTTGTCAAAGCTTTGATTTGGGGATTCTGTTTGAAGGGGGTTCAATCAAATCTCTAAACTGACATGGCCAAACTGAATTAACAAGTTGATTTAAATAATTAAATGAGATGCCTCTCAATCAAGTTGGAAAAAAGTAGAAAAGACTTTGGTGATCGTATAGGGGAAAAAAATTGATTTGGAGGTCCAAAATTAAATTGGGCATTCAAATATTAGTTTGCTCAATCTATGTATTCCTATTATATATCACATTTCAAAGCTGGCTGAGGATAGAGCCAGGATTGCCTATTCAGTTTATTTTCAAGCCAGCCATCTTCTTAGCATCTCTTTATCCACCCTGAGTGTAAAGTGTAGAATGGCTGCTTGCTTTATGGTAAGAATGGAGAGTAAGGACATCTTGGTATTATTGCTCATCCCATATCTGCTTTTACAAGGCATTAAGCATCAGCAGGTGAATAGGCAAAATGGTTTTGTAACATTGTGCCAATCCAATTAACAAGGAAGGCATCAGAATGCTCCTGATACTTAATCTTACACCCAGAGATGCCAAATCATACTGCGATGAGAAATTTGTAGTGCAATAATCAGTCAGAAGAGTTTGAGGAATGCCTAATGTAAATATTGCCGGCAATGTGTCATCTAGAGATTTCTAAAAACAATTTCTAGTGATGTAGGGAGAGTTCAAGATACGGATTTCCATTTCCAGGTAGTCCTCGGCTTACAACAGTTCACTTAGTGACTATTCCAAGTTACAATGTCACTGAAAAATAGTGACTTCTGACCATTTTTCACACTTAACGATTGTTGCAGCATCCCCCAGTCATGTGATCAAAATTCAGACGCTTGGCAACTGGTTCATATTTATGATGGTTGCAGTGTCCTGGGGTCACGTGATCCCCTATTGTGACCTTCTGACCAGCAAAATCCATGGGGGAAGCCAAATTCACTTAACAACCCAGTTAGTAATTTAACAGCTGCAGTGATTCACTTAGCAATTGTGGCAAAAAAGGTCACAAAACAGGGCAAAATTCACTTAACAGATGTCTTGCTTAGAAACAGAAATTTGGGGATCAATTGTGGTCGTAAGTCAAGAACTTGACTGTATATCCCATACTTCCTTCAGGAGCTCAACCCTTTCCATGATTCTTATAAGGTAGATTAAGCTGAAAACATGGGATTGCTCTCAGCTCACCTTGTGATTTTCACAACTCTATGGAAGAATGTCACTTTAATCCTACCTGTACCATAACAGTCCTTCAAAGGCAAACACTGGCAGAAGCAGAAGCTTTGGAAGTCTAGGCACAGATAGCCTTTATTTTCTAGGACAGCATTTCTAGCACCTTTTATGAAGACAGTATTGAAGAGAAATCTCAACTGACCTCAGGTTCCTTGCCTAATTTGCAAAGTGTTGAAGATTTGTGAGTGTGTGTTTTGGAAAGGTCATTGTACCAACTTGCCAGCTCCTATTACATCATCTTTCAGACTGATCACACGGTTGAATTTGTGGTATCACATTAAATTTCACTACAGCAAACTGTGATATCATTAAAGGGCTGAGGTTTTTTTTCTCTCTCTTCTATTTTCTGAAGCAGAAGATAAAGCTGAAGTGTTTGAGAGAAAATTCCTCTTCACATATTATCTGAAAGGCAGCTGTGAGTAAAGATGGCAGATGATTGACCAGTTAGCTACATTTCCGTAATATATGTATTTTATTTCTTTAAATTTAAAGTCAGTGCAATTTCTTCTGTCACAGTTACTTTGCACACTGAAATTTTAGTGCAGTACCGCCTAATTTTTTTATTATACAAGGTTAAGAATATGGAGATAGATCAATGGTTGGACATATTAATTCAAAGGGTAGAAGCTACTCTGCCCTCTGGATTAGAATAAAATTTATTTTAGGAGAAAACATAACCACAAAGAAATCGTAATCTTAGTATAATGTAGGAATCTAATTAAGACTAATGAGGCAACATTAAATTTAATGTATGATGCATTTTATAAGCCTTGCCATTAGAGATGCAGCAAGCTGCTTATTGGAACTAGAAACTTTAGTGAAAAGTTCCTAATGTTCCAATTCAACAATTCAAGCTGAGGACTCTGTCAGACCATGATAGAGTCCATGTTTTAGATCAGGGGTCCCCAAGCCCTGGTCCATGGACCGGTACTGGGCCACAGCATACCAGCAACCAGTCTGCACAAACAAGCAAAGCCCCATCTGCGTGGTGCAGGCAACACACAAAACCACGCCCCCTCCCGTCTACAGAAAAACTTCTCTCCATGGAACCGGTCCCTGGTGCCCAAAAGGCATAGGTGATGGGGGCAACAGGCTGATTGGGAGAGCTATCATTATCATGAGCTGTTGTGGTGACAACAGCTTCATGGGAGACTGAGGAAAACATTTTGATGATATACAGTATTCAAGAATAGTAACTTAAAAAAATGATTGGAACTGAAGCCAAAGAAATTAATATGAGAAAATATGAATATCAGGAAATTGTAGTAGAGGCAGAAAAGTTTGAACATTCATAACTTTTTGGGCATGCCAAAAAGTTTGGGCTAGACTCTTCCAACTCTCACAGATATAAGAAAATGTTCACTTTTCCTGGTTAACTAGGAAAGAAAACTCTGAACATTAAAACGGTCTTGTAATATGTGACTCAGGCATTCTATCCCACACTGGGATTAAAAGTTAAAATTTTCAGTCAAAAAAATCTCCCTCGCTTTGCTCTTTACTTGGAGAACATGCAAATACAGAGATCAGCTTCATATAGCATGCTTAAATCATAGCCAGAGCAAACATGATTACTGTGTGCAAATAACATGCTATACCCAAATATATAAATTATATTATGGTTTAATATGATGGTTTGCTTTATGCAACAAGTTAATAGAATGACTGTCCATATTGAACTCTCCTCTCCTCTCCTATCCTATCCTATCCTACCCTATCTATCTTGCCTCACCTTGCCTCCTTTGAATCAGTCCAAATTAGTCAAGTATAGATTAGGATTTGTTCAAATACAATTTACTACTCTAATACACAGGATTCAAACTGTTTAAGTCTTTATATATTACTGTAGCTATCATTTTGGATCCTGAAAGACACAGCAGACAATGAACTGTTTGAAAAACAATTCTTTGGACAGGATTGCCATAACTCACTGGAAGAAGATGCCAATATGCTGATAGCTTTTAAATCTTAAAGAGTAAGAGGTAAGAAAATGGATCCAAAACTCCACTGGAAAAATCTTGTTTGCTCAGATATGATCATTTCCCACATGATAATATATAATCATTGCAATCCTATAGAAATTCAAACTTGGGGCCCATAGCTGTGTATGCCACTGTATAAATGTGAATATTTTGCCTAAGGCTCATTCTTGTTCTTCTGAGTTTCTTTCTTGTACCCACTAAGATTGTTCGTTTAGTTACAAGCACTTCTAAGTGAGGTAAATATCTTTATCATTCATATATATCACAGCCTACCCAGTCATTTGTGCTCATTTTGCCTTAGTCTGTTCCAGTCTGCTCCAGTAAGAACCAGTAATATCTAGTATCATCTTCTCTGAGAATTAAGATTGACAAAAGTGCTCTAAAAGATGACCAGATTTCTATAGTGTGGGTAGAAATGGGTAGAAGATGGTCTCTATTGTTCTCATTTTTTAATTTTGTTTTTGATTTTTTATTTACTGAGCATTCCTCTTTTAGGAAAAAGGAGGCAAGACTTTTCACTTCAGTCAAGTTTTAACAAACAAAAATATACTCAATAGCTGCACTCTTAGAGGATGGGTTGCTTCTGAATTAGGTTGAAATCAAATAACTTGAGAAGGAACTTTCTTAGTTTCACTAGCTTGCTACACAGGAATATCCATCAGCTGAGCACATAAGTTTGTTGTGTCTTTGTAGGTTCCTGTTTAGCTGCTTATTTCCCAAACATCAACTTTTTTTTAACTTGCTAGAAGGAACTTTTATTCCAGTGGACTCTTGCCATTAAAACTGTTAATCAGCCATCTAAGAATAGATGCTAGTGTCACGAGCACTAAAATGTTCCAGTTCTCTATTTTCATTTTATAAGTGCATCCTAGCCTGAACACTAAACAAAATGAAATTTAGTTTATTTCCCTCAGAAATTTGACAACTTCTTTGGCTAACAGAATGAGTTTTACAAAAGAACAAGCTGTGGTTGATATAATAAAAAACAAATAAGCTGATTTTAAGTATCAAAGTAAATGAATGTACCTGATTTTGATTGACTTTTTTATCTATTTTCTTCCCACACTTTATCTTTTCCCTTCTTCTGTCTCCAACTTTTCTGATAGACCCGTGAATTTCTTCTTCTATCTGTTGACTCTTTCCTCCAGTTCTGTTCTATCAAAACATATTTTCCTTTCAAGCTGCAACATGTGCCTCTATCTTTGGCTTCCTTTTATCCCATCAACTTGTTTTCCTTCCTTCTCTCTTCAATGATGCATCAGCCTCCAGGTTCCAAAATATTGGTCTTCCACCTGGCAGTTGAGGAAGGACCTTGACTATTAGCAGCCATCCATCAAAGCTTTCCCTCCAGTAATGTTCTCCTTTTTCATTTTGATGAGCTGGGTTTCTTATGAACTGTCAAAACCCATTTTCAAGTGATAGAACCTTAATCCTTTGATAAGCTGTTCACATTTGTGGGAAGTGATGGATCCAGGGTGCTATACATGGTACTCCTAGGCCACAGATCGGCAACCTGCGACTCCGGAGCCACATGCGGCTCTTTGAGCCTTCCCCTGTGGCTCCCAGCCTCCTCAGCCATTTGCAGAGAGAGAGAGAGAGAGAGAGAGAGAGAGAGAGAGAGAGAGAGAGAGAGAGAGAGAGAGAGAGAGAGAGAGAGAGAGAGAGAGAGAGAGAGAGAGAGAGAGAGAGAGAGAGAGAGAGAGAGAGAGAGAGAGAGAGAGGGAGGGAGCAATTGCGCTTCCCTGCTTCTCTCTCTGTCTCTCTCTCTCTCTGTGTGTGTTTGTTTTTGTTTTTCTGTATATGTGTGTGTGTAAAAGAGAGTGCACTCACAGTGTTCTCCAAGGAGCTGAAAAGCTTATTGGGCGGAGTTCCTCCCTTTGCTGCGTCTGCAGGAAGCAGGAAGGGCAGGAGAGAACTAGCTAGCCCAGCTATGCTGACTCAGGAATTCTGGGAGTTGAAGTCCATGAGTCATAAAAGAGCCGAAGTTGCCTACCCCTGAGCTTGTTGGAGAACAGCTTGAAGCCAGCTTGCCAGGTGAGCATCAGATAGGAGAGAGGGAGAGAGGGGGGGAGAGAAAGAGAGAGAGAGAAAGAGAGAGAGGGAGGGAGGGAGAGAGAGAGAGAGGGGAGAGAGAGAGAGAGAGAGAGAAAGAAAGTGGGGGAAGAGGACTGGCAGACCAAGGGCAGATAGAGAGAGAGGGAGGGAGAGAGAGAGAGAGACAGAGAGAGAGAGACCCTTTCGACATCTAAAACGAAGATAACACTGCATATATCCTTTTCTACCTGTGTGTGTATGTGTATATATATATATATATATATATATATATATATATATATATATATATATATATATATATATATATATATATATATATATATATATATATATATATATATATACATACATACATACACACACATACATACATACATGCACACACACAAACACAGACACACACAGACACACACACACACACACCTATAATAAAGGTAAAAAAGAATATATGCAATGTTATCTTCATTTTAGATATCAAAAGGGTTTTGCGTCTCCCAGTGTTTTGTTTTTGGTGGGAAATGGGTCCAAGTGGCTCTTTGAGTGTTTTGGGTTGCCTACCCCTGTCCTAGGTCATGTTGACTGGTGGTGTCACCTCCCACTGATATAACGATTTGCATTTTAAAGTAGCCTTTGCTTTTGAAGGAGAGCGTTGTTGGCTTCCCTAAACTTTGGCACTCTAGGCCAGTGCCTACTCTATCTTAAAGCTTAAAGCTGGTCCTATCTATGTGACAATAGGAGCCTGGAAATGGAAGGCTCTCGGAAAAGAAACTGACAGATTGGGAAGCTAAACATACAAGTAGTCCTCGACATTTACAACCACAATTGAGCCCAAAATTTCCATTGCTATGCAAGACATTTGTTAAGTGAGTGTTGCCCCATTTTACAACCTTCCTTGCCACAGTGGTTAAGTGAATCACTGCAGCTGTTTAGTTAGAAACATGGCTGTTCAGTGAATCTGGCTTCCCCTTGACGTGGTTTGTCAGAAGTTCATCATAAATTTGAGTCAGTTGCCAAAGTATTCGAAATTTGATCACATGACCAAGGGGATGCTGCAATGGTCATAAGTGTGAAAAATCGTCATAAAATCGCTTTTTACAGTGGCGTTGTAACTTTGGTCACTAAATGAATGTTGAGGACTACCTGCATTTCAGAACTTGAGGAAGCTATCTAGAACTTAATTCACAGGGTTCAAGCAATGCCGGATGTCTCTCTGCCTTCCTGTCCCTTTCCCCAGTCCTTTCTGCCTGAAGACATTGCCTCACTCGATTAGGCCCGGACCAGCAGTATATTTATCCAGTGAGGAGGATTACATATCTTATTTCATCTTTCATAGCTAAAAAAAAAAAAAATCTACCAAGGCATTTCTGCTTATTTTTCAAATGTCCCTTTAAAGTGAAAAGATAATTTGACTATTTGTGTGGGGAAGGGGGAATACTATCCAGCTTTTTTTAAAAAAATAAAAATAAAATAACAAATATAATAGAATGAATCATGAAGATTATTTTTAGCAAACGTTCAACTTTATCCATGTATTTTAATGTGGGAAAAGCCTGTCCTTTTCCCTCTGCTAATGTCTGATGCTTTCCAGCCCTCCTGTGAGGGTGTTTGAGTATCTTAGGGGGGCTCAGGAGCGGAGGAGAACTTCCTCTAGGATCCTCTCTGTTTTCTTTCGTGAAAATGACATTCCTAAGCTGTTTCACTTTCTGACAGGAAATGGAACCTTGCCAAAAATGATTAAAGTCCCAGAAAGCATAACAGTTCCAAAGCTGTAGCAGTTCTTTAGGAGTCCCGAGTTTGACATTATGTCAAACAAATGTGAAATATTGTTTATTAAATTTGAATAATGCAGGGGGAAAGGGAGAAATGGGCCTTGGCTTATCGTGCTTAGGTTCTTTATTAAGTCTGCAAAGGACTTCCTAGTTTTAATAAATTGAATTAAATTCAAAAATATACATGCATCTGGAAATCTTGCTTTTCTATTAGTCTCTGTTGTAATTTGAATGTGCATTCTTGAAGTCCCACAAAGTGAGATGCTTGCATGAGGGAGAAATGTTTTTAGTTTATCTCCCTCTGCAGAGACCCTTCTCTCCCCCCACCCAAAAAAAAGATTTCTAATACATGGAAGAGATTCTAGGGAACTAATAGTTTTCCTGTGTATTCACAAAATAATTGCATTCTCAGAAGTGTATAAGCAGAATGAACTATTAGAGTTTAGGATAATTTATAAACGT
Organism: Bothrops alternatus; assembly: GCA_034064705.1. Classification (NCBI taxonomy): domain Eukaryota; kingdom Metazoa; phylum Chordata; class Lepidosauria; order Squamata; family Viperidae; genus Bothrops; species Bothrops alternatus. The sequence continues at coordinate 428,914 of JARGCV010000129.1, forward strand.
ATCAGCTTATAAACTTGTTTATTACAGTAGTTAAGACATCAGTTAAGACACCAGAAGACTGTAAGTTCTTTTTCTGCCTTAGATATGTAAGCCAGTTGGGTGACTTTGGGCCAGTCACTCTATTTCAGCCTCATAGGATTGTTGTTGTGGGGAAAATAGGAGGAGGAAGGAGTATGAGGGATATTCAGAATTATAATTGCTGCTTAATAATGTAATGATTTATGCTCCATAGGAAATATTGGTACTTTCTATCCTGAGGGGTTTCCTACCACCCTATTCCATGGGTCAAGCTTCCTGATTCAGAATAATCAGATTGCAGGGACTGTACAAATTCCCATTGCTAAAAATGCCCATGGAAATGCATAAGAAATAACAACAGCCTAAATGATGGCCTTCTGTGGGTGTGTTTGTGGGTGTGGTGTGGTGTGGTGTGCGTGAATGGTAATGGTGGTGGAGCTGAGATAGAGGAATCTACTGTATGGATTGAAATTAGCACTACCTTTATATGACACTTGCTCTTCTATCTTTAGTTCCTCCCCACAATACCATCAACCTACCATTTGGACAAGTCAATGTTGTGTATATAGAGAGATGGGGGAACATCTGTTTAATAGCATTTTCATCCATGGTTGTGTTGGATGGATTGTATGTGCTATGGTGGCTGGAACTAAGAGATTTGATATTTGATTTTATGCCTACACATAATTGAAACAGAGACTGTCTCCTTAGTGTGTCTTAAAATGCTATTCCCATCCTCTCCCCACCCCACCCCTAAAAAAAAGTGAATTTGGAGTTCCTGAACAATTTCTTAATTATTTACTTTTGGATACTGTACTTCTCTAGCTTATGCAATGCAATTTATGGCTCAAAGTATGCATATTAAAAAAGGCCTCTTTCACAAAAAAAATTGAGAATATTGTGGAACTTTAGAAAAGAAATCTGAAAATTGTGTAAAACAGATTGATGACTGAGTGCATCCTAAAAGAAATAGATTGGATATAGACTGATCCATGAATCTCTGACCTCTCTTACTTTGTTTTCTGAGGTATAAAAGCTTCAAAACTGGCTTTATTTTTATAAGAGGATTTCATGAGGAAACAATTAACCTCTTTTTATTGTTAGTAATTTAAATTTTGTTAATAAACCAAATAGCCCAGTTCAAAAAAACATTAAATAAAGTTTGTCAATATCTATTTTGATTCATGTTTTTACTGACTCATACATACCAATCAATCTCTCTCTCTCTCTCTCTCTCTCTCTCTCTCTCTCTCTCTCTCTCTCTCTCTCTCTCTCTCTCTCTCTCTCTCTCTCTCTCTCTCTCTCTCTCTCTCTCTCTCTCTCTCTCTGTGTATACAGTAATCCAGAGTTCACCATGGGGACACAAATTTCCCAGTTACAACAATCTCCAAGACAAAACATCTTTAACTTACATAACAATTCTAGAGAAAACTATGGAAAGCATTTTTTCCCCTAGTTTCCACTCCAGGACTGTGTTGCTACTTATTTAAGAGCTGTCATTTTTGTCAGTTTGCCAATGTCATTGGAGATTTGTGCATGCATGTGTGTTTATAGAGTTTAATAGGGACCACTAGTACCATCATTCAGGAAGGACAGCAGTTCATGTTTACATTTCAGACAAGCAAAATTGATTGTACAAGTCAGTCAATGTCGCTGAGCACTATTTGTCACTACATAAGCAGCCACAATCTGTGTTGCTATAAATACAGGAGGACCAGGGAATAAATCACATGAAGCATGGGAGTAGATTGAATCTCTTCATCCATAATTGGAGTCCTCTCATCATGTTTGCTCTTTTTAGCCAGGATTCCAATGTGGACTGCTGCAAAAAGAAAAATAAAACCCCTCTGGTGTCAAAAATATTAGAGTACAGATTGCTCTAAATATATATTTCAATCTGATATATAAAGTTGAAGATTAAACTTGAGGAAATCCTATGATTGCCTCTCACCCGCAATAACTTTGCATGAATGTAGCCCATACATGGCAAATATTTGCAAGGATATGGCTGAAACATTCCTATGTTAGTTTTTAACTTGCATATAAAAAACAGAAAGCATGTGGCATAGACCAGTGTTACCTATTATATAATTCTTCCTTGAGAGAGTTCAGATAATATTGCTTTTCCTGTCATCTCCCATTCAAGTATCTCAGTGATACTATGTAGTTAAACAATGTCAAAATAAGGAATATTCAAAATGAATTGACTAAATCTCTAGCCATTTTGTAGGTGTGTTGCTCATAGTTCCTGAATAAAAGAAATAATGATAAATAGGGGAATATTCACTTGTCAATCTCACAAGTGAAATATTCTGTGAATCACTCTATTCTAAGTCTATACATTTGGGCCTAACACAGAAATAATTTGGAATTTACAATCCTAAGAGACATTTGCTCTTCATCATTTAAGTGCTAATCACATTTGAACCTGCTTATTTTTTCAAAATCCATTAAGTTTGACTAGATGTTGCGATATTTAAGATAAGAATGAAAACATACAAATAGATTTTTTTAAAAAACTGATGAATAAAAGATACTGAACCTATCAGTGATGGAAGTCCTCCTTTTTATTATTATTTTAATATAATTTTATTGAAAGTTTTTTTTAAAAAAGAGAAAAAATAATACACACTAAAATAAAGAAGAAAAAAAGAAGAAATAAAAGAGAAAACTAAAGTGCAAAAAAGAAAGAAAGATAAAAGTAGAAGAAAAATAGAAAAGGATATATAATAAAATGGCTTCCAATCTTTTTTATGGCAATTACTGTATAAGTACAATTGTAGATTTACCTCTTTCTCTAAACTTATACTCTTTCTATAATCTATCCAGTCTAATAATCGAAACTGTAGTTTTATCATCTTCACCAACCATTCCTTCATTATAGGTATTGCCAAAACTTTCAATCTTTGTGCATACAACAATCTTGCTGCAGTTATCATATATAAAAACAAAAGTTCATGATTTATTTTCAGCTATTTACTCATCAATCCCAAGAGGAAAAATTCTGGCTTCAGTTGTATGTTAATCTTTAAAATCCTCTAAATCAGTGACTGCATTTAAACCCAAATTTTTTTAGCTTGCTTACATGTCTATCAAGGATGGTAAAATGACCCTTCTTGTTGTTCACCTTTCCAACATAGATTTCAAGTACCTTTATCCTGTATAGATAATACATACCAACATCTATCAACAGTACACACCATTTTATAAAAGTCCTCTTTAAGGTTATAACATAGTATAAATGTCAATCCTTCTAACCACATATTTTCACATTGTTTTAACTGTATAATAAAACCATTTTAGCCCACTTGATCATACATTCTTTGTTGTTGCTTTTCTGCTTCAAATTTCAGTAAAAAATTATACATTTTAGCAATCACATATTCATCTTGTGTACACAATTTTGTTTCAATGTCAGTCTTAGAATATTTAATACTATACAGTAAATTCTTTGGTCTACTTTGAATCTTTCTGGTTGACAATTAGGTCTCCCGGCCATCAGTTGCTCTGTTGATTTTATCCTAAATTTCTCTTGATAGGACTCTAGTCTCACTGCATCACACTCATATCAGAGGCACCAAAGCACTTCTGGATTGAAAGGATTAGCTGATGGCAACATCACTATTGCCTGGGGGGGACACTGAGTTGTAGACTCCTTTTTTTGTCCCTGACAGGAGCTGGAGTGAAGAATCAGAGTTCAACCTGCTCCATGGCAGCATTCGGGTCTTGAATGCAAGCTTGCCACTTGGCAAGCCAGCATCTTAACCATGCAAGCAATACTGCTCCTGTATAGAATTCTGGCATCTCATGATATGTTAACCATTTGCTTTTGCCTATTATTTCTCATCTATGAAATGTTTCTTGTGCTGAGAGCCACAAAGGTATTTACAGAGAACAACATTTTCCCCCTATCTATTCTATATTCTCAATTTAGTGTGTCTAACATAATGATTTTTAAAATCCACAATGATCTTGACTTTGTCATACCAGAAATATCCATGCCACCCATACCTCTGGTCATGCACTTCTAATTCTGAAAGCCCTTTGTTTCTCACTCTTTTATCCAAACCCAAAACAGTGATACCTTGGTACTCGGCTGTTTCAAAACTTGTCGAATTTGGTACTCAACAGATTTTGATGCAAAAATGTTATCCCAGTACTTTTTTTTAAGTACTCAATGTGCTGTGATACGAAGAGGAGGACAACCATAGAAAACAGATAGAAAGTCAGCTATTCTAGGAAGGTTGCTGCAAAAGAAAGTGGGGGATGGCCTCAGAGCACGGGTGTAAAACTCGCCACGTCACATGACGTGTCAGGACATATCGCGACTCTTTTTGCATTGCCAGCAATGGAGTGGGTGCAGCTTTGATATGATGAAACCGGCCCATGGACCGGCAGTTTGACACCCCTGCCTCAGAGAGTGGACAGGAAGTCGGCCATGCTCAGAAGGTCACTGACATAGGAAAAGGGACAGGACAGGAAGTCCTTCCTAGCTGAAACAAAGGATCATGTGGTAAGTCACTTGCTTTATTTGGCATCCGTAGTTTTTAGTACTCATTGTGTCTCCTGGAACCAATTAACAATGAGTGCCAAGGTACCCCTGTAGCAAGCTGCAAAATGCAACTTCAAATCAGGTAAATCTGATTCTCCTCTTTCATTTACATCTTGTAACATCTTATATTTAATTTGTAGTCTTTACTCTTGCCAACCTAGATATCGCCTTTTACCACTGTTTAAATGATACATGAATTGTCAAAAATGGTATTGTCTGAAACAAAAACGTCATTCTAAACAAAACATTCATTTTCGCTATAGAAATTCTTCACAATGACAATTGTAATTCCTCCCATGTTAAAGTGAGGAAACTACTCCTATAGGAATAGATGAAAAATGATCATAATTTCCATGAGTCAATCACATACTTTATATGGCTCATGGCTATGGTTAATTTTACCCAATGTAACAAAATAATTATAAACACTATATTCTCCATATTCATTGCTCTCATCAGTATGGTTCCAAGATTTTTGCTGGTGCAGAAATATTCTATTTTCCCTAGGAAAGCTCTAATCTTATACAACGGCCGCATGTCCTTATATACTATAATGTATATGCACATTATTTAGATAAAGGTGGAAGATGATGCTTTGGATTTACATACATTTTGCAAGAAAATTGACAGGTTTTCAAACGAGCAAATACTTTCTACATGGTCATTTATTAGGAAGTACTTGAGAAATGTACCACAGTTGCTTTAGCTTTTAAAGGCACTTAGATTTAAAGGAGAATAAATTAATGAAGGGTGAAAATGTTTAGAATTTAAGAAAAGGTATGATTTTTTGTATTGTTTGTGTGGGTGAATCACCCATTTCTTCAGCCTTTGAAATCTGTGGATTAATAGGTTGTCATGTTATAATGAATATCAAGTAATTGCCTTTGGATACATTCTGATAGTCTTTTCCAAAGCTAGAACTGATTCTTGAAAATATGATATATGTCCCCCAGGATACAGCTACAACCAGATTAAAATAACCATCCTATGTCTAAATCAGATGGTTAATTAATTTAGCAGAGTTCTTACCATGCCCATTTATAGATACAGGGATGGATTGATAGAAGTGTATCAAGAAATATATAAGAACATTGCTTCCTTGACATATAACCTGTTAGACTAGATATTGTGGCTCTAATTAACATTTCTGTTACTGGAAAGGAAAGCCTCAGTAGAAGGTAGTAAAAATATTAATAATATTTAAAGAGATACACTATTTATATTAGGAAGGATAACATTTCCTTCTTCTCCTTCTAGGAAGATAGCATATTTGAACAAGTTTCAAAGCAAGCAACTTTAATAGGAGTGCATTCATTGTCAACATATGATACAGAAAAGGTCAACAGTTAATTAAATAATCCATCACCTTAGGACAGAGAACAGTTCTCAACTCTGACAACCCATGGCAGAAATATTAAAAGGTCAAAAAATGAGTTACTATAGGATTCTAGTTTGTTATTCTACATTATAAAGATGTGGCATGACTTGAGAAACATGAATTTGAACAGGAGAGCAAAGGGAGGGGAAACATTGATGGGTGAACTTCTTAGCTTAAAATCCATCCCTTTCCTTTTCTCCTTTTCTTCAAGCTTTCTTGGAAAAAGTTCAGGGTTGTTTTTTTTCTCCAAGATTCTTTCAATGAATAGAAGAGATGAATGAAGCCACATTAACCCCCAATAAGCTGTTGGGACTGTAATAGAACTTATTGGTAGACAAAATAACAGTATTCTAATTGTTAGAATATTGTTCCAACTTTCAACTTTCCACCAATGTAAGTGATAAACATAGTGTTGTTCATCTATAAGAAATGGCCTTTTGTGGCCTTTAACACTCCTTGGGATTATATTTCTTCAATTCTGTGTGTAAAATTAAAAAAGGTGCATGTTAAATCTCTAATAGGCTTAATGTTACTGTAAAAGATAAGAGTTCTCCAGATGTTTTGGGGTTAAAGGAACTCTTTGTGGGAAAACCTCACAAGAAAATGTTTTTTGAGGACTTACCCTGAAGTATCAGGTGGGATTAGTGACTTTCCAGGAGGGTTTGTGAACTTAGCTTTGAAGACATTACAACTTTCCTGCATATCCTGCATTTCTTATAGATCAACAACACTATGTTTATCACTTTCATTGGTTGAAAGTTGGAACAATATCCCAACAACTGAGTTTAATGTAAGAGTATATCAATTTTTTGACTTACTACCACTGGGAAAGTTACACATACTTTATTAATCTACATATAATGTGACATATTTCTTGTGCTGAACATAGATGTGAACATAATGAACATAGGTGTTATGCTGAACATAGCATAATATCTGAATATTTGAAGATTAATGATATGAATCCTATACAGAATTATACACAAAGACAGATGATCTTCAGTCCCAAGACCACTCATTTTCAATTGAATGAATAAACATGGTTTTTTGAAAGCCAAATACTTCCAGAGTAGTTGATTAATCAGATGAAACTTTGTTTCAAATGTCTATTTATTGAATTACATTTTCTTTAAAAGACCAATTTATGCACATGTATCTGTTGCTGCCTTGCTTGTTTTCCCATCTTTTCAAGTGCAGCCTGTTCTTATCAGGCAGCCTACACTGACTGACTTTAAAAAAAAAAAAAAAAGCTGAGAAGGATCAGAACTGATTATACTTAGATGGGGGACTGCTATGAAATTTTGAGAATTAATAAGAAAAATACATTTTGTTATTGTCAAGAAAACCACTGCGATATGCCCATGTAGTCAATGGAATCAACACAAAATTCAAAAGAAATTTTATTTTTTACCATTTATTAGACTATCAAGGCAATAATCACAATTATCCAGACAGAAATCTGCCCTCTGGCTCTGTTCATGTCTATATAAAGAGCCCTGGTGGTGCAGTAGTTGGAATGCATTATTGTAGGCTAATTCTGCCGATTGCCAGGAGTTCAATCCTGACTGCTTCAAGATTGACTCAGTCTTCCATCTTCCTAGGTTGGTAAAATGAGGACCCAGATTGTTGGGGGCAATATACTGAATCTGTAAACTGCTTAGAGAGGGCTGTGAAGCGGCATATAAGTCTAAGTGCTATTGCTATTACTGTATGTCAATTATAGCTGGATACAGGCAAATGTGGAATGTGTAGTTGTCAGAATGATGACAGCAGCGTTGTGAGGCAAGCCCCACCCTTTTATATGTGTGTCTTAATGAAAGCAACAAGCTCCTGTAGTTGCCCATGGACAAATGTGCCTTAAATATATCAATCAGCCATCTGTCTGTATGGTGTTTGATCTGGAAAGGGTGTTTTATGTCTTCATGGAATGTTATAGCTGAATGTGGACAGAGTGTGGAGAGTTGGTGTTAAAAGTAATGCTGGAGAGGTCATATTGATATATGTTCCCTTTTCTCCTCTTAGTTAATGAGTTTTATTTTGCATAGTTCTGTAATCCAATATATTTTTTCCTGTGCCTTTATGTCTGATTACCACCCCCTTTTTCACATATTATATTGTTCCTTTTGTTGTCCACTATACATCACCCAAACTGTAAATGTGTTGATTTTCTCTAATAAAATGTAACCAGGTCACCTTGAAGTTTTATTCCTTTATTTACTCAATTCAATTATTCTCATCCTCTCAAAACTTTCAGCTTATTTATTTATTTAGCGTATCACATAGAGCACATGGATAACAGTAAACTAAAACTTTCAGCCTATGATCTCCAGGAAACAGGAAACATCCCAGATTTTTGCATTTTTTTTCTCTTTGTCTCCCCCTCACACATACATCCACCCTACAATCTCACAGTGAAGGTACATACCTCAGATATATTTGAGTTATGCCAACAATCAGAGAGTCTTACAGTGAGGTTGATCTTCGCAGTTTCATATACTACATTGCCAAAAGTGGTTTTGGGGTCTTTTGTGAAATATACAAAGGCAAAGGGGAAAAATAAATGCAGGACTTCCTCATGCAAGGCCTCACTATGGGATCTGCTATACTGAGATTTTTGTTTGCAATATATTATTTTCTCATATTGCTAAATAAGACAAATTTCCCTCTCTCACATGTGCACACCTTATTGAAAGATACAACTTTCCAGAAGACAGTGCCCTACTTCAAGAGACTAGATGTTCCAAAGCATGAAGAAGAGAAGGAGCATCAAGTGAGGTGGGGGTCCTTGGCATCCTGCCTCTCAAAAGACTTACAAGATGGATCGAAACTTGCTGGCACTGATGATACCCAGGAACTAAGCCATCTAAGGAGATAAAAGTCTTTCTTAGACCCAGAAGGAAAGGGATTGCCAGAACAAGGACCAAAGCATTGATGATGAATCTGCTGGGTTCTGTTAGCAGACAAGCTGCCATACTGGGCAGCAACTGTTCCCTTGCAAGACATCTTCAAAGTCAGTCCCATGTAGAGTATGTCATAGCAGTTGAACTGTGAGATGATGAGGATATGAATCTCTATTGCAAGGGCTACCTGGACTCCAAAGCCCCAATTTTGAAACTGGGCAAAGGCACCCCATGGCTTCTCTCTGTTGCACTAACATGAACTCCAGGTCCATGAGGATCCCTGACCTGCAGACTTGCCCTGCCACTTCAGGGGAACTACAACCTCATTCAGCAACCATACTGGAACTGGAAATTCACCTGATTGTTCACCAAGAAGCACAACCCTATCATAAAAAAAAACCCACACAAATTTGGGTGCTGACATTTATAATTGAATTGGACTAATATTTTGCAGATTAAAGCATAGCTGTAAGAAACGTTAGTCTATAACTGCATGCATGAAGGTGTAATGAAGGCTCTGTATTTCACTTTGCTTAGTTTGACCTGCCTGCAGGGGTGGGTGTTTTTATTATTGCTGCTGCTTCTTCAAAATTTTCTGTCTTCATTTTCCCAGCCTAAACTGCGTACAGTTCTTTCTGTGCTGTCCGCATCCGTCTCTCTGCCAAAGTCTGGCAAGTGTTATATGATTAACTCTCACTGTAAAGTGGTTTGAGAGACTTTGTATGAGAAGCAATAAAAAAATAAATTGAATTGAACTGTGGCTTCACCTCCTCACTTTTTAGTGCAACCCCCTCTCAAAAATCTCTTTTGAGTCAAAGCTGCATGTCCTATTAGAAGAAAAAAGGGACAAGATTAAGAATCCACAAGGGGGGGGGAAGGTAACAGAAAATGGCAGCATTCCCCTTGCACAAGACTCTTTTTTCAAGGATGGATAGAATAAAGAAGTGATGCTGGTTTTCCCAGTGCAACAAATGACTATATAAGATGGATTTTTTTTATTTGAACCTGTTGTTTAGGTGTAAATGCTCACAAGCATTTTTTTTCTTTTTTTGCAGAATCTTATAAAATTTGCTCACAGCCATTTCTGTGATTATACTGAATTCATAAGATACTCCTGGAACATCTTATTCAGGTGCAGCAAACACTCTCCCAAAGAGCTCTTGATCAGTGCAAGTCCAGCATTCAATTTTACCTCAACTCAACATACTTTTTGAACTTACCCAAGTCTACGATGACACCTATCTTTGGGCATCATTCACCAAAGGAAGGAGTTTATTTGCCTTTATATTGCCTGCTTACAATTCTATTGTTTGGTCTTGTTTTCTGGGAAGCAAACAAGGGTAAACTTTAGTAACCTCAACAAGAATAGAATAGAGCTGGAAGGGATCTTGGAGGTCTTCTAGTCCAGCCCCCTGCTCAAGCAGGAGGACCTATACCATCTCAGACAAGTGGCTGTCTAGCCGCTTCTTAAAAATCTCCAGTGATGGAGTGCCCACAATTTCTGGAGGCAAGCTGTTCCACTGGTTAATTGTCCTCACCATCAGGAAGTTTCTCCTTAATTCCAGGTTGCTTCTCTCTTTGATTAGTTTCCAACCATTTTCTTATCCTGCCCTCTGGTGGTTTGGTGAATAATTTGACCCCCTTTTCTTGGCGGTAGCCCCTCAAATACTGAAATACTGCTATCATGTCTCTTTTTTTCTTTAGACTCACCAAACCCAAGTCCTGCAGCCATTCTTCAAGGCCTTTAATCATCTTAATTGCTCTTCTCTGAATTTTTTTCCAAACTCTCAAAATCTTTTTTGTGATATGGTGATCACAATTGGCTGCAGTCCGGTATGGTCTTACTAGAGTTTTATAAAGTGGTACTAATATTTTGCATGATCTTGATTCTATGCCTCTGTTTATACAACCCATGATTGTATTAGCTTTTTTGGTTGCTGCTGCATATTGCTGGCTCATAGTCAAGTGATCATCCACTAGGACTCCAAGGTCCCTCTCACAGTTACTGTTTTTAAGTCAGGTCTCACCCAATGCATACTTGTACCTTTGATTTTTCCTACCTAAATGTAAAACATTGCTTTTCTCCACACTGAAACTCATGTTGTTGGATAGGGCCCATTGTGCAAGTTTGTCAAGATCTTTTTGGATCCTGAGTTTGTCTTCTGGGGAGTTGGCTACTCCTGCAAGTTTGGTGTCATTTGCAAATTTGATGAATTCCCCTTCAATTCCCTCATCTAAGTCATTGATGAAGATATTGAAGAGTACTGAGCCTAAGATGGAACCTTGTGATACCCCACTGCTTGCTTCTCTCCATGTGGATGTAGTGCAATTGAGGACTACTCATTGAGTACAGTTTGCCAGTCAGCTACATCTGGTGGTGATGTTGTCTATTCCATTTTTTTCTAGCTTACCAAGGAGTAGGTTGTGGTCTAGTTTATCAAATGCCTTATTGAAATCTAAGTATACTACGTCCACAGCATTTTGCTGGTCTACTAATTTAGTCACTTTATCAAAGAATGAAATAAGATTGATTTGGCATGATATGTTTTTAACAAATCCATGCTGGCTACTAGTTGTAATTTTGTTTGCTTCTAGTTGTTCACATATCTGTTTTTTTATTATCTTTTCTAGGATCTTCCCACGTATTGATGTTAAACTGATTAGTCTGTAGTTTCCTGGGTCTGTTTTTTTTCCTTTCTTGAAGATGAGAACAACATCAGCCCTTTTCCAATCCTCAGATTCATCCCTGGTGCTCCAGGATTTATGAAAGATGTGGTGCATCTGCCAGCTCCTTCAGAACTCTGGGATGTAATCTGTCGACTCCCGGTGATTTATATACGTCAAGGTCAGATAGGTGTTCTCTTACCATTTTCTTGCTTATTTTTTTGTTTCTAGTTTGTCTTTTGCAGTGTTTTTTTTTTTTTGTATGTTGGGCTGTAGTTTCTTTTTGTGTAAAGACTGATGCAAAGTATGAGTTAAGCAGCTCTGCTTTCTCCATGTTGCCTGTTATTTCCTTGCCAACTTCTCTCTTTAGTGGACCTACCGTTTCCTTGACTTTTTTCTTGTTATTAATATGTTGGAAGAAACTTTTTTTTATTATCCTTGATTTCTGTTGCAAGTCTTTGTTCATTCTGAACCTTTGCTTTCCTGACTTCATCTTTGCATATTCTGGCTATCTGCTGATAATCAGCCTTAGTTATCTGCCCCTCTTTCCATTTTTGTATTTGTCCTTTTTGTCTTTCAGTTTGTCAGAGAGATCTTTGTGTAGCCAAATTGAATTTCTTGTTTTTCTTTTTCAGTGGTATTGTGTTGGTTTGGGCTTTTATGATCACATTTTACAGAGCTTCCCATGCTTCTTGGGTTGTTTTCCCCTTTAGGATTTTCATCCATGGGATCTTTCCTAGATTCTCTCTGAGTTTGTTAAAGTGAGCTCTTTTGAAGTTTAAGATACTGGTTGGGTTGTCATCTATTGCTAGTGTTTGCATTATATTAAATTCCAGTATGATGTGATCACTTACACCCAATGTTCCTGCAACTTCAAATCCCTCTATCACTTCTTCTCTATCAGGAAGAATTAAGTCCAGTGTAGCGTTATGTCTAGTTCCCTCCTCCACCTTTTGGTGACAAAGTTGTTGCCTAAGTTGGTTAGGAATCTGTTTGATATCCCGCTCGCTGCAGAATTTGTCTTCCAGTTGATATCTGGATAGTTGAAGTCTCCCATTACTACTGTGGTATGCTTCCTACATACATTTACTAATTGGTTGCCAAAGAGTTCATCTATTTCTTCTAATTGGTTAGGGGGGGCTGAAATATACACCCATGACACTTTTTTTCTCTTTTATTTGATCCATATACATTTGGGAGAGGCACTTATTATTATTTATAACAATAAACTAACTTATAGAAAAAAACTACACCACTCAGATTCTTTGCCTGAAAGATCCATGGAGAGTGGGATAGGTTTCCTGCTTTTAGTATTCCAGGAAGCATAGGTAGGATCCTCACATACTGAATCACAGAAGATAAAGGGAATCTGCTATTTCAAGTTCCTGACTGTGGAGAGCTTTTCTATCTTCTATGTCTACCTACTTTCCTTCCTTCCTTCCTTCCTTCCTTCCTTCCTTCCTTCCTTCCTTCCTTCCTTCCTTCCTTCCTTCCTTCCTTCCTTCTTTCTTTCTTTCTTTCTTTCTTTCTTTCTTTCTTTCTTTCTTTCTATCCATCAATCCATCCATTCATCATCCATCCATCCATCCATCCATCCATCTATTTACCTACCTACCTACCTACCTACCTACCTACTTACCTACCTATCACTAATACTAATTTTTTAATGTTAAATTGGCATGCTGACTAATGTTAAAATCAATAAAAATCACACAGAGGAATGGACTTCCTTATGTTAAATCCATGTGCTCTTAATTTCATAGGTACATTTTTGAAATACAAATGACACCAGCAGATAAGAAGATAAAATTCCCTAAGTAGAATTTTCCTCCAATGGGATTTTTCCATATATTTTACCAGGAAACATAGGGCAGCCTAGAAACATAAGTGCCCTCCTAACCATACCCAAGTACTCTGAATTTCTTGGTCATGTCCATTTTCCTCTATGACTTCATGGTGACCTAACCCTAACCCTAAGTGGAATTTTCCTCCAATGGGATTTTCCCATGTATTTTACTAGGAAACATAAATAGGGCAGCCTAGAAATGTCAATGCCCTCCTAACCATACCCAACCACTCCAAATGGGTTGGCGATGTCCATTTTGCTCTACGAGTTCATGGTGACCTAACACTAACCCTAAGTGGAATTTTCCTCCAATGGGATTTTCCCATGTATTTTATTAGGAAACATAGAAAGGGCAGCCTAGAAAGGTTAATGCCCTCCTAACCATTCTGAAGCACTCCGAGTTTGCTGGCAATGTCCATTTTGCTCTCGAAGTTCATGGTGACCTAACCCTAATCCTAAGTGGAATTTTCCTCCAATGCGATTTACCCATCTATTTTACTAGGAAACACAGGGCAGCCTAGAAATGTCAGTGGCCTCCTAACCAGACCCAAAAACTCGACGTTTCTTGGCGATTTCCATTTTACTCTACGAGTTCATGGTTATGGTTAGGAGGGCACTGAAATTTCTAGGATGCACTATCTATGTTTCATGGAAAAATACATGGGAAAATCGAATTGGAGGAAAATCCCACTTAGGGTTACGGTTAGGTCACCCTGAACTCATAGAGCTAAATGGACATCGCCAATGAATTTGGAGTGCTTGGTTATGGTTAGGAGGGCACTGACTTTTCTAGGATGCCATATCTTTGTTTCCTGGTAAAATAAATGGGAAAATCCCATTGGAGGAAAATTCCACTGAGGCTTAGAGTTAGGTCACCCTGAACTCATAGAGCAAAATGGACATCGCCAATGAATTTGGAGTGCTTGGTTATGGTTAGGAGCGCTTTGACATTTCTAGGATGCGCTATCTATGTTTCATTGTAAAATACATTGGAAAATCTAATTGGAGGAAAATCCCACTTAGAGTTAGGGTTAGGTCACCCTGAACTCATAGAGCAAAATGGACATCGCCAATGAATTGGGAGTACTTGGTTATGGTTAGGAACACTCTGACTTTTCAAGGCTGCCCTTTCGATGTTTCTTGGTAAAATACATGGGAAAATCCTATTGGAGGAAAATTCCACTTAGGGTTAGGTCACCCTGAACTCATAGAGCAAAATGGACATCGCCAATGAATTTGGAGTGCTTGGTTATGGTTAGGAGGGCACTGACATTTCTATGATGCGGTATCTTTGTTTCCTGGTAAAATAAATGGGAAAATCCCATTGGAGGAAAATTCCACTGAGGCTTACAGTTAGGTCACACTGAACTTGTAGAGTAAAATGGACATCGCCAAGAAACGTGCAGTTCTTCGATATGGTTAGGAACGCTCTGACTTTTCCAGGCTGCCCTTTCGATGTTTCTTGGTAAAATACATGGGAAAATCCTATTGGAGGAAAATTCCACTTAGGGTTAGGTCACCCTGAACTCATAGAGCAAAATGGACATCGCCAATGAATTTGGAGTGCTTGGTTATGGTTAGGAGGGCACTGACATTTCTAGGTTGCGCTATCTATGTTTCATGGTAAAATACATGGGAAAATCGAATTGGAGGAAAATCCCATTTCGGGTTAGGGTTAGGTCACCCTGAACTCATAGAGCAAAATGGACATCGCCAATGAATTCGGAGTGCTTGGTTATGGTTAGGAGGGCACTGACATATCTAGGATGCGCTATCTATGTTTCATGGAAAAATACATGGGAAAATCGAATTGGAGTAAAATCCCACTTAAGGTTAGGGTTAGGTCACCCTGAACTCATAGAGCAACATGGACATCACCAATGAATTCGGAGTGCTTGGTTATGGTTACGAGGGCACTTATTTTTCTAGGATGCCATATCTTTGTTTCCTGGTAAAATAAATGGGAAAATCCCATTGGAGGAAAATCCCACTTAGGGTTAGGTTTAGGTCACCCTGAACTCATAGAGCAACATGGACATCACCAATGAATTTGGAGTGCTTGGTTATGGTTAGGAGGGCACGTATTTTTCTAAGATGCCATATCTTTGTTTCCTGGTAAAATAAATGGGAAAATCCCATTGGAGGAAAATCCCACTTAGGGTTAGGGTTAGGTCACCCTGAACTCATAGAGCAACATGGACATCGCCAATGAATTCGGAGTGCTTGGTTATGGTTAGGAGGGCACTGACATTTCTAGGATGCACTATCTATGTTTCCTGGTAAAATACATTGGAAAATCGAATTGGAGGAAAATCCCACTTAGGGTTACGTTTAGGTCACCCTGAACTCATAGAGCGAAATGGACATCACCAATGAATTTGGAGTGCTTGATTATGGTTAGGAGGGCACTGACATTTCTAGGATGCGCTATCTACGTTTCATGGTAAAATACATGGGAAAATCGAACTGAAGGAAAATTCCACCTAGGGTTAGGGTTAGGTCACTCTGAACTCATAGAGCAACATGGACATCACCAATGAATTCGGAGTGCTTGGTTATGGTTAGGAGGGCACTGACATTTCTAGGATGCGCTATCTACGTTTCATGGTAAAATACATGGGAAAATCGAACTGAAGGAAAATTCCATTTAGGGTTAGGTCACCCTGAACTCATAGAGCAAAATGGACATCGCCAATGAATTCGGAGTGATTGGTTATGGTTAGGAGGGTACTGACTTTTGTAGGATGCGCTATCTATGTTTCATGGTAAGATACATGGGAAAATCGAATTGGAGGAAAAACCCACAGGGTTAGGGTTAGGTCACCCTGAACTCATAGAGCAACATCAACATCACCAATGAATTCGGAGTGCTTGGTTATGGTTAGCATGGCAATGACATTTCTAAGATGCGCTATCTATGTTTCTTAGTAAAATACATGGGAAAATCCAATTGGAGGAAAATTCCACCTAAGGTTAGGTTTAGGTCACCCTGAACTCATGGAGCAAAATGGACATCGCCAATGAATTCGGAGTGCTTGGTTATGGTTAGGAGGGCACTGACATTTCTAGGATGCGCTATCTATGTTTCATGGTAAAATACATGGGAAAATCGAATTGGAGGAAAATCCCACTTAGGTCACCCTGAACTCATAGAGCAAAATGGACATCGCCAATGAATTTGGAGTGCTTGATTATGGTTAGGAGGGCACTGACATTTCTAGGATGCGCTATCTAAGTTTCCTGGTAAAATACATGGGAAAATCCCATTGGAGGAAAATTCCACTTAGGGTAGGTCACCCTGAACTCAAAGAGCAAAATGGACATCGCCAATGAATTTGGAGTGCTTGGTTATGGTTAGGAGCGCTTTGACATTTCTAGGATGCGCTATCTATGTTTCATGGTAAAATACATGGGAAAATCGAAATGGAGGAAAATCCCACTTAGGTCACCCTGAACTCATAGAGCAAAATGGACATCGCCAATGAATTTGGAGTGCTTGATTATGGTTAGGAGGGCACTGACATTTCTAGGATGCGCTATCTACGTTTCATGGTAAAATACAAGGGAAAATCGAACTGAAGGAAAATTCCATTTAGCGTTAGGTCACCCTGAACTCATAGAGCAAAATGGACATCGCCAATGAATTCGGAGTGATTGGTTATGGTTAGGAGGGTACTGACTTTTCTAGGATGCGTTATCTATGTTTCATGGTAAAATACATGGGAAAATCCAATTGGAGGAAAATTCCACCTAAGGTTAGGGTTAGGTCACCCTGAACTCATAGAGCAACATGGACATCACCAATGAATTCGGAGTGCTTGGTTATGGTTAGGAGGGCACTGACATTTCTAGGATGCGCTATCTATGTTTCATGGTAAAATACATGGGAAAATCGAATTGGAGTAAAATTCAACTTAGGGTTAGGGTTAGGTCACCCTGAACTCACAGAGCTAAATGGACATCCCTTATGAATTCAGAGTAATTGGTTATGGTTAGGAAGGTACTGACTATTCTATGATGCTCTATCTATGTTTCATGGTAAAATACATGGGAAAATCTAATTGGAGGAAAATCCCACTTAAGGTTAGGGTTAGGTCACCCTGAACTCATAGAGCAAAATGGACATCACCAATGAATTTGGAGTGCTTGGTTATGGTTAGGAGCGCTTTGACATTTCTAGGATGCGCTATCTATGTTTCCTGGTAAAATACATGGGAAAATCGAATTGGAGGAAAAACCCACTTTGGGTTAGGGTTAGGTCACCATGAACTCATAGAGCAACATGGACATCGCCAATTAATTCGGAGTGCTTGGTTATGGTTAGGAGGGCAGTGAAATTTCTAGGATGCGCTATCTAGGTTTCCTGGTAAAATACATGGGAAAATCGAATTGGAGGAAAATTCGACTTAGGGTTAGGGTTTGGTCACCCTGAACTCATAGAGGAAAATGGACATCGCCAATTAATTTGGAGTGCTTGGTTATGGTTAGGAGGGCACTTATTTTTCTAGGATGCCATATCTTTGTTTCCTGGTAAAATAAATGGGAAAATCCCATTGGAGGAAAATTCCACTTAGGGTTAGGGTTAGGTCACCCTCAACTCATAGAGCAACATGGAGATCACCAATGAATTCGGAGTGCTTGGTTATGGTTAGTAGGGCACTGACATTTCTAGGATGCGCTATCTACGTTTCATGGTAAAATACATGGGAAAATCGAACTGAAGGAAAATTCCATTTAGGGTTAGGTCACCCTGAACTCATAGAGCAAAATGGACATCGCCAATGAATTCGGAGTGATTGGTTATGGTTAGGAGGGTACTGACTTTTCTAGGATGCGCTATCTATGTTTCATGGTAAAATACATGGGAAAATCGAATTGGAGGAAAAACCCACAGGGTTAGGGTTAGGACACCCTGAACTCAAAGAGCAACATCGACATCACCAATGAATTCGGAGTGCTTGGTTATGGTTAGCATGGCAATGACATTTCTAAGATGCGTTATCTATGTTTCTTGGTAAAATACATAGGAAAATCCAATTGGAGGAAAATTCCACCTAAGGTTAGGGTTAGGTCACCCTGAACTCATAGAGCAACATGGACATCACCAATGAATTCGGAGTGCTTGGTTATGGTTAGGAGTGCACTGACCTTTCTAGGATGCGCTATCTATGTTTCCTGGTAAAATACATGGGAAAATCGAATTGGAGGAAAAACCCACTTTGGGTTAGGGTTAGGTCACCCTGAACTCACAGAGCTAAATGGACATCGCCAAGAAACGTGCAGTTCTTCGATATGGTTAGGAACGCTCTGACTTTTCCAGGCTGCCCTTTCGATGTTTCTTGGTAAAATAGATGGGAAAATCGAATTGGAGGAAAATTCCACTTAGGGTTAGGTCACCCTGAACTCATACAGCAAAATGGACATTGCCAATGAATTCGGAGTGCTTGGTTATAGTTAGAAGGGCACTGATTTTTCTAGGATGCGCTATCTGTGTTTCCTGGTAAAATACATGGGAAAATCGAATTGGAGGAAAATTCCACTTAGGATTAGGGTTAGGTCACCCTGAACTCATAGAGCAAAATGGACATCACGACTGAATTTGGAGTGCTTGGTTATGGTTTGGAGGGCACTTATTTTTCTAGGACGCCATATCTTTGTTTCCTGGTAAAATAAATGGGAAAATCCCATTGGAGGAAAATCCCACTTAGGCTTAGGGTTGGTCACCCTGAACTTGTAGAGCAAAATGGACATTGCCAATGAATTCGGAGTGCTTGATTATGGTTAGGAGGGTTCTGACTTTTGTTTGCTGCCCTTTCTATGTTTCCTGGTAATATATATGGGAAAATCCCATTGGAGGAAAATTCCACTTAGGGTTAGGATTAGGTCACCATGAACTAGTAGAGCAAAATGGACATTGCCAACAAACATGGAGTGCTTGCAAATGGTTAGGAGCACACTGACCTTTCCATGCTGCCCTTTCCATGTTTCCTGGTAAAATACATAGGAAAATCCCTTTGGAGGAAAATTCATCTTAGGGTTAGGGTTAAGTCATCTTGAACTCGTAGAGCAAAATGGACATAGCCAAAAATGTCAGAGTTCTTGGGTACGGTATTTTGGGCACTTAGTTTTCTAGTCTGCAAAATGGACGTTGCCAACAAACATGAAGTGCTTGCAAATGGTTAGGAGCACACTGACCTTTCCATGCTGCCCTTTCCATGTTTCTTGGTAATATATAAGGGAAAATCTCTTTGGATGAAAATATAACTTAGGGTTAGGGTTACGTCACCATTAACTCATATAGCAAAATGGACATCGCGAACAAACTCGAATTGCTTCAGAATTGTTAGGAGGGCACTCATGTTTCTAGGATGCCCTATGTATGTTTCCTGGTAAAATACATGGGAAAATCCTATTGGAGGAAAATTCCACTTAGGGTTAGTGTTACGTCACCATAAATTCGTAGAGAAAAATGGACATTGCCAACAAATGTGGAGTGCTTGCAAATGGTTAGGAGCACACTGACCTTTCCATGCTGCCCTTTCCATGTTTCCTGGTAAAATACATAGGAAAATCCCTTTGGAGGAAAATTCATCTTAGGGTTAGGGTTAAGTCATCTTGAACTCGTAGAGCAAAATGGACATAGCCAAAAATGTCAGAGTTCTTGGGTACGGTATTTTGGGCACTTAGTTTTCTAGTCTGCAAAATGGACGTTGCCAACAAACATGAAGTGCTTGCAAATGGTTAGGAGCACACTGACCTTTCCATGCTGCCCTTTCCATGTTTCTTGGTAATATATATGGGAAAATCTCTTTGGATGAAAATATAACTTAGGGTTAGGGTTACGTCACCATTAACTCATATAGCAAAATGGACATCGCGAACAAACTCGAATTGCTTCAGAATTGTTAGGAGGGCACTCATGTTTCTAGGATGCCCTATGTATGTTTCCTGGTAAAATACATGGGAAAATCCTATTGGAGGAAAATTCCACTTAGGATTAGTGTTACGTCACCATAAATTCGTAGAGAAAAATGGACATTGCCAACAAATGTGGAGTGCTTGGGTATGTTTAGGAGCACTCTGACTTTTGCAGGCTGCCCTTTCCATGTTTCCTGGTAATATATATGGGAAAATCTCTTTGGATGAAAATATAACTTAGGGTTAGGGTTACGTCACCATTAACTCATATAGCAAAATGGACATCGCGAACAAACTCGAATTGCTTCAGAATTGTTAGGAGGGCACTCATGTTTCTAGGATGCCCTATGTATGTTTCCTGGTAAAATACATGGGAAAATCCTATTGGAGGAAAATTCCACTTAGGATTAGTGTTACGTCACCATATATTCGTAGAGAAAAATGGACATTGCCAACAAATGTGGAGTGCTTGGGTATGTTTAGGAGCACTCTGACTTTTGCAGGCTGCCCTTTCCATGTTTCCTGGTAATATACATTGGAATATCCCATTGGATGAAAATTCCACTTAGGGTTAGGGTTAGGTCATCATGAACTCATAGAGGAAAATGGACATTGCCAACAAACATGGAGTGCTTGGGTATGGTTAGGAGCGCTCTGACTTTTCCAGGCTGCCCTTTCCATATTTCTTGGTAATACACATGGGAAAATCCCATTGGAGGAAAATTCCACTTTGTGTTAGTTTAGGTCAACTTAAACCCGTAGAGCAAAATGGACATTGTCAAAAAAGTCAGAGTGCTTGGTTATGGTTAGGAGGGTACTGTCGATTCTAGGCTGCCCAATGTTACCTGGTAAAATATAAGGGAAAATTCCATTCGAGGAAAATTCCACTTAGGGTTAGGGTTAGATCACCATGAACATGTAGAGCAAAATGGACATTGCCAATGAATTCGGAGTTCTTGGTTATCGTTATGAGGGCACTGACTTTTCTAGGATTCCCTATCTATGTTTCCAGGTAAAATACATGGGAAAATCCCATTGGTGGAAAATTCCACTTAGGGTTAGGTCACCAAGAACTCATAGAGCAAAATGGACATCACCGATGAATTCGGAGTGCTTGGTTATGGTTAGGAGGGCACTGACTTTTCTCGGATGCCTTATCTATGTTTCCTTTGAAAATACATGGGAAAATCCCATTGCAGGAAAATCCAACTTAGGGTTAGGGGTAGGTCACCATGAAGCCATAGAGCAAAATGGACATCAGCAACAATCTTGGAGTTCTTCGGAATGGTTAGTAGGGCACTGACCTTTCTAGGCTTCCCTATCTATATTTCCTGGTAATATACATGGAAAATCCCATTGGAGGAAAATTCCACTTAGGGTTAGGGTTATGTCACCATGAACCTGTAGAGGAAAATGGACATCGCCAATGAATTCATAGTCCTTGGTTATGGTTAGGAGGGCACTGATTTTTTTCGGATGCCCTTATCTATGTTTCCTGTTAAAATACAAGGGAAAATCCAATTGGAGGAAAATTCCACTTATGGTTAGGGTTAAGTCACCCTTAACTCATAGAGGCAAATGGACATCGCCAATGAATTCAGAGTTCTTCAGAATGGTTAGGAGGGCACTCACCTTTTTAGGCTGCCCTATCTATGTTTCCTGGTAATATACATGGGAAAATCCCATTGGACGAAAATTCCACTTATGGTTAGGGTTATGTCACCATGTACCTGTAGAGCAAAATGGACATCGCCAATGAATTCGTAGTCCTTGATTATGGTTAGGAGGGCACTGATTTTTCTCGAATGCCCTATCTATATTTCCTTGTAAAATACAAGGGAAAATTAAATTGGAGGGAAATTTCACTTAGGGTTAGGGTTAGGGTTACGTCACCAGGAACCTGTAGAGCAAAATGGATATCACCAATGAATTCAGAGTGCTTGGTTATGGTTAGGAGGGCAATTACTTTTCTAGGATGCGCTATCTGTTTCCTGGTAAAATACATGGGAAAATCCCAATGGAGGAAAATTCCACTTAGGGTTAGGGTTTGGTCACCATAAACTCGTAGAGCAAAATGGACATCACCAAAAAAGTGAGAGTGTTTGGTATTGTTATGAGGGCACTGACCTTTCTAGGCCGCCCTTTCTATTTTTCCTTGTAAAATTCATGGTAAAATCCTATTGGAGGAAAATTTCACTTAGTATTAGGGTTAGGTCACCATGAATTCTGAACTATATAGTGTTAAGTGTCATGAACAACATTTGAGAACCTAATGCAATGACAGTTCATTAGGCATTTATGGTAGGCTAACAGGGCCATTTTCAGAAATGAGAAATATAGTAAGCCATAGTATATGATCATTATATTGGTGAGATTTGGCTTTGTATTTGGCTTCTCATAACAGATATGTACAGTGTTGGTTCCTTATTCAGGCAAGGTGGCTCAAGATATGTCTTGGAGATGCACTGGCACTCCTCTTCTTGTCCTTTCATGGTTTATTCACTGGAGATGGTAAATTAGTAGCTGGTGACTCCAATTTATATAAAGAAACAAAAATGATTCCTGGCCATGACCTTCTCCCCACTACATTACTGACTGAATCTGTAGGATTTTGATCCTACAGTATTTTCCTTGGATGAAATGACAAATCCTTAGCCAATGTACAGTAACCATGGTTAAAATAATGCAAATGAATCTAAAAATCATGCGTAAAATGTGTCTTCTGCATTAATGTTTTACTTGGCTGAATCGACATTTTGGCAAATTATTATTGTTATTACTTAGATGTAACTGCCTACTCCAGTTATATTTTAAAATCAGAAAAGAAAAAATGCAAAATATCTCATTATGCAACTTTCTATTGTAAAGATATGCATTTAGATATCCTTTATTTTATTTTTTGCTTTTAAAGCAAAATAGTTAGGCAGCAGGTAAGGAAAAAGAACTCATGCCAGAGAGTTAACAGTCTCAGTTTTTTTTAAAAAATACTGCCTTTAATGCACAAATAGACTGATAAGCAATTTCCTCAAGTACATTTATTATGGAAATGATGGTGGCAGAGCTCACTCCCATTTTTTTTTTGTTTTTGCGTTTTTGTAAAAATAGTTATCATTGGTCCTTTGATACTTTATTTCAGCGTATGAAACCATATGGGATTTTACAGACCAATTAGCAGAGCACCAACAGAAAGTATTACCAAAAAAATAATTTAAAAAACCCTTATATCCCAATATCTTGAATTATGTATGTACTGAAAGCATGTTCCAGCATGTTCAGTTACAAAGTAAATGATGCCAGCCCTGTTTTGTTCCCATTTTCATGTTTAACTTAACATAACTCTGATATACTTACAGCAAGTAGAATTATTTTTGTTAAGTTTTGTTATGGTTGCTCAAGAAGAATGATTGCTATTATAGCTCGAAAACGAAAGATATATGATTCTGACTGTTATATGAAGGAATTATAAACATGCTTCATTAGATAATGTTTATTTATTGCACACTATATGTTTACCTCCACTGAAGCATTAAAGTTTTGACTGCTTTTTAACTATCAAATTTGATATTGTTGCAGCAGCTGCACAACTGAAATGATGGCCACATTACAGCTGTTATCAGAAAATAAGATTTATAGCTGTGTTACATGGCGCAAAGATATGTGCATATTAGTACTTCATTTTTATTACTTTGTTCCAATATTTTATTTATTTATTTAACGAAACAAGGTGGGATGAAGTAATGTAAGAATGCATGTTAGAAGCATTCAGAGAAAAAAGAAATACAGGAACATTGTTATGTTAAAGTTTACCTGTTTCAGGGTATTTCATGCAAATTCTAACATAAGAGGACAAATTGTTCTGGAACAAGCATACATTTTTCAAATAGTAGAGAGTCTTCTCCAAATCTGCCCTGGAAACGTCATCAGTTTGGATGCATTGATTCATCCTACCAAGAGCAAAACAGGTCATAATAACTCTGAAGATGGTGTGCTGCCTGCAATGATTCTATGATAGATGCATTCATGTCATACAAATGCATTTCTATACATGGTTACCTAAAAATTAAGAACAATCTTTATTCTTAAAGAAACTGCTTAGAGAGCTGCAGCCACAGTCTCATTGTTATTCCTGCTCATATTGGCCTTGTTGTTTTCCCAAGTGTGCATTTCATTTATTTATTTATTTTTTAAAAATTCTATATTATACAATCATATCATATTTATAAAATACAGGTAATCCTTGACCTGTGACCACAATTGAGCCCAAAATTTCTCTTGCTAAGTGATACCTTCGTTAAGTGAGTTTTGTCCCATTTTACGACCTTTCTTGCTTCACTTGTTAAGTGAATCACTGCAGTTGTTAAGTTAGTAATGGGGTTGTTAATTGAATCTGGCTTCCCCTGTTGATTTTGCTTGCCAGAAGTTCACAAAAACCGATTTCCTGATCCCCAGGATACTGTGACCATCATAAATATGAGTCAGTTGTCAAGCATCTAAATTCTGATCAGGTGACCCTGGGGATGCTTCAACAGTCATAAGTGTAAAAAAAAAGGTCATAAGTCCCCTTTTTCAGTGCCATTGTAAACATCAAACAGTCATTAAATGAACTGATGTAATTTGAGGAGTAGCTGTACAGTGGTCCTCAATTTATTATTATTATTTTAATTATTAATTGGATTTTTATGCCGCTCCTCTCCAAAGGACTCGGAGTGGCTAACAACATGAACAACAAACAACATTACAGCATTTAAAAACCAAAAACCGAGTCGACAAAGCATTTAAAAGACCCCCCAAACACATTCATCATACAGACACAATCACAATCATCCCCAGGCCTGCCGGCATAGATAAGTTTTCAAATTCTTCCGGAAGGCCGGGAGAGTGGGGGAAACACGGACTTCAGGGGGCAGTTGGTTCCAGAGGGTGGGCGCCACAACAGAGAAGGCCCTCCCCCTAGGACCCGCCAGACGGCATTCTTTCGCTGACGGGACCCGGAGGAGGCCGACCCTGTGCGCTCTCACCGGTCGAAGGGAAGTATGTGGCAGAAGACGGTCCCGTAATTTATGACCACAACTGACTCCAAAATTTCCATTGCTGAGCGAGACAATTTTGCTCCATTTTATGACTTTTTTTTGTCACATTGGTTCAGTGAATCACTGCAGTTGTTAAGTCAACAACATGATTGTTAAGCGAACCTGGCTTCTCCCTATTGGCTTTGCTTGCAAAAGATGATCACATGATCCTGGGACATTGCAACCCATCATATTGCCAGTTGCCAAGTGGCCAAAGTTTCATTATGTGACCATGGGGATGCTGCAAGGGTCGTAAGTGTGAAAAACGGTCATAAGTCCCCTTTTTTTTTGCAGAGCCATCGTATCTTTGAACAGTCACTAAATGAATGGCTATAAGCAGTGCTCTTTTTGTTAAAAAAAAAAAAAAAAGGTTCCAGAACTCATACACGTCATACAACCCGTCTTGCCTTGGTTCCATCCAAAAAAGGTGCCGGAACTCCGTTCTGGGCGTTCTATGACAAAAAAAGTCCTGGCTATAAGTCAAGGACTCTTTGAACTGAGACAACACCGGTGATTCACTGGCATCTGAAATGGAAACTGGTAGCATTCTAATGCTGCCTCACAAAGAAGATTTACTCATCTTTGTTCTCCTAGATCAGGAATGCGACTTGAGGATGAGGGATGCTTATTGTGAGCCCTTTTGTTTGTTTTAGTGCTTGAAATACTGAATGGAGACACAAGACAAGATGAGAGGATTGTGGGAGTAAAGATTTTAAAAAAGAGATTTGTAAATGAAGAGCTTCTGCAGAACCGAGTTGGTGTTGGTTTTGGAATGTCCTTTAGAGAGGGAATTGAAACATCAGTGGGGAAATTAAAATAATTTGGCATGCTAGCCGGTTTTAACATTAGTAAATAGAAGAGGAAGACGTTAATAAAAATACGAAAATGCAAAATCAAACAGAACTGATGAACAAAACAGGCTTTAAGATGGAGAAAAAGGTTAAATATTTGGACACCACACTCTGACAAATATGAATTGTA
The DNA here is from genome assembly GCA_034064705.1 of Bothrops alternatus. Classification (NCBI taxonomy): domain Eukaryota; kingdom Metazoa; phylum Chordata; class Lepidosauria; order Squamata; family Viperidae; genus Bothrops; species Bothrops alternatus. Next base: position 455,240 of record JARGCV010000129.1, read on the forward strand.
TGTTATTTCAAAATAACTATGTTTAGATATGGAATGGAGTTTAGAAAGATATGTTAAGATACCAGAAACTACAACTGTCATTGCTGGGGAGAATTTCTGTGATTAAGATGAATGTTTTGCCTAGAATGTGGTTTTTGTTTAAGACAGTACCTGCTTTGACAACTGATGCACTGTTTAAACAACGGCAGAAAGATATATCTAAATTTGTGCACTGGGGAAAAAAAATGAGTTAAATAAAAAGGGTTATGAGATACACAAAAAAGAGGAGGGCTGGGTTTACCTGATTTGAAATTGTATTTTGCAGCTTAGAAGGATGTGACTTGACATTTGGGTGGCATAAATATTTGTGGTACAACAAAGTTAAGGTTAATGTAAATTTTAAAAATCATTTTATTAAAAGTGCCATCCTGAGAATTTGGAATAGACACAAACTGATGCATTTTTGTGGCTCCTAGCACAAGAAGCATTTTATAGATGAGAAATATGCTATTTTTCTCCCCCCCCCATCTTGCTCTAGTATTTCTATTGGTTCTTATCTTCTTTCTTGAAGTTTTGAATAAACGGTATAGCTCATGTTATTTAAATTTAGGAATCATTTAATTGTCTTCCATACATTCTGCCATATAGGGGAGACATGATAGCAGTATTCCAGTATCTGAGGGGCTGCCACAAGGAAGAGGGGGTCAGGTTATTCACCAAAGCACCAGAGGGAAGGACGAGAAACAATGGTTGGAAACTGATCAAAGAGAGAAGCAACCTGGAACTAAGGAGGAACTTCCTGACAATCAAACAGCTTACCCCCAGAAATCATGGGTGCTCCATCACTGGAGATTTTCAAGAGGAGACTGGACATTCACCTGTCTGAGATGGTATAGGTTCTCCTGCTTGAGCAGGGGGCTGGACTAGAAGACCTCCAAGGTCCCATCCAGGTCTATTCTATTCTATTCTATTCTATTCTATTCTATTCTATTCTATTCTATTCTATTCTATTCTATTCTATTCTATTCTATTCTATTCTATTCTATTCTATTCTATTCTATTCTATTAAGTGAAGGTGGATGTGTCCAGCTATGCTCGCAACTCTGCTCAATTCCTGGAAAATATATGGTTGCTTTAAAAAGCTGCCAACACAAGCTGCCCTGCTCCCACTCTCTCTCAGATACCTTTTTCTCTTCAAACCTGTTCTGTCCCACTTAACAGTAGATCACCTGCTCCCTTCTTAGCACAGCAGTCAGTACAAAATATCAATTTTGTGTTTTATTTCTCATTAAGATTACACTAAGTGAATTAATCTAGCTTGATTCATACTTAAGAGTACACTCATTGAATTCAATGAACTGTTGCAGCATTTGATGTGTGCAGGCAATCATTTGATTATTTCGTGTTTTTCAGCATAATCAGAGAATCACAGAGTTAAGAAGGGGCTAAGTTTTGCCTAGATTAAAGCATTCCAGACAGATCACTACTTTGTGTCTGCTTAGGCAGTCTGCACAAAGAAGCCCACCATCTTTCTAGGTAATTGATTCTGTTGTTACACTTACCATATGGCTCCTCTATCATGGAGAAACTTGAAACATCCCTTCCTGTAATAAGAGTCTTAAATACTCTGAACTATGGAAAATAAAATAGCCAAGACCTTTTAGATGTTTGAAGAGTGTTATCTCTTCCTAAGGCTAAATATACCCAATTCTACAAGGAAGAAATTGTAGGGATTTATTTTGTTGCTTTGGTCATCTTCAAAACCTTCCATTGAACCTACTCCAGCTTATAAGAACTTGAGCTGGGCCTGACTAATGCAGAAACTGAACTTGTTTGGATGCAACCTAAAATGGTATTTGCCTGTTCAGAAAGAACATCACCTTGCTAACTCAAATTTGGACTGTAATTGACCATGATTCTAAGATCCTTTTAATCTATACCTTTGCCAACCCAAAAGATTTCAAATCTGTCTATTTAATTTACTTTTTCCTAAGGGAGGATCTTTGTGCTTATCTCTTAAATCTGTTATTCTAGGGTGTTTTTAATTAATTGATTTATTGAGATCAATTCTATTTATTTTTCTCTCATAGTATATTAGCTATTCCAATTTTAGGTCTTTTGTAAATTTGTTAAGGATTCCATCTACTTCATTGCCCGTGTCATGATTGAAAACGTTGAAGAGTAATGGCCCAGGTCTAAAACTTGTGGCATCTCACTTGATACATCTCATAGATGTACGATATGTATCTGCTCAAAGATCATACTGATCATAGTGCAAAAATGGGAGGGGTTACAACTCATTCTGGAAGGCAGATGTATGAGTTTAATGGATTCCATAAAGTAGTACGGGTTCCTTAAGCAGCTGCAAGTATTAGGAGACCCATTTGCCCCTTAGGATTATTCAAAATTGACCCTCCTTGCCTGCAACACATACTCTGGGTTTAAAGAACTTAACTCCACTTCCTACATTTTGCTCCCCTGACTTTGATGCATAGGTGTTGTTCAACGATTTTCATTGCACTCTTGCAGAAAATTGCTTAGTTTCTAATTTTCAAAGTATTCTAAACTGATGATGTTATGGAACAACTTTACCAATAAGCACCAGACCGTAGTTCAATGACAGAGCACACAGCCGATAAGATCCTCACTCAGCGTTAAATTTCTGAAATCTCTCCTCAGAAGGATCAGATGGCAGATGATGAGAAACACTTCTTCTTGAGACTCCACAAGCCTCTAAAAGCAGGTCTGGATTTAGAGCTTTACCCTTCTTATCAGAACTGTCTGGAAACTGTTTCTGGAGGGTCATAATAGACGGTGTTACCTTCTATCAATCTTCCAATCACCCTCAAAGCAACCTCCATGAGTATTTTTCTGCTCCACTTCAAAAGTACAGTATAGTTTTCCAGCAGATGTTGATTTGACCATTCCTGTCTGCTTGGGTTAAAGCGCTTTGCTTTGCTGCAGGCTAACCTCAGCAGGTCGATTGCTTTTTGCAAAGAAAAGAACATGTCTTCAACTGGGGTGATGGTTATCAAACCATCTGATCATTTTTTTTAGTTTCTCCTCACCAGCACTAAAGAAATAACATAGCAATTAAGACAGAAACCTGCCAGTTCATAGGCACTGTTATCCTCAGACTTTATTTTTTAAAGTCCAGAGCTTTATTGTTTTATTATTTCCGCTCACTTAAGGCAGAAGCTACCTATTAGCCCATGCATAACACACACATATTTAAATGTGTATATGTTGAGGAAGTTTCCCCCCTGCCCCAAAAGAAAAGCAGGTCAGTTATTGTTTTCCTGGAACAAAGTGGGTGGTTCCAATAGCAGGCCAATTGTCCAATAGGAAGTTACCATAACCTACTGAATAAACTTGGAATCTGCTACCAAAATGTCTCAATCTGGACAGGATTTTACTTAAACAGTTTAGAGTCAAGTTGGCATGGGCACAGGATAAAGGCAACTCAAAATGCAGATATGCCATAGAATAGACAATAATAAGTAGCCAGAATGGAGCTAGAGAAACTGCCCAGATATAGAGCAGATTCCATGGTTTTAACATGTCTAGTTTCTTTTGACTATTGAAACATTTCCAATTTCAGTAATCAATATCATTTTATGATATTCAGGCTTTTCCAGTCTGGATTATTCTGTTTGCAACTTTGGGTTCTGTGTCCATGTGAGATCTGAACACCCCAAATTTCAGCTGATAAAAACCCAGATATAGCTTTTTCATAGTAAAGCTTTTTCCTTTATTCACCTGTGGGAACAATTTGACTAGAGCAGAAAGACAAAGCAGAGAGTGGTAAAATAGACAATAAATAGCTGTGAATATGTTAAAATAATTCGAGCAGCAAAATACTAAAGCTGTAAAAGAGAAGGACAATTTGCATTAACAGTATTTACATTGCTATTCCCTTGTGCATGGTCTTTAGTAGACGTAGATGGTTTAGTATATCTATAAGTCTATTTCTAAGATAAGGAGAATTCAATATATTGGACTAGTCCAGGCATTAGGTAATTCTTTTAGAAATAATTGCAAACATTACACTCTTCATGTTGCTTAAACAGGCCTACTGACTTTAAGCAGGTATTTAAAAAAGATCATTAATTTGTTTAAAGTAAATTGCATTGCATTCTATAAAGAAACAGCATAGTTACCATCAGTCTACCCATCCATCTGTCCATCTATCTATCTATCTTCTGGCTCGTAAGATATAGAAACGTTGCAAACCCTTTTTATGTAAATTTAAATGTATTCTGTTCCAACCTCCTGATGAAATCTTTGGATGCTGGGCTCAGCTGTCTTCTTAAGGCTTTAATACATATTTAGACTAAGGTATGAGTTCTGATCTTCAGCTTTCCTCCAGCAGTTTATCTTAGGATGAAATATTTGCTTCCTCCTAAGTTGTTATACCTCATCCTGAACCTCCAATTCTTCTCCTCCTCCATACAAATAGCAACAGACTCCAAAAGTACTCCACCTCTTCATTATTTTAAACTGTCTGCTTGAAGCTTGCCACCTGTTACAAGTTCAACAAGAGGGTCATATTATCTGCTGAACATATATTGTAGTAGGAAAGCCAGATTTCTGGAGGACACGATCCTTAAGGGTCAAAAAATGGAATAGCTTGCCTCCCAGAAGAATCTTCCTCATAAACCCACTCTTATTTTTTTCTTATTTTTTATAAGAAAAATGGTAAAAAAAAAACCATCTTTAACACTTGTCTCCCAAGCCCCCAGCTTGATATACCAGCAAGAAAATGTTAATGAATTTCAGAAAGAAATTCTTTCTGTGTTGAAATTAATCCAAGAGACAATTGTTTTATTTCACAATGAGACTAAAAATAATGCAAATGAGATAAAAGAACAATTTTCTAACCTAAACTTACAAATTCAGACAATGACTACGAAGAAAGAACTAGTAACCCAGAAAACAGAAGGAAAATTAGAAGAAATGGATCCAAAGATGGAGGACCTAAAGGAAGGGATTAACGTACAGATACAGACAAATGAAAAATTAGAAGATGCAGTAATAACATTGGAAATGGAAAATATATCTTACTTGTCAAGATCTCAGAACACATTTGAAGATAAGGAAGAAGAGCTGATTGAAAAGATGATAAAGCTGTTAGGAGAAATGCTGAATACTGACAAACAAGAAATGAAAAGAAAAACTGAAAGAGGACAGGCTGTTTAATGAATATAAATGGGTTCTTCCCAAAATACTTCAATCAAATTCTTTTCCTCATTCCAAACAATATATAGAAAAATGGAGGAAGAATTACTTGATGATGCAAATGCATTGACTTGGAAAGCTATTTGGGAAAGGAAGAAAGCTAGAGTAAGACTGAAGAAAATAGAGATTTTGACCTATTAGATGGGATATTATACTATTAAACAGATGTTTGAATATGGTTAAGAAAATAGATAACTGTTAGAAATAAAAGTATTATTATAATTAGAAGGATAGGATTTGTAACTAGAATATTATACTTTGTTATGAGATGGGAAATATGAAAATTTTAAAAGAGTTCGAATAAGGGAAGCTTTTGGTTATCCAAATATAATTTACTATGAGAAAATTATAAGCAATAGAGATATGTTGAACATTGATGGGAAATTAAAATTTTTAAAAAGCGGAAAAAACATGATATTGGTTGAACAAATGGATTTTAAGTGCAAATACAATTGAGATATATTCTGGCTAGAAAAGATATTATAAACTGACACTACTGATATTATGTATAATACCAGAAAAATGTGGTGAAGATGTCTATATTTAATTGTATATGTATTAACAGTAACAAGAACTTTATTTGCCCAGTGTGGAAAAATGCATACCACCGGAAGAAGAGAGGACCAAGGAAGCACTGGATGGTGTAGTATTGGAACTAGACTGAGAAAGTTAATATGTACCACTGAATTACCCATGGACCCAGACAACACATTGTTTATTAAATACTCGTGATTGTAAAATTAGAAAATTAATAAAATATTTATTAAAAAAAAGAAAAAAGGAAAAGAGGGGGATTAAAATTAGCCGTTTTGTCATGAGATTTTGATAATATAGTGGGCTGAAGAGATATGGCACTTAATTGCAGCCCATTAACTGCAGGTTGTGTCCTTAAGGTTTACATTTAAACTCTCAGTAGTTACTTCCAAATGTTGATCAGAGAACATTAAAATATAAGCCTATACAATATGTTTAATACAAATGTGCATACCTTTATTGCTTCTCTTTTTAAAGATTTACAGTTTTTGCATGATGCACGAGTGAGCTGTTCTTCTCTTCTTGATGAATATATTCATACTTTTAAAATTGGCCTATTCAAGTCAAGGACAAAAGGCTAGAGCTGGATTTTGTTGAAATGAAGATGTTTCAGGTGGCCCAATGAATCCTTATTTAAAGCATGGAACAATACAAAGGAAAGGAATGCATCTTTGACAGCCTACCAAAGCCAATGTCTCCTTCCTCACAAAACTATGAATTTTCATTGCTTACAGCTATTGAAATCAACCAACAAATGGTGTTATTGATTGGCATTGTTTGCAGGAAGAGTTAGAAAACCATGAATAGTGTCACAAAACAACACCCACAAATACTACAACAATGAGCTTCCAATGCCCCCATTGTGCTAGATTCTGTGCTTCCAGACCGGGCCTGCAGAGCCACTCCATGTCCACAAATGAACTGCACACAGCATTTCTATTTAACAATAAGTCAAATTATGATTATTTTCTATGAAAAATGATAAAGTATGGACATAGGAGTTGGGAACTTACAGTACATTATTGATGGAATCTGAAAACCCTTTTGTAATGCTCTGTCTCATTACAGCTTGACTCCATTATTGCTTTAATGTCTTTCATTCCCATTGGAATGTGCTCCACAAAGAGTTCAGGAACAGGAAATGCATATGCTTTCTTTGCAAGAAAGGATTAGGATAGGTGCCCTGCCACCCATCTTTCTTTCAAAAGTAGGGTTTGCCCTCAACCCTGTGGTAGAATATCAAAACAGATGGAATCTTGGCTTCTTGGGAGTTTCTCAAAAGAGAGAGAGAGAGACTCCAGTAGGATCCATGGTGTTATTAGAAAGGAATAATGCTGGAGCTTAAAAAGCGGAAATGAATCAATTTGTTATATGATATAAATTAAAGCAAGCTGTCCAAATGCAAGCACAACAATGCATCTTTACAAAATCACATTTTTATTAAACCAAAGGAGAATTACCTAAGTGATCCAAGTTAAGAAATATTGTTGAAATGCTGGGAAATTGTATTCGTATGAGTCTAACTCAGTGTGTTCACATGCCAATTGCTAGCCTAAGAATCTCCTCCATCACTAAGATCTGCCATAAACATACAAATGTATGAGAATAACCTTCAATAAATCATGATAATTTATATCACTGCTAATTCTGGGGAAGAAGCAGCAGGGGTTATTCTTGAGTCACACTTCATATTACCCAAACTATAATTATTTTCATTAAAATCTAAAATGGCTTACAGCAAATTTAATTCTAAACACACAGCCCTGCACATTGAGCAGTGCACACAACAGAGCCAGAAGTGTGTTTGAAGTAACTAAAGTCAAGTGCAAAATAACAAGCAACCTTTTGATTTATACTTTTTAATTATACATCTTTGTAGACATACAATCAAAGCACTTCTGATATGCCCCTTTTTAAGCCTAACATCCAACCGGCTCTTTAAGTTGCCGCTCTGTTGATTAAAAGTCAGTGTCAACTCATGGAAATGCCGTCAGGTGCTTATAAATACTGCCTCTTTCATAGTTTGAGCATGTCAAGAGGACACACTTTGTTTCAGAAGGAGAAAGAAAGTGCTTCAGTCCTTCGTGGGAAGGGGAGAGCACAGCGATGATAAAGAGTCTCTAAGAGCTCTTGAGAGATTCTAATAATCCACCGGCTCACCTTACTGCTCTCTGATGCCTTTCCTCTTAGAATTTCAAATAATTTTGACAAACATTTAATTAAAGTTGAACTCTGTTTTGACACGTAAGGTACATAGCATGCTCATTAATTAACACTGAGCCCAGCCTCTTTGTAAACTTTGTGGAAATCAATAGCAATTTTTTTTCCCTGACGAGCAGAGAGGGAGCTTCAAATCAGAAGCTAACAGTGAGCTGCCAACAGCTGTTATTGAAAAGCTGCTTTATATCACAACACACTCTCTGGAGTTAACTAACATTTACACCCTCATTCTCCCATTCTCAAGAATCAAAGGAACATTGCATTTAAAGCAGAAAGTGACAAACTTCTAGCTACGGAGAGGAGCCACGGTGGGAGGTTCAGAGAGAAGGTAAGCCTAGGACTTTTCTGAGAGAGCATGCAACTTCATCAGCTACTGGCACCTTGCTCTGACAGATGGATGAATGAGGTGACAGGGAATATTTCTCAAGTATTTCTGTTGTTTGCCTCAGATCAGCACAAAGGAATTAGGGAATGAATGGATTCCCAAATTCTCCTTGGTGCATAGTCCCTAGCTCGCTACAATGTGATTCTTCTAGACATCACAGTTTTATCACTGTGTCGCCAGTAACTACATTTCTAAGGAGCTTTTCCCAAAGTGTCAGTGTAAGAGACAATATAAAGACGGTGGGTGCCAAAAAGGTAAAGACAAGAGAAATTATTTGCTCCTGGGGATAAAGAATTCCAATGACCATTTGAAAATGACAGGGGATGTTTGGGCAACGTGGTTGGGAGTCCTGTTTTACAAAAGGAATTTCAGAATGTAAAGGAGATTCCCCTCCTCCCTCAAGCACTAAGTTGGCTAACCTGCTGTGTGAAATAACTCTCCGGTATGCCCTGCATCGATTTCTATTAGTACTTATCTATAGAATCGGACAATATTTATAATACTAGCTACCGAGAGTGTGGAATCTAAAATTTAAGATAAATAACACAGAAGGGGGAAGATGCAAGGAAAGGATATGCTTGCTTTGTTTTAGCTGCACACGCTTAAGTCTAGTTGCAATAAACTGTGGGAAATACTGAAAAGGCGTATAAGGGACAAGTGTCCTGTTGAAGAATGAAAGTGGCAAAACGTTCACTGTGAAAGGTAAAGCTGTGAAAATTCTTTAAAAAAATATTTTAGAGGCTGTGGAAAAAGCATCAGCTGCAGAGGGGATGGAGGCTCAACAGCTGTTGTTTAAATAGTCTGAAAATAGGTGCTTGAAATGCGTTCCAGTGTTCTTTCAAAAGGTCTGCAGAGGCCTAAGAGAAGGATGGTTTGAGTAACTAGAACCTGTCAAGGCTGATTGGAGTGCTGAGAAAATAATTTGTTCTGAGCCTCAAGCTCAAAGGGAGGGGGGGGAACACTTGCTAGTTTATTACTTTAAAATTTGCAAATTATATTGTGCTCCCTTTTTTTCCTTTATTGGCCCTTATTTTCATGCATTATGATTTTTTAAAAAATATATGTTTTTATCGTAGCTATGAGCCTCGAAAGCTGGAAGTGACATAAGAGCAGCAGTTAATTTCTCTTCCTGGCTGCCCACGCCACACCTGCAAATTGCCTTGGGACCGTGTGTTTCTTGTGTTCCTTCGTTTGACCCTGCAACTGTCATTTAAGTGGCAAGGGGAATCAAGAGAACATTTGGCAATTATCTCCTGTCCCTGTACTCGCTTGAAGCTGAAATATGACATTTTGTTTTCCAACTGTAATCAGAAGATGCTCTTAGGCAAATAAGCAAGTGTGGTAAAAGAGTGGTCGGTAGGGGTCCCAAATGGCAATTCTTTCACCTGAAACTATTAATGATTTCTGCAAGACGATGTTTGTATCACCATCTTAAAGGGACAATGTACTAGATTTCATAAACATGCCTATATCTGTAGATAAGACTACAGAAATAGAAAGCCATATGGAGATGCAAGTTGTCCTCAACTTACAACCTTTTGTTAGTGACTGTTCGAAGGTGCAGTGGCACTGAAAATAGTGACTTGTGACCATTTTTCGCTCTTACGATGATTGCAATCCTCATGGTCACATGATCAAAATTTGGATGCTTGGCAACTGGCGTGTATTTATGATGGTTGCAGAGTTCTGAGGTCATGTAGATCACCTTTTGCAATCTTCTGAACAAGCAAAGTCACTGAAGAAGCCAGATTCATTTTACAATAATGTTACTAATTTAACAACTGCAGTCATTCACTTAACTGTCACTAGAAAGGTCTTAAAATGGGCCAAAACTCACTTAACAACTGCCTTGCTTGGCAATGGAAATATTGGGTTTTACACAGATCTAAAAGCATTTATCTCTGTAGTCCAGCGGTTCTCAACCTGTGGGTCGCGACCCCATTTGGGGTCGAACGACCGTTTCACAGGGGTCGCCAAACACGGCAGTCCGCCATTTCCCCCCCCCCCATTTTTTCCCCATTTCCCCTCGGCTGTCACGTGCACGCCGCGCATGCACGATTTGGCCCATTGCGCCGCGCATGCGCGGTTCGGCCTGTCCTGCACATGCCGCGCATGCATGATTCGGTCCGTTGTGCCGCACATGCGCGGTTCGGGCTGTCGTGCCGCACATGCGTGGTTCGGGCTGTCACGCGCGCACCGCGCATGCGCGGTTTGGCCCGGCACACCGCTCATGTGCAGTTCGGGCTGTCGAGCGCACTGCGCATGCACGGTTTGGCCCGTTGTGCTGCGCATGCGTGGCGTAGGTCGGGGTCGCGCCGCACATGGGCGGCGCAGGTGGGGTCTCGGCCTGAAAAAGGTTGAGAACCGCTGCTGTAGTCCATAAATATTTCTTTGAATACGGCACCAGATTCATCTCAGTGCATTTATTTCATTTGCTATTGAGGAATCCATACATCAACTTGCACCAAAGAGTAATATTGGATGCACAGACAATCAGGGAGAAGGATTCCCTGAAACTACTCTGGATATTCTTATGATGAACACAATAGATATTGGCAACATTATTTGATCCATGATCCAAGGGCAGAATTAATACCACATGTTCATCTCATTACACAGATTTGATACATGGTTATATAAATAAGAAAAGGAAGGGGGGAAAAACATCCTATGATATGCTCTCTTTATCTCCAGAGCAGGTATACATCAGATGTAATATTCCAGCTTTTAAAAACAGCAGGATGAGACTCATTGGTGTTATTCAATTTAAGTAGATTCAGCTTAGGATCATATGGATGCAATAACAGCATTGCTCTATGTCTCCTAGAATATCAAGGGAGTGAGAACCCCTATTTTGGCAGCAGACAAATAATAATAAAAAAAGATTTCTGCTGGATGTTTCCTATCTAGTGCCATGCTGACACACACACACACACACACACACACACACACACACACACACACACACACAAAGACGCTTAAACATTTGCTTTATCTTCTTCTTTTTTCAAAGAAAAAGAAAAATCCAATAAAAGTTTCCTGGAAGAAATGGATTTGGACTTGACTGAATTACAATATAAATGCCTTATTTTTCAATATATACATATACAGACATCCCCACCTACACCTTTTCCAGCTTCATCTATTCTCCCAGACTTCCTGCACTTCAGATTTCCCAGGAATAATATATCCCTCAAGATAGAGGAACGATGCCTTCCAATGAGCTTGTTAGGGCAGTATAAGGGGCAGCCAAGGAGACTGCAGAGCAGTGGAAAATTAAAACACCAGCACTCTCTTCTGTTGTTGTTTGCTGTTGTTTAGTTGCTAAATTGTGTCTGACTCTTTGTGACCCCATGGACTTCAGCATGCTAGACCCTCTGTCCTCACTGCCTCAAGTCTGTCCAAGCCCATGCCCATCGCTTCAAAGACATTATCTAATCATCTCATCCTCTGCCATCCCTTTCTCCTTTTGCCTTCAATCTTTCCCAACATCAGGGTCTTTTCCTGGGAGTCTTCTCTTCTCGTTAGGTGGCCAAAGTATTTGAGCTTCAGCTTCATTATCTGTCCTTCCAAAGAAGAGTCAGGGTTGATTTCTTACTGCCTTCCACATGAATACAATAAACCCTGAAAATTTCCATGAAGTCAGGAAGAAGGAAGAAAAGTTGCTGTTTTTGTCAAGAGTACAAGCTCCCAAAACAAAACAAAACCAAACAAGGGGAGCAAAGAGAAAGAAGTGATGTCAATTTGACGCAGTGGTGGGATTCAAATACCTGAACAACTGGTTCTCTGTGTGGATTCAGGCCTGGGCCTCTGAGGTGAAAGGAATAAAGTATTATTCAGAAATTTCTAATGAGTTGAAGCAGAAGCCAACTGAAGGTCAGAAATAATAAACTATATCTTATCTAAGTATTGACAGGTACAAATGTAAAAAGCAGAAGTTGCTGAAATTGCAAGCAGAGGAAATATCGAAATAACTATAGGAGACGAACTGTGCTAACAGAAAGATGGTGAAAGATAGGATATGGACAAAGGGGCTTCCTGGAACATGGGAAGGACAGTGGTTTTAAGCGGTCCGGATAGTTTATTGGATGATTAGGGAAGGGTTGTTGAGTGCGATAGGGGAGGGGGGAATCTGCGTCGGAGGTAGGATATAAAAATGTGTCAAACAGCTCTTTAAGGTGTGGCTGAACTCCTGTGTGTGTTTCAGTCCACCAAACCTTTGCAAACACTTTATTTTGAATAAAACTTTGTTGCTGGAATTCCAAGTGAGTTTGTTTGTTTTGGGATCTTGAGCCACGTTCCAAACAGAGGCCTAGAACGGACATCTGGAAGTGACATACACACACTTCCTGTGGGCCGTTCTAGGCCTGGCAGGCCTCCTCCAGGCCTCCAAGGCCTAGAACGGACTTCCAGAAGCAACGTGGGTTCAGCGGGTTCTCCAAACTCAACAACATTTAGCTATTGGTTCTCCTGAACCAGCTGAATCCCACCACTGATTTGGATCTGTGAGCGCAAGACTGGTCAAAATGATCCTTGGACACTGCATCCCTTCTATTGTTCCCATAAATAACATTTAAAAAATTATTTTGCCTCTGATTTATTCCCCACTGTTGTATTCTCAAAATACTTTCTGAATGCGAACAAATGTAAAGACCAACCCTAGTAGACATATCTGAGCATTTGTAATATGAACAGTACCTTCCCAATATAACAAGATTGCTGATCTCTTGCTACTGAAGCAAAATGGGAGCTGATTATATAACCATGTAATGCATTGCGACTCATCTGTTTGCTCAGAAACAAAAAGATCCTGGACAGATACCATGGGAAGCCCTGGGATTTTCTTCTGAAGTCTTTTTGAATTAACTACTAATGGGGAGCCTTCTTTGATAGCTCTGTTGTAATTAAGTGCAGCTGGATGAAAAATCAGCCACAAAGGGAACTCAAGTTTGTTTATCATTATTCCTGATTTTGGTAGCAGATGTTTTGTGAGTACCTTTGTAGCGGGCTTAATTTGTCTCCGCTTAATAGGAAGCAGGTAAACTTTGATTAATAAACTGAACAGTCAATTGCTTAGTTGTTTTCGGAGATTTCACACTATGATTACAATTTTGGGGACTTACAGAGTCAGATTCCACAGCAGGCTTTGGCATGCAGTAGATAGGTGTATCTTTATGTACGTAAGAAGACACTGAGATTCTAATTGTCCTCTCAGCAAGATAGATGCAATACAAATCGTCATGTGTTTTAGGATTAGGTGTTTTTATATCTGGAGATAGTGCTTTTTGATGTTGTTAGCTGGGGGGGACCATATTATTATTTTATAGTTTGTCATACAGTCAGCCAGAAGTTTAGATTGGAACTGGCATTTTTTATCACTTAATGAGTTCTTCTCAAGGACCTGAGATAGGCAGATGTTGATGTTTGATGGTTGTTAGAAGTATCTTTGCAGGATGTAAGCTGTTCTGATTAAAACTGCCTTTTGCAATTGACTGATGGTGAATTTGTCAATGTTGATGGTGTTTAAGTGGTGCTCCAGATGTTTTGGAATTGCACCCAAGGCACCTATTACTATTGGTACTACCTTGGCTTTCTTTTGCAACAGTTCTTCTACTTTTATTTGCAGGTCTTTGTATTTTGTTATCCTCTCCAGTTCCTTCACTTCTATTCTGCTGTGTCCAAGTGCCAGTGTTTTTTGTCTTTTTTTTAATCAACAATTGTTAAGTCTGGTATGTTATTAAGCCCAGGATCATACTGAATGAAGACAATGAACATCACAAATGAATGTAAAGTCTGAGTTTTCAGCTTCACCCTCTAATTTTCAAAGTATGTTAAGTCAATATAAAGCTAAACTTGTTAGTTTCCTGGGAAAATCAGTGCTATACTTTATTTGTTCTGTTTAGGCAATGTCCCACAGACCCTATAGAACTCTAAGCTGCAGAATAATCAGAATTTACCTCTGGGAAAGCAGAGCTGCACAATTGTCTCCGAGGCCAATATGTGACGAAGAAAGCTTCAATTATCATTTCCATCTGTGTGATCCTATAAGGGCAAAGAGAATCTATTAAAATCTAGTGTACATATCACTATGCAGGTATCTCAGAAAAAGAATCTCAAGGTCCACCTATGCCCCATTTTATGATATTTAGCAGCGTATTCCTGCTTTAACAATTGGGCTGAAATGAAAGTAATGCTCCTTTCAGGAGCTGGAGAAAAAATGAAAGCAAATGCAGAAAAGCCCACTGTAATGTAATATTGCAATATACTGTAATGTAATATTGCAATATGCCCTGGCCTGATGCAGGAAGCCTAGTAGTTTGAGGAATCATGAAAGGATAGCAGAGGTTCTCAACCTTGGCAACTTTAAGACTTGTGGACTTCAACTCCCAGAATTCCTCAGCCAGCAAAGCTGGCTGAGGAATTCTGGGAGTTGAAGTCCACAAGTCTTAAAGTTGCCAAGGTTGAGAACCTCTGGGATAGGGGAATCTGTCACGTGGTTTACTCTGGGTCTTTGTTCACTCTGCTCTCTATTGACAGCATTTGAAAATTGGTGACTCAAATGCTTGAAACTAAAAATATATTTTTAAAAAATCTGTCTAGAAACTAAACACAATTTCTATCCAGAAATTCAGAAGTATTTAATTCCCCCACCCCACCCTACCCCATCTAAATGCAGCAAAACATTTGCTATCTGTTTTCAAGTACATTCTGGGCACGGTTTGGCTTCCTTTCAGTCAAGAGCATTGTATCTGTTTCCATATTTTTGTAGCCATAGCCACTAGTAAGAACATGAATTGTCCTTCCTGTTGGCTACTGCTCAATGGGGATGACCATTAACTATTCGGTCCATCCCACTTCTCTGGCCACAGAGAATAAAACAAAAACATTGATTCTGGATTCTAAGCGTGTTTGTTATGATTTGTCTAGAGTAGCTTTCACTCGGTTTGTTTATTACTCTGTTCTTCCATGACCATTCACCACCACATGTACTTTTGTAGTGACATTCAATCCAGGGAGGATTATTTTAGGTTTTAATAGGTTCTCTTTGCCTTGATAGAAGTCACTAGAGCTAGCTTTCTGAATTCACCATGTTGGGGAAGGACGGTCTCATTTGTGGGGGAAACTTCCGTTATTGTTCATTCCTCTTCAGACAACTCACATTGTTGTTCTATCTTCTACACCTCCTGTTGCAACTTTTTAATAATCACTTTTGTACATTCTTCTAAATGGATTTAATGAGTCAGAAATTGAATTTATAACTAAGTTGTACTTAAGCATATTTGGATCATAACAACATCATGCATTTTCGTACAAATATTTTCTAATTTCAGGTTTGTGTCTCATCATCTGCTGAGGAAGAGATTCATTCTTATTAATCTATGTTTTTGCCTTATTTTGGAGACTTTTTCACAATGCTGTCGTGATTAATACAAGATGTTTTGCAAATTTATAAAGGGTTTTTTTTGGGGGGGGGGAGTAAATATAATTGAAAACTTTTTTTTCCTAATCTGGTGCCCTCCATTGGCTATAAATAAGGATTGATGTCCACTATACCTCAAGTACACCAGGCTGGGAAAAACTGCCCTAAGCTTTTCATGTGAACTGAAGTCACAGTATTCTGCGTTTTAACATTTAGGAAGAGTGTTGAAACAAAGCAAAGCTAACAATAATAACTGAAACTTAATATCTTGATACATGTGGTCCAGAAAAAGGAATACCAGGCATTCAAGAGAGAGTGAAGGTGCCATCTAAAGTTCTTCAAGGTAAAATTTAAAACACATTTGTGGGTTCCTTTTCAAAGGAAATATAAAAGAGCTTGAAGAATGCAAAATATATATATATTAAAGAAGAGGAGTAAAAATTCTTAGCAGGGAAGGGAAAGGCTGGCACGAACTTCTCTGTCCCAGGATAGTCCTCCAAGAACTTTGGCCTTTTTCCTCCCTGAATATAACAAATGGGCATCTTAAAGAGTGGATGGAAAAACTGAGGGTGTTAGCAGAGATGGCCAAATTAATGGCTTTATTTAAAAAAATATAGACCATCTTGTTTCTACTTGGAAACGGCTTTCTGTACTCGAGACAGAAAAAAAAAAGAAATTGTGACTTCGGGATTTACTAACTAGATATGTTGCTGTTTTAGCAATGGCTACGTACTAAGTATGTAAGAGTAAATTGTTGAGGCTGTATGTTATTATTTTTATTCTACTGCACTGAAAAAAAAGTTAAGACATTAGTGTTTTTCTTTATTCTTTTTTCTCTTACCCCTCACTTCTCTTTCCCCTTCTTTTCCTTCTCCCATTTCCCTATTATCTTTGTTTTCATTTGTATTTTATATTATTCTAATATAATAATATTGTATATTATATTTGTATTTTATATTAGAATAGAATAGAGCTGGAAGGGACCTTGGAGGTCTTCTAGTCCAGCCGCCTGCTCAAGCAGGAGGACCTATAGCATTTCAGACAAGTGACTGTCTAGTCTCTTCTTAAAAACCTCCAGTGATGGAGAGCCCATGATTTCTGGAGGCAAGCTGTTCCACTGGTTAATTGTCCTCACTGTTAGGAAGTTTCTCCTTAGTTCCAGGTTGCTTCTCTCTTTGTTCAGTTTCCAACCATTGTTTCTTGTTTTGCCCTTTGGTGCTTTGGAGAATAGTTTGATGCCCTCTTTTTTTGTGGCAGCCTCTCAAATACTGGAATACTGCTATCATGTCACCCCTGTTTCTTCTTTTATTTAGACCAAGTTGTGCAGCCATTCTTCTTATGTTTTAGTCTCCAGGCCTTTGATCATTTTAGTTGCTCTTCTCTGAACTTTTTCCAAGGTCTCAGCATTTTATTTTATTTTTGTAGTATGTTGACCAAAATTGGTTGCAGTATTCCAGATGTGGTCTTACTTTATAAAGTGGTTGTCAACTCTACAAATGAGCGTGGCTGCAGCCATTTTTCCTACTCATTTTTGGTTGCCACATAGAACGGAGGGAGGTTGTTGCCCAGATGCTTGGCTAGTCAAAATAATCTTTTCTCCCTTGGGAACCACTCCCGAGACTGCAGGCTGGGCATTGCGTAAAAAGCCCACCGAGAAGATGTATTGGGAAATGTAGTTGCTTGCATAGTTTTAGGTTGTTTTTTTTTTAAACTTTGTATTGGGGAGTTGTTAGTGTATCTCTGGACTTGGTTTCACTTTTGACGTACCAATACTTTGTAACTAAGAAACATGTTCTTTGAGGAATTTGCAAGCCTCAGAGTTCTGCTTTATTCATCTCTGTCTGTCGGATCCATGACAGTGGTACTAATACTTTGTGTGATCTTGATTCTATGTCTCTGTTTGTACAACCCAGGATTGTATTAATTTTTTTTTTTGGCTTCTGCTGCACACTGCTGGCTCATAGTCAAGTGATCATCCACTAGGACTCCAAGGTCCCTCTCATAGTTGCTGTATTATATTGTTAACATTTGTATTTTGTATTATTTTATGATTGCAATACATTTATATACATAAATTTAAATTTATCTCTACATATGTCTGTCTGTCTGTCTGTCTGTCTGTCTATCTATCTATCTATCTATCTATCTATCTATCTATCTATCTATCTATCTATCTATCTATCTATCTATCCACACATACTGTATATAACAAATGGCATCTTTACAAAGTAGGAGGAAGTTAAAATCCAACAAAGGTGTTAAACATATTGATCCAAGGAATGTAAATGAAAGCTCATTCCAAGACATCAGCTGTCTTTCATCCCAACAGGTCCCAATTTCATTCTGCCCTGGGCATTCTAAAATGCTGAAACATTTGGTGAGAATTACAGATAAAAGAGAAAGAGGTATAGATTCCCTCAATTCTTGTTGGGTAAATCTGATGAGACATTTTATAAATTTTGCCCCTTGATTGTATAATTTTGGTACCTCCTGGTGATTTGCTGTCCAAGTACAAGCTAGATCTAGCTTTGCTAAGCTTTTTTGTTTTTTTAAAAAAAGATTATCCCAGGTCTTCTAACTACAGGCTTTTAAAAGCAGTCAGGTGTGGTGGAGAATTTTAGCAGATGTAGTCAAGGAGTGCTTGGTTACAAGAAAGGGCAAGAATCATCTACACTACTGGCCACTGCCAAGACTTGCTATAGCTTTTTCAGCTGGTCTTTCCAAGCTTACAATTAGTGATGGGAAGGAGAAGCAGAGAAACCACCCCCTCTTGTGTGGACCTGGCAAAAGAAAGAGGGGGGCCAAACTAATCATGGTGAGGGGCCAGATTTTATTGAAGATTGACTTGTAAGATACACTTCTCTTGCAAAACAACAAACAAAAACAGATTCAGCTTTGGTGAGAAGCTTTAGCTGTCTGAAACCTCCTTTCTCAATGGTATAGTGGTCCATATTCATTTATATATTTATTAGATCTTTCTTTTCCTGCAGAATTCTGAGGTGATATTCATAGCACTGTCTGCTCTGTCCTCAAAGTGACCCTGTGAAGGAGGTGAAGCTGAAAGGGGGGGAAAACCCCTCCATGGCTGAAAGTGGCCTTGAACCTTGGTCTCTGAAGTCCTAATCCAGCACTTTAAGCACCTTCCTCCAAATTATACTGCCTTTTTTTCTAATGCAGAATCCTCCTAATAATTAAATAGTTCAAAGGTAATCTTGACCTGCTTGAAAAAAAGCAGGGCCTAAACCAGTGGTGGGATTCAAATATGTGAACAATCAGTTCTCTGTGTGGATGTTGCTTCCGGAAGTCCATTCTAGGCCTGGGCAACAAAAAATTAGCTACTGGTTCTGCCGAAGTGGTGTAAACTGGCTGAATCCCACCACTGGCCTATACTGTAAATACGATGCCTTGTAGTCAGTTCTATAAAGTAGAGTAGAGCAGAGCAGATGCCAGTAAGCAATAGACATTCCTTTCCCTGTTGTAAGTATCTTACCTTGTTGTGGGCAATTCCATAAAATTGCCAGAAAGAAAAGCTGGGATTGGTTGAGCTTTGCTGGGGACCTCAGGTGGCTTCCTAGGAGCCAATCCGATCTTGCCTCTGGAGCCTGGTTTTGTTTGCAATGTTTTCACACACATATTTTCAAAGAAAGCTTTTGTTTCACCAACACTGCAACACAGTATGCCACATTAGGCTGTGATTTGGAAGTGACAACACCAAAGGGACTCTTGCAAAAGCGTCAAAGGCAACGACATCTGAAAATTAAAGCTTTCCTCTTGCTTTGTTCTTTTAGAAATTTAGCTTTCCATTTAAAATTTACACAAAGCTCATGGGAAGGGGACCACCCACTTCCCAGGAATGCCTGTCAGTACACCATTTGGTTATTTCACAAAAAGAGAAACTAGTTCACTCAAAATGCTCTCTGATATACTTCCTATGCTCTGTGGTAATTCAATTTAAAACCCCCACTTGTATATATTTCCCTGTGCTTTGGTAGAGATTAATTTGTGGTGCAGAATAACTAAAGCTAAGAATTTATTTTTAAGGACGCACTCTCCAGAATAAGGCCCAGAAGAGTAGCTGCTTTTAAAAAGGTTAGAGAGTTTTGTACAAGACAGAGCTGCTATTTTACACTCAGCTTGGCAATGTACAGTTGCATATCTGGTAGCATCCCGCTGGGCCCAAACTAAAGAGCTCTCTTAGGTCTGCTTTGCTTTTTTCCTTTTCCTTTTTCGTCTTCCTTCAAATCAGAGGTTGGAATTTTGTTGGGGGGTTTTTTTTTGTGTGTGTGTGTGATGGTGACTGCCTGGACTAGTCCCTGCGGTTTTCTTGACAAGTTTTTTATGAAGTTGTTTGTAGTGTTTCACAGGGTTGAGAGAGAATGACTGGCCCGAGCACATCCAGCTGGCTTTGTGTCTAAAGATGGCAGGACTAGAACTCACAGTCTCTGGTTGCTAACCTGGTGCTTTAACCACTACACCATGCTGGTTCCCCTAGTGCCTTGCCTTCCACCGAAAGGGGTTGCTGG
This sequence comes from Bothrops alternatus, assembly GCA_034064705.1. Classification (NCBI taxonomy): domain Eukaryota; kingdom Metazoa; phylum Chordata; class Lepidosauria; order Squamata; family Viperidae; genus Bothrops; species Bothrops alternatus. The sequence continues at coordinate 475,539 of JARGCV010000129.1, forward strand.
CTGCAAATGAAATACAACAAAGCCAAAGTTGAGCGGTCCGTGCTTCAAAAGGAGAAGTTAGGGCTGAGTGAGGTACTGGCTTTGAAAGGGTATGCAGATAGTTGTTGTTGTTGTTGTTGTTGTTGTTAGTTGCGAAGTCATGTCCGACCCATCGCGACCCCATGGACAATGTTCCTCCAGGTCTTCCTGTCCTCTACCATCTTCTGCAGATAGTACCTGTCCGTAATTCCTCTATACAGGTAGTTCTCTATTTATAATTGGTCACTTATTGTCTGTTTGACATTCTAACCGACCTCCCTGAGGGGGTACTTATGACCCAGATTCAAATTTCCAATGATCAGACCCCCCCCATGGTCATGTGACCACACTTTGGCTGCTCAGCACCTGGACCACATTTATGGCTGTTTGCAGTGTCCTAACAGTCCTTTGACTGCATTTTAAACGTTTTTTTTTGCCAAAACCCGGCATTTACTTCCAGTTTTCATCTAAAACATGGCCATATCAAACCATTGGCTCACTTAATGACTGCAGAGTTTGCTTAACAACTGCAGATTTGCTTAATGACTGCCCCCAAAAGGTCATAAAATTGGGTCGGTTATGTGACCAGCTTATTTTATGACCTTGATGGGCAAGCTCCCTTGCAGTCATAACCCGAGGACTTTGGTTTAATTTGGTTTAAGGCATTCCTGAAAGGAACTAAATACACTAGTGTTATGTCTGGCCTCTCATAACTCATTAATATCCACGTAAATATGTCGTTAAGAGGTTTATTTAATACATTTCAAAGGAATTCGTTTCAAAGCAAGCTACTGGCCTTATGTTGGCCTGAACGGCCAAATCAAATCTATTTACATTTAGATAAACATGCTCTTCTACTCCTACATCCCAATTAACTTACTTTGCTTCTTTATCACATTGTCCAAGAGCTCATTATCCTTCGGTAGGTTTTCAAAACACCAGAATACTGAGTTCCAAAGCACTGCCAAAGTTTTCAGCCCACTCTTTGATCAACGTTGCTCGTGACAAAGGCGTAGTCTTTCTTTTCCCTTCTAATATAGTGTCCGATACGTCACTTCCCCAATTACTTCCTTTTTCCAGTTAACTGACACCTTCGCTTATCAAACCTTCGGAACCTCGGATTAATCCATTTATCTTCTTGTTCTAAATCTGACTCATCATTTTGAGAATCTGATTCAGAGTGCATACAAATCTCTTCATTATCTCTCTCAGCTGCCGGGAGGGGAAACCACCCAGAGGGGCCTGGCTGCTGATCCTCAGCTGCCGGGAGGGGAAACCACCCAGAGGGGCCTGGCTGCTGATCCTCGGCTGCCGGGAGGGAAACACATTCAGAGGAACCTGGCTGCTGATCCTCATCCTCTGATACTTCCCAAGCTGGTCCAGGGACACTCACAACAACTAGCATATATGCTCCTGTCACATTGTGCCCAGAAAATCTGACTCTCCTCAGAACGCTTAAAAATATTCATTTATTTATTTATTTCAAACACTTCTACGCACTTTGATTATCAAGATTATCATATTCATTTCCTGGACTAAAATCAATAAGACTTAATTGTGTTCTTTGGGTGGATGATGAAAAAAAAAGATGTAGTTTGCCCCCTCCCTCCCTTCTTTTTGCATGTCGCAAGCTCTCTGAAACCAATTGGTGTTCTATTGGAACTAATAATATGGGATCTGGATCAGTAGTTTTGAAATGAATAATATGTTATCTCCCAGTTTAAAATGTCAAAAATATCAGACAACACAGTTTTAAACCATCATTAAAAAAATAACATCTCTTTTCAGCTGAATTCAGCCATTGAAAAAGTAACATACTCTTTTCAGGATATTCATGGACATATCCCTGTAGAATACGTTATGTTTTTAGCCACAGTATATATGTGAGTTTTTTTCCTTTCAGAATATTAAAAATGGGCAAAAGCTTTAGTAATATAGAGATTTCTTAAATGTATATGCTGCCAGATTACCTGAGGCTCTGAGAAGTTTACAGTTTTTTTGAAAATTTAAGAACAAAAAATTATACAAAACTACAAAAAAAAAAACAACAGCACAAGATAGAACAATGTTCTCAAAGAAAACAAACCAGAGAGAGAAACAAAAAGAAAGATAGCGGTGTCACATCTGTGACAAAGGCGGAGGCAAACAGCCTATACATACATACTGCTACACAAAGGCTCATAGCACTGACTAAGGAGATACACTAGAGAAGCAGAGGTCAAGAAGATAAATGTCCTGTTCTCCAAAAGTCCATCCAACTGCATTGCAACAACACAGTAGTGGCAAAGCCACTAATAACAGAAACTGAATAGTAATGTAAGAACAAATGGGAGAAAAAGAAGACACAAAACACTAGTGCAAAGTGGCATTAAGGAGAGCAGATCACAGCAATCTCAGAAGAGAAACCAGTCACCATCACAGTAGCATCTGACATTCCTTAGCAAGTGAAGAACATGAAGAGCTAGACATTACCTGACCTAGACATGGTGCACACCTACTGGCTAAAGACTCTAAAAGCAGTGCATGAACATCTGGCAGCAGAGATGAACCAGCTGCTACCAGTAGGCTTAACCCACATAGACTAATACAAGGAAGGACAGTGCTGATCACGAAAGACCTCCATAAAGGAAACAGCACCGTCTAACTACTAGTCAACTACTAATCAATTATCTGTCTACCCCAACATGGAAAGTCCTATGAGGCATCATAGCTACTAAGCTGGAGGGCTATATAGGCCACTACATGAGCACAGCTCAGAAGAACATTCAGAACAAACCCAGAGGCTCAGAACAACAACTGCATAGATAGAAAATGCAGTTACTCAAGAGAACTTCTAGACAGACCAATTTGGGCAGGGAAGCCTACAGCATAGTGCCACTCATGGATATGTGAATTCCTGGCACTATACAAAGTCAACCCTAAGGGCCTTCCTCGGGAACTCAGTGAGACTATGGGAAACAATACTAGAAATCAACTCAACACAGCTCACACAAGTGGTCATCAAGTGCAAAATAAACCAAGGTGATGCCCTGTCCATGCTGATGTTCTGCATAGACTTGAAACCCCTCAGCCAAATAATCACAAGGACTGGATACAGATACAGGTTCAGGAGTGGAATTACCATCAGCCACTTCCTCAAATGGATGACATCAAGTTGCTGTTAGGAATCTACAGAGAGGATATCATTCAGACTTGAGAGGTGTGGCTGGATGGTAGTGAAGATAGTGAAGACTGAGTGGGTGGAACTACCAATGGACCACATAGCAGACATACAACCAGCTACAATACCTCGGGTATCCACAACTACATGGGAACTATGATGAGGAGGCAAGGAAGACAGAAACATACAAGTTACCACCAAAAGATAAGGCAAATCCTGAAGAACCAACTCGATGGGAAGTACAAGATCCATGCCATCAACATGTATGCTCTGTTATTCATCAGATATCCTGTTGGTTTAGTGAGCTGATCAAAGCAGGACATGGAAGCTACAGATGTGAAGACCTGGAAGCTCCTCACAAGCTATGGAGGTTTCAACCCCAAATTCACATTCAAGAGGATGTGAAAACTAAAGATCAAAGAGGTTCCATAGATGGTAAGAGCATTTGAGACTATAACTCTTAAGCTGGGAGAGTGGCTTCAACAAACCCAGGAACAACATCAGAGTTCTCTGTTCAGAAGAATGGAAGTCTAAGTACAGCTAACATACTGTGCAGAACCCTCAAACTCCCAGCCCGTTGGTAGAGGACATGAGATTAGAGAAGATGCAGAACACCCATAGCAGTGAGAAGGGAATTTTTTTTTATAGCAAATAATAATGAATTTTTATACCTAACTACAACAGACTATGTGTGTGCTATCTATTTATCCGGTTCTTGCTGTCATAGAATCCACTACGAGAAATCATAGAATTTTGACTTAAAATAAATCTGGAATGTTCTTTTTTTTAAAAAAATCACTTTTTCTTTCTTTCCCCTTTTGCATGACCATTTTTCCCACTGCACAGGTTTATTCTGACACTGCTGTAGAGGCTTGCTCAGTACGGAGGTGATCAGTGCCAAGATCACTAGAGCCAACATCAGAATCAGAGGAGGTTTTCCATAAGACACCCTTTTAGATCTCCGGGAGGGGGATAGGGGAAACTGGGCTTACTGACAATACTTCATAGTGACATTTAAAACATCTCACAGAGTTTTCTTGGCCTCTGCCTCTATTGGCTTGTTACAGATATCATTCTGATGAGTGCACTGTATAGCACAAAGAGCCGAGACTTTTGTCTGGTTCCAACAGATTTTGGAGAGCATCACATAAAGACACAAGAAGACCGCAAAGAGAAGAAGAAGAAGAAAAAAAAAAACCCACACTGGGACTCCAGCTCATCCTGCTGAAGATGTGTGTTGCTGTACAAAGATCAAGAGGAGGAAACTGGAATATTTTGGGCACTTTTGAAGGGGAGATGGAGACCATCTGGGGAAAAGGATGCTGTGAGGAAGAGTGCCAGGACAGAGATAAAAGTGGCGGCAAAGGAAATAGTGGCTTGCAAACATCAAAGGGCAGGACTGAACACACGGGGGGGGAGGGGAAGCGGGGGGGCAATCATCTTGAATTAGAACAGGAAAATGTCAGGATCCAGAGGTAGAGCTTGAGATCAAGGTACTCAGCTGGCTCTAGATCAAGCGTCGGGAGTCTGGGTACAAAGTCTCATTTCGGAAAGCAGACATTCTAAAGCACAGACGGCAGGCCAAATCAAATAAGAACGCAGGTAACTGGAGCCAAGAGTTCATTGCTAGAGTTTCTGCATCGTATTAAATGCCACCCAGTAGGTAAGCAACCCCAAGGCATCTCTTCTTAGGCTGCAGAATTTCATCAGCGTCAAATCAAGCAACTCTTGGACTGCAAGGGCATTTGCTATCCTTTATTAATAACCTGAAGGGAGAGGATTTGCACGGAGAAGTCCGCTAATTAGATGCAAAGGGCTGGGAGGAAATGGTGGAAGCCACTAAAGTCAGCATGTGACCAACCTGGAATTCCAGAATGTGGCATCTTGAGAAACCTGTGTGAAAGACTGGACCTGAACCTTGGGGAATGAGTTTTGAACACCAAACCCAACCATTTTGTAATTTGTAAATGGTGACATAGAGGTGGTGTCAACCTCAGATCTTTTCAATATTACATTCTGAAGTTTTTATATGCACCAGGGCTATGGAAAGGCAGCATTCAAACTTTGATATAAAGCGATTCAGCTCTTCCAAATGATTGGTCATGAAGTTCCTTTAAGAGCTGATGTGGGAAATCCCTATGCATAGGCTAGATCAGTTATTCAAGAGGATGATCCATATGTTTCTATTGCAGTGCATTTCTTTCGATGAGTATCTGTGTGGCAAAGTGGATATTAATGAGTGAACTGGACTCAAGTCTGTAGAAATTGCTCATAATTCAGAATTTAATGACTGGCCCAAGCATTTCTACTTTCTTCCTGGGGACTGGGAAATTCTAGAAAGGAAAAGAGTCACAACAATTCTGTGAACAATGCTATTACTCTCAAGTTTAAGAATGACTATGGAATTCAACTACCTGGAGTCAAGTCTTATGCAATTTGGATAATACATGAATTAGCTGTACATTTAACAGATTCAGTGTGTTCCAACATAGGTAGAAGTGTGAAAACGGGACCAAGAGGAATGGAGCACAGAAGACATTTCATGGATCTCTTTGTTTTTATATCTAATGTCTCCTTACGCAGTGTCATCATTCATTATTGATTAAATGCAATTGGATAACAATGACAATATCTTGGATCTTTTCTTCCTTCCTTCCTTCCTTCCTTCCTTCCTTCCTTCCTTCCTTCCTTCCTTCCTTCCTTCCTTCCTTCCTTCCTTCCTTCCTTCCTTCCTTCCTTCCTCTCCAGTTATGACACAATGACTTTAGTTCAAAAAATAGTGTCACTACTTTTGTCTCAGAATGTTAGACTTCACAATAGTTTCAGCATAACAGTAGCTCAAAATTTGTGTTTCTCCTTGTTTTTAACTGGGATTCTTCTCCTTGGTTGACTGGATTCCAGCCAATGAAGCATCACAGAGTAAATGTTAAAGACATCACAAACACCATCTCATCAGATTTAGTTACCTGATGATATCACAATATCAATTTAGAATAACGGCAACATTTCCTGCTCTTATCTTGAATTGGTTTCATTATGAACTATGGAGCCAGATAAATAATTCACTGTGCCACAAAGAAAATTCAGAAGGAACATTGATCTTACTGTGAATGGTTGTAGAATGGTGCTGAATAACTACAGTGCTATATTTCTGCTTATAGTTCCCTACAATCATTGACATTTTCTTCGGCAAAGTTTTCATAGAAATTCCACTTAAATTTTCAGCTAAACTTCAAACAAATATGTTCCAAAGAATGCTTCTCCAGAGTATTTTATGCTATTCCTACAAACTCTAGTACTGGAGACATGGACTGGTGGCATCAATTGATGTATAGTTCACAACTGATCTTGCTTTAAGGGTGTGCCAAGGTGTCTTTTTGACTGCAGAAAGGTAAAAGCGTTTTAAATAAACAAATGCATCCTTTTTAAACATAGAATTTTATATTCTACACTTAGGAAAATCTCTCTCTCTCTCTCTCTCTCTCTCTCTCTCTCTCTCTCTCTCTCTCTCTCTCTCTCTCTCTCTCTCTCTCTCTCTCCTGATTTTTTCAGTGATCTCCGCTTTTGTACATTTAACTCCCCCAATAGATTTGCTCATATGTGCAGAATTCTCTGCAACTGAGAAGCTCCAGAAAAAAAAATCAGTCTTAGGTAAAAATAATGTGACTCAAATTACTAAAAAAGTGTATAGATAAAAGGTAGTCTTGGCTACCTCCTTCCCTCCAGTGATCAGAAATTTGGCCCAGTTGTGGGCATAGTGCTTAGCAAAATCACAATCTGCACTACACAACAAAACTGAAAGAGGTACTCTACAACTTTGGGACAGGTGATTAGGATGAGGATTCCTAGAAGATGTCATAGGCAGAAAATCTGAAACTATTGTTTGATGGTTGCCTTTTGGTAATGAAATTCTCTGGTTCAAAAAAATCTCAAGGCTGATTCATATGTGTAGTATGAATAAGGAATCCATGCTTTGCTATCTTTCTCCTGCACAACTTCTTATAAGTTTCAAATGCAGCCCATATATTTTCCCTGTCTGATTGTAGTGAATCCAATACCAGTATAAATTACTTCGTTAAATAAGAAAACTGGAGAAAATGCAGATTATCTGATTTACAAGTTAACATCTTTGAACTAGGTGTCGATGTATAGTTATGAAAATCACATCCTAGAATAGAATAGAGCTGGAAGGGATCTTGGAGATCTTCTAGTCCAGCCCCCTGCTCAAGCAGAAGAACCTATACCATCTCAGACAGGTGAATGTCCAGTCTCCTCTTGAAAATCTCCAATGATGGAGTGCCCACGAACTCTGAGGGTAAGTTGTTCCATTGGTTGATTGTCCTTACCGTCAGGAACTTTCTCCTTAGTTCCAGGTTGCTTCTCTTTTTGATCAGTTTCCAACCATTGGTTTCTCGTCCTTCTCTCTGGTGCTTTGGTGAACAACCTGGCCTCCTCTGCCTCGTGGCAGCCCCTCAGATACTGGAATACTGCTATCATGTCTTCCCCATTTCTTCTTTTCTTTAGACTAGCTAAACCCAAGTCCCATAGCCATTTTTTGTATGTTTTGGTCTCCAGGCTTTGCTCATCTCTTCTCTGAATTTTTTTGCAAACTCTCAACATCTTTTTTGTGATATGGTGACCAAAATTGGCTGCAGTATTCCTATCAGATATGAAAGTTCCAGCATTTTAGCTTCCTTCTGTCAATAATGGTTTAAGGATCTCTCAATGCTTTGGGACTCTTTGGACTTCGCATTGGGATGGGGAATGAAATTTGTTTTATTAGTATTTTAATACTAATACACTTTCCAAACCAATATTGAAACTGGGATACTTGGATCCTTCCATATCGTACTTCTTCAAACCTTGAAATACAACATTAAGAACTGTGTGCATTATTAAAATAATAGAATAGTGAAGATTGGCAGGGATTGTCCTCAAAGAAGCGTTTCTTCTGCTTTGATCTGATGAAGGATCTTTGATATGATGAAGACTTTCTATCTTGATGGAGAATCACAGTGAGGTGAATCTGCCTTGATTGGCCACTTTCCTTTGTAAATGGAGGCTTAGATTTGGTGGCACATTCACACCATCCCTCAACCCTGCACAAGACTTTATTTTGCCACAAATAAACCTTAATGAAATGAATGCCCTTTGCAGAACCCAACAGTTGTATGATATTATATATCATACAATATATATATTTGTTTTCTGAAGTTTTCGCGGGTGTTTGTATGTAGGTCTTTGGTTCTTCGGGTTTTCTCCCACGTAGAATTTGAAGTGTCTTGGCGACGTTTCGACGAAGTCTCATTAGTCATCTTCAGGCTGGTGCTTTTGGCTTCTGCTTCTAGGAGCAATGTGTGGTCGTAACTGTTTCTTCCTTTTAACTGCCAGTGGGGGTTTGAACTGATTGGCTGGGAGCTCGGCTATGTTTTGATTGGGTGGTGTGTTCTGATTGGTTAGGGGCTTGGCTGTGCTCTGATTGGCTGGGGGGTTGGCTGTGTTCTGATTGGCTGGGGGAGTGTTCTGTTTGGGTGGGGGCTTTGTTGTGCTGGAGGGGTTCAAAGTGGCCAATGATGCAGCTGTGGTCTGGCTCCTGGTCTGTGGTCTTGCCTCATCATCGTTGTGGGTTTGGGTTTGCTTTTTGCATGGATGTGTGGTGGTGGCATCCTGTGTGGTTCTGGTGTCATTCTTTGTGTTAAGGATTCGTTTGTCAATAAGGGCGGGTTTCCAAATGGCTGGTAGGTGGGAGGTATCATCTTGTTTGTTCATGCTGTGAGGGCGTTTTTCTATCTCGATGGCTTCTCTGATTATTCTGTTATTAAAGTGTTCAGTTTTGGCAATAGTTCTGGTCTCCTCCATACATATATGTATGTATGTACCGGTATGTGTGTGTGTGTGTATATATATGTGTGTGTGTGTGTGTGTGTGTGTGTATGTATGTGTATGTGTATGTGTATGTGTATGTGTATGTGTATGTGTATGTGTATGTGTATGTATGTATGTATGTATGTATGTATGTATGCTAATCACTGATTTTTTTTCCAAGAATATATTGCATAAGTATACTTTAAAATTGAATGTTTTGTTTCTGCTTAGGAATTTTGAGGTAAGCTCGGATATATTCAACAAAGTTAGTGAAATGTGAGTTCTTGACAGCTGGAAGTTCACAAATATTTTGAGAGAAATTTGGGAATATTAGTAAGACTGGAATAATTTATCCTATTCCTAAATGCATAAATAGAAAAACTGTTACTCAAATCACTTGAAAAGATGAATTTAAAATACACTCAAAAGTGAAAGTAGGACAACATATTTATTATGGCATGCTTATCCAAACTCATTTGATTCTCTCATTTTAAAGATGATTTCTTTTGGAGAAATAGTCTTTCAGAAATAATAAATTATGATGCAATGTCCTACACACCTACCTTGGCACAACTCTCATGGATTTCAGTTGCTTACTTCCTTACTGAAATTTGCTCCAAAAGGGTGGTGACCCTCCAGAGAAGTTATGGAGGAGGTGGGGAGTTGTACAGGAAAAGAGAAAAAAATATTTTCTTCTCATATTTGATGACATCCTCCTGTTGTTCGAGCAACAGTTTAGGTCTTACTTTTAAGTAAGTTGGTAGAGGGTGGTAGCCTATATCAATGTTCAGGAGAAGGATTGTTGTTGTTTTTTTGACACATCCATGTGACATCTATAGAGACAAGTAGGGAATACATTTTGATGTCAGCTGTCATGAATTTATTTTTTCCAGAAAAAGACTTTCGGAATCTTCAACTCAGTTTGTGTGGTTCTTCTTAATTGTGCATGAGAGTCTGAGAAGCTGGAAGCCATGAGTAGGCAACAGGAAGGGAGGCAGCTTCAACGCTCCCAATTCAAAAGTCAAATAAAACAGAAAAAGAGCAGAAGCAATCAGACCTGCAGATGGTTAACATTTCCATTTGTCTCCTTCTCTCTCTCTCTCCCTCCCTCCCTGAAAGTATTGTTTTTATTCTGCAGTTAAATCTTCCCAGACTTTAGGTCTTGTTTGATCTAAAGAAGGAAAGGTTGCCACTGCTTTGCTAAGAGCTGAAGCTGCTGCACCCCTGGTAGGATTATGAATCAAAGAGTCCCATTCCTTCATAGGATCATTAATCCATTTAATAAATAAATAAATAAATGAAGGAAAAGAAAGAAAGAAAGGATTTGCAAGCTTTCTGGAATTTTACTTTTGTCTTGCCAGCCCTGAATTTGAAAGATGTCTCTTTTATTTTGTCAAAGATGTCCCCACCCTGATGGCTGACACAGTGGGCTTGTGAGATTTGGCCTTGGCGTACTGCATGTGGCCAGACCATATGTTTTCAGCTGTGCTGAAGGAACCCCCGAAAAATGCCATTTAGGAATATGAATCATCTGAGCCTGCTCCCAAAGGATCATGTTGCATAAATATACATGGGCTGAGAGCTCTGTGTGCCTAGGCTCAGAGAGAGAGAGAGAGAGAGAGAGAGAGAGAGAGAGAGAGAGAGAGAGAGAGGGAGGGAGGGAGGGAGGGAGGGAGGGAGGGAGGGAGGGAGGAAGGAAGAAAGAAAGAAAGAAAGAAAAAAGAAAGAAAGAGAGAGGGGGGAGGGAGATGGCTTCCATCTTTTCCCTTTATAGTTTTTTTCCCCTTTATAGTTTCTATCCCTTTTATTAGGAGGTTCTTCAGAGGTGGTGCTGCTTTGGCTGTTTTTCTCATTAGAGAAGAATGATGCCAGCAGTTTAATTAATGCAACTTTGTCACTGTCTTCTATGGTTAGGAGTTTACTTACCCAGACTTGGGTTTTGCTAGAAGTACAGATAATGCTCGACTTGCAACAGTTCATTTAGTTACAACAGCACACACACACACAAAAAAAGTGACTTATGACCATGTTTCACTCTTAGAACCATGACAACATCCCAATGGTCATCTGAACAAAATTCAGATGCTTGACAACTGATTCATATTTACGACCGTTGCAGTGTTCTGGGGTGATGTGATCCCCATTTTTTGTTCATTATCATGGTCACAGTTATTGAATACTGGCATTTTTGCCAATATTTTTTCCCCTTTCTCCAAAAAGATGGACATTTGAGCTTCTTCCACAATTCTACTGCAGACAGTTCTCAATATATAACACTCTCTTCTTATGTTCTTAAAAAAAGCATTGAAAAAAAAATACCGATGACCACTTTGTCACACTTGCAACCATTGCAGCATCTCTGTGATCATGTGATCAAAATTTGGCTGCAGGGCAACTGACATGTATTTGTGACAGTCACAGCATCCCGAGGTCACACGGTCCCCTTTGGAGACCTTCTGACAAGCAAAGTCAATGGGGGGAGCCAGATTCCCTTAACAACTATGATGCTAACTCCATAGCTGCAGTGATTCACTTAACAACGGTGGGGGAAAAAAGATGGTAAAATGGGGCAAACTTCACCTAACAAATGTTTCACTTATCAACGGAAATGTTGGGCTCAGTTGTGGTTATAAGTCGAGGACTATGTGTATCATCAGCCACTTGGGGTTTGGATGCTTTAGAACAGGGCTTTTCAACCTTTTCACCCATTGTACCACTTTTAGGATATGGCAACATCCAAGTACCACCAGTCGCCTAGCAAGGTGTCAAAAACTTGACCAAAAAAAAAAAGGAAAAAAGTGATAAAGTACAGGTAGTCTTCAACTTACAACAGTTCGCTTAGTGACTGTTTGAAGTTACAATGGCACTGAAAAAAGTGCCCCCCAAGCCACAGCTGAGCAAGACACCTCCTGCCACCTCTCAGCAGCGCTCTTCCTCCTGTCCGAGGTTTTCATTGTTGTGAGTTTAGATTTAGGGCAGCGGGGGTGGGGTGGGGGGCTCTTCGCTTTTTATTCCCTCTGCCTGCTGGGTGGTTGCAGCAGGTTTTGGTCACTTCACATGACCCTGGGACACTGTGACCATCATAAAGTTGCCAAGCCTCTGAATGTAAATCACAAGACCCTGGAGATGCTGATCGGTGCTTCTTCTGGGCTCAGCTTGTGCGGTGTTGCCACCGGTTCAGCTCATTCCCCTCCCCTGCTTACGACTTTTCTAGGATGGCCACGTACCAACTGCCAAGTGCCAATGTATCACAGGTGGTACCTGTACCACTGGTTGTTGAAAAGCCTTGCTTTAGAAAAATCTAAACAAGAATTACTATGCTGAGTTTCAAAAAACCCAGGTCCAGAAATTTAAGGCAGATGGAATTACTATTTATTTCTCCTCTAAATATTTCAGATCAAAATGCCAGATAGGCAATTAAACAGACTCTTCTAACCAAAGCGCTAGTTGTTTGCTCTGTATTTTCCAATCCATGTAATTTACTACGTATGTTGGCAAGGATTCTTCCTGGGATTGGCTAGGGCAGGGGTAGGCAACCTGGCTCTTTTATGACTCGTGGACTTCACTCCCAGAATTCCTGAGCCAGCTGTGCTGAGGGGACAGGGAGAGGTTTCCAAGCTGAGCCATGTTGGCTCAGGAATTCTGGGAGTTGAAGTCCACGAGTCATAAAAGAGCCAAGGTTGCCTACCCCTGGGCTAGGGAGATCAATACTTGGGTTGGATATCCTGGGATTGGGGAGAAATTCCCCTCCTGGTTCTAATGTGGGAGTTAAGATTGGGATTATTTTTTGTCTATTTTTATTTATTATTCAAATTTATATGCCGCCCTTCTCCTAGGACCCAGGGCGCTCTTCATCTTGTGCATTGCAACGATAGAGTACTTGCTTAAAACAATTTTGAAGTATGTGTTTGGAGAGCAAGTTCACATCTGTTCTTACCTATACCTTAAGATAATCTATACCAGTGGAGTTTTTTTTTTAAAAAAAACTTTGCAACTTTATGATGTGTGGACTTCAACCCCCAGAATACCTTAGCCAATATATGTTGAAATCCAATGTTTTAAAGCTACCAAGATTGAGAAACACTGATCTAGATTATAGAACATCTAGGGATGAACCCAATGACATTTGGGTGGCCCTAATGACTATTCGAACAAAATACTTGTGATTGGGTATATGCTACAATTCTATTCCTATTTATCCAGAAGGAAGAACTACTGTATTTGGATAAGATTTGCTCCAGAGTAAGCATATTACCCATTATTGGAGCTACGATAAATCTAGTCCTTCTAAGGTCAAGCTTGTTTGCTTTTATATAAAAACAAATACTTCTTTATATCTGGTTCATTCAAATAACACTTTCTTCTAGCATCCTTGATAAGAGAGAGCAAGGTACTATACCTGAGATCTTAAATCCTTCCTTGGGTATGTAAACAAATATGTTGCCTTTTTTTGTCATTTGGAAAAACAATTGTGTGTGTGGTTGATCAAATAGCCCAACAACTCAAAGTATAAGATAAACAAAATGTGCCAAGTAAAGATCACATACTAATTAAGTTAAATGGCACAGCTGGACAGTATGCATTCATTTACTACAAAGTCAAGGTACCCTCAGGACATTTCTTTGTGGGTTTGTGTAAAGATGAAGGGAAGTATGTTATTCTATTCAGGGCTTATTTTTTAAAAAAAAAAATAAAAAGCATGGGGAAATTTGGAAAAATGCCTCACTTGAATTTATATTCCCTTTGTGATCCATCAAGGAGGATTCATCTCTTAGTCAAATGACAAGTCAATATGTTAGTTGGATCAAAGGCCATTAATAAGATGCTAAAAATGCTTCTGAGGTACAAGGGGATTTATTTAACAACTCATAAAGTGCTTTTTAATCCATTTCTGACTTGTTAAATTCTCACAGATTGTTCCATCATGAGGCAGTCTCAATGACAGTTGGTGTGAGGAGAGGCAAAAGGGGAGAGAGAGAGAGAGAGAGAGAGAGAGAGAGAGAGAGAGAGAGAGAGAGAGAGAGAGAGAGAGAGAGAGAGAGAGAGAGAGAGAGAGAGAGAGAGAGAGAGAGAGAGAGAGAGAGAGAGAGAGAGAGAGAGAGAGAGAGAGAGAGAGAAGGGACTGGGTTTCAAGCAAGGATAGCAGGCTGATGACATCTTCTCTATCTCAGACTCCCCCAGTTTTAGTCAGAAAATTTCAGGTGGAATGCTTTTATGACTCATTTAATCTGGCTCTGATACACGCCAAATGCTTTTTCCCTTTAAAGTTCCAGAGGACTGTTCATGAAACATTGTGCAACAGCATCTTCCATTAACAATGGTGCCTTTTCTTCCCAACACAGGATACTGGAAATCCCAAGGACATTCACAGGAATTCCTTCCACTCTGCCCTCCAAACATGTCTTGTAAGAACAAGACATGTTCTTACAGTCAATGGCTGTAATTCAGCATGTCTAAAGGATATGAAAAGTGGCACTTGTATGAGAGTGCCCTGTTCATAATAAGCCTCATTAACCTCAGCAAATGTTAGTGGCACTTTTAAGAGGCACACCACTTAGCAACTTTGGAATAGGCACTCAGTCTTATAGAATAACAGAATAATACAGTTGGAAGGTACCTTAAAGGTCTTCTAGTCCAGCCCCCTGCTCAAGCAGGAAACCCTGTAGCATTTCAGACAAATGGTTGCCCAATCTGTTCTAAAAATCTCCAGTGTTGGAGCACCCAACTCCAACTTCTGGAGGCAAGTTGTTCCATTGGTTAATTGTTCTGTCAGGAAATTTCTCCTTAGTTCTAAGTTCTCTCCTTGTTTAGTTTCCATCCATTTCTTCTTATCCTGCTTCCAGGTGCTTTGGAGAATAGACTGACCCCCCTCTTCCTTGTGGCAGTCCTTCAAATATTGGAACACTGCTATCATATCACCCCTAGTCCTTCTCTTTGTTAAACTAAACATAAACAATTCCTGCAAACACTCTTCATATATTTTAGCCTCCAGTCCCCTAATAATCTTTGTTGCTCTTGTCTGCTCTTCTCTAGAGTCTCATAGCTGACATGGAAGCTCCAAATCCCAAACTCAGAGGCAGTATATCCCTTAAAGTTGGATACAAATGAAAAGAGAAGAAAGCTGCTTACATGGCTGATTTGTGGGTTTCCTGGAGGCATCACTGTAAACCATATAAGGGCCAAGACATTTTTGATTCAGTATTATTAACATTCACCCACCCACCCACCCATAAAGACTTTCTTCTCTTTTAAAATAGTTCTCAACCTCTGGGACCACCACTGAGCCCCAAATGTCCATTGCTAAGCAAGACAGTTGTTAAGTGAGTTTTGCCCCACTTTATAACCTTTCTTACCATAGTTGTTAAGCAAATCACTGCAGCTGTTAAGTTACTAACACAGTTGTAAAGTGAGTCTGGCTTCCCCATTGACTTTGCTTGTCAGAAGGTTGCAAAAGGAGATCACATGACCCCTGGACACTGCGACCATCATAAGTATTATCCAGTTGCCAAGTGTCTGAATTTTGATCATGTGACTGTGGGGATGCTGAAATGGTCATAAGTGTGGAAATGGTCATAAGTCACTTTTTTCAATGCTATTGTAACTTTGAACAGTTACTAAAGAAATGGTTGTAGGTCAAGGACTATCTGCATTATGTATGTCCATCAAAGTATGCCTCCTGTGGAATACTGAACTGCAATTCTTCAGTTAAAGTCAGGACCTTTATCTCACTGGCAAAAAAAGTATTTATTAACAGATAGTTTCTCCAACCTTTTGGTAGCAGGGCTAGATTTATCTTCTTAATCTGGTATTTCAGTCCAAATTCTGATAAAAGTACGGAAGCCCCATCTGGGATGGCCTATATCAGGGGTAGGCAACCTTGGCTCTTTTATGACTCGTGGACTTCAACTCCCAGAATTCCTGGCTCAGGAATTCTGGGAGTTGAAGTCCACGAGTCATAAAAGAGCCAAGGTTGCCTACCCCTGGCCTTTATGGAAATGTCTTTCAGTATCACATTATGTGGTTTCCAAAGTTTAACTTCAATAGCAAGAGCACTTAGACCTATATAACACTACACAGTGCTTTACAGCCCTCTCCATGTGGTTTACAGAGTCAGCCTATTACCCCCAATAATCTGGGTCCTCATTTTACCGACCTCGGAAGGATGGAAGGCTGAGTCAACCTTGAGCCAATCAGAATTGAACTGCTGGCAGTGGGCAGAATTAGCCTGCAATGCTGCATTCTAATCACAGTGCCCCTGTGGCTCCTTCAGCTAACTTCCTGTAATTTTCACTGAATTGGTACAGTGTAGCCCCGGAATTTTGGTTTCCTTATTAATGTTATTTGGGAGCATGTCCTTCACAGTCGAACCACAGTAGCCAGCTTTTATACTTTGGATTTGATAGCAATGCATTTATGCCATCTAGCATTTATTCAAGGGAGCAAACAAACCAAAATATTTTATCATGGAATAAATATGCAAACGGCTATGGCCACAAACTTTAAGGTATAATTTTAGTCAGAATCTGGAGTCAAGATATCCTATAGGAATATATTTAGTAAAATGAAATCCCACTTAGACAGCTGGAGGAGGTAATCCATCTGACAAACCAGAGGCAGCAGTGGGAAGACTAAAAATTACCTAATCTGATGTTAGCTATATTCCCATTTTCTTCATTTCATCAAAACAGCTGGATACTTTTGCTGACTCATTACAAGAGGTGGGATGTTACCAGTAAGCAAAGAGCCATTCCTACATGAAAAGGAATTTCTCATCCCTATTTATAGGACAAGCTCTGATTCCATTATTTACATAGAATGTTTAATAGTTGTGATTCTCCAATAAAACCTCATAGCTTTATATTACAAGGTTCCCAGATATCGATCAGTTCCTGGATCTTGTGGAACAAATGTGTGCCAATATTGTGTGGATGCAAATATATACTTGTTTATGGACTCTTAACACTCAAAATATGGGGCTTAGCAATACAGTAAATGTCAGCAGATAGATGGTTGTCTATTGCCATATTTTTTCTTCAGGGTAATCTTCAGCTATAAAGACTGGTCCTGCCAAAGATGTGAAGCATATAAGACATGTGAGAAGTCTCTTATCATACCAGGGCTGCTCATCCTCAGCTTGATGCTTCAAAGTTTTCTAAGAAATACTTTTTTTCCCCTTGGCTTTCTTTCTTTGGGAATGTTGACTTGAAAGCCAGCTCCAAGCTGGTAGTTTCTAGCTGCATTTGAGGAAAGTTGCAACCATCAGGGAAGCCCTGGAGATAAGAAGTGGTCAGCCTGACTTGGTTCTCCTGTAGAAGAAGCTCAACACATTAACACCTACAGCAGTAATGTTCAAGGAGCTCAAGACAGATCAGGAAAGGCTTGAAGTGAAATACAGCACAAACCATCTGCGTAGTAGATGCAATTATAGAACAGCAAACAAACAAACAAACAAAAAACCCAGTTCTGTTAGTACTCTATTAACAGTTTATGTTTTATTAGTAATATGAAAATATTAAAAAAAACTTATTAATGTTCTCTGAGCCATACACAATTATATAAGCTTCTATCTGGCCTGCACCAGTTCTCATTTAAACTCAAAGTGTTGTAATCTTTCTTTACAGTAATAATACAGTAATGCTAAACAACAAACTAATCAAGGAGAGAAGCAACCTAGAACTAAGGAGAAACTTCCTGACAGTTAGAACAATTAACCAGTGGAACAACCTGCCTCCAGAAGTGGTGAATGCTCCAACACTGGAAGCTTTTAAGAAGAGACTAGACAGCCATTTGTCTGAAATGGTATAGGATTTCCTGCCTGAGCAGGGGGTTGGACTAGATGACCTTCAAGATCCCTTCCAACTTTATTATTATTATTATTACTATTACTATTATTATTACTATTACTATTATTATTATTATCATCATCATCATCATCATCATCATCATCATCATCATCATCATCATCATTATTATTAACATGTATGTAGTGTTGCTACTTAAGTTTTTATCCTGTTTAGCCTAAGGCTATTCCTTGGGGGTGATCCTCTATAATTGGTGTTTTAATATTACCTTGGAGGGAATCTGGTTTCTTTAGTACAGATCATGGTACAGAAAGTTTCCATTTACGAATGCCTCATTATCAAATGTTCGAAGTTATGAAGATAAGTTGCCATCATTTTGTATTTCATTTAAAAACCACAGTGCTTCACTTAACAACTGGAGGGGAAGTGAGGTTTTAAGCCTAATACTGTGAAGTGATATTTCGCTTAGCACCTGCAATGCTTAGAGAGAGAATTGTGAGGTCCCAAATTGTCTTCATTAAACAAGGACTACTTATATAGTTTCCTTAGGGACAGCTGAGGTCATAGGCTCTCCCAAACGTCACTAGCTTTCAAGCCCTAGATCATAACTGCAGTCATCTAAGAAATGCTCAAAATTAATAAGACTGTAGAACACTTTTGAACAGAGAGAGGAAGCAATCTTCCTCTGGATCTATAGCAGACATATCAAACTCGCGACGTCACTTGACATTGCGCAACGTATTGGAACTTTTTCCCCATTGCCAGCAATGGGGTGGGCGCGGTTTCATTGTGACATGTCCGGCCCATGGGCTGCCAGTTTGACACCCTTGATCTATAGCAATCGTCTTCTGGATCTACAGTTTGCAGATCCAATAAGGCCTATTAGGTCTTTCCAACTGGCCTCCAGGTTCTCAAATGATCATCTTCCTTCTCCCCCAAAACTCCATCAATAGTTTTTTTTTCCCCTATGCTTATAACACTAGTTTTGTCCATAACAGGTTTTAGTTACCTAAGACTTAATGACTTGCAAACAACAGTCAAGACAACAGCATTATTAGTTAAGGGTAAGTTGAAATGGAGATACTGGACTTGGTTGTACGTCAAGGTTTTACTATTTTGCATATTTAAACATTGCTAACATTTGTTTCTTTTCAATTTTAGGGCATAATTTCTCTTTTAGCCGTTAATTAGTCCAGGTCTTAATGCTTGTAATATATGTTTTCCTCATCAAGTTTTCTTCTTCTTTTTGACTCAGCTTGTACCTTTGAAGTCGTTCCAAGAATGAATTCTCTGCTTGCATTATGTTTACCACCATTGCAATCATGTTCCCATCACTGATTGCCATTGTGATTTCACAGTTTACATTCTTGAAAGTCGTTATTTAAAACTTCCAATAGTCGATTCATGCTTTATCTCTCCTTTTTTAAAAAACAAGCAAACAAACAAACAAAACCATTTAGTCTGAGCTCATCTGATTCTTTTATTTTTAGTTAAAACTAAGTAGTTCTGCCATTAGTCTGGCACTGTATTCTAAAGCACCCTTCCCCAAACCAGTGGCATCCAGATGTGTTAGGGCCACAGAATTCCTTGACGTTGGCTATGATGGTGAGAATTCTGGGAGTGGAATTCCTCAAACATCTGGAGGACACCAGTTTGGGGAGGCTGCTATTAACTAACAACATATGAAATAACTATAACAACCTCCTTAAACTGGTGGCCACCAGATGTTTGGAAAGTTCTGTTTCTAGAATTTTTACAGTCATGGTCAACGGCAAGGAGTACCTCTATGTGTTCTTGTCTCCAAAATCTTTTACTGTGCTCATCATCCCATTCCTTTTAAAAATTAAATGTGTGTTGCAGTTCTGTTCACACTACTAAAGTTATGGGGGGGGGAAAAGCATAGGGTGGGGCCTTATCTTCAATGCATCTCTCACAGATGTTGTGAGTACTTTTGGCAATAGTCTGAGGAGGGATTCCATATGTGTAGCTGTGGTTTAGGGGAGATTTTTCAACCTTGAGAACCAACCCCGCCCATCCTCAATATCTATAAAATTTGAATTTGAATTAAATGAGGAACACAAGTTTTCACCATTGGTCCTCTTATTCTGGTTCAAAATTGCTTCCTAAAAGGCTGCTTGTCTGAAGACAAAACACAAAGTGTGGGGGAGGGATGGACAACGCCTTAAATGTACAACTACCACTTCTTAGTGCTTTGATTCCTCCTGCAATCCCACAGCCTATTAACATCATGAGGCACTACTGAAAATATTTAGATCCATTGATGGCATCACTCGGAACCAAATCAGCATTTGAAAACGGCAAGATAGCTGGGAAAGAGATGCAGGAGGAACTTTCAATTGATGGATTGATCAATCAATTGATCAACTGACTTTGTATTTATTACGTTTATATGCTGCCCATCTCACTGTCAAGTGACTCTGTTAAACACACATAAATAGGTAGTCCTCATCATACAACCACAACTGAGCCCAAAATTTCCACTGCTAAGTGAGTTGAGTGACTTTTGCCCTATTTTTACAACCTTTGTTTCCACAGTTGTTAAATGAATCACTACAGTTGTTAAATTAATAGCACGGTTGTTCAGTGAACCAGGCTTCCCCAATGGCTTTTCTTGTCAGAAGTTCGCAAAAGGTGATCACGTGACCTTGGGACACGGCAACAGTCACAAGTACATGCCAGTTGCCAAGCATTCAAATTTTGATCATGTGACCACAGGGATGCTGCCATGGTTGTACAGTGTGAAAAAAATGGTCATAAGTAATTCTTTTCAGTGCCATTGTAACTTCAAATGGTCACTAAACAAATGGTTGTATATTGAGGACAATCTGCACTAGAACTGTCCATCTCAAATGTCCATCTTTTCACAAAAAGGGGAAAAATACTGACAAAAAACGACAGTATGCAATAACTGTGACCCCACAGTAACGAAATAGGTCTCTTATGCTAGCTGGAAAAGAGAATGAAACTGATTGTGCAAGCGTTCTCTGTCTAGAGAATGGGAGTGCACTTGGCTTATGAGCAACATCCCAAGAAGCAAGAAAACTTCCCTGCGTTCTTTAAATCAGGTTGGGATAGAAAGGTGTGAAATGTCACCTGTTCTTGTTTAGAAGAAAGCTATGGTCCAGTGTCAATTCAACGGGCAAAGCAAAAATGGTGAGAAGAGTGGCAACTTGCATAGCCCAGAAGATCTCAGCGCTGCCTGTTGCTTGACCTTCACAGCAGAGTCAAACTGCTATTTTTGACATTCGAAAAACAACCCATGGGTGCTTCTAAGAAACGTAAACATATTCATTGCTCACTCCCAACTATGTTTAAAGGAAACCTGTTGTGGTTTAATGACTCGGCCAGTTCTTTAGGGATTTTTTTTAAAAAAAATTCCTATAAAAAGAAATCTGTGGGAAATGAATGATGGCATAATAGCTAACACATGCCAATTTGTATAAGCATATTTATCTTTTATGGCATCTGGGTCTCAATTGTCCTTACTCTGATGAGTTGCTTTCTTACAGCATTTCTTTCTATTAAATTATTTACATTGTCTGCTCCATCCAAAACTGTCTTGTTTGTAAAGTTATTTATTACCTATGTTAGGAAAAAAAGAGGCAAGGTAAAGGGATTCCCTCTTCTATAGTATATTTTTATTTTTCTCATCTGTTTGGAAATATATTGAAAACAGGCCTTTTAATAAGGAAAAATTGAGGAGGTCAGAGATACAGAAAGAAGCAAAACGCTGGGTCTTATATTAAATTATCCATTTATTTATTTGCTATAATCAGGATTTGCATTCATTTTATTCAAGTGATGTAACACTCGGAATTCTTACCAAGAAATAGATTACAAATGATAAATCTATAGATTTACCAGTTAAGCACATAAGAAGAATTATGTTGGATTAGATCAAAGGCCTATCTAGTTTCACATACTGATCCCAAGTAGTTAATCAGATATTTCTGGGAAATTTGCTAGCAGGGCAACATTATGTGGAAAGTACATCACTGTTGTTCCTTAGCAACTTCTGCCAAGAGTCACCTTGCTTCTGGTAGTATTAAGACTCGAGTATTAAATGTGCCATATTCTACTTTAAAGCTATCAAGCTGATGGTCATCAGTATATTACACAGCAGTAAATTCTCCAGTTTAATTCTGTATCGTGGAAAGAACTTGTTCCATTAGTGTTATGAGAACACAGGGGGGAAAAAACCACAGAACTTCTGATCAACTCCTTTTAACTGTATATCTCTGTGTCCTGCCCCTGCCAGTCCCACTTCTCAGCTTAAAGTGTTGTCATCTTCTTAATGGGAATTGTGTCAGAATGCTATTATTCTGCTTGCCCTATTCTTTTTTAGAAATGAAAACAGAATTCTGAGCATTGTCACACCATAAAAGGTCTCCTTTGAACTGAGCCCAATTCCTATTTTCTTCCAGGATATTTTCCAATTTCCCAATCTACAACTTTGGAATTCCCAGGCAATTTTTCTTCCAAATTACTACCGGTAACTTGAGCTGGCCCAATTCTACCTAGCTTCCAGCCCTAGACAAAACACTGCCATCTGTATCTGGATTAAAGTAGTGCGATATGTGCAGTTTTATTTTCAATTCCTTTCCAAATGAAACCAGATACACAGATTTGTGTTTTTCACAGAAGTTGCACTCTTCTTTGGCCTCTTTTCACTTTTGCTTGAATTTTTTTTTTCTTTCAGACGATCAGACAAAGAAGGCCAGGGCTAGTATAAAAATGTTCAGAGAGGTAAAAGGAGAGTCAAACTTTGCACTGATTGCAGAACTAATGCATAAGTTACATATATTGTCCCTCCTATATAAGTCTCCCCCTCAGGAATGGTAGCTCAGGATTTCTCATTTCTAAAGGAATACCTCTTGGGAACATGAATTTTGCAAAGCCACCTTTTTGAAATAGGGGAATGTGTGCTGTATTTCTTGCCCTCAAAAAACATATTTTGTCAGCATGTGTTTTACAGAATATTGAGGTAATAAATTCTGCTAGGAGCATCAGTTTGAAGTTCTCATTTTGCTTCTTTGCAAAATAAGACATGTATTCTAGTGGACGGGGTTGTATAGATTGCATTCTAGATATTAGGCAAAGTTGATCCCAGACCTTATTCACCACCCAACAGCCTAATATTTACAGACATTCCTGCTTGTTTTGTGAATGCACATTCAAAATTACCACATTTCGTGGAGAGATGATACCAAGAACACATTTAAACTACATTATTTTCAGTTATTTATATTTCACAAAAATCTACTCTTGAGATTCCTGAAATTGCATCCATGATTTATCATTTTCTTTGGTGTCCACTAAGCTCTATGTCCCACCTGGTTTTATTTATCTCTGGTAGCTGGGAGCAAGCAGCTCACTCTTCCTTGTGGGCCAGAGAGGCAGTTGCTTTTGCTTTTGCTTGGGCAGAGCTCTTTCAAATAAGGAATAAAACAGGAAATAAAAGGGGACTAGAGAACTTGGCAGGAACCTTGGGAAGAATTACCTGCTGAGCCCTGGTAAGTTTGTGGGGTTTCTTGTTTAATTACAAATTCACCTTTTTTTCTTTTTTTAGAAGCCATAAAAGGGGTTTCTCCTTCCCCTTTCTTCTAAAGTTTGCCCTCAGCACAGGTTTGGAGGGGGTGGAGCTTTCTGCTGCAGCCCCCCTGCTGGCTAATCCCTGGTAGCTGGGAGCAAGCAGCTCATTCTTCCTTGTGGGGCAAGGAACCTGCTGAGCCCTGGTAAGTTTGTGGGGTTTCTTGTTTAATTACAAATTCACCTTTTTTTTAGCAGCCATCGCACCCCTGACGGCGCGTGATAAAATCCTAAAACAAGTAAGAAAAAAAAATATCCAAAAAGTAAACTGAGACCAAAACAAAAAATTTGAACAACCCAAAAAAAGTTGTGTGTTTTTTTTAATAATAACTAGTATAATAATAACAGCAAACATATAATAACAAGAAATGGAGATAGATAGCCAGCAGACGGAGGGGAGCTTCCCAGTGTTTTGTATTGAGTGTCACATGTATGACTATCTGTCTGCTGGACAGAAGTCTTGGGTGTGTAATCGGTGCAATGAGCTCCTGGCTCTCAGGGAACAGGTTCTTTCCCTTGAAGCCAAGGTAGCAGACCTGGAGAAGCAGAGAGAGATAGCGAGGCAGGAGAAGTTCTTCAGGGATGCAGCAGGAGCGTCCCACTCCATGCTGAGCAGCTCTCCAGCTGCTTTGGAGAATGGAGATTTTGGGCAGGGAGGACATCAATCTGTGGAAGAGGGACAGGGTCCCTTAGTTGAGACCCCTTCCCTGGAGGATGTGCCCATATCCTCTTGCACCGAGGATACTTCTCCGCGGGTGGTGGGAGGGGGGCTTCTTGTAGTGGGTGATTCAATTGTTAGAAATATAGAGAGACAAGTTTGTGATGGAAGCATTAACCGCATGGTAAACTGCCTGCCGGGTGCAAAGGTTGTGGACATCATGAGGCATCTAGACAGGCTGATAGACAGTGCTGGGGTGGAGCCAACTGTTGTGGTACATGTCGGTACCAATGACATTGGAAAAGCTAAGCGGAAGGTCCTGGAAGCCAAATTTAGGTTGCTAGGTAGAAGATTAAAGTCCAGGACCCCCAAGGTTGCATTCTCAGAAATGCTACCTGTTCCACGCACAGGGCCAGCTAGACAGGCAGAGCTCAGGAGCTTCAATGCGTGGATGAGGCAGTGGTGCCGGGAGGAAGGGTTTAGATTCATTAGGAACTGGGAAACATTTTGGGACAAGCCACACCTGTACAGAAGGGACGGGTTACATTTGAACCATAATGGAACCAGACTGTTGGCGATTAATATTAAAAAGGTTTCAGAGCAGCTTTTAAACTGATTCATAGGGGCAAGTTGACAGGAGCTGGGAAGCTTCCGGTTCGAGAAGGCGCACTGCCTAATATGGAGGGAGGAAGTTATGCACACATTGGTGAGTCAACAGGAAAACTAAATTGTAATAGTCAAGCAGAAGGACATGGTAGACCATCTACAAATTCTACAACCAAATTCTACAGTCAAAATCCACAGTCAAAGTTGAAAGTGCACCAGAAAATTACATATAAAGGTCTGTACACAAATGCTAGAAGCATTCGAGCAAAAATAGGGGAATTGGAATGCTTGGTGAAGGAAAATAATATTGATATTATCGGCATAACAGAAACCTGGTGGACGGATGAAAACCAATGGGACACAAGGATTCCAGGTTACAAATTGTATAGGATGGACAGGAGAGGGAGAAATGGTGGTGGCATGACCTTGTACATAAATGAGGAGTTAGAATCTCATGAACTCGAAATTCAAGAAAATTCAAACTCACCCACAGAAACATTGTGGATAAAAATCCCAGGACAGGAAACTAATCTGACGTTAGGGATCTGCTATCGCCCTCCCAACCAAACTCCAGAGGCAGATTGCTATTTGGAAAAAGAATTTAAGGAGGCCTCAAAAAGAAATAGGGTAGTCATAATGGGGGACTTCAACTATCCCCAAATAGATTGGGTAAATTCTTGTTCTACACATGAAAGAGAGACAAGGTTCCTCGACATGTTAGCCGATTATTCCCTTGAGCAGATGGTCATGGAACCTACCAGGGGAAAGGGGATCCTGGACTTGGTTCTAACTAACGCACAGGATTTGGTTCATGATGTCCTTGTAACTGAGCCCATAGGAACCAGCGATCACAACACAATAACCTTCAACTTAATCATGGATAGCAAATTGTCAGTGAAAACTAACACAGAGACCTTAAACTTTCACAGAGGAAATTTTGACAAAATGAGGAAAATAGTAAAGAAGAAACTAAAAGGAACAGTAAAAAAAGTCAAATCCCTCCAAAATGCTTGGAAACTGTTTAAAAATACGTTACAGCAGGCTCAAATAAAATGCATTCCTAAAAGAAGAAAGAGGATTGGAAAGTCCAAGAGGATACCAGTATGGCTTACGAATGAGGTAAAGGAGGTTATTGGAAAGAAGAAAAACTCATTTAAGAAATGGAAGGCTCTTCCTATCGAGGAGAACAGGAGGGATCACAAACTCTGGCAGACCAAATGCAAGGCGATAGTCATGAAAGCCAAGAGAGACTTTGAGGAGCATATAGCCAAGAATATTAAAAATAATAACAAAACCTTTTTTAAGTACATCAGAAGCAGGAACCCAACCAGAAAATCAGTTGGGCCACTTGATAACAATGGTCAGAAGGGGATAATCAGAGAAGACAAGGAGATTGCTGAGAGGCTAAATGACTTCTTTGCCTCCGTTTTCACCGAGGAGGATAGAGAACATCTGCCTGCCACTGAATTAGTTTTCCCAGGGAGGGAAATAGAAGAATTAAACCTGATAGAGATAAACAAGGAAGATGTTCTTGCATGCCTTTCTAAACTAAACATCAACAAATCGCCGGGTCCAGATGGCATCCACCATAGAATTCTCAAGGAACTCAAGTGTGAAATTGCTGAACTTCTAGCTAAAATATACAATCTTTCTCTAAGATCAGGCACTGTACCGGAGGATTGGAGGGAAGCAAATATAACCCCGATCTTCAAGAAAGGATCCAGAGGTGATCCAGGAAACTATAGACCAGTCAGTCTAACCTCAGTTCCAGGCAAACTGATGGAAACCATTATTAAAGATAAAATTACAGGGCACATAGAAAAACAGGCATTGCTGAAAGAAAATCAACATGGTTTCTGCAAAGGCAAATCATGTCTTACTAACTTGTTAGAATTCTTTGAGGGTGTAAATAAATACATAGATAAAGGGGCCCCAGTTGATATTGTATATCTTGACTTTCAAAAGGCTTTTGACAAAGTTCCTCACCAAAGGCTCCTAAAAAAGCTCTCCAGCCACGGAATTAGAGGACAGGTCTTATCCTGGATTGGTAAGTGGCTAAATTGTAGGAAGCAAAGGGTGGCAATAAATGGACAATTCTCCGGATGGAAAGAAGTGAGAAGTTCAGTCCCAAGGTTCAGTTTTGGGACCTTTACTTTTTAATTTATTCATCAATGATCTGGATGTAGAAGTTAATAGTGAGGTAGCCAAGTTTGCTGATGACACTAAATTGTTCCGGGTTGTGAAAAGTGAAACTGATTGTCGGGAGCTCCAGAAGGATCTCTCGAAATTGTGTGAGTGGGCAACAAAGTGGCAAATGCATTTTAACCTAAACAAGTGCAAAGTTATGCACATCGGGGCAAAGAACCCCAATTATACTTACCAACTGATGGGGACCAAACTTTCTGAGACAACCCAAGAAAGGGATCTTGGGGTTTTGGTGGACAGCTCGATGAAGATGTCAACCCAATGCGCAGCAGCAGTAAAAAAAAGCAAATTCCATGCTTGGCATGATTAGGAAGGGAATCGAAAATAAGTCAGCAAGTGTTGTATTGCCTCTGTACAAATCGATGGTGAGACCACACTTGGGTTCTGGTCACCGCACCTCAAGAAGGATATAATGGAACTGGAAAAGGTGCAAAAAAGGGCAACAAGAATGATCAAGGAAATGGAGCGCCTCCCTTATGAAACCAGATTGCAACGCCTTGGTCTCTTCAGCCTTGAAAGACGGCGTTTAAGGGGTGACTTGATCGAAGTGTATAAAATCATGCATGGGATAGAAAAGGTGGATAGAGAAAAATTCTTTTCTCTATCACACAATACCAGGACAAGGGGGCACTCCCTAAAGCTCATAGCTAAGAAAGTGAGGACAAATAAAGGGAAATATTTCTTCACCCAGAGGGTCGTTGATTTATGGAATTCACTTCCTGAAGGGGTCGTGACAGCTGTCAGCCTTGACAGCTTCAAGGCAGGGCTAGATAGATTCATGGATGCAAAGTGTATTGGTGGTTATTAAAACGGATGTCCATGTGCCGCCTCTATGTTGGTTGAGGCAGGCAGGATTCCCTTGGGTACCATTTGTTGGGGGTCAAGGGAAGGGGAGGGTTTTGCCTTCTCTTTCTGCTCAAGATCCCCATGTACAATTGGTGGGCCACTGTGTGACACACAATGCTGGACTCGATGGGCTTTGGCCTGATTCAGCATGGTTCTTCTTATGTTCTTATGTTCTTATGTTCTTATTTATTTGAAATTAGATTGTACTTAATAAGGTCATGTGGCTATTTTAAGCAAAATCCTTGTTTTCTCTTTGAAGGCCTTACTTAAATCCAGGAGACACTGTTATAAAAGGAAAGGTGCAAGAACTTCAAAGGGAAGCTTATTCATACAAAGCCTACATCTGTAGACAATAAGCTCATAGGTAGCAAGTGTAACCAAAACTTCAATCCATTGAGTAAATGGGGCTATATATTTATTTTTCCAATGTTGCAGGATCTGTCTCTTAGTGATAAGTGCCCAGAAAATCCATCTGCATTGGCCAGTTGTTCAATTCCATGCACTTCAGCCACTTGTCTGAAAGGGGTTCTCAACCTTGGCAACTTTAAGACTTGTGGACTTCAACTCCCAGCTTTGCTGGCTGAGGAATTCTGGGAGTTGAAGTCCACAAGTCTTAAAGTTGCCAAGGTTGAGAACCCCTGGATAGGGTCTCCTGCTTGAGCAGGGGGTTGGATTAGATAACCTCCAAGATCCCTTCCAACTCTGTTATTCTGTTATTACATGACTTTATAATAAAGGACAAGGCAGCTACATGCACCCTCTGAATTTTGAGGTAAACGTACAAGTTCCAAATCCTATCTCTGAGAACGTCTCCAAAAATCTCTTCACCTTTGAAAGTATTCCTAGATCACATAATCTCTCATCAAAATCCCAGGACTACATTAAAAAAAAAATGCAGGAAAATTATTCTACCAGGCACGAAACTGAATTCTGTGACACATCTTCAGCTGCCGTCAATGGTCCATGATTTCTGTATCCTGAAGTTCATCCCTTTTTGCTGATTTTACTTCCTGCTGCCAGGGGGAGGTATACTTTAATGATGGGAGGAAGTCTGGCATGTAGGCTTATGGCTTCTTCTTCCATCTGGCATTTCAGCAATCTAAAGGGCAGATTTTGGAGAGGGAGAGAGGAGCAAAAACAATCTCAAGGAGAAGAATAGCAAGACCTGAAAATGTTGTTAAGCTTAGAAAATGTGAGCTACTAATTCAGAGCAAGAGCATCAGCGCTGGGGCTCCTTGCTGGGAAATAACACTGCTGCAAGAAAAATTATGAAATTACTGGAGAAATTTGTGGCAGCTTCAGTTGCTGTTGACCCACCACCACTGCTGCCCACACAGATCCTGCCCAAATGCAAAGTAAAATGAAATGTAATTAAGTAGCAGAAATGGAGATATACACAGCGTAGTTATTATGGAACCAATATATATATATATTTGGAAAATTAATTCCTTCTCCTTAGTTGATCCAGGTATTCTTTGTGGTTGAGGATCTCTCTGTCTCTGTCTGTCTGTCTGTCTGTCTGTCTGTCTGTCTGTCTGTCTCTCTCTCTCTCTCTCTCTCTCTCTCTCTCTCTCTCTCTCTCTCACACACACACACACACACACACACACACACACTCTTTTGTAGGTGTATTCACTGTTTTCCATGACTGTCTACAGTGATGAGTCTGTTCTATACACAATGCAGACTCGAAGAAAATCTGGCATCTTCTCTGTACAAATGGAAAGATTCTCTGCAACAATTATTTATCACTGCACTGAGTGGGATCAGGATGAAGGAAGTGGGATGACTACTGTTTCTTTTCTCCCCAATCTTGACTGCTTGACTGCACAAAGAGCTTCTCGTTGTGTATTGTATATTTATCCACATACCGTGGTATGTCATTATCCAGGCCCTGCTTTGGTTTTGGGCAAAAAGAAAATATGTAACCTGGGAAGGCATCCCTTGACAGAACTCTTTCTGGAACTGTAAACTATTCAGCTTAATTTCAGACTTGGTGGTCTGTTTTGTGTGGTTGAGCTGTGGGTAGAACATATAAGACCACGGGAAGTCTCCTTGCATGCATGCCTAACTCACATGATTTATTTTAATCATAGTTTGTTGAACAAACCACACCAGCCTGATTCATAGAGAAAAGTAAATGCTCCTAGGTCTCTTAGATTCACAGACAAAACTAAGTTCCTAAGTAATTTCTTATTGGTTTGTTTGTTCGCTTGTACTCCACTTATATTATTTTAAAAATAACTCAAGATGGCAGACAAATCCAACACACTTTCCTCTTCCTACTTCCCACACAGCAATCCTGTGAGGTGAGTTGGGCTGAGAGAGTGTGACTGGCCCAATATAGTGCCTTTCCTATTTATTTTTCTTTAAAGTTTCTCTGAATTAAAAAAAAAAAGATGGAGAAGGGTGATATGAGTTAGCCATATGCAAGTTCTCCTTCTTCAGAAGGAACACTAAATTTCATGTTGCTATGTAAGAATGCTTAAGAATATTGAAGTAGCAATCAGTGAAAAAAATACATGCCATCAGAAAATCTTGTTCAACTTCCCAAACCGTTTTGTCTCTCTGTGTGAGAAGTTTCCATTCCCCCCCCCCTTCTGTTTTTAGGTACCTTAATGCTTTTCCCTCCCAAAAAAATTCTTCACAGGATGTTCTCATCAACCTTTTTTCTATTGTACATCTTTCCATCCATCAATAAACTCACTGGCATATTTACTTTTCACTTGAAAATGTCAGAGTTCGTTCATGATATATTTTCTTCAGATGTAATTTAAAAGTAAGAAGTCAAGGATATTGGTGGGGTTTTTTTGGGGGGGGGAAGGAGTCAAAAGAGGAAGATGGTAGTTGTGAGATCAAATTTGAAGCCCTGCCACATTTATACACATTTCAAGTCTGTATGAAAGGAATCCTTGGTGCTCTCTGAGTTTGGTTGCTTTCTTGCAGACATTTCATTACCAAAACTAGTAACATCATGAGATGATGATGTTACCTAGTTTGGTAATGAAACATCTGCAAGAAAACAACTAAGCCCAGAGAGCACCAAAGACTCATCATTTCAACCCTGAACTACAAATATTCTCCTTTAAGGTTATATGTACCTGCAAAACGGAGAAGCTTCAATTATGATTCTTTGAGCAACACCTTGCTTCTTTTCATCTTTCCTAAAATCGTGGCCAATAAGACAGCTGTGAAATGCTGGCAAAATGGATGTGTCACAAAAGCCAGGGCTCATACACATGCTCCTAAGTTCTCTCATAATTAAGATAATGCCGGGAACCTCATATACCTCTCACAAAAACTTCACAGAAATGTCCTCCATGGAACCAAACATTTAAAAGAAAATTTCCCCCCCAATTTGGAGAGAAATGCAACAAATAATTGTTCGGGTCAATGGTAGCAAATGTTAAGGTGACCAACTTTTTTACAATGAAAAGGAGGACACAAATAAATTGAAGAAAAAAATATCGTACATAAAAGAAACATTTTATTCATTGCAATAATAATGCAGAATACACTATAATATGATAAATGCAGAGTGGGCCTCGTGCCTCCCAAAGCACCAGATGTGCCGGCTCCGGCCCCGCGGGGCAGCCCACCATCAACATACCATGCCTGCAGCCGCCTCGCCAGCACCACCACCCACCCTGTGCAGCCCTGTGTAGAGCGGGCCCCACAGCTCCCACAGAATGGGGGCAGCCGGCCACCACTGCCCCGCACACCCCTGCCTGCAGCAGCCCCACCACCACTGCCTCTTGCGCCCGCAGCCATTATTGCCCTAGCAGGGCCGAAGATCAAGACAAACTTACCGTGGCGTCACCACTCCAATCTCCTCCAGGTATCTTCGGGACTAACTAGGAGATGGTGTAGTTGGGTAGCAGGGAGGGGTGCAAAGTTCCTGTAAATTCGCCTTCGCTGCAGACAACTTGCATGTGCAAAGTTTGCTGGCCGCACTCAGCAGCAATTTGGTGTGCTCAGCAGCAATTCCTATTGGCTTTCAAAAGATACTGGTTTGTGTGTGTTTTCTTCTGGTAGATGGTGTGTCCTAGGGACCCATTGGATTTCTTGTAGACTAAGACATCCAGGAAGGGAAGTTGGTTATTAGGTTCTGTTTCCATGGTGAACTGTATTTTGGGGTGTAGGCTGTTGAGGTGTGTGAGGAAGTTGTCCAGTTTTTCTTTCCCATGTGGCCAGATTACGAAGGTGTCATCTACGTATCCAACACATACTTCATCTACAACGGACAAAAATACAAACAAATAGAAGGAGCACCCATGGGATCACCCCTCTCACCTGTCATTGCAAACCTCTACATGGAACAGTTTGAAACCCAAGCCCTAGAAAAATCTGATCACAAACCCAAACTCTGGCTCAGATACGTAGATGACACCTTCGTAATCTGGCCACATGGGAAAGAAAAACTGGACAACTTCCTCACACACCTCAACAGCCTACACCCCAAAATACAGTTCACCATGGAAACAGAAGCTAATAACCAACTTCTGTTCCTGGATGTCTTAGTCTACAAGAAATCCAATGGGTCCCTAGGACACACCATCTACCAGAAGAAAAAACACACAAACCGCTATATGCACGCACTCTCACACCACCACCCAGCACAGATCAACTCCGTAGCCAAGACACTCATCTGAAGAACCAAATGCCTAGCTGACGAACAACACCTAAAAACCGAACTACACACTCTCACTAATGTACTTACATCCAACGGATTCCAAAGAAATAAGATTTCCAACTTAATCCAAAAAGAAACTCCCACTAAAATCCAAGACAGAGAACAAGAAAACGGCAAAGCCCTCCTCCCATACATAAAAGGCACCACAGACAGGATCAGCAAGATCCTTCACAAACATAATATCAAAACAGCATTCTGCACAAACAGAAAAATATCCACCATCCTAAGAAACCCTAAAGACAAAATTGAATTAGAAAATCAAGGAGTATATGAAATCCCATGTACTGCCTGCTCCATCACATACATTGGACAAACCAACAGAAGAATAAGTGCACGCATTGAAGAACACAAAAACTCAGTCAAAAAAGAGGAACCAACTTCTTCCCTGGTCCAACACCTCAAAGCCACAGGACATGAAATTGATTTCAAAAAGACCAGAACTATCGCCAAAACTGAACACTTTAATAACAGAATAATCAGAGAAGCCATTGAGATAGAAAAACGCCCACACAGCATGAACAAACGAGATGATACCTCCTATCTACCAGCCATTTGGAAACCCGCCGTTATTGACAGACGAGTCCACAGCACAGGGAATGACACCAGACCTACACTCACAAGGACCACACGGGACGTCACCACCACACATCCAGGCAAAAAGCAAACCCAAACCCACACTGATGAGGAGGCACGACCACAAACCAGAAGCCAGACCACAGCTGCATCATTAGCCACCTTAAACCCCTCCAATCCATACACGAAGCAAACTGACACCCACCATGAAGATGAGGCACGACCACGAACGCAAAGCCAAAAAGCTATACAGTTCACCATCTCTAATCCCCTTGTAACACTGACTAACCTGAGCACAACAAAGCCCCCACCCAAACAGAACACTCCCCCAGCCAATCAGAGCACAGCCAACCCCC
This sequence comes from Bothrops alternatus, assembly GCA_034064705.1. NCBI lineage: Eukaryota > Metazoa > Chordata > Lepidosauria > Squamata > Viperidae > Bothrops > Bothrops alternatus. Next base: position 508,930 of record JARGCV010000129.1, read on the forward strand.
CATCCAATCAGAGCACAGCCAAGCCCCTAACCAATCAGAACACACCTCCACCCAATCAGAACACAGCTGAGCTCCCAGCCAATCAGTTCAAACCCCCACTGGCAGTTAAAAGGAAGAAACAGCTAAAATCTCACATTGCTCCTAGAAGCAGAAGCCGAAAGCACCAGCCTGAAGATGACGAATGAGACTTCGTCGAAACGTCGCCAAGACACTTCAAATTCTACGTGGGAGAAAACCCGAAGAACCAAAGACCTACATATATGTGTTCTGATTGGTTAGGGGCTTGGCTGTGCTCTGATTGGCTGGGGGTTGGCTGTGTTCTGATTGGCTGGGGGAGTGTTCTGTTTGGGTGGGGGCTTTGTTGTGCTGGAGGGGTTCAAAGTGGCCAATGATGCAGCTGTGGTCTGGCTCCTGGTCTGTGGTCGTCCCTCCTCACCGGTGTGGGTTTGGGTTTGCTTTTTGTGTGGATGTGTGGTGGTGGCATCCTGTGTGGTTCTGGTGTCATTCTTTGTGTTAGGGATTCGCCTGTCAATAAGGGCGGGTTTCCAAATGGCTGGTAGGCGGGAGGTATCATCTCGTTTGTTCATGCTGTGAGGGCATTTTTCTATCTCGATGGCTTCTCTGATTATTCTGTTATTAAAGTGTTCAGTTTTGGCAATAGTTCTGGTCTTTTTGAAATCAATTTCATGTCCTGTGGATTTAAGGTGTTGGACCAGGGAAGAAGTTGGTTCCTCTTTTTTGACTGAGTTTTTGTGTTCTTCAATGCGTGCACTTATTCTTCTGTTTGTTTGTCCAATGTATGTAGTGGGGCAAGCAGTACATGGGATTTTATATATATATATATATATATATATATATATATATATATATATATATATATATATATATATATATATATATATATATATATATATATATATATATATATATATATATATATATATATATATATATATATATATATATATATATATATATATATATATATATATATATATATATATATGCCAGATCTGCTTTGAACACATATACATAATTCCTAGGTCCAGGAAAGTCCTAGGTCCAGAAAATAGATTCTGAAGATTTTCACCTCCACTTTGCAATATTTAGGTTTCTGCCCTCTTCGATATTTTTGGTGCTTCCCCCCCTCCATCACTCTCAGCTGGTTGCCATCTGTCTTCATGTCACAACAATGACTCCTTTTGAGAGAATCTCACTTACCCTTAACAATTCACCTCTTGCCACATCACTAGGAGCTAATTAATGGCCACATAGAAGCTGTTGAAAGGCACTTGCATATTTAGGTGCTCCACGTGGATTGCATCAATTTAATAGGGTCTTACTCCCCATGTATCATTTGCACACCAGCAGAAGCAGTACAGATGTTGCACACATATGGGGCAGCGCACACGCTCTGCACCTTTGCCACCAGCCACATGGAACATAGACAGGGATAACTGGGTTTTGGCATCCTCTGTAGGGTTGTGAAATTGCTGATAAGGTAGAAGGAAAAATCTCCACTTATGCCAGTTTAGGATCTGGTATGAAGAAGGTTTGATTTTGCATTTCCATTTTTCAATCCTCATAGGATATAAGATAAGTAATCAGATTATTCCTTATGGCCATATGATGCACACTGATCCAGAGAAAAATCTTTTTGATATCCAGCTCCCAATCCACTTATGGGGAAGCCAGATTCACTTTACAACTGTGTTACTAACTTAACAACTGCAGTGACTCACTTAACACCTATGGCAAGAAAGGTCATAAAATGGGGCAAAATTTATTTAACAAATGTTTTTCTTAGCAACAGAAATGCTGGGCTCAATCATATTCATGGGCTGAGGACTATAAAATTATAATGATGAACTATGCAGCTTCCTCTAGTTTTTCTAATTCTCTGATTGCTCTTTCTAGGCTATCTAATCTTTCTGTAATGTTCTGACAATCCCTAGAAATCTTCTCCATATATGTTTTCTCTCTCTAATATTCAATGTCATCTTAAAGTTGAGAGCTGCAGTTCCTAATCATTTCCATGAATTTACATATTTGCATGTTATGCTTGGGAGGGGGATGGAGATATAACTTGTAAAAACCACAGTGTTATGCAGTACATTGTCTACTTGGGGATGACCTTCACCTTCTGAGGAATATCAGATGAAGGATCTTCTTCTGGGGATGCTATATAGGAATTAAAATATCTCAGGTGCTGGTGGTTAGTTTCATAAAGGGATAGGATTTCCATTAACTTCAGGCAAGCTTAATGTATTCTTCTTGTAGTGAGACAGTCAGAATGAGTCTGGAGCCAAATAATACACTTTATAGACACAAATAATCGTAAATTCGGAATGTCACCTTTAGGCAGAGGCATTTTTATTATTGTTAGTGGAGCTGCTGAATAGGTTTGATGTTTTATTCTCCTGGGGACTAAATGTTTGAGAGCACATAGCCTTATCTTTATCAGCCTCACAAGAAGGGAGTCCAGCCAAACCTCCTATACCTCTCTATGATTGATAGCAGATGGCATGCTTTAAAATAAACCTATCCATTAACAGTCCTCAGTGTTTTTACTCAAAGCATTTACAACTGTTTGAATCGGAAAACACATGCACATCCATGTAACCACACACACACACACACACATGTTCGTTTCAGCTCACATCAGCTGCACAGGTGCAAATCTTTTGTTAACTGTTAAACAGCCGTGGAATAAAACTGTTTTATTTTATTTGGGTAAAGGGCTCATATTTCAAAGTAGCATTGAGGTGGGAGGTTAGCTGAAGGTACTCTATTTCATTGCGGTAGGATGAGTTTTTGCTTTATAATAAACCATAAGATGTTTATTCCCTAATAACCCCATGGGTCATATGGGATTTCTCCTATCTGAATTGGAGTATAAGAAGGTAATTTAAATGGCAAACTGCCAATCTCAGAAGGACATTTTCAGAGAGACAGATGGGCAAACAGAAAAAGAACACATTCTACTCTTCGGTCATATCAGAATAAGGTCCGGTGCTGCTAAACACTAAAAGCTATGCCTAAAACCAATTGGTTTGCACCAGCTTTGGATTGAACTCACTCTCACACACAAATCTCTAAGTACTAGTACTTATTGTATTTGTGGGGAATGCAAAATCTGTGACAGGAAGGCCTTTTAATAACTTTCAAACTTTATCTTCCAATCTCTATTCTCTCCAATCTTCTCTTCTCCTTTAAACATTGAACAAAAGCTTTTCTAAAATGAAAAGCCACTGTTTTGGTTGCCAGTAGGTTTCTGGACCTGACTTTAAAGGTGTTTTAAGTCCTTAATGGCACAATACTGGGATATAATAGTCAACCCCTTGCTAAAATTGAACCTCATTATCTGTTGGATTCCTCAAGAGATGGCCTTCTGGAATTCCTGTCAGCCCATGGGAGGAAAGAGATCCCACAAGGGCTACTGTTTATACCAAATAATATCAAGGCAGAGGAATCTTAAGCTTCTTTCTCATCCCCTCCTCTTTCTCACCACTAAGTCAATATTTACTACTCTACTTTACTCTCCTCTTATGGGTTACAGGTCAGATGGCACTCCTTTTCCATAATTTATTTATTATTTATTAAGAAAATTTATATGGCTGCCCAATTCACTCACAGTGACTCCAGGCAACTTACAGAAATACAATCCCAATACAAAACCCGAATAAATCCCCATCCAACCACTCTCTGGTGGCAACAATCTCAATTAACCACTTGATGGGCTCCATATCGCCCTGGGGGTTCCAGGCTCCATAACACCCTGGGGGGCCCAAACCATGTCTTGAGAGCTTTTAGAAAAAGTGTCAAGATGAGGGCCAATCTTATTTTTGCAGGGATGATGTTCCACAGAGGGAGCCATCACAGAGAAGGCACTTCTTGGTCCCACCAGATGGACCTCCTTAAGAGAGAGTATACGTAATACTCTGCCTCCCTACTCTGGTGTGTTGGATAACTGTAACTGAGAAAAGTCCTTCAAATAACTCTTCAAATATATGAATTTCTTCATGAAAAGTACCTTCCCCAGAAGTGCATGGAGTAGCAACTTTGTGAAAATTATGCACACCAATTAAATGTGCTTTATTTCAATGTTCTTCCAGTCCCAGGTGACTCTTTCTGGATGCTTTTCTTGGATTTCATCTTTCTTCTTTATGATTATCTATTGGTTTTGGTTGTTGTTTGGATTTGGCTTTTTTATTGTTGTGCTGTTTGATGTTGTGCTGAGAGTGGGTTACAACTCTTGAAAAATAAATAAGGTAAAAGTAAAAAAAAACATTAGTGCTTGAGAAAGCTGTATTGGCTAAAATATAGAAATGGTTAAATAAAGTCTCTACCGTTTAACTAAATAGATTGTACAGTTTTTCAAGTCAAAACCATGTAGACGACAGGGACTCCTAAGAGACAAAAGGTTTCTTCATTTAAAGTGATGTTAAAGGGGCTAAGAATTTAGACACTTCTGAGACAGTAAATAAGAAACATAGAAATGTGTATGGAATATGTCGCCTCATTAGTGGCTATCTTGTCCAGTGAAATGATGAAAGGCAAAGACAAGTTTTATAATAAATAAGAAACTGGAAAATTTTCAAATAAATTCAAATCAATAGAGGAATGTGTGTGTGTGTGTGTGTGTGTGTGTGTGTGTGTGATTTTATACCCACGCAGTTTGATAGGGCAGCAAAAGAAATGTAACATGCATACTTAGGGACATGATAATTATGACAGGGTGGTGATTGTATGGAAATGGACGGAAATACAAGATCAAACCTTCTTCATAATTGGCATAATTCAAAGATGAGCCAATCCACTTCACTCTGTGCATTTCTGCAACAAATTAAAACAGCTTCATTAAACACTCTTTTTTTCTACGGTCTGCCTCTGTCTTTGGATGTTTTGCTGTTATTATGCTTATGTTGGTTACAGCCAGGATTCTCTTTATTCTTTGTTTGCTAGTTTAGTCAGTTGCAGAACATCTTTGGTCACTTGTCTCTACCAAATCAACACAGTTTCTGACAATAACCAATACATTTAAACAGACCTGGACAACCCGTGTCCTATTGGGTCATCATTTCAGAGATATTTCCTTACTTAAACAGAGAAACAGATTGACAAGAGATAGGCAAAAAAAGCAGTGGGATCCCAAGACAAGCAGTGGATTCCCTAGTTTATAAATAAAGTGATAATTGAATTACTGGCCTCAGATCAACCACACTGCTACAGTATGCCCTGACATCAGCTGAGTCTCCTGATACACTCTTGAAGAACTATGACATCCTTCTCCAAGAGCTCCACCAGCATTTAGCTCATAGTAATAGTGGATCCTCAAGGAAACAACAGTTCCACTCCAAGCCATAGTTTGACAAGGGCTATATTAATGGCAAAACAGTTCTTGCTACCACTTAGCAGGCTTATATATCCAATAAGAAAACAGCAGCTGCCCAGGACCTCATCCAACAGAAGAGATGTATAAACAATTGCTGGCATGCAAGAAAAAGTAAGCCATGAGAAACGACTAGACACGTTTCATTCAAGCAGTCAGATCCAAAGATTCAACCCTATTCTGACATATCACATTGGCACATTGGTGCAATTCACACACTGGAGAGCTTTTTTAGCTGTAAGAGGGCTGTACTGTAACTGTACAGACTGCTACATTTTATACCCACCAATCTTTCTAGATCAGGGGTCCCCAACCCCTGGGCCATGGACTGCGGCACACCAGCAACCGGTCTGCACAAACAAGCAAAGCCCCATCCGTGGGATGCAGGCAGCACACAAAACCACGCACACTTCAGTCCACGGAAAAACCTCATTCCACAGAACCAGTCCCTGGTGCCCCCAAAGCTGGGGACCTCTGTTCTAGATAATCTTCAAGGGTAATCCCAAGCAAAGGAAATTGCAGTAATCTAAAAGTTACTCTCCCTCCTAGTGATACCACCTCATTGTCGTGCTAACCCATCTTGAAAATTGTTAAAGCGTGTTTAAAAAGTTGCTTGTAATATGTATGATTTCATAGAATCAAATATATTGCTGAAACAATCTTTGGTTGATTTTCAGTTTGACCTTTGTGAGGAATAGCTAGAATTACTTGTTTTAATTCCATCAGAGCATCTTTCAGTGTTAGCATTAACTTTGTGAAGAAGAGTAGCATTGTTTGTTTTGACACAGATAAATGACCCACAGCTTGGGTACACACCACTCTGGACTGCTAGTGGCCAGCCAGCTTGATGGGCTTTTCATTTCAGCTGCTATTTTACCAAGGAAAGGTTGAAGTAATGCAACATGTTCTTTTGAAATGGATACTCATTACAGATTATTTACAGTGGTAACTGGAAACAAACATTGGCAGCAATCATGCAAAGAGATGCCACAAATAGTGAAGTTCAATTAATGCAGGGGTTTTCAAACTTGGCCCTTTTATGACTTGTGGACTTCAACTCCCAGAATTCCTCAGCCAGGCATGCTGGCTGAGGAATTCTGGGAGTTGAAGTCCACAAGTCATAAAAGGGCCAAGTTTGAAGACCCCAGAATTAATGCACTTCCCCAATTCCCTAAATGGGGTGGTCCACGCTGATTGAATGTGATGGGAATTATTGTCCAATGTAAAGAAAAGAGGAACCACGTTAAGAAAGCTTCCATTATACAAATAATTTAAATATTCATCTGGCTAGGTCACAGGTCCTACTCTGTCAAAGTTAGAAGCCCAGTGAAATCAAGCTGCTTTTTTCTCTTAATAAAATTATGATGATAGGTACAAAATAGCATTACAGTTTTTGTAGGCATTTTACACTTCCAGTTGCTATTACCATTGCCTTCCAAATGTTCCAGGGTAGCACTTTGTATAGCAAACACAGTTTTGGCTAGGTTACATTCCTGGATGGATTTGTAACAACTCATGGCTATTATGAGTAATGGCAAAAAAGCAAAGCACATAAATCAAGGCTAGTTACGTTCCTGAAGTCAGTAAAAAGGCACTCGTTGAGTAATAAAGAGAGCTGGATGGGTGCCTTTCATAGGTAAATTAGGCATACAATCTGGAATTTATTTAGATGCTAGATGTAGTGCTTTAGATGAGAGTTATCTGGGATCCTTAGTGTGAAACAAGGAGCTCAGTCTAACATGTCATCATCTCCAAACACTCCTGATGCCTCGGCCTGTTCATTCATCAATTCTCCCAGGACTGATTCTGTTGGAATATTCATGAGCAGCAAGAGTCATGTGGTAACTCAGTCAGCCAATGTGAAGAAAGTGCTACTGAGTCTGTGCAAAAGGGTATTGAGTTAGGAGCTGGATTTTTCCAGTCTCAGTTTTGTCTCTGTATCTCTCTGTAAGAAGTCTTCATTGAGCTATGTTGCTGTAAAGAAGAATGTATGGTATTGTAAATATTTTGATATGAATATAAAGAAATTTATTTGAATCAGCTAAATGCAGTTAACTGTGAGAGCTTCTGATTTATTTTTTCACCAACAGAGAAATTAAAATTCTCTAACAGGTTATGGGCCTAGAGTTTACTAAGGACTGCATTGTAATTTAAAGCTGGAAGAAATTGCCTGTGTTTAGAAAGTATAAGAACAAGGCAGAATTAGCAGAATGGCTGCAATGAAATTTAAGGAAAGCTCTGTGCCTCGTTTGGGCCAGAAGAATTACATTGTGTGGGCTGCTAAAATGGAATGTTTGCACAAGGCTAAAGAGCTGTGGTATATCCTAGAAAATCCACCACAAGTGTTTGCAGCTGCTGATCAGAAAAGTCATGATCAAGCAATGGCTTATCTCATCTTGAATTTAGATGATGAACAATTTCTAAATGTTGCAAATTTAAAGACTGCAAAGGAGATTTGGTTGAAGTTGAGAGCTGTGCACGTGAATGTTTCTGCATGCAATATAGTACAATTGTCAAGAAAACTTTACAGGGCCTGTTTGCAACCAGGTGAATCTGTGGAACAGCATTTAAATAAAATGCAAAGTTTATTTTTGGACTTAGAACAACGTGGGATTAAATTCCCTGAGTCCCAGAAGGTTTTATTGGTGTTGAACAGTTTAGATAAAACCTGGGACACAGTTTCTGTGATATTTGAGTGTAAAGAAGAGCAAGACTTAAATTTTGAGGCTTTAAAGGTATGTTTGCTTAATGAAGAAGAAGAAAAGCAACATTTTAGGAACAGCCACGAGGAGGTGAAATTCCTGAGGAGGGGGTCCAGACTGCAAGTCTCCAGAGAAGAAACAAGGAGCAGATGGGACCAAGTTGCACCAAAAGAGAGATTTTTGCAAGCAGAGAGCTCAGCAAGAAAAGAATTGCTACATTTGTGGAGCAAACACACATCTGAAAAGGAACTGTTTGCAGAGAAACAATTTGCAGCGAAGGACATTTGTGCAAGCAAAAATGACTGATTTGCAAAAGTAACATTTTGGTGTTGCAAAAGTTTGTTATAGCAACAACAGAGACAAGTGGCTAATAGATAGTGGGCCAAGTCAAACAATTGTTAATGACTCTGAATTATTTTGCAGGTTTGTTTCAGTAGCACAAGAAGCTGTGGCTTTGGCAAATGGCCAGAAAGCAAAAGTCATCAGAAGAGGCGATGTAAAAATTCCATATTTGGAATCAAAGTTTACCAATGTGCTTTGTGTACCTGAGATGGAACATAATTTGTTAAGTGTGTCTAATTTAGACAAACAAGTATCATCTATGTACCCTGATTTACAACCTGTTGGAGGTGTGAATCTATGAATGCTACTTATTTTCATGTATGGTGGACTTGTAGAAAAATCAAGGCTTTTTGGATAAAAATATGGTGGATACTTCAAAATATTCTAAAAAAACGTATTGAATTTTTACCACAGTTGTTTTTATTAGGTATTATAAAAGACTGCACCACCATAGAGACGAACTTAATTTTGAACTTGATTACAGCAGCAAGATTGTTGGTGGGACAATATTGGAAGAAGCCAGAATTACCATCTATCGAAGAATGGACTTTAAAAGTTATAAATTTGGCAGAAATGGCTAAAATATCCACATATTTGAAGGATCACTCAAACGAAAAATATATGTTGGACTGGAAAAAATGGATAGAGTATTTACAAGGGAAATATCATCTAAGAAATTGTAGTTAGCATATAGTTAAATACTTATATGTTGGATTGAAAAATATATTTAAATCTTCAATAGGATTTATATAATATTTTGGTGTAGTTTAGTGGGTTTTCTTGTGTTTTTTACCCTGTATTCACTTTGGGAAGTCGGGGGGGGGGGGTTATTATAATCTTATAATTTTCTCAACTGTAATATTGTATTGGTATTATACAAGAAGGGCATATTTTTCGATGAAAGATGGGTTGCTCGCGCGGCACCCTGGCACCACATCTGGAGGGGATGGAGACCGAGGAGTGAAGGTCAGATGGAAGTAGGGAGGTGGTAGGAGGAGGGAGGAGAGAGAGGGAGGTAGAGAGTGGGTGGATAGAAGTAGAGGTAGGGAGAAAGGAAGAGGGGGATGTGGTGGGGGGGGTGCCGACGAGCAATACCCATAGTTATTTTAACTATTTTAGCTAAGTTTTTATGTTTTGTTTTTGTGATGGAAAAAGTTGTAAATGATTGTATTCAGTTGAGTTGTTTTAATTTGATTTTTCTTTGTTTTTTTGTTATATTTATAATTATAAAATTAATAAAAAAGACATTTAAAAAATAATAATTTAGACAAACAAGGTTTGGAGATAATTTTTGTAAATGGGAAGTGTCTCATCAAAAGGAATGGGAATATTTGTGCAGAAGGCATAAAGGAAGATAATATATATGTATTGCAGGGACAAAAGGTTCAATGTTCCCATATATTTAAGAATGTTGCAGAGCATGATTCATGTGTTCATCCTCTACATAGAAGACTTGGCCATGCAAGCTTTAAGGTTTTGCAGCAAATGCAAGAGTTTGCAGAAGGGCTAAATTTGAAGGGATGCAAAACATATTTGGACTGTGCAGTATGCAAAGCATCAAAGTCAAAGGCATTCCCAGTTAGTACATATAGCACAAGACAAACAAAAAGAGTTCTAGAGCTGGTCCATGCAGATCTGGTGGGACCTTTGCAAGCCAGTTTGGGAGGAGCAAAATATGCACTGGTAATTGTTGATGATTATAGCAGGTATAGTTTTTGCTACTTGCTTAGAGGAAAGACAGAGGTGCTACAACAATTCAAACAGTGGGTAAGTTTTGTAGAGAGAAGGTACAGACAACAAGTGTGTCAGTTGCAAACTGACAGAGGTACTGAATTTATGTCAACTAAATTCCAACAATGGTTGGGGCAGTTGGGGATAAGACACAGACGTACAAATCCTTACACAGCAGCAGAGAACGGTGTAGCTGAAAGAAGGAATGGTGTTTTGCAAACAATGAAAGATTCATTATTAGAGGATTCTGGTATGAGCAGGTCATATTGGGGAGAAGCCATATTGACTGCCAATTATATAGTTAACAGGCTGTGGAGTTCCTCCATTAATAATATCCATATGCCATTCTATATGGGAGAAAGCCATCACTAGCACATTTGAGAATTTTTGGAAGTACTGCATGGGTACATATTCCGAAAGCAATCAGAAGAAAGGAACAGCAAAAGGCAAGAAAGCTCAGGTTTGTGGGCTATGAGCCAGGGTCAAAAGGATATCGCTTTAGCGATGGAAGTAAAAGAATTGTAATTTCAAGGTCTGCTAATTTTGCAGAACAAAATTGGGACAGAATTTTTTTTTTTAAATATTTTTTATTGATTTTTTTCTAATTTTAACAGAAAAAAAAAGCTAATCATATCAACTCTTAATATACAAATAAACAATCAACAACAAAACATAAATACAATTTCCAATACTTCTAATAATAATAACTCAACTGAAAATAAACATCTCAAACAATTAACCATCATCCTTCTCTAACTCAATCCTATTCTTCCCCCTTCTTATCAACTTCCACTTAAATCAGCCTTCAATCCACCAAAGGCCACCCGAACAACCCATTAGTAACAATAATTAATTATTCTTCCACCAACCCCAAATACAGTTGAGAAAACATCATATCTAAAATTATACGGCTTCCCAGAATGATTACAGGGTATAACAAAAGAAAGCCCCACTACATCAAACAAAATTATTATATGATCTTAACAAGAGTTTTAAACTATATAATATGTGCCTTCTCTAAATCAAATCAATCTCAAAACACAAAAAAGGGAAAAAAATCTCATCTTATTAAAATTAAACAAATAATATTAACAATAACAATATCAATAAATCCCTCAATTCAAAATAATAATAATAATAATAATAATAATAATAATAATATTCTTATTCAATTTAATTTGTCATAATGTATCTTAATATATATCTTCATATAAACATCCTCTTCTAAACCTTACTTATAATATAAACAATCAACTCATCTTGTTAAGAATAATATTTATCATTAACATCTAAACCGTCAATCTAAGTCAAATCTACTAAATTTAGTTTGTAGTAATATATCTTAAAATATCATTTAAACATCCTATCTTACAACTTACTTATAATCTTAATCTTTAAATCAACCCATAATCTTAGATTAACCTTAATTCTCTCATTTAGTTATAAATTTCTTTTAATCAATCAACTTCTGGACTCTCTCACCTGACAAATAAACCTCCATAATAAAAACAAACTATTTATAGCATTTCTAACTTACATTCCAATCTAATGTCAAACCTAGATCACCAAAACAAATACATCCTTCATCAATTTAATTATATCAACCTTTAGTCATCTTACTCGTAATCTTAGTCCTTAATTCAATCCATAATTTTAAATTACCCATAATTCCTTACATACAATTTTAAATTTCATTACTTCAAGCGAATTCTGGGTTTTTTTTTAACCAAATAAAACGCCATAACAAGGCCACCCTTCCAAATAATAAGTCTCTCTTCTGTATTTCTTCAGCCCCGTATATAAATTGCTTCTTAAATTGAGTCTTCCTTTCTTGAATCAAATCCTCTTGCTTTCCATAAATAAACTGTTCATCAAACAGGATCCATTTCGCTTTATAGTCTAATTGCTTCATAAAGTAAAACAATGTCTCTCTTTTGTCAATTAAGTCCTCTTCTTGCTGCCCAGCTAGACAGAATTCCCCTTCTTGAAACAAAACCTCTTGCTCTCCATAAACAAACTTTTCATCTAACAAAATCCAGTTATAGTCTTCATTCTCAAAACCCTCCTCTTCTCTTCCCTGTTGATCTTCTAATTTCTCTTGTGTTGTATAGTAATCAGCAGAAAATTGTAAATCAGTTTCATTTGAGGAAAAAATTTCAATTAATTGATCTAACTCTTCTCCATGTTCAGATTGTGAAATAAATTGTTCAGCAGTCGGTTGTACATCAACTTCATTTGGAGGAAAGAATTTAGCTAATTTAAATAATACTTCTGTAAAAGCCTCTTTCAAAAATGCTTTAAACTCTTTAACCTCTTGCGCAAGAATCTTCTGTGTATCAGACCTTTTTTCATAAAATTCATCAGGACAATCCAACTTAGGTTTAGCATTTGGCTGTGAGTTCCACTCCATTTTAAATTTCAAATCACAGCCGTCTCTCTAGCTGCGCTTGAGAAAACAGGGAGAGAAAAAAAAGTAACAAATTCCACTTTCACTTTCCAGCACTTTCCCTAACAATGAAAACAGTGAAAGCTAAACGCCATTTTGAAACATTGTTGATTGTAGACGTTAGAAATGTATAACCAAAAAAAAAAAACCAATAAAAATACTTGCAAACCATTTAAAACTCCTGTAGTCATTCAGCCTGCTTACAGTCTCTCCAGTGTTGAATTTTAAAAAAGCAGAGGTGGTCGTGGCGTCTTTCTCTGCCCGAAGACAGAAGCGTCTCTGGATAGGAGCGTCCTCCGGAGCTATAGGGAGCTCACTCTTAATCCCTGAAAACTTATTTTCCAGGGATTTAAGAAGGCTCAACCTTGCTCCCGATGCTCTTCACCTCTCCTTTGCCCGGAGAGGGGATTTTTCACCGCGAAAAAACAGCTGATGTGCGCTGTTTTTCGTGGCTTTACACATCCAGATGACGGAGTCTCACAAAGGAGACCCTGGCGGCGCCGGCGGAGCCACCGGAAGCCAAAATTGGGACAGAATTAATGCAAATTCTGGGTATGTCTCACTTAATGACAGTGATCTATTTAATAACAATAACTCATCTAATGATGGAAAAATAATTATTGAAGATGTCAATGTTCAGGGAGGAGAGGCTGAACAAGACATGAAGCCAGATAGCTTGAGACACAGGAGCAGTTAATACCACATAGGTCAGAGCGATGTAATAAAAGAATTCCACCTGACAGGTATTCTGCCAGCAAGGTAAAAGTTTGCAATGTGTGGTATAAGCCAAGAAGTTATAAAGAAGTGTTGGCATTACCAAAAGCTGAACAAGAAAGATGGAAGGAAGCCATGAATAAATAGATGAAATCCATGGGAGACCATGAAGTATTTAAATCAGTGACTTTGCCACTGGGAACCAAAGCTGTGGGTTGTAAGTGGGTATATAAGAAAAAGGTATTGCCAAATAATAATGTACAGTTGTTGCAAGATTTAAATATTAATGTAAAAGAATCTGTAAAGGTGTTTGAAGACAATGCTGCCTGTATAAAAATGGCAACTGGTGACAGGGTGAAGAACAGAAGTAAACACGTAGACATTAATATTGTAATGTCAGGGAAGCTGTAAAAGGAAAATTGATTAGTTTACATCATTGTTTTTCTGAGGATAATTTGGCAGACATGATGACTAAACCATTGGGTGGTGTTCACTATGGAGAATGTATTAAGTCAATAGGTCTGATGTCTCTTCCTGTCATGAAGGGAGGAGTGTTGGAATATTCATGAGAAGGAAGAGTTATGTGGTAACTCAGTCAGCCAATGTGAAGAAAGTGCTACTGAGTCAGTGCAGAAAGGGTATTGAGTTAGGAGCTGGATTTTTCCAGTCTCAGTTTTGTCTCTGTATCTCTCTGTAAGAAGTCTTCGTTGAGCTATGTTGCTGTAAAGAAGAATGTATGGTATTGTAAATATTTTGATATGAATATAAAGACATTTATTTGAGTCAGCTAAATGCAGTCAACTGTGAGAGCTTCTGATTTATTTTTTCACCAACAGAGAAATTAAAATTCTTTAACAGATTCAGAGAGAGAAATGCTATTTGTTAAACTCATCAACCACACAATCTGAAACATCCGTTTTTTAAAAATTATTTTATTTTATTCTAGAGGGTTCTCAATCATGCAGTGAATGAATCAGACATGATTGAAAACATGCTGGCTTAGAATGCTGGGAATTGCAGTCCCAACCCATCTGAAGGAAACCAGATAAGACAGAGATGCATTGTCTATTAGGCCAGGAGTCCCCAACCTTGGGCACTTTATGACTTGTGGACTTCAACTCCCAGAATTCCTCAGCCAGCAGGGCTGAATGAATATTAAGGTTCAGGGCCTTTGAAACTCCCAAGATCCTGCCAAACTTGTAAAAATATTTTGGATTCCCCCAAATCTATGGAATTATGGAACAGGACCTACTTTATATATTGCATACAGTGCAAATAATTTTCTATAGTTCTTTCCTGGAGCTTAGAGTTATGGGAGTACCAAGATGAGGAAGGTTAATTTAGGCCTTCTTTTATCTGGGAATAGAATTATCTCCCAAAGTTTTCGGTTTTTTAAATCTGTGATTTGCTTTTTAGGGGAAAGAACCCCAATTACCAGCCAAAAGTTTGTGTCTTTTCCTTGTCTTGTTTTTTTTTTAAAAAAAAAAAAAAAAGAAAAGAAAAAGAAAAAAAACAAGGACTTTCTTGTTACGGAATGTTTCTATCATTTGGATTGACAGGTACAACATAAACAGAAACAATCCATTAAGGTTGGAACATTGAGAGAAATAACCTCCTTTTGTTCTTAGAGGAGCTTTAGACGTTTCCTGATGGATCAGCATCCTTGGAGTTAAACATTCCCATATGTACATGGACATTTTAAAACATAAGCCTTGAGGAAAGATAAGGAGAAAACTGTAAAACACAACCTTAAATATTTTGAAGGACAACTTCCTGAACTATGTGGCAGTTGGCAAGGCATTCAAGGAAAAAAAAGAGAGAGAGAAGTATTTGGTGAAGCCAAGCAAGTGTTATATACTTCTTTGACAAGCGTGTTTACTTCTCAGCTTTGATTTGCTTTTTATTGTTGATTGCTAATACTTCTATACCTATCAGTGATGGGTTCTCCTGTGGTTTTTCTTATATTGGTTGACATGTGTTTTGGATCAGTCATCCAGAATGTGGGAGTTTGGCCATCAAGAAATACTGTCAAAAGGATTTGTTCTGCAAAGGCAAAAACTGAAATTAAAAAATGGACTTTTGTTCACATGAGGATTCTTTCTTTTGAGAGGGTCCTATAAACAGGAGGCTGAAGCCAGCAGAGGGTGGAATACAGAAGTACAAAAACAGAGTGGTGCAATAATCAGACAACAATATTGTGACAAGTGTTGTGGGACTATGATAGCAGAATAACCCAGCTCTTGGAATTTGCCTAATGCACATGCTATTGATTGAAGCTGGGTGAGAAGACAGTAGAATCGACAGCCCAAAATCTGGAGTCCAGGCTTAACCTTCCATTACTGGTTGGACACACAAGAGTACTCAGATGGAAGTTGAACAATTGGCTCTCCAGACTGAGCTGGCAGTTATTCCTCTGGCAATTTAGACCATCCAAATACAAATGGAGCACATCGCTCCTGAAACATAGTACCCCAAAGCCTATATAGTCAATTAGAGGCAGAAACATGAAATTTCTCACAGATGAAATAATTTATTCTCTCTGTTTTATGGTGTCTGCAGGATTGACAGATTGATTTCTTCTACTCTTTTTCTCAAATTGTTAAAATAGAGGGTGATAGGAGATCACAATGAAATGCAAACAAGGAGTTAATTGGCCCTGCTGTTCTTAAATATACAAACCTAGTTAGAGCTATGTACTGTTGCTTATGAGATAAACTGTGTTGCATATTACCTGTGCATAACAGTCTGTGTGCATCAAGCATATCCTGATTTGTTCTGATTGATATCCACTTTGTTTTGGTTTTGTTTTCAGCCTATTTTACTTTGAAACCAAGTCAAGTTTAGTAAGTTTTTAACTTCCCAAGTTCAAGCTGCTTACTCAACAATTACAGAGTAATCTTTTATATGAGTTTAATTTCTGGCAACTTCATATAAATATTCACGTAGATTTTAGCAAGAAATTCAGAATCAGTATTTTTAAATATGGACTAGCATTTCTCCCTATTGAATTTCATTTTGCTGGTTTCTGCCCACTCTTGTCAAGATCTCCCCAAATCTTGATAGTATTTTGCTATCCCTCCAACTTTGCATTGTCTGTGAATTTTCTAATCTCCTCATCCAAGATATTTGCATATTGAACAGTGCAGGGTCTAGGACAAAGTCTCATGATGTGAAGCCCCTGATATATCAGCTTGTTCTGTGTTCTCCACATGGGCCTGATGGACGACTTCATTAAATGCTTTGCTATCCATTACTCTGGTCAAATAAATTGGCCACTCTGGAGAATGAGATCAGAGTAGTTTGACATGATGTGTCCTTTATAAATTCATGTTGGTTCCTACCAAGCAATACACTATTTTCTAAATACTCATAATCCAACTGTATGAGCACCTTCTGTATTTGTAAGGGTTGGTTTACATTATCAAGGTATGCTTGTTACCTAACAATTGGTTTTTTTATTATTTTTGATGGTACAATATTTACAGGATGTGTCCTACATCACATACCTTGAAACACTAAAGAGACCTAATACTGATTGAACTGTTAGTAGTAGAATACATTATTAAAATTTGATAAAGAACAAACAGGCAGTGTATAGATGTAATCCAAACAAGAACATTGTACAAGGATATAAAGGTATCCAGTGTAGTAAACAGTATGAGTGCAAACAATATGTAACTATATTTTCTATTCTTTTTTATCTTATGTTAATTACTTTGTCTTACTTTTCTTACTCCTTTTGTATTTTGTATAGCCTTGTTTAATCCAAAAAGGTAGTAGAACCTGCCTGCCTGCTCTCTATCTCCCTCCTTACCTCTCTCCTTTCCTTCCTTCCTTCCTTCCTTCCTTCCTTCCTGCCTGCCTGCCTGCCTGCCTGCCTGCTCTCTATCTCCCTCCTTACCTCTCTCCTTTCCTTCCTTCCTTCCTTCCTTCCTTCCTTCCTTCCTTCCTTCCTTCCTTCCTTCCTTCCTTCCTTCCTTCCTTCCTTCCTCCCTCCCTCCCTGCCTGCCTGCCTGCCTGCCTGCCTTCTCTCTCTCTCTCTCTCTCTCTCTCTCTCTCTCTCTCTCTCTCTCTCTCTCTCTCTCTCTCTCTCTCTCTCAAAACAAAAGCAGGTAGGAAACTCATACTTTGGTACATGTGAACCCTGTAAAAATATTCTAAATTAGTCAATAAAATGTCCAGCTTGAAATGCAAAATATTTTTAGCCCTTCCTTGTTTTTCAAATTCATCCAATCTTCCCCTAGCTACCCAATGCCAATTTTTTTTTGGGGGGGGGAAGAGAGGAGATGTTCACAATGATATCTTGGACACAAACATTGACTGAAACTGATGGGCTCCATGGAAGGCTTAGTTGAAACTGGGAAGGAGACAATTTTTGCAATCCTGTCTTCCTACATCCCTCCCTACATCATTCAACAAATCTGATCTGGTTGGTTACGAAATCTGGAACTGTAAAATGAGATGGGATTGGGAGTTGCAAAACAAGGTGAGGAACTTTGTGCTGGCCCTAGCATCCAGAATAAACTTTGGATAGGGAGTACTCTGAATTGAACCTCATGATTTGTAAATATATGGTCAAAGGAAGAATTTCCAAGATAAATGAATAAAGCATAATATTATATTACATTTAGTGGCTGGGCTGAAAAATTCTGGTTATTCTATAGTAGTAAAATTAGAGTTTGGTGTATCTCTTAGCTATTTTTAGTGGTTGCCAATATTTTTTTGTAGTCCAAAGCTGGTATCTCTGGACTGATGTACTGTATTAAGCCATAGTTTATTTTGATCATAGCTTGCAATTATTAAAGTACATAGTTTACATTTATCCATCACCCTAATAAAAATCAGTCAAGCTGGATTACAGCTTAGTGCCATCTGTGAATCCAACCAATAACTATACACTTCCTAAACAAGATGAAAAGGAATCTTGTAATTTTAGGGTTACACGATTCTTGTAATTTTAATAGATCACTCTCCTTTCTAACTCTTCCTCCATCCTTGGCATTCCGGAAGAACTGCCTCCATTAAAAAAAATCAGGAAGAAAGAATTAGTACTGTGAATGTTCCCCAACTAAGAAGAGAAGCCTTGAATGCAAGCAAAGTCCTGTGAGAAAGTAAGAACTTGGGACAGTCGTCAGTACTGGAATGTGGAAACTATGAAGATGTCTCCTTTATTGCTAGGGGTGGAAAGCACACTCAGGGAGTGGGAAGTACAAGCTGGTATGTATGACAGGCAATAGTTCTCCAAGCGACAAAACTGTGGGCGTAATCTCAACCTTCAGAGCAACTTTCCTAAACCTTTTCCATCCCCTTGAGATTGGTGCAGCCAGCTGAAGGGGGGAAATGAGGCATGGAAGGAAGAGCAGATGTGTTTAATTACAACCCTGTGTATCAGAGTTGGCAGTTCACGAGTGGTTCTCCATTAGCGTCCCTGTCTTCTGGGTTTGTTTACTTTTGGAGGAACAAACGTTGAAAGATTCAGCCCTAGTGCTAGAGAAGTTCAGAGCCCACATTCTCAATATATGGAATTTGTAAAAAAATCAGACGAACCCTTCCCGAGGGAGTAGTAGGATGCACAGGGAACATGTGAAAACAAATCCTCTCCCATCTTTCACCATGTTATTCTCATTCACATCGGGGTTTTGTTTCTTTGAGATGGCTTGATCTTTGCAGAAAGCCATCGGAGCACCAGGCTGACCCCGACTCCTTGACTTCAAGGAGATCTTCGCCAAATTTATTTTTATCTTTGGTCTTTCATTCCAGTTCTCGTTATATAAACACAAGGAACAAGGAGCAAGGGGCAGTTTCTAATTTTAAAACCCAAAGTGAAATCTATATTTGGAATATTTTTTCCAGTTTCTATATTTGTTTGCATTTTTTTTAAAAAAAAAGAAGTTCCATGTATAGAAATGGAATTCAAATAAGAATTAACAATTCTTTTTTTTGTTCTTTTACCTTGCATTATTATTATGGTTTGTTGCAGTAATTATTATTACTATTACTCTTTTATTTATTCAATTTATAAGACCGTCCAACTCAAAACAAGTGACTCTGGGTGGTGAACAATCCTAAAATCAATTAAAACCAAATGAAAAGGACAATACGAAAGAAAATTAAATATATACATCAGGCGAGAAAATAATTTGTTTTATTTATTTATATTTCATATTTCTTAACTGCCCAGCTCCTTCAGATTATCATCTGTAGATGTTAACATAACCAATAAATGGGGCCCCTTAACACACTCGGGACCCCAGGTCCTGGTCTATGGACCGACACTGAGTCACAGCATGCCAACAACCAGGCTGCGCAAAGAAGTGAAATCTCATCTACAGGATGCGGGAAGCACATGAAACCACCCCCCCTCCAGTCTGCTGAAATACCTCTCTCCATGGAACTGGTCCTTGGTGCCCAAAAGGCTGGGGGGTTGCTGCCTTAACATACTCGGGACCCCAGTCCCAGGCACATAAGACTTTAAAGTCTTATGAGAGATCAACAGGGCTTGGGGACCATTCTCATTTCTGATGAGAGACTGTTCCACAGCGCAAGTGCTATGGCAGAAAAAACACACCTCCAGGTCCCCACTAGTTGACATTCCTTGCTTGGCAGGGCCTGCAATATGACCATCCTGCCAGGTGGTTTGGAGGAACAACTGGGAGAAAACGGTGCCTCTGCTAACCCCATTAATGGTTTTAAAAGTGACCACCAACACCTTGAATTCTACCTGGAAACGAACGCAGCTCTCAGAGCAGTGATATTACATGCACTGAGTACCAAACCCCATTTATCCAGCTGCATCCAATTGCTCTTCAATGACAGCTCCATGTAGACTGTGTTGCAGTAATCCAAATGGGAGGTCACAAAGGCAGGAGTAACAGCCAACAGAGCTTCCTGGTCCAGGAATGAGCACAACTGGCATACAACCCAAAGGTGTGCAAAGACCCTCTTATCCAAGACTACCACTTGCTCTTCCAGCAGGAGTTGTGAGTCCAAGAGGATCCCCATATTGCACACTGGGTCCATCTAGGGCAGGAGTAGGCAACCTTGGCTCTTTTATGACTCATGGACTTCAGCTCCCAGAATTCCTGAGCCAGCATGGCTCAGCTTGGAAACCTCTCCCTTTCCCCTCAGCATGGCTGACTCAGGGATTCTGGGAGTTGAAGTCTATGAGTCATAAAAGAGCCAAGGTTGCCTACCCCTGATCTAGGGCAATGTCATCCCATCCAGGACCAAAGGTGGAAAAACCTTGACACTGAAAAGCCCAAGTACTCAAAGAGACCTCAGGCCAACCTGAAGGCACCTCATCCAGACCCTAGTTTCAAAGCATGGGAACAGGACATCCACAGCACCATTCAGGTAGCCTGGGGTACAGAACTAAAGTTGAGTGTCATCATCTTGTAATACCTCTCCCTGAAAGATTGGATCACATCATCCAGCAACTTCATTCAATATTTAATTAAATATTAGAAGGAAGAGAGAACGGAGCCTTGCAGCACTCCACAAAGTAGGAGCTAAAGGTTAGATTTGTCCCTCCCTGTTATTATTTCATTTTTATCAGTCATACTGGATTCCCTCAGGTACATTTTGGAATAGAATGGTAAAGTACTCTTACCCATGTACAGGTAGACCTCAACTTACAACCATTTGTTTAGTGATCATTCAAAGTTACAACAGTGCCTAAAAACAATGACTTACAACAGGTCTATAAACTTATGACTGCTACAGCATCTGCATATATGATCATGATCCAGACATTTGGCATCTGGCTTGTATTTATGATGGTTGCATTGTCCTGGGTTCATATGATCGTGATTTGCAAGCTTCCCAGCTGACTTCCAACAAGCAAAGTGAATGTGAAGTCAGCAGGGAACATTGTCACTCGCAGTCATGTGACATCTCGCTGAATGACTGCTCTAATTCATAATTCATGACCATGGCAGAAAAGGTCTTACCATTGGTTGCAGTCACATAATGCCTTGCTTAACAACTGTGTCATTTAATGACAATTTTTACGGTCCCAACTGTCATCATAAATCATATCAATCCAAATGAGATTCATAAAAGAAGTATAATGTGCTTCTTTACAGACCTGTTCAAATGTTGATGAAAAAAAATTGAATTGTTTTTGCTTGCAAAAGATATTGAAACATAATAAAATGTTTTCAGAAGTTGCATGTGTGAAGAAATAGCTTCACAGTTAATGTTAGCTCTTTTGGTTTTTCAAAGCAGCATAATGAAAGAATGTCAGTTTTGGATGAGGAGTGTTTTTAGCAGAAAGATCTATATATATCTATTCTGTGGTTGAACTTTTGTCTTAACCAGGGGTCCCCAACCTATGGGTCGCAGCCCGGGACCGGGCTGTGGGCTCTTGGCCAGTGGGCTGCAGAAATGGCTGGCCAGTGCACACACGTGTGGGTGTGCAGTTCCCCCCACTCACACTAGCACCTGCGGTCCTGTTTGCAAACAGGGATGCTAGCATGGGGCGGGTGTCCTCAGCCCATTTTCACATGCGCGAATGGGGACGCTAGCCTGGGTGGGTTGCACAGCCCATTTGTACATCTGCAAACGCGGCTGCTAGCTGCCATGGGGGATGCGCGGCTGTTTGTGCATGTGCACGGAACCAGCACATGCCACATGTGCAAATGGGGCCACTAGTGCAGCACCAGTGTGGGTGGCCCCGTGTGCACACGCACCAATTTTGAAGCTGCTCTCCTTCCCTCTGGTCCGCGAGCCTGGAAAGGTTGGAGACCTCTGGTCTTAACCAATCATTATAAACTTTTTAGGACTTCTCTAGAGCAGAGGCCCCCAAACTTTTGGGCACCAAGGACTGGTGCCACGAAGAAAGGCTTTTCCGCAGAGCAGGGGTGGTGGTGGTTTTGAATACTGCCTGCATCCCGAGGATGCAGCTTTGCTTGTTTGTGTGGCTGCTTGCTGGCATGCTGCGGACCGGTGCCAGTCCACAGACTGGGGGTTGGGTACCCCCACTCTAGAGAGCAATGAATGCTTTATAGTGGAGGAAGATCAGGGAAAGGTGATAATTTCCACAGATTCCTTTAAATACTTGCTTCCAAAGCCACATTTGCTGGGTCTTACTCCTAGAAAGTGTGTTTTAATCTTATGTACAGATAGTCCTCAACTTACTACAGTATATTTAATAATACTAATACTAATAATACTAATAATAATAATAATAATAATAATAATAGTAATAATAATAATGATAAAGTTGGAAGGGACCTTGGAGGTCATCTAGCCCAACCCTCTGCTCAGGCAGGAAACCCTATACCACTTCAGACAAATGGCTGTCCAGTCTCTTCTTAAAAACTTCCAGTGTTGGAGCATTCACCGCTTCTGGAGGCAGGTTGTTCCACTGGTTAATTGTTCTAACTGTCAGGAAGTTTCTCCTTAGTTCTAGGTTGCTTCTCTCTCTGGTTAGTTTCCACCGGTTGCTTCTTGTTCTGCCTTCAGGCGCTTTGGAGAATAGCTTGACTCCCTCTTCTTTGTGGCAACCCCTGAGATATTGGAACACTGCTATCATGTTCCCCCTCGTCCTTCTCTTCGTTAGACTAGACATACCCAATTCTAGCAGCCTTTCCTTATATGTTTTAGCCTACAGTCTCCTTAATCATCTTTGTTGCTCTTCTCTGTACTCTTTCTAGAGTCTCAGCATCTTTTTTACATCGTGGTGACCAAAACTGGATGCAGTATTCCAAGTGTGGCCTTACCAAGGCATTGTAGAGTGGTATTAATACTTTACGTGATCTTGATTCTATCCCTCTGTTAATGCAGTCTAGAACTGTGTTGGCTTTTTTTGGCAGCTGCAGCACACTGCTGGCTCATATTTAAGTGATTGTCCACTAGGACTCCAAGATGCCTCTCACAGTTGCTACTATTGAGCAAGGTACCCCCTATACTATAGTGACCTTCATTTAGTGGCACTGGAAAAAGTGACTTATGACCATTTTTCGCACTTATGACCATAGCAGCATTCCCGTGGTCACGTGATCAAAAATCAGGCACTTAGTAACTGACTCATATTTATGATGGTTGCAGTATTCCGGGGTCATGTGACCACGTTTTGCCCTCTCCTGACAAGCAGTGGGGAAGCCAGATTCATTTAACAACCATGTGACTAACTGAACAACTGCAGCGATCCACTTAACAACTGTGTCAAGAAAAGTTGTAAGATGGGGCAAAATTCACTTAACAAATGTCTGGCTTAGCAACAGAAATTGTGGACTCAGTTGTGGCCAGGTCAAGGACTTCCTATAGCGCTTGTATTTAGAGGAGCATTATCTGGCTGCTGCAGATAATGTGTATTTGAACCTGTTGCAAGCACTGTAACAGCTGCTTTACATTGTTTCATGGGAATAATTTGTAGCCATTATTTGGCCTAGATAGTTGGCAAAAGCTCTTGCAAGTGATTTGAAGGGATGAAGCAGTTAGTCCAGAAATAGCCCTCAAAACAGGATCTCCTTAAAAACTTTTTACTATTATTATTATTATTATTATTATTATTATTATTATTATTATTATTATTATTATTATTATTATTATTATTATTATTATTATTACACAGCCATCCTTAATTAGTATTAGGAGATGGATGGGGTAATTCTGGTAATATTGAAGCTTCCTTGACAAATCAAAGATGTTCCTTCCTAGGTTGAAGCGATGATGATAATCACAGTCTTTCTCAAACTTCCTGTCCTGTGTTGATTCATGGAAAATCCTTTTCACTAGGGGGGGAAAAAAAGAATGAAAGGATTTAAAATTTCTGCTGTTTGTTGTTTCCATCAGGTTTCTTTATTCGCAATTAAAATCACTCAGCAATGAAGATGAAGATGTTGAAGATTAGCGTCATATGCAAGGAGAAAATACTTTATTGCACAAATCTTCCACTTTTTTTCTTAAAAAAAAAGAAAAAGAAACCATGGTATAGAAAAGGATGAGGAACAAACTGAATGTGTCAAATTTCTACTTTAAAAAAAAAAGTGAAAACTTTGGATTATCCTGTCTGCAAAGAATAATTTTCTGAGTTGTAAATGTTATAGTTGAAATGATTTCTTTCCTCCAAGTCTGGGATTCTATATTGGAAGAACATGGTGGCAAGCAGAAAGTGCAACTGATGATATTCTTATTGTCATACAAAAGTACAGACATATTGTCAGCTGCTGCTATTTCCATCTTCATATATCCTACATGCTGAACCTGTTTAACTTTTAGCTGATATGCATTGTATAAATGCCCTAGGTCTTTTTCCTCTAGTAACACAAACGTCCCTTTCCCACAGAAGACCCAAAGAATAGGCTGCTAAAACTAAATAGCTGAGGCTAAATGTAAAAAAACAAACAAACAAAAAACACAAAACAAACCCATAGGAACTAATTCTTAAAAGTTGTATTATTATTCTGAAGCCTTAGATTATAAATGTGTCAAATTAAGTAACTATATGTAACCCTAGGCATACAAAAAGGATGCAAAATTCTAAACAACCACTAGATGGCAGTGAAGAGATACAGATGATTGTTGCTTTTTGCTGCTACCTGATGGTTTATCCCAGATTTGCAATCTCTATTTATAGGCAGTCCTTGATTTACGACCACAATTAGGCCAGCATTTCAGTTGCTAATCAAGACAGTTAAGTGCTCTTTGACCTTTCTTGCCACAGTTGTTAAGTGAACCACTGCAGTTGTTAAGTTAGTAACACTGTTGATCAGTGAATCTGGCTTCCCCATTGACTTTGCTTGTCAGATGTTTACAAAAGATGATCACATGAGCCCAGGACATAGCAACCATCATAAATACATGCCGGTTGTCAAGTGTCTGAATTTTGATCACATGACCATGGGGATGCTACAACGGTCATGTGAAAAATAGACATAAGCCACTTTTTTCAGTGCCGTTGTAACTTCGAATTGTCACTAAATGAATGGTGATAAGTCGAGAACTATCGGTAAAAGGTGTAATAACTACACAATATTATAAAAACAGAAATCTGTCATAACCTGTTCAAAGTAACACAATTTCTTAAGCAACCTTTCTTGTGCAACATCAACCATCTTTTCTATGCTCCTTTCAGTAGGAATATAAACCAAAATTGTACTCTGGGTTCTTTTTGCTCTGCTCTTGCATGATGGCACTATGGTCCATATGTACCTTGAATCTAATGGATACAAGGAACTTCCACACCCATCAATCAAGCCTCAGAGACATATGTCATGATATTTTAATACAGCCAATAAAACCGTTTTCTAAATAGAGAAGAATAATCAATCAAGAATTTGATTTCAGATGTGTGTAAGCAGAAATGAATACCAGGGGATTTTTAATCTCTTTTCAAAGAAATAAGCAACAACAATAACAACAACAACAACAAAATGGCTATGTGACATAATCAGGCTGGTAGAAAGTCCCCCTTATGGCTGATGAATCATCCCACAGCATGAATAATATAACAAGAGAATGGAAGTTTCCTTAGAAAGAGGGGAACAGATCTAGATAATTCAGCCTACAGCATTTGAAATTAACAGACTGGTTATGTATGACATCAGTGAAACAAGTCAATATTTATGGCAGTGTCTTGCATTGCTGACTTAACAAGGAAAGAATCCTATCCAGGCCTAGAATATTATGATGCGAAGAGGCCTCCTAAGTTTGCAGGTAGAGAGTCACATGTTCTACGGAAGCTCCCAAGAACGGAAGAAGAAGACGGATCATCCTTGCATCTTTGTCTCCTTACAACTCTGTTCTGTAGAGCTACAGGACACTCTGGGACTGGGCGTCTGGAAAGGGAAGGGGTACGTTGCCAACACGAACAATTTCTTTCCGCTGGTAACATGATTCATTGCTGGATTTTGATGTCATTCATGACCAGAAAGAAAGCTTTTGTTTATAAAACTCTGATTAGGCTCCAGGCCAACCAACTTACCCTCACATTGCTACCTGCCAAAAACACATTTGCTTATTTGTTTCCATGTTAATATTATATA
The DNA here is from genome assembly GCA_034064705.1 of Bothrops alternatus. NCBI lineage: Eukaryota > Metazoa > Chordata > Lepidosauria > Squamata > Viperidae > Bothrops > Bothrops alternatus. Next base: position 535,246 of record JARGCV010000129.1, read on the forward strand.
TTCTCTCATTCATTCATTCATTCATCAAATTTAGAAACCAACCATTTCCCTTACAAAAAGCTAAGATCCTGTGGGACTTCCAAATCCAGATCTGCAGGCAGGTATTGGCCATTCAACCAGACATTGTGGTAGTAGGCAAGAAACAGAAAACAGTGGTGGTAGTAGATGTAATTACTATCAAGTGATAGCAACATCAGGAAGAAGGAGTATGAGAAGCAGGAAGAGTACCAGTTGTCTGAAAGGGGAAACTGGAGAAGATGTGGAAAGTAAAAGCCAAAGTGGTCTCAGTGGTGGTCCCAATTGCGGCTGTGACTCCTAAGCTGGGAGAGTGGTTCCAGCATATCCCATCAGAACTCTCCCATCAGAATTCTTTGTCCAGAAGAGTGCAGGGCTAGGAACAACTAAGATCCTACACAGAACCCTCAGACTTCCAGGCCTCTGATAGAAGACATGAGATTGAGGAAGACATAGACCACCCATAAGGCTGAGAAGGGAATTTTAATGAAATGTTATATGATGATATATATCAGCGGTTCTCAACCTTTTTCAGGCCGAGACCCCACCTGCGCCGTCCATGTGTGGCGCGACCCTGACCTGCACCGCGCATGCACGGCGTGGCGGGCCGAACCGTGCATGCGTGGTGCGCACGACGGGATGAACCGTGCATGCACGGTGCGCGCGACGGACGAACTGCGCATGCACGGCACGCCGACGGGCCGAACCACGCATGCACGGCACGACGGCCCAAACCACGCATGCGCAGCGCGACGGGCCGAACCGCGCATGTGCGGCGTCTGCGCGACGGGCCGAATTGCGCATGCACGGCGTGCGTGTGACGGCTGAGGGGAAATGGGGGGAAAAATGGTGGACTGCGGTGTTTGCCGACCCCCGTGAAACGGTCGTTCGACCCCAAATGGGGTCGCGACCCACAGGTTGAGAACCGCTGATATATATGATATATAATAATGCAATGTAATGCAATACAATAATATAATGGCAAACGTTTCCCTTATTCAGTCATGTCTGACTCTAGGGCAGGGGTCCCCAATCCACCGGTACCGGGTCGCTGCATGCCAGCAACTGGTCCACACAAATAAGCAAAGTCCCATCCGCAGGATGCAGGCAGCACACAAAACCATGCACTCTCCGGTCCATGAAAAAACCTCTGTCCACTAAACCGGTCCCTGGTGCCCAAAAGGTTGGGGACCTCTGCTCTAGGGGACATTGCTCATCTCCTTTTCTTAGCTGAGGGAGCCAGCATTGTCCAAAGATGTTTCCACAGTCATGTGGTCAGCATGCCTTCACACAGCACAGAGCATGTGGCAAAACACAGAACGCTATTACCTTCCCATTGAAGCAGTACCTATTTATCTTCTCACATTTTGCATGCTTTCCAACTGCTAAATGGGCAGGAGCAGTGGCAAAGAATGGGAGCTTGGCCCATCACGTTGTGCTTAGGTCTCGAACCCAGGCTTTCCAGCTGAGCCATCATTCTTAACCACGTAGCCATCGTTCCCTGATAATGTAACATCATATATATTCTGAGGTTTTCGCGGGTGTTTGTATGTAGGTCTTTGGTTCTTCGGGTTTTCTCCCACGTAGAATTTGAAGTGTCTTGGCAACGTTTTAACGAAGTCACATTCGTCATCTTCAGGCTGGTGCTTTCAGCTTCGTGCTTCTAGCAGCAATGGCACCAGCCTGAAGATGACGAATGTGACTTCGTTGAAACGTTGCCAAGACACTTCAAATTCTACGTGGGAGAAAACCCGTTAAGAACCAAAAACCTATATATATATATGTATAGCACATCAACTCTCATAGGGTTACAGGGAAAACCTTGGAGTTTATCGTTGATATCACATTGAGTATCAGTGTGAAAGTACGTAACATTCACGTGTAGATTAATGTAATGCTTGCCAGATTATTGTAATTGTCTTCTAGAAGATCCCTAATGATATGTGGGAAGTAATGTTGACTTGAAGTTCTAGCATCCTTGAAACCCAGGCAGACTGAATGGCTCCCACACTTGAGAAACAGGAGTTCATTTGTCTTGCAGCCCTGATTGCAATCGTAGCAGATCTGAGAACCCACCAAAGGGAAAGAGTTAAGCTTTTTTCTCTTCCTCTCCTCTTCTAGTTGGCAGAAAGTTTGTAGTTTAAAATTACACACTGACTCTGGTGTAGAGACACAAGAAATTATAGAGCAGACACTGTCCAGGACAACGTATAATTTAAAATTGTAGTAAAGAATGTATACCGCACGGCAAAATAAGTGAAGTGCTTCTTCAAATATAAGTGTTTTGGATAGAAAAGCTGTAATTATCCACTCCTAGGGAAATGTTTGCATTCATTCTAAATCAATATTTACTATTCATCTCTTGTGTTCAACAAAACAAGGATTTAACTTTTTTTTTTAATTTTAATGAGGTACTAAGACTACAATAATTCTACAATGTAATTGTCTCAATACAAAATATTGCTAAATTGTGTTGCTATTCTGGGAAAGAGCCATTTATACAAAGGAGAACGGGAAAGTGTGTGGGGGGGGGGAAAGGAGGGAGACATCCCTATTTGTGAAATGTTACTACAGTAACATACAATTCAAACTCAGCCAAGCAGGAAGATTACCAAATTCAAGAGCTGTTAAGCTGTCTCTCTGTTAAGACCCTTAACTGGAAGCAGTCGGGTGAGTCTTCTCCTCCTCACCCGAGTCAAAAATATGGACCTCTTTCTTCATAATGATGCCTCTGCAGCTGAAGCTTGACATCAAATGAAGGAACAGGTTTTCCCCCCTTCTCCTGATTTAGTTCTATTCTTTCCTTTTTAAGGGCAACCTTTGTTTCTGCTGAAGTTTCAGGGGAAAAAAAAAAAGGGCGCAAACAATTAATGTGAATAAAGGGAGCATCTGCTCTTAGCCATCATGGTGGAAATCTAAAGCCATTCTAACAAGACTTAAGAAGAAGCTGCTAAAATTTGATCACATTTCTTTTAACAGCCAGCGCTTTCATTGTGTAAAGAAGTTGGCTACCTCCCAATAATTGTTCATGCTTTACTTCCAAACATCCAGAAGCATCAAAGACAATGGAATGGACCAGAGCGTCATTTTCAAGTAAGTGATCTCCAGCTTTAATTAATGTTGCCAGATTCTCAAAGAATACAAAGAAAAAGCAGTGTTATATCTCCAAATGTCCTCCATACCAGTTCCCTAATCTTGCATTCTCTCTCTTTTTCCGTCTCCCTCCCTCCCCCCACCCTTTAAAATCTTATCTTCCTCTAGTCTAGAGCAGGGGTTCCCAATTTGGCAATTTTAAGACATGCGGACTTCAACTCCCAGAATTCCCCAGCCAGCCATGGAGGCTGGAGAATTCTGGGAGTTGAAGTTTATATGTCTTAAAGTTAACAAGTTTGGGATTCCCTGCTCTAGAGAAATGTGTTTCCCATGGATTAAAACACACACCAATTCACTGTGTAGCTATATGTCAGAAGATGGAGGATGAAGGGTAAAAAAAAAAAAAGCACCCTACTTTCTGTATTCTGCTACTTTTGTTCCTACCTTGCCTAAAAAAGGATAGAGGAGAAAGAGGTTGTTTTGTAGAGATGGTGGGAGGAACCGAAGGCCAAGAATTTCCCCCTGGCTTAGATTTTAATCTGAGTTGAAGAAGAATGTTGAGGTTTTAAGAACTTGCCTCTTTGTTGAGGTAGACTTTTAAGAATCCCTGAAATTTGATTTCTGAGCCTGGCTTGGAACATTATCACCAGGCTTCCCAGACCACACTTGAAACAGGTCAGAGAAGGAAAAAAGAAAAGAAAGAAATCTAATCCCAGCAAAAAGTAGGCTGATGTCTAAATATGGGCCTACCTCATTTTGGTCTGTTTAAAAAGCTTGTTTCCATGCCATTTCCATGCCAAGCTCCAGCATGATCGAAATGAAAATGATTGAGATACAAAGCCTTTAAAAAAAAAAAGTTTCATAGTGGAACTGGTAATTGGCCTGTAACTACCGCTGGCTCAGAAATATAAGACTGCAGCTTCAGACAACTAGGCATTTAAGATCCCATCTTTTATTTTAACCTGACATCGGCAAGCAACCCCTACGCCACAAAGCCAAGTAAAGTTTACAGTTGAATATTTCTCCTGTAATATGAAAAGAAGAAAAGAGTTGCAAGAGAAAACCACCACAGTTCACAAGCTGCAGATATTTTCACTTTCTTTTCGTTTTTTTTCTTTTTTCTTTTTAACCTGTGTTCCTTGGAATCTATGAAAACAGATCCAGAAACCATAACCAGAAAGAAAGACAAAAAAGCCCTTTGGGTATTTAGGAGAGTTAACAAGAAGCTAACGTGTAACAGTTGGCTCCAACTGTTTCTATGCAGGAGTCAGTTACTCATTGCCCTCCATGCCTTGAAGACAGGTAACAAGAGGTACTGTATGAATAACATTTATGTAGACTATTTTGTTGAGACAGAGTTAAACAATATGAGAAAAGAAAGTCAAATATTCTTGAGAGAAGATAAGTTAAACAATATGTCCTCCTAACCACACCCCCTCCCCCAACATTTATCCTCCTTTTCAACTGTGTCGATTCTCCTTTGGAGTATAAATGTTGAGGGAGGGAATAGGAGAACATATTGTTTAACTTTCTTGTCATCCGTGACAAAAAATTAAGCTTACATGTACATGAAAATACTTTTTGCAGCATCAGAAAGATTTCTATTATTATTATTATTATTATTATTATTATTATTATTATTATTATTATTATTATTATTATTATTATTATTATTATTATTATTATTATTATTACAGAAATGTGCTAGAGCAGCGTCCCCCAACCTTTCTGGGTAGGCCTCCTGGCAAAGAGGGAGGGGGGTTAAGAAGGGATGGTTTGGTATGAGGGGCAGGTCTGCACGCACAGCTTCATTTGAGTGAACTGTGAGAGCTGGTGCCCACCACCTGTGTGAGTGGGGCTGCGAGCACCAGTTCTACTGCGAGTACAAGCCTTGTTGCAAATGCTGGTGCCTGCTGCAAGTGCAAGTGGGGCTGTGAGTGCGTGCCATCTATTAAATGTTATTTGCTATTATCTCACACAGCCCAGTTGTGACTAGTCCACGGCCCGGAAGTGAGCTGTGGCCCACAGGTTGGGGACCCCAATGCTAGAGCCGTTTGGAGGAACATTGTGCCTCTCGAGGTCAGTTCTGTCCCCACCCTCTTGGTCTTCCAAATCTAGCTCTGCCAATTGGGGGCATCCTGATGGGGCTGTCTCATTCTGGAGGTGGGCAATAGGTTAGAGGAATCCCGCTTCCACCCCACGTACAAACTGGCAATATATAATATATAGTGTTCAATGTAACTTTTAAACCACACCCTGCCTACCTTTATAAAATTCAGATAGAAGCAAAAATGTCTCCTTTTAATGTTGACTGATGTGAGAAAACACCCTCCTCTGTCATCTATTAAGTATTACTCGCTATTATCTGGGGCTTGAATATTGTCAAAATAACTCAGCAATGATTTATCAAAGTAAATAGGTAAGCATAAGTCTTGCCAGCTCAAACAAGCAAAGGATGAAATAGACTGGGGAGACATTAACATTTCTCAAGAAAACACTGCGTAGTAAACTCAATACTAAAAGAACGTATGGAATAGGATCTCCCATGGCTTTCCTCTGGCCTGTCCCCTTGTGTATCTGGCCCATATTTGCTCCAGAATTTCCTAAATCTTCTGGGGCTGATTTCAGGCATAGAGAGGTGGTTTGGTGGAGATAGTATTTACTCTTCTGGCATATTGTGTATGGCATAAGAAGGACATAATTGGATGCTAATGTTGATAACAAAAATGGAAAGTATCATTTCCACCTGCGTGTGATGGGTAAAAACTTCTTAAATTTATTTATTTGCTTGCTTATTAAATTTACGTGCCACCCATTTCATCAGAGATTACTCTGGCTGGCTTACAAGCATTACCTATTAAAATAATAAAACAATAAACATCAATAGTAAATATCATTAAAAGATAGGGAGGAGGGGAACATTAAGGAAATGGGTAGAGCTGAGGTCTCTTTCCTAATCCAAGAGCCTTCTCCATAATGGTGCATACCTGTTGGGGCCCAAGGTCAGCTGGCAGAGCCAGGGCTTCAGACAAACTCAAAAGGTGGGTGCAGATCTCACCTTGGGGGTTTAAAGTTCCAAAGGGCAGAAGCCATGACAGAAAAGGCTCTTCTCCTGGAGCCCATCAGCTGAAAATCCTTGGCTGACTGAGCCTGCAGCATGTTGCTCCTGCCACATTGGGTGGAGTGGGTCAGTACCATTGGGGGTGAAATAATTCTTCAGGTAGACTGGAACCATGACATGAAGGGCTTTAAAGGTGATAATCAATACTTTGAATTGCATCCAGAAGCAAATCAGTAGAAAAAGTTGAAGCATGTTGTCCTCCATCCAGACCAGGGGTAAGCAACCTTGGCTCTTTTATGACTCGTGGACTTCAACTCCCAGAATTCCTGAGCCAGAGAGTTGAAGTCCACGAGTCATAAAAGAGCCAAGGTTGCCTACCCCTGATCCAGATCTTCACAGACTCTAGGCACTGCAGAGACAGCATCATTGGGGTCACCAGTTGTGGAAAGATAGAACTGAGTATCACCCACGAATTGATGATACTTCTCATGGTAAGAAGAAGCCTCTGGTAACACTCCCAACTGATCCCATGAGCCCAGCTTGAAGAACAGGATCTCATATTTGAAAACCTGGGGAGCAAGACCCCTGAAGGCCAAGAGAGATTCTCAGATGACCACTGTCACTCCACCTCCCCTGCCCTGGACTCTTGGCTGGTGCCAAACCCTAAACCCATCCAGACATATTTCCGAGAGCAGAACTCCCTCCTCCTCCCCCTCCCCCACAGAGTTCCAGAGTCAACCAGGTCTAGGTGATGCATGCCTCTCTGCTTCTTAAATATTCATTTAAGTGCTCTCTATGTTCGGCCCTAATAATATATTCATTTTAAAAAAAAAATCTGATTTGTTTCTTGTTATGGGCATGTACTTTGCTTGGCACAAAGACTAAGAAATTAGGAAAAAAATAATTGTTTATCAAACTAAGGAAACTCCTGTTTTTTCTCTCTCTTTTTCTCTATCCCCCCCATTTCTTCATTTCTGGCTCAAACTCTTGTGAAAAGTTGTAGTAAGAACTGGCAAGCTTAGTGTTCCTAATGGATGGAAATCTCAGCCAGGTTGCTCAGTCCTTGCTATTTTTATTATCTAATGATTTTTAAATTATCCAAAAAAACTCCCAAACAAATGCCAAGCAGTCTTGCACTTATTATTCTTATTATTCTTATTAGCATCATCATCATCATTATTACTTTATTAAAGATATATATTTGACGTTGAATTGAATTTTATCGTAGTGTGAATTAGTTTGCACAATGTTCACACTAATGGACATCATCTATTAAGAAAGACAAATTGAAGGAAAGAAAACTTGGAAACCTCTAGGCTAGGGCTTTCTTCTCAAAGGAATAGTATTTATTTATTTATTTATTTATTTATTTATTTATTTATTTATTTATTTATTTATTTCTGTCCATTCGAAGGACATTACAAACAGCACTTTTGTCTCTAATAATTCATCTGAATGAAAATTAAATCTAATGTATACATCGGTCCAAAACGTTTTTCCCAACTTTTCTATTGCAACTTAAGGAAATCTAGAAAAATCATCCAGGACAGATTTTATGTTGCTAGTCTAAAACTATGGATCTCCAAAACAATCTTGGGGTGATTACTTGCAACTGAAAGTATGTATCTCTAAGTTGCTGTTTAAGTGGGATCTGAAGCCACTTAGATTTTGACAAATGTATACATAACACGAGAATATATTCTGGTTTTGTTTGGTTTCTTAAAAAGGAAATACCTCCCCAGATAAAGAAAATGTTACTTATTGTAGTAGTAGTAGTAGTAGTAGTAGTAGTAGTAGTAGTAGTAGTAGTAGTAGTAATAGTAATAGTAATAATAATAATAATAATAATAATAATAATAATAATAATAATAATAATAATAATTTTAATAGGGTCTAATAGATGTTGACAGAAAACTATCAACTTATTGTAGAATGATATATAAGAATATTGGAAATGTACTATATCAGGCACTGGCATTTTTTTTTAAGGGCCAGATTTTACCCCTCTACAGCCTCTGCCAATACAATTGGTAGGACTTCAGGTCAAGGAGCGTGGCAGCCAATGAAATAGCAGAAGCCCACTAGCAAGAAGTCACTGATTGGCTGGGAGTGAATCAGAAATTCTGGCCTGAAAATCTGCCCACCCATTCTTAGTTTACAAACCATATAAAAACAGGTAATGGGCCAGATTTAATCCACAGGCTGCAGTTTGCCAATCCCTGCTTTTCATGACAACATTTACAATATTATAAAGATTACAGAGAGGAAGAATTAAATACTCATTCTATAGCAAAAATTTGAATTTATTTATTCATTGTTGAAATAATATTTAGAATACTGTTCAAACAGCTTCTTTCTTAGGGGTTATGTAAATATTGAAAAAATACCTGTTATTGTCATAGTTATTATTTGTATTTGCAATGTAATACATTTATGGGTAATTATGGATATGACAGAATCTATTATTAAATTACACACTTGTAGATTTGTATTAAAAAACAAAATAGAGTGATGTAGTTTAAATCTTATGGCTGAATGAATATGCCTCACCGGACTTCTGCTTTGGAGCAGATGGGAGAAGAAAAAGATCTGCTTTGCAAGTCAGTGATATTTTACATTTTGTGTTTATGTAACATTGATGATTTTCACAGAAATGTATGCAAACTACATAGGAAGTTGCACATACAGAGAAAGCACGAGATTTTACGCACTCTATTAAGACTCAGGCCACTTTGATTTATTTTATATATGCTTACATCACACTGGAAAACAGGATACTTCTGCTACATCAGATGAAAGGTTCAATTAGATTAGTTCAGTTTCCAAATACTAACTACCAGGTGACCTGTAGAAGCTTATATAGTCAGACCACAAAGGGAACAGCCTCCCTTCCTATTTATCTCTGGCAGCATCTGATTTTTTGAGGCACATTACAGGGGTGTGTACAAACCACAAGATTTGGGTCAGATTCCAATTCTGCAACACAGGCTTCATTTCAAAGCAAATTGGGTAACCCAAACCCTTGAGTAGCATAAATGGCTGCAGCCTTTTTTCATTTTTAGCAGAATGAGAAATAATTAGAGGCACGTTAGACCTTCTTGGAGAGATAAATCCTGCCTAATATTAGAGATATTTCAGAATTGGCTTCTTTATATTTTCCTAAATCATTGGTGCATTTTTTTTTCTTTTTAGAGAGAGAATTATGTAATATTTGCAAATATAGTGGGGTTTTTTTTAAATCAGGATGAAACCTATCATGTTTCAGGCAAATAGGGCCAGGAAAAAGGTGTTATTTATGAAATAACCCATCTTTTATATAATTTAGTCATAATTTCTACAGAAAAAGACCAGGTTATAAAGTTCCGCTAAATTTAGTCTATATAGTAACTGTTTGGTTTGGACATAGACCTCTGTAGATATCTTTCCAGTGCTATTGCTGAAATTCAGTTTTTTTATACAGGACTAACTGTATTAGCTTAAGAAGAATGAAACAGCTGACCCAAATGGCAGATCTGAAGATCAGCTGATTATTGATTTTACAATAATTATAGTTTTTAACTCCAAAAAGCTTGCAGAATTTTCTGCTTCATTATTTAAGTACTATACACATTGATTTGGGTGGATGAGTGCTTTGATTCACACTGTGTCTAAAACTCCTTCCTTCCTTCCTTCCTTCCTTCCTTCCTTCCTTCCTTCCTTCCTTCCTTCCTTCCTTCCTTCCTTCCCTCCCTCCTTCCTTCCTTCCTTCCCTCCTCCCTCCCTCCCTTCCTTCCCATATTTTTCTTCTGAGGCACATGGATATAATTTTTTCAATAATTATCTCAAAGGATAGAAAAAGAGCTAGTGAAAAGTAATTATGAAGGAGACCAGGCAGGGATTGTATATACCAGAAGCAACCAATAGAGATTCAGAATTATTCATCATTCATTCTATTCTTACTTCCATTCATTCTTTCTATTACTTTTACCATCAACACATGCATAGTCATATATTCCAGCAAGGTGGCACCCATCATGTCTACTCATAGAGGTTTATTTAGTTATTTATTTAATCAGTGTATATACGGTAGATTGATCAGTTTCAATTTATAGACAAGGACAGCAAGGCAGGCAAAAGACGCATGAATGAAATGTAGATTAAAATATAGCACCAGGCCTTTCCTTCCTTTCTTACCACAAAGCAGGCCCTTGAAATCTGTATTATGTGATAGTGTTGTTTTTTGTTGTCTCAGCTCCTCACTTATATCTCAGATGATTCATAGCAGGGAATCTGAAGTTTTAAACACTGCTCTGGAGGTATTGCAGATACGCTGTCAGGGTTACATAAGGAAAAACCGTTGTAAGCCACCCAGAATCATTTAAGACAGTGAGGTGGGTGGCATATAAATTTAATGATGGCTAGATAGATAGATAGATAGACAAACAGACAAATAGTCTGGCTTTGTCAAAGAATGAACAGCCCTCTCCCAACAGAGAGGGAAGGATATGACACAACCTATTTCCTGTTTATAACAGTCCTTTCAGCAGTTCCAAGAAGGTTTCGCACCCATTTGCACTGTTCCAGTGATCCTGAGGGCACAGATAAACCTCCAAATGGCCTCAACAACTCTCAGAAAGAGTGCTAATGACCAGATGACTGCAAGGAATATAAATCATTCCATCCTCCACCATTCAGTCAGAACTGAAGAAGCTTCTTGGATCAGAAACAAAAGGTCTTCAGAGAAAAAAACAAAGTCTAGTTGCCTTTTGGAAAAGCATCTTTGGGACAACCATGACCTGGATGACTGACAATCTCCACAGATTTGCTCTATTCATGCAAATAATGCTCTTCATATGGATTTCTTGATCCTAGCACCACCATCAAATTCAAGAATGCATGGCAATGCTCAAAACTTTCAAATATTTAAGCAGACTTTGGAGTCCCACAAAGGAAATTTGGTTGCAACACAACAACACTAGGCCTCACACTTTATAAACCATTTCAATGTTGAACTTGAATCTCACTGTTTTCCCCTACTTGCCATGCAAAGGAGACTTGGGGCCTTGTGATTGTCATTCCAAAATGAAGGGCACCTGTTTCATTCAAATGAAGAAGAGATGGCCATGTCTGCAGGTAGAAATTCCTTGTAAATTCCTTCCCCTATAAGGCTGGGAAAGACTCTAGTCTGAATCTCTGAGGGGCTGTGTTAGTCTGACAATTTTGAAATAAAATTGTTTGACCAGATATAAAGCTGTTTTCTGTCCTCCTAGCTTAGGACATGGAGCCTTTTCTTTAAGGAATCTGAAGACTTTTTATATTTTTGAAGAAAAAAAAATGAGGTCAGGAGAAATATCCATCACCTAGGGAAGAAAAATAGAGGCATTGCCACTTTCCCTTACCCTAGGGGATGGGGGAATCCTGTATGATTCCTGGACAAAAAAAAACCAAAACACCCCATACTTAATTGGCTTGTAAGGGAGAAATGACATAAGACAATATTCTCATAAATAATAAAGGAGAACAAGTTTAAAAAATGGTGGCAAAATATTTTCATATATTAATAGAGAAAAAAAGGCAAGGTGGATATAGTTAACACTAATATTAATGTAACTGGATGAGAATATAATAGCCATAGCAGCAGAGACAGAGATAAACACTTTGGTACAATAAACCAAGGCAATTAAATCAAAGCAGGACTTCTCTTTTTAGAAGAGAGACTTTGGAGTTTAGTTGAAAACTTGTCCAAGACTGATTGGCTTTGTACTGGTTGTAAAGATAGAATTAATTTTGAATTGGGAAGGAATTATGTGAACAGCCTGGCATTCTGTGGGATCCTCATGGTTTTTCAAATATAAATGTACAGAGCCTGATTAGTGTTAAAGGCTCAAAGTGACAAAGACAAGTATTAATGTTAAAGTCTGTGTGTTGTAAATCAATAGTTTAAATAAACGATTTGAACTGTTCATTATGGAAACTTCATTCTGAGAATAATTATATGTCTAAAAGTCAAAGTGAGATTTAAGTCTTCTGTTGATCTACAAAGATTTGGCAGACATCATACATACTTAATCAGTCACAATATACCTCTAGGCTTTAAAGTGTAACTTCCTTATACTAGGAAATTCACTAAATGATGTGTGTTTGTTCATATTTGTTCATTCTGCTGGCCATGGACCATGTGTAGGCTCTGTTTGTAAAACTGCCTGCTGAGGGTTAATGCTTGGCAGTGCACTGGAAAGTCATCCTTTCACAAGTCCATTAAGAACTCTCAGTGCAGCAGCATAGACCTTTCATGCTATTTTCTTGGAAGAAAATTGTTCAGCAATGAGCTGGATTAGAAATCAGACAGAAATGAGTTGTGGGAAAGGCTTCCAGTGAAGTGAAATAGGAAACTAATAACACAAAAAGGGAAGAAGTATCCAGTACCATATAGGAAAAGCAAGACACCCCTCCCAACACCAAATCAAACCAAACCAAACCAAAAACCACAAGCAGGAGTTATTTATTTATTTATTTATTTTGACTTATATGCCGCCCTTCTCCCCAGACTCAGTTAGCTGAGGGAGTAAGGCAGTGGTGAGATTCAAATATGTGAACAACCGGTTCTCTGTGTGTGATGCCTGTTGCTGAAGTCTGCTCTGAGCCTGGGCAATAAAAAATTAGCTATCGGTTCTGCTGAACTGGTGCAAACTGGCTGAATCCCACCACTGGAGTAAGGATTACAGGCTAAAATTGTAAGCCGTAAATGCATTTAAGCATAGTGTTCTGTCCTCACTATACGTTACTCTGTGAGCAGCTTGACATGCAGGGAAACCCACCTATTCTTCAATAAAACAGACTGTTTGCATAGATATGGATGCTTTATTAAAAGAACTGGATGGGTGAAACTGGGAAAAATAGAAATGCATACAATAAGAACTCAAATACAAAATAAGCAGAACTGAGTTTCTGGTGAACATAACAATTAACTAATACAGATAAATCTAAATCTCACCAGCTGTATGTATGGGATGTGGCTGGATTCTTCCTGGTGCTTTTGCTTCAAATGCTAAAGGAAATGGAGTCTGGCTTCCCAGCATGCACTTGTTTTGTGAATGAGGGTTGATGGGTAAAGGCTTGGGTCAGCTTCCAAACGATACAGATTGGTATTTGGCCGCCGGCCACTAGATGGAGCTAGAGAGCAACAACAGCATATACACATTTTATATGCTGGGGCATGACACATAATTAAACTAAGTTATTGTTGTTTTTTGGTACTATCCATGGGGTGTTTTTTTTTTTTTTGAATTAAGATTGCCAGGAAAAATATCAACAACCTAAGATATGCAGATGATACCACTCTAATGGCAGAAAGTGAAGAGGAACTAAAGAGCCTCTTGATGCGGGTGAAGAAGGAGAGTGAAAAAGTTGGCTTAAAACTCAACATTAAGAAAACCAAAATCATGGCATCCGGCCCTCTCAGTTCCTGGCAAATAGATGGGGAAGAAATGGAGGTAGTGACAGATTTTATCTTCCTGGACTCCAAGATCACCACAGATGGGGACTGCAGTCAAGAAATTAAAAGATGCTTGCTCCTGGGGAGGAAAGCCATGGCAAATCTAGACAGCATACTAAAAAGCAGAGACATCACCCTGCCAACAAAAGTACGTTTAGTCAAGGCCATGGTTTTCCTAGTTGCAATGTATGGATGTGAAAGTTGGACCATAAGAAAGGCTGAGCGCAAAAGAATTGAGGCCTTTGAACTATGGTGCTGGAGAAGACTCCTGTGAGTCCCCTGAACTGCAAGGCGATCAAATCGGTCAGTCCTAGAGGAGATCAACCCTGATTGCTTAGAAGGCCAGATCCTGAAGTTGAAACTCAAATACTTTGGCCACCTAATGAGAAGGAAGGACTCACTGGAGAAGAGCCTAATGCTGGGAAAGATTGAGGGCAATAGAAGAAGGGGATGACAGAGAATGAGGTGGTTGGATGGAGTCACTGAAGCAGTAGGCGTGAGCTGAAATGGATTCCAGAAGGTGGTAGAGGACAGGAAGGCCTGGAGGAACATTGTCCATGGGGTTGCGATGGGTCAGACACGACTATGCAACTAACAACAACACTGTTGTTTTAGGGAAAGTATCAGGCCACCTTTTAAAAAACAATCACGGTATTAGAAATCAGAATCACTTTTCAACTTTATCATTTCATGAGAGTAAGTAAGATGTTACTACAGATGGTCCTCAACTTACAACCATTTATTTAGTGACTGATTGAAATTAAACTGCACTGAAAAAAATGACATGACCTTTTTTCACACTTAGGACTGTTGCAGAATCCCCATGATCAAAATTCAGCTGCTGATAGTGACGGTGTCCTGGGGTCATGCAGTCATCATTTGTAACCTTCTTAGCCGGCTTCTGACAAGCTAAATCAATAGGAAAAGCCAGGTTCACTTAATGACTGCATGATTCATTTAGCAGCTGCAATGATTCACTTAACAGTTGTGGGGGAAAAAGTTGGTAAAATGGAACAAAACTCCCTTAACAATTGTCTTGTTAGCAACAGAAATATTCTGTACCAAAATTAAAACAAATTTAGACCCTCAATTTATCAACTATGATAGGCCACTCAAAATTGTCAAAAGCTTTTTCTGTATCAAGAAAAATCATGACCACTTTTTATTTTTAAATATAACTTATTAATAGCATTCAGAATAGGTTTAATACTGTCTCTTTGGTAGCTTTTGGAAACAAATCCAGTCTTGTCAGGATGTATCATTTTGGTTTAAAAAGTATTCTCTTTTATTGTCATGAAAAGCTTATAATTTCTGTTAAGAAAAGAAATAGGTCTGCATGACAGTGGCTGAATTGAATCTTTTTCTTTTTTTAAAAAAAATCAAAGATAAAGGTTTCTTTTCACAAAAGCATTGCTTTCTTCATATTGCTGAATTTCTTCTATTACTTAAGTCAGCGGTTGTCAACCTTTTGCAGGCCGCGACCCCGACCTGCGCCACGCATGCGCGCCGCGACCCCGACCTGTGCCACGCATGCGCGCCGTGACCCCGACCTGCGCCGCGCATGCGCGCCGCGACCCCAATCTGCGCCGCGCATGCGCGCCGCGATGGCCCGCATCGTGCATGCACGGCGGCCCGCATCGTGCATGCGTGGCACGACATAAGAACATAAGAACATAAGAAGAGCCATGCTGAATCAGGCCAAAGCCCATCGAGTCCAGCATTCTGTGTCACACAGTGGCCCACCAATTGTACATGGGGATCTTGATCACGTCACCTGATGATGTGGACAGGTTGCTGGGAGGTCTTAGAGCAACCACATGTTTATTGGACCCGTGTCCCTCCTGGTTGGTACTGGCCTCCAGTGAGGTGACGCGAGGCTGGCTCCAGGCAATTATCAATGCCTCATTGAGTGAGGGTGTCTTCCCCGCTGCCCTGAAAGAGGCAGTGGTGCGACCCCTCCTCAAGAAGCCCACCTTAGACCCGGCTGTTCTATCTAATTACTGTCCTGTCTCCAACCTTCGCTTTGTTGCGAAGGTTGTTGAGAGTGTGGTTGCTCGACAGTTCCCTCAGCACCTGGAGGAATCGTCGTACCTGGACCCGTTCCAGTCGGGCTTCAGGCCAGGTTACAGCACGGAAACAGCTTTGGTCGCATTGGTGGATGATCTCTGGCGGGCCCAGGACAGGGGTTGCTCCTCTATCCTGGTGCTATTGGACCTCTCAGTGGTTTTTGATACCATCGACCATGGTATCATGCTGCGCCGGCTGGCGGGGCTGGGTATAGCGGGCACCGTGTTTCGGTGGTTCTCTTCCTTCCTCTCTGGCCGGACACAGTTTGTGTTGACAGGGGGTTAGAGGTCGACCCCGAGGCCCCTTGATTGTGGGGTACCTCAGGGGTCAGTCCTCTCGCCCTTGTTGTTCAACATTTATGTGAAGCTGCTGGGTGAGATCATCTGAGGTTTTGGGGTGGAATTCCATCAGTACGCTGATGATACTCAGCTGTACATTTCCACCCCGAACCACCCAAATGAAGCTCTTGACATGCTGACCCAGTGCCTGGAGGCCGTGTGGATTTGGATGGGGAAGAATGGTCTCAAGCTCAACCCCTCCAAGACCGAGTGGCTGTGGTTACCGTCGTCCCGGTACAACCCGCTGACTCCATCGCTGTCTATCGGGGGCGAGTCAGTGGCCCCCACGGGAAGGACTCGCAACTTGGGAGTCCTCCTAGATTCATGGCTGTCCCTTGAGGACCATCTGACGGCCATGGCCGGGAGGATGTTTTACCAGATTCATCTGGTACGCCAGTTGCGCCCCTTCCTAGATAAGGACGCACTACGCACGGTCACCCATGCCTTCGTCACTTCCAGACTGGACTATTGTAATGCTCTCTACATGGGGCTCCCCTTGAAGTGCACGCGGAGGCTTCAACTGGCACAGAATGCGGCCGCGCGGGTGGTAGTGGGGACACCCTGGCAGGCACGAATGGCCCCCATCCTGCACGAACTGCACTGGTTGCCAGTGGCTTTCCGGGTGCGCTTCAAGGAACTGGTTCCCACTTTTAAAGCGCTCCATGGCATAGGACCCAGTTATTTACAAGACCGCCTTCTGCCAGTAAATACCTCCCATCGACCAGTTCACTCCCACAGAGAGGGCCTCCTCAGGGTGCCATCGGCTAAGCAGTGTCGGCTGGTGGCGCCCAGGGGGAGAGCCTTTTCTGTGGGGGCACCGACGATGTGGAACGAGCTCCTCCCGGAACTCCGGACGTGTCATGATCTCCGCACCTTCAGAAGAGAGTTGAAGACTCATCTCTTCAATCAAGCCGGCCTGGCCTAGATCTCCTCGGGTTTTATATTTTTAAACAAGGCTGTTCGAAGGTTTTAGAATTGGGTTTTTAACAGGTTTTTAGTAACAGCCTTGTATTTATTTAATTTAATTTAATTTTAAATATTTATTGTTTTATATGTTTTTATTGGGTTGTAAACCGCCCCGAGTCCTACGGGAGAGGGGCGGTATAGAAATTTAATAAATATAATATAATATAATATAATATAATATAATATAATATAATATAATATAATATAATATAATATAATATAATATAATATAATATAATATAATATAATATAATATAATATAATATAATATAATATAATATAATATAATATAATATAATATAATATAATATAATATAATATAATATAATATAATATAATATAATATAATATAATATAATATAATATAATATAATATAATATAATATAATATAATATAATATAATATAATATAATATATAATATATAAATATATAATATATAATATATTGAGCAGAAAGAGAAGGCAAAACCCTCCCTTTCCCTTGACCCCCAACAAATGGTACTCAAGGGAATCCTGCCTGCCTCAACCAACATAGAGGCGGCACATGGACATCCGTTTTAATAACCACTGATACACTTTGCATCCATGAATCTATCTAGCCCTGCCTTGAAGCTGTCAAGGCTGACAGCTGTCACGACCCCTTCTGGAAGTGAATTCCATAAATCAACGACCCTCTGGGTGAAGAAATATTTCCCTTTATTTGTCCTCACTTTCTTAGCTATTAGACGACCTGCATCGCGCATGTGCAGCGCGATGGCCCGCATCGCACATGCACGGTGCTACCCCGTGCATGCGCGGTGCTGCCCCCTGCGCCGGCCGAGGGGAAAGGGGGAAAAATGTTGGACTGCGTTGTTTGGCGACCCCCGTGAAATGGTCGTTCGACCCCAAATGGGGCCGCGACCCACAGGTTGAGAACCGCTGACTTAAGTTAAAGTTTTAAGTATTTTTTCTTCGATATCTTATCCTATACAGCAAAAATACTATTAGGTCCTGGAGGTTTTTCAATTTCAGTTTCAGCTTCATTTCATCTCATCAGTTATAGAACTTAATTAAGACTGATTAAGAAATTGTTAATCTGTAAATTTTGTAAGCATATTCAAACAACTTCTTAAGTTATTCAAATAGACTTCAGTTTTTTCTGGATCAGTTGTCAGTTTACTACAGTATATAAAATGGAATACTAATCCACACATTTTTACATTTCTCCATCTCCTTCTCTATGCTTGTTTCCATCTCAAATAAAAGTGATAGGTTTTTTTTAATGCAATTGATAAGCCAGCAATTTCTTTGATTTATTGCTATTTAAAAATGTTACATAAAATATACCATTTTTTATTTTAATTGATCAATTTTAGAATGGATAAAATTCATTCCATATTGCTTTTATCTTTTATTCTAAATGCAAGATTGTGTTAACTTTAAGTCTTGATTCTAATTGCTTCAAATCATTCGGTAACACATTCTTCTGATTTTGCATCGCTTTCTATTTAAAGCCAGAGAGATAAACAAATCTCTCATAAATATTTCACTAACATCCATATTATAGATAAAAAAAACATCAGGAGTTAAATTGATTTGGAAGAAGCTCAACACGGGATGCATTCTTGTGAAGGAAAGGGAACACTTAGGCATCATAAACGCAGAGAATTTTCAAGAATATCTGTTTGTTAGCCATGGTTAATTCAAAATCTTAAAACCTTTGCAACAACTTTTGTCTTTTGTCAAAAGAATAAACATTCCCAATTTAAAAAAAAAATCCTACTGATGGTTAAATCAATGCCCAAAGGAGATTTGGAACTATTCTCTATGAATATGACCCCTATGAATTTAGGGGTCATAAGTACACACTTGTTATTCATCCATGTATCTTGCAATTGTACCAATAGCTGATTTTAGAAAATCTTCTGTGATTGTTTTAATTTTTATAATTCACTGGGGAAGTAGCTTTCACATCCCCCTGGACTGATGCAGCAAAGTTGATGAATGATATTCAAAAACAAAAATAGCCTACAAATTGCAGTTGGATAATTGTCATGGAGTGTGCATAGTTTCCAGAACTGCATTCAGCACATCGTGACCTAAATTATCAAAAGAGAGGAGCAGAACCAAAGGTTTTGTAAGTATAGGGCAGGGGTAGGCAACCTTGGCTCCTTTATGACTCGTGGACTTCAACTTCCAGAATTCCTGAGCCAGCCATGCTGAGGGGAAAGGGAGAGGTTTCCAAGCTGAGCCATGCTGGCTCAGGAATTCTGGGAGTTGAAGTCCACGAGTCATAAAAGAGCCAAGGTTGCCTACCCCTGGTATAGGGGTTCAGACAATCCAATCCAATCCTACAGTATATTTGAAGATCAACAGAGGAACCATCAAAAGTAATACAAAACACTTGCAAATTAGTTACAGGGAATCAGACATCCTCACATTCACAGCAAGTGAAATAGAATAAAGTGAGATATCAAGTCAACAAGTCAACTCCAAGTATAACAAAGGATGGTAGAATCCCAATTCTGAAACCAGAGGTTGTGTTGCTTGACTTCCAGTATAGAACCTGCAACTTCTGCAGGAAGCATGATATTGGAGTTTGCTAAATCTAAATCTAATATTAATAGTTAATTTGAGAAGGAAGAGACATTATGTGTGCAGAAAGGAGGAATCCAGAGAGGAGGGAAGCAGTTTTTTTTTGCTAGGAATATATAGTTACAATATATATACTGTATATATATATACATATTTGTTTTCTGAGGTTTTCGCGGGTGTTTGTATGTAGGTCTTTGGTTCTTCGGGTTTTCTCTTTCATCTTCAGGCTGGTGCTTTCGGTTTCGTGCTTCTAGGAGCAATGTGTGACTGTAGCTGTTTCTTCCTTTTAACTGCCAGTTACCTTTGTAGTTGAAAAAAAACTAGTTCAGTTTTTAGTGTATCTAAAAGACTAGGATTTTGTTCAAGGTAAGTTAATACTATTAATGTTATTGTTAGAGAATTTTAATTTCTCTGTTGGTGAAAAATAAATCAGAAGCTCTCACAGTTGACTGCATTTAGCTGATTCAAATAACCTTTTTATATTCATAGCAAAATATTTACAATACCATACATTCTTCTTTACAGCAACATAGCTCAATGAAGACTTCTTACAGAGAGATACAGAGACAAACCTGAGACTGGAAATCCAGCTCCTAACTCAATACCTTTTGCACAGACTCAGTAGCAGTTTCTTCACATTGGCTGACTGAGTTACCACATGACTCTTCCTGCTCATGAATATTCCAACAGTTATCATGCACAAATCCGTTGAAAAAAGGTAAACAACTAGATCTGAATGCCTGTAAACATTAAACCTCATTGCTATTTTTGCAGGTTTGCAGCTCCTGTTTCAATTATCAACATCTTTTCCAAATGAATATCTTCGGAATATGTTTAATTTGAATAAATTGGGTAAGATTAGCCTTTATTTTCTTTTTTTTAATTTTTCCTCTCTGTCTCATTAAAAATGAGAATTTGGATGGAAACTTTTGAAGGAGCTCTGGGGATACATGCAGCCCTCATGTTTCAATTCCTGTACCACTGATTTCTATTTGTTTCCCTAATTTTAAAGAGACCAAAAATATCATATATGCAAATAATTTTCCAAATAAGGAATGGCAAAAAGCAATGAATTCAGAGTTACTTCTGGAAAAAACAACAACACCCTGTTAGGAATCAGACTGTATATACTGTAGGCTTCATCTTTTAATTATTCATTTAGGAGGCATTCAAAGAAACATTTAGGAATCACACAGAGACACAGTGCTTTCCTCTTATGTTGAACAGCACATGTGTTTTTTTTCCCAGAAAGACACCGATATTTGCGATAATTATAAAGTATAAACAATAAACACAACAAATAGTCTTAAAAGGGATAAATAATTCAGACTTCTGGTTTTAAATAGACTTTAAATAGACCCTAATAGATACGATTGCTTTATTTGGCCTGCAAAATCCAGGGCAACCACTAGAGTTTTCTTTATTTCTTTGCTGCTATTTTAATTGTCTGCTGGATTTCTCTAACTCGGGTAGAGCTGGTACGGTGTCCTGTTGATAAATCAGTGGGAAATGGAGAAGCATTTGTGATTTAAGTGCAGTCTTTCACTGTTTCCCAATATTGTAGGCCAGGGGTTCTCAATTTTGGCAACTTTAAGACTTGTGGACTTCAACTCCCAGAATTCCTCAGCCAGCTTTGCTGGCTGAGGAATTCTGGGAGTTGAAGTCCACAAGTCTTAAAGTTGCCAAGGTTGAGAACCCCTGTTCTAGGCAAATTTGGTGTAGAGTGGGATACAAGTAGTTACAGGAGGGAGGGAGAATAGGCAAATGCTGTTTTCCTCTTTTTAAGGCAGGAATGCCCACTTACGAGATAGCAATAGCAATAGCATTTAGACCAGGGGTTCTCAACCTTGGCAACTTTAAGACTTGTGGACTTCAACTCCCAGTATTCCTCAGCCAGCTTTGCTGGCTGAGGAATTCTGGGAGTTGAAGTCCACAAGTCTTAAAGTTGCCAAGGTTGAAAACCCCTGATTTAGACTTATATACTGTTCAACAGTGCTTTACAGACCTCTCCAAGTGGTTTACAGAGTCAGCCTATTGCCCCCAATAGTCTGGTTCCTCATTTTACCGACCTCAGAAGGATGGAAGGCTGAGTCAACCCTGAGCCAGTGAGACTTGAAATGCTGGCAGTGTGCTGAATTAGCCTGCAAGACTGCATTCTAACCAATGAGCCACCACAGCACCATGGGATGTGCTGTATGTTCAAGAGATTTTTTTTTTATAATAGCAGACTCACTCTGGATTCCAGCTACTCTTCTTGGCTATATGTAATATGTACTTTGAAGCCTTGTGATAATCTGCCTACCACTAATGTTTCTTATTTTGGGAAAAGGGAAAGACCAGCTCTATAGTATATTTCTGCATATTGTTTATCAGGGTTACAATGATCAAGATCCTTATACTGAAATGAAATAAAGTTTAACAAACAAACAAGCAAACAAATAAATAAGCATGTCTCTAGATTGGGCAAGGACAATAGGGAAACCACAAAATTTCTTTAAATAAAGCTTCTTCACTAGCATTGCAATGGCATTTAGGCTTATAAACTGTCCCATAGCAGTTTACAAAATAGGAAGCTTTATTTGTATATTGCCCCCAACAATCTGGGTCCTCATTTTACTTACTCGGAAGGATGGAAGACTGAGTCAACTTTGAGCTCTGCCGGGATTGAACTCCAGCCTGTTGGCAGAGGTTGCTTGCAATATTGCAACACTCAAAATACTTATTGCTATATAGGATGTGGGCACAGATATTTTAGTAACTTCTATACTTTATCTACTTTTGTAGATAAAGTGTTTCCTGCTTATGTAATCAAGTGAAGCATAAAAACATGTTAAAGAAATAACTCAAGGTCTTTCCAGCTTTATGAGAGAACCCATCTTTGTCCAGATCTGAAAAAAAAAACATGTGATTCAAAGAGAATTGGACTCTGTCTCTTGGCTTGCACTGAGGTCAGACCTAGTCTATCTGAATAACAATATGTACTTTTTCAGAAACCATAACTGAACTGGGGCTTTCCTCACAATTATGTGAAGAAATCCAAATAGTCATTGGAACCTCCTACCTCTGTCAGAGAAGGCTATTGGTTCTGGTGGGATTTGCGTGTGTATGCATGTGTGTATTTGTGCAAAAAGGATTCAACGAAAGACATGAATATTTGTGCATAAGGGAGTTGTGTCAATTAATATTTCTTCATTTAATAACCACATATAGATCAGTCTTATAACATGTTGCCATGTGCACTAGAAATGAAGACTTTCAGAAGGACTATATATTTTAGTCATAGAAGAAATGAAGCCTATGCAGATACATTTTAATGTCAATATTTGTATGGTTGGCTTTAGTTTTATGTATTTGTTAAATACAAATAAAGCAACAGCTTTAAAAGTGCCAGAAATTGCTTCTCCCTTTTGGCAGTTTTTCAGCACTCTTTGCAAAAAAATGGTTCTTAGTTTATTTCCATTGCCCAGAGTGATAAAATTTTCTCACCGAGCTTGACTGGCTATGGGCATTATTACTACCATCCACTGTGTATCCTTGCAGGGGAAAGCAAGGGAGACAAGTGGCATGGTGCACATCATGATGTTACTGTGTTAATTCATGCAATGTGTATAATGATATCATAAAGTGCACAATGACATCATGGCTTCTTAAAGATGGCTAGATGTGTATATACTAGATGGGATTATCTATCATCATAATTCAGAGACATTGGACAGGAGCAAGGCTATCATGATAGTGATGAGGATTATGCAGTCACCCTGTTCTGTAGAAACCTTACTGTGGGGTTCTTGGTGCTCTCTGAGCTTGGTTGTTTTCCTGCAGACATTTCATTACCCAACTGGGTAACATCATCAGTGCTAGGAGGGAGCAGAGTTTGCTCTTTGTTTATATATAGGTGGCTTCAGTGCTTTTTTTGTAAAAAAAAAAAGAAAAAAGAAAAAAAGGTGCCGGAACTTACACACATCATACAACCCGCCTTGCCTACCCTACAAGGTTCCATCCAAAAAAGGTGCCGGAACTCCGTTCTGGGTGTTCTATGACAAAAAAAAGCCCTGGGTGGCTTGGCTTGCCAGTGTTGGTGGGAATATTCTTGGTTCCTTGATTAGTCTGTTGTTTACTGATTGTTTGTCTGTGTTGATTGATTAGGGCAGGGCTTTTCAACCAGTGGTACGGGTGCTACCTGTGGTACATTGGCACCTGGCAGGTGGTACCCGACCATCCTAGAAAAGTGGTAGCGGGGGAGGGGAATGAGCTGAACCGGTGGCAGCACCGCACAAGCCTGAGTGAGAGATGGCTGGAGCTGCAGGGCTGTCAGGGCTCAGCGGAAGCGCCAGGATCAGTGCCGCTTTCCAGCTGATTGGAACTTCTTTGGGGCTGTCAGGGCTCAGTGGAAGCGCCAGGATCAGTGCCAGGCTCCAGCTGGAGCTCGGTGCTGATTTTGGTGCTTCTGCTGAGCCCTGAAGAAGTACTAATCAGCTGGAAAGCAGCACTGATCCTGACGCTTCTGCTGAGCCTAGAAGAAGTGCCAATCAGCTGGAATGTTGCAGCATCTCCAGGGTCTTGTGATTTACATTCAGATGCTTGTCATCTGATTCATATTTATGATGTCACAGTGTCCCAGGGTCATGTGAAGTGATCAAAACCTGCTACAACCACCCAGCAGACAGGGGGGGTAAAAACCAAACACCCCCCCACCCCCGCTGCCAATCCTCAACAGAAATGCTCACAACAATGAAAACCTTGGACAGGAGGAAGAGCGCCACTGGGCACTGTCTTGCTCACCTGTGGCTTGGGGGGGACTTTTTTCAGTGCCATTGTAACTTTGAACAGTCACTAAGTGAACTGTTGTAAATTGAGGACTACCTGTACTTTTATTACTTTTTTCCTTTTTTTTTTTGATCATCAAGTTTTTGACACCTTGCTAGGCAACCGGTGGTACTCGGATGTTGCCATATCCTAAAAGTGGTACAATGGGTGAAAAGGTTGAAAAACCCTGGATTAGGGTACTGTTTACTGCTTGATTGTAGCTGTAATCTTGGTGTTAATCTCTGCTTATCACTGCTTATGTGGGAATTGATTTGCAAAAACACCTCCTCACCAGCAGTCAGCACCCAAAGAATCTATGGTATGTTTATTGCTCATTGGAAACTGCTTATGGACATTTTGCATAAAACTGACAAAGCTTATTCTTGACAAACCTCGCCTGGCAATAGCAGGGTTACTTTCAAAGTACTTTCAGTTTTGCTACTTGACCATTTGTTACAGTAACTTGCCCATTAATGACGCAAAACTAATTAAGCTGTACTTTTTGGATTTTTTTTTCTTTTCTTGTGTTTGAATATTAGCTCTTTTGCTGTTTTCCAGTCTTCCACCATCTTTCTTACTTTCTGGTCAGCAGTTTTCAAATCACCATTATTATTGTTTTTCCAAATCCTGAGTTTTGGCTTTATCTGACTCTGGAGTTCTGGATTTGAAGGGTAGCATGGTGGCTTTTTATTATATTTTTATCCACTCTAAACGGTGTTGCCCTTGTTCCACTATCTTAACAAGGCTTAATCTCCAGAAGAGGGTGCAAAAAAAGAGTCTTCTGAGAGAGGGCAGATGTAACAAGGTTTTAACAAGTTCTCCTCTCACTTTAATTCCCATGATTCCTTCCATACACAACAATTCAAGGCTTTCTGGATTCTTCTTTTATTTTGAGCAACCCCAACCCTCCAATCCATTTCTGGTCAGCCTCTTCTTGATCTCTAGCCTTCTACCTCTGAGAGCTTAAGCTTTCAGTTCATGTTTCTGTTGTGGTTTCAGAAACCTTTCTGATGTTGTGTTACAGTACACCTTCAGATCAGTAATAAATCTTTAAAACAAGATTGTTAGATCTTGGATGCGAGATCTGACTATGGAAGGAATTTTCAAGAGTGCCTTCTTTCGTTGCTGTTTTTCTTTGTGTCTTTTGTCATGCTGCACCGGCATTACTTTAAATATTGTCTCCTACCAGTTAACATGGTAGGGAAGACAATCTGAGTACAATTTAAGGCACCTAGTCTAAAATCTAGAAGATCAAGAAGAGAATTGCAATCACTGAGGGATGAGAAATAGCCCAATTATAGCTATATTCTAACTGAAATGCTATCCTTTTTCGTCTGGAATACATACAAGGAAGAAATACATTTTTTCAAGTTAGATGTCTGTTTTAAGTTTAAGACAGAATAATTTAGAACGAATAAAGTGAATAATAAGCCTGCTGGATAGAGTTTCCATATTTGTGCATCTGACAAATATGTCTGTATTTAATCCAGTATATTTTCCCCTTTCTTCTTCTTTTTTTCAGATTTCATTTTTTTAACCCACCTTTCTTATTTTTATAAATAACTCAAGGTGGCAAGCACACCTATTACTATTTCCTCTTCCTATTTTCCCTACAATAATAACGCTATGAGGTGAGTTGGGCTGAGAGACAGTGACTGGGCCAAAGTCTTCCATGTGGCTTTCAGCCTAACACAGGACTAGAACTCACAAAGAGAGTTGGGTAGCCTATAGTATATACACCTATGGCAATGTCATTTTTTTCTCCCTTTTATTGCCATAAGTGCATGCTATAGGCCACCCACCTCCTCTTTTATTTGGTCTGTTTCTTTTAAATAATTTAAATCCCTTTAGCTGTATATTCCATTTCTGGGTTTCATCCCACCAAATTTCCATAGTGGCAACAATATCATATCTGCCCTCATTTACTTGAATTTCTAATTCACCCTGTTTATTCCTCATGCTTTGTGTGTTGATGTATAGACATTTGAGAGCTTTTTGACTGACCCTGGGTTTAATTTCTACATAACCTGTTTTGTGCCTGAGTTCCCCTACTTCCTTACCACCTGTGTGATTAGTGCACATGGTATGGCACACACTATCAAAAGCTTGATTTTCATTGACAGCAAGGTTGATATTCTTAACCGCACAAACATCTATGTTACAAGCACTGGTAACCCCATTAGTTTTAGATTGCTGGGGACAGAAATGTTCTGTATCAATTAACTCTCTGTCCCCATTGTTTAGTTTAAATGTTTTTTTCCACAAAATCTGTGAATTTAATGCCAAGTAACTCAGTCCCTTTCTTTGATGGATGCAAACCATCTTTCTTGTATAGTTTTTCATCAGACCAGCGACAGACATTGTGACGAATATAACCAAAGCCTTCCACTTTACACCAGTCCTTTAGTTACATATTGAACTCCTCTATACTCTGGTTTTTTCTCTTTTTGTTCCTTCTGTTCCTTATATACAGGTAAAACCTCTGAAAAAGTAAGCCTACAGCCTATCCTACTAAGTTCCTGCCTCAAGCTCTGGAAATCATTCTGCAGAGACAGTCCATTTTTTGGGGGGGGGGGAGATCATTCATGCCAAGATGTACAAAAGCAGCATTATCATAGTCCTTACTGGCATTCGTGACTATCTTAAAAATATGCCTCTTGTCTCTGCTGGCAGTAATACCTGGCAAACACCTGGCCTTTTTCAAAACCTCGGCATCCTTTCCTAAATTGACATCCCTTACAATTGAATCACTAACCAGAAGGTGGCTTCTCTTTTTAGATACCTTGCTCTTCTTGCATTACTGATGTGTAATACCCGCTTCACACTTTCCCCTATCCAAACAGGTTATTCATCTCTGACCACAATCTCCTGCTCATTTGAGTTACCATCGTCATCACAACCAGCTTGAAAGCTAATTTCTGCCTGAAGAGCATAGACTAGAGACTCTAGATAAGCAATCTGTCCATTTAGACTAGTAAATTGCTTACAAATAGGACATTATCCAAATTTGAAAAAGAGTTCAGTGACTTGGGAAGTAAAGCAAGCCATTTCTTTTCAACAGATCATAAAGATTGATTCTACCGTGTTTCCCCGATAGTAAGACGTATCGGGGTTTTCAGGGGGTCGGCTAATATAAGCCGTACCTCGAAAGTAAGAC
The DNA here is from genome assembly GCA_034064705.1 of Bothrops alternatus. Lineage (NCBI taxonomy): Eukaryota > Metazoa > Chordata > Lepidosauria > Squamata > Viperidae > Bothrops > Bothrops alternatus. The sequence goes on from JARGCV010000129.1 coordinate 562,798, forward strand.
ATATTACTCCTGCCCACTTCCGCCTCCTGCTTAAAATACTTAAATACTTAAAATACTTAAATACTTAAAATACTTAAAATACTTAATATACTTAAAATACTTAAAATAAAACTGACAATTGTTTTCCAATCAATATAAGCCGTACCCCGAAAGTAAGACATAGTGGGGCTTTTGGGGATAAAAAGAAAGTAAGACACTTCTTCCTTTCGGGGAAACACGGTACCTACAGGCTTGTGCGCTTTGAAATAAACCTTGCAGAAAATAAAGGTCTATTTTTTTAAAAAAAAACACTATAAAACAGTTTTAAGTTCACTAGATTACAGTACATTCTACACAGATATCTTAAATATTATTTCAACACATACAGTACTTGCTTCCAAAAATCAAACTTGGAAAATAACAATTTGGAATTTCCATTAGTTGATATAAAAAAAAATGATATGCATTTGACATCTCTGGCAGATATTATACTCTGGCAGATATTAAAATTGAACTTTTGAAAGAGAGAGTATTTCTGTGTAGTTTGTTTATCATTTTTAAACTGTAGATATAAATGGAAGACAATGACGATTCACCTGAAAGAGTTCACAAAATCATCCCATGTTTGACACAAATATCTGAGACCACATTAACTTAGAAGGGAAAGCTAAAATGTTTTCTGCAATTTTTGATGAAGATCTAATTTCTCCAAACATTTCATCATGTTGAAACCAGAAAAAGAGCTGGAAGCTATTCATAAAACAATTGATTCATCTGTGGCTTGAATGCAGAGAGCTAATGCTGATGGATAACTTTCTTGGATGACCCCAAAAAGAGAAAATCTGAGTTGTTGCCAACTTGCTGTTTCTTTTCATTAGCTTTTAATCATAGCCATTTTGTGAATACTTTTGGTAGCAAAGATTCATTGTGTTTTATAGAGTACAATGGATTAGCATTAGCACCAATCTAAAGTTCCCAGAATTATCAATAGAAATTGATGAGATTCCAGGAGCTTACCAAAGACTGAGAAGATTTAGATATTTCTTTGCTCATTATAATACACTTTCTGGGACCTGAGCCTGACAATATTGTTCCACAAACAAAAAGAAACTTAAGGGAAAATAACAAGCAAAAGTGAAGTACTGAGCTATTTCCATGAAAGTTTCACTTTGACTGAAAGGGTCAACAAAATATAACTGGCATGAAGTAAGGCTTTCTTGGTTTATTGATAGGTTTGGGCTACTAGAGGAACCATACTATCCTGCTAAGACTAGCCCATCTTACTTGGACTGGCATAGGAGGCCTACAGCAGATCCTTTGCTCAAAGAACTCCACCTGTTGGGATCCAGAAGAAGAACCTTCTCTGCCACAGTGCCCAACCTTTGGAACACCTTACCCTCTAAGGTAAGATCTGCCCCAAGATGTTGAGATTTTGGAAAAAGTACAAAGAGCAACTAAGATGATGAAAGAATTGGAGACAAAAATATATGAAGAACAGTTGCAGAATTTGGGTTTGGCCAGTCTAGAGAAAAGAAGAACTAGTGGGGACATGATACCAGTAATCCAGTATCTGAGGGGCTGCCACAAAGAAGAGGGAGTCAATTTATTTTCCAAAGCACCAGAAGGCAAGACAAGGTACAATGGATGGAAACTGATCAAGGAGAGAAGCAACCTGGAATTAAGGAGAAACTCCCTAACAGTGAGGACAATTAACCAATAGAACAGCTTGCCTTCAAAAGTTGTGGGTGCTTCATCACTGGAGGTTTTTAAGAAAAAAAAGAACTGGACAGCCATCTATCTGAAATGGTATAGGGTCTTCTACTTGAGCAGGGGGTTGGACTAGAAGACCTCCACAGTCCCTTCCAGCTCTATTCTGATTTATTGGTAAGAGTCTAAAAATACGACTCTGCAAATTGGCCTGGGGACCGTAACTCTAGGGTGGTGGTTTTAATCTTTGATTCACATCCGAAGAGCCAGCATTGTTTGAAGATGTTTCTGTGGTCATGTGGTCAGCATGACTATACACCGAGGCACATAGAATGCTGTTACCTTCCCACCAAAGTGGTATCTATTCATCTATTTGCATTTACCTGCTTTCAAGCTGCTAGATTGGCAAATGCTGGGGCAGGAATGGGAACTTACCCCATCACACAGTTCTTGGGTCTTGAACTGCCCACCTTCCAGCATTTTAATCACTTACTTCTTATTAATTACCATGGGCTTCTTCTTCTCACAATCAAACTCCTCAAGAAACTTGCATGTAACCTGCAGGAATCTGACGACTTCTAGATGGCTTCATGTATGAAATCATTTCATAAGACTAATAATTACTAAGGGGATTGCCATTCCTTCCTAAGGAACAGAAGTTTGATATACTTACACATAATTATCTTCCCTCCCTTCCTTCATTTCTCCCTTTATCTGTGGAAAAACTGGTATGGAAAATAAAGAAGGAAATCCCCAAACAGAAAGCTCTTAATACTATTGGATCTCTGAGTCTTTCTTTTCCCCATTCTTCTTGAAGTCAGTTTGCTTCACTAACCTTTTGGTCAGGCTAAGGCCTTTTGTATTTCTGACCCTCCTTTTCTACCTTTGTGCATGTGTCATGTGCTTTCCCTACTTTGAAATGTCCCCGGGAGATAGACATACACATAAAATATATGTACATACTAAATAGAAGAATTCCCAGCTGACAAATCTATCAATCTCCTGAGAATGGTTTATTTCAACGTAAATAGAAAAACATCAATCAAAATATCATTTTTGTCTCTCTCACAGCAAAGAACAATGGAGATGGAGATGTAACTATGCCCAATGCAGAAGGGCATTTCCATGGCCAACATGCAGAGCCAACTGGAGCTGAGCAAGTTCCTATCCTTGGCTGCATCATCCCTAGGCTCATACTTGAGATGTTCTGGATTGTTTGCATCGGAAGTGTTGGTTCAGGAACAGAAGAAAAATGTCACTTCCCAAAAGGAAGCTTGAAGTGATTCTCAGTGGCAGAATGGAGATAACATGGAGGTGATGTCCCTCAAAAAAAAAACCTCCCAGAAGGTAGTGAAGTGCTTTCATCCCAAGTCAAGAAGGAAATGAGGATGACTTCAAATACAACACCTGTTAGGTGAAAAGAGAGGAATAATTGTGCATAAAGAAACAAATGCCTCTGAAAACAGTGTACACCTGACTTTTCATTATAAATGATAAGAACATTGTATTTGTTTGTTTAATGTTTGTAGATATGGCTTTTCACACCAAAGCATTGTGCTTTAATTGTTTACCAGGCTCAATCAGTTTGTCCCTATCATCTTGTAGTATTTAGTAGAATCTTTATATAGCTTCAAGGAAAGCATTTTTTCTCCCTTCAACTAGAGACATTCTGGATGTTCTCTGATACTTCTAAAACAAAATCTAACATTTAAACATACACATAGCATGATACAAGGTGATATATTATCCTGCTGTTGTTACAGACTAATTAAGAGCCTTTTGTGGTAGCAGCCAGTAGTTGTAACTTACCATAATTTGTCTCCATCTAATTGGTTTCTTGCTAAGAAAGGACATAAATAAATGTCTACCAAGCAGCTGGGGGGGAAAAAAATCTGAAGGACATTAATGTGAACTTCTTTAATTATTTGAATTATCTTCTTTATTTAATTTATATCCTGCCTTTATTATTTTTACAAATAAACTCAAGGCAGCAAATATATCCAACCTGCCTTCCTCTTCCTATTTTTTTTCCACACAACAACTCTGTGAAATGGGGTTGGGTTGAGACAGAATGACTGATCACCCAGCTGGCTTTCATGGCTAAGGTGGGACTAGAAATCACAATCTCCTACTTTCTGCCTGATGCCTTAACCACTAGACCATGGGTGTCAAACTCGCTTGCATCCACATGACATATTGCGACATATTATGATGTTTTTTTGCCTTTGTGGTGCTGGGGTGGGCGTGGCCTGCGTGTGATACATCCGGCCTGTGGGCTGCCAGTTTGACACCCCTGTATTAGATCAAACATCATCATCATCATCATCATCATCATCATCATCATCATCATCATCATCATCATCATCGGCATTTGTTGTAGGAAACAGTGGGAAGAAATAAAATACAAATACTTATATTCATCTAGTTAAAATCAGGCAGTGTAATTATAAAAGTATAATTTACACTAAAATACATGAAGGATTATATGGGCGCAGTAATGTCCAAGGAATTATTTAAATTATGATTACATTGTTAATTACTGGATACAGACCAAACTTCCATTGTTTTAGTTGGTTCTATGATTTATTTCCCAACCAATAAAACTAATAACTACATTTGTTGTAAGGAAAGTTCACAGTCCAGGGAATTCCATGCAAAATATGAAATGGATAACTAATACAAATAAACTATATAAATACTTATATTTGTTGCAGCAGTGAAATATAATCAGTTAATACAAATCTTTTATATTAATGTAATAAATTATTTTATCTCATAATGATTTTTATGTGTGCTTTAGGTTTCAGAAAAAGAAGTTACTGAGTTCTCTGTGTTCTGAAAACTAAAACAAATCATATCTTGTCTAGCCTGAATACTGTACCTGTTGGAGGAGAGTACAAAGATATTATAAAATGCTCATTTAGAGCAGCATGGAAAGACCCATGAGGGGAAACAAAAGTACTTTGGGTACAGAAAGGAGGAAAAACATGAATAATTTTACAATAAAAGGAATTATTTGGAATTTGATAAAATTGGTACTCTAGGCAAATTTATATAAAAAAGGAAGACAAAATGGCTAGAATATTTCCAGTACTTTTGCATAGATCATCTGTAAAATATTTATTTTTTTAATGACCCTGTAATCCCTTAATTTGGGGTCAAGTCAGGGTGACTGAATGGAGCTGAACCTTTACTGGCTGGATGCCCTTCCTGACACCTGTGCGGAGTTTGCAGCAGATGTTTTTCTTTGCACCCTCATAGAGAAACATCAGCCACTGCTAGGATTGAACTCTCAACTTTCTGAGTGGGAGGCAAACATCTTCACTTCTAGGCCACCACTCCACTCACCTGTAAAATATTTAATAAAACCTGGAAATGTTTAATAAAATAAAATATCTGTAAATGTTTAATAAAACCTGGGCTATTTCACATATAGCCCAATCCTATCTCTGCTTAAGTCTATACGTACTCCAATAAATGCTTAATTGTAGATCACCAGATTGAGCCTGAGGGAGGGGTCGAACACGTCATAAGTCACTAGTCCCTGCACACCCACAAGAGATCTAAATCCAGCACACCTTGAATGCCTCTCTTATCTCCCACACATTTCCCTTGACCACTAGTTGATCAGATTCTTGTAGAGAGCTTAAGCTTGCAATAAATCTTTATATTCATTTGAACTGCCTGAATCACCTGATTTTTCCCAGTGCTTGACATTATTTGAACTTCAGAAAGTATGACTGAGATTTAAGAGGACAAATACGAATATTGTGCTTCCCCCCCCCCCTTAAAATACTAATGCAGACTTTAGATTTTTGGACAATGTCCTGCCCACAATACTGTGAACTGACAATGCTGGGTAGGAATAGTTATCTAAGCCAGCCCTTTTCCATTGTGATGGATTCTTCTGCCTTTGGAAGAGCAACTTCAATTTAACTGATTGCTGAAAATGCACCCATTTACCCTGCTTTTTAGTTCTTTACAATTGGTTTGCTTCTGCATGAATCAAACACTCAGGGATTATGAAGTCTTATTTTTTTTTCTATTTTTACATTTGCTCTGTAAATCATCCTGCTCTTTTTAAAAGTGGTATTCAAATTCAGAACCAAATAATAATACAATTAAACAATTGTAAAAGTTGAGGAAGGAAGATATTGAGCAGTTCAGCGAACCTTTTAAAATCATTTCTGCAAAATGGAATTGCTATCAGGAAGGAATTGTATATATGGTTCGCATATCCTGTATGGCAACACTGCTGTATGGCAAATGGACATTTAAAATGGAAAGAAAATTAAAATGTGTCTTTGGTGAGGGAATGAACCCCATTATTTTATGATAAGTGCCTTATTCCCTTTGAAGATCCACGTTATTTAACTCTGGGCAGAGCTGATACCCACGGTGTCAATTTGGAGCGACATTTTTGTTATTGGGCTGTTACCGCCAACTAACAACAAGCAAGACCAGCAAGAAAAAAATGGCAGGAGACTGTTTAGATGAGATTCAACAAAGGTTCTTCAAAGAAATGCCTCCAGCCACCAGTACTAATGTTACTTTTTTTTTCCCAGTCAGATGGCACTGATTCTTCACCAATGTTTTTCTTTTCAGATGACAAAATAATAGGTTTATGACTTTTCTTTTAATTAGAGGCATGTTTCTTCATCAAGGGACTGAACCAATTTGCTATTGACCTATTTAGATATTGTATCTTCACTGAGCTAGAAAATGTATGGTAATAAGGGTACACACAGATGCATGCATAGGTAGGCAAGCATATTTATGTCAACAATGTCTTGTTGATGTTGTGGTCATTGAAACTCTATTTAACTAGAACAAGAGGAATTCAAAATTAAGAGATTGGCATATGATTTACCTTCAGTATCCAATTGCAGTTTGCCTCATATTGATCTCCTGGGGTTAAGTATTCCATTTTCAAATCCTGATAAATGTTGGATGTTAAAACTGCCTAAGTGAAACTGGCAGGAAATATGTAAGGGCAACAGTCCCTCTCTTCATATTTGCTATTCCAGCTCATAAGATATGAAGGAGTATCCCAGACATACCATTCTAATTACCAGGGACTCCTACCAGTGATTAATGTTTAAAGTTAGAGGTGGAAAAAATTAAATTAGCTTGGAAATTCTGCTCTAGGTTTATGGCCTGAAGTTTGCATCCTACTTCTGAGGGCTAGAATGATGGTGGTGGCTATTACTGCCAAAAACAACAACAACAACAAAATGGAATGCACAGGACTTATTTATACACATTGCCAAAACTGTATTTGCTACAATAATTCTTTTTTTCCCCCAATAGTCATGGGGATCAGATAAATAAATGCATGTTTTAACAGTACTGCAGTTAGTCCTCAACTTCCCACCACAACAGAGCCCAATGTTTTTGTTGCCAAGAGGATGCTACAATGGTTATAATTGTGAACAACGGCCATAAGTCACTTTTTTCAATGCTGCTGTAACTTTGAACAGTCACTACATGAACTGCTGTAAGTCGAGGACTGCCTGTACTCTCACTCGTTGTACTAGTTTCCCCCCAAAAAAACATTGGGTTCTACTGGAATTCCCCCTCCTCCTTCTCTTTTACTGTTTTACAATGCTATTTTATACAGTACTACCCCATTATTTTTATTATGGCTTCACCTGCTGATGAGACAGACCACAAAATGAAAACCATGCTCAAACTAAACAACAACAATTTTCAGACTCTGCTCCTTCCCAGGATCTGTTCTACCATTTGCAGTGACAATAATATTGCAATAAGCAAGAGAACAGCGTGGGGCAATGGCGGGGGCAGCATGGACTTAAACACTCAATTTCCTACATTTTATTTTCTATTTTTAACTACCATTTTTTGTTTTTCAATGCAGATGGAACTACTCGTCGAGAATCCAAGCAGGGACGTTTTCCTTGTGACTCAAACTGGCTTAAGAGAAACCATTTTCTGTGTAGCCAAGGAAGAGTTGGTGGTTACTGTGGAGGTACTGTCTAAACAGCTCAGTAAGTAATTCATAATCACAGGGGAAAATAGTAACGTTTCAAGCCAGAACTAAGAAGAAGCATAATGCCAAGAGAGCATTCTTTGGACTCAGAGCTTTAGCAGCTAGTAGAAGTTACTTTCTTTGCAGGTAAGTTTCATTAGAAGGTTAATGATTTCAGAGAGACATCCTAATGGGCAAATGGAGTAAAATGAAGCTGATAAACACTGATTTGGGCACAGAGGAAGATGGATATCCCCTGAAATAAACAAGATACTGAAACAAATATATATAGGTTTCAGTATAGCTCCTGTTTTAGGTTTTTCCTCATATAGCTTTTGGTATTTATACAGTTTTTCTATGTTCCAAAGTAGTTGTGGTCCTATTTACCCATTTGTCACCTTTTTGTTTTTTTGTTCTATGTGGAAACAATATGGCTCTGGATTCTATTTTTTTGCTTACACTTAAAAATGTGACATATTCCAAGCTGACCCTCTTGTGTGATTTCACAATGAGAGTCCAGTTACTATATGTGTCTCGTTCACCCATCTGATCAACAAATCGGTGTCAAAGCTACTTTTTGGCTTAAAACAGATTATATAAACAGGTTTCTCCTTAAACCATGGATGTGGTCCTGCCCCCAAAAATTTAAATAATAGTACTAGAACTCAGATTTGTGTATGACTGAACAAAGTAAATTTGCCTCATCTGTGTTAGTCATATTCTAGGATTGATTGATTGGTTGGTTGATTGGTTGAATGATTGATTATATATAAGAACATAAGAACATAAGAAGAGCCATGCTGAATCAGGCCAAAGCCCATCGAGTCCAGCATTCTGTGTCACACAGTGGCCCACCAATTGTACATGGGGATCTTGAGCAGAAAGAGAAGGCAAAACCCTCCCTTTCCCTTGGTAGATCTTCTCCAGGATGATTTGTTCCTGTTCTGGATCTTCAAGTCTCCCACCAGCCTCGCATCTTCTGCCCTCTTCTTTCCTTACTTCCACTTTCTCCGGCATTATAGACTTCTTAAGAGAATTGGGTACATGAAACAACTATAATTAGAACAAGTATAACTCACATTTACACATTAGGTAAAGATTTCATTTAAGAAAAATCGTAGAGTTAACAAGCAATGCAAAAGTCTTCTGGAGTAATCCATTGCCAATTAAGAAAATTTACTAATAGCCCTGTTCTAAATGGCCAACCTCCTTCACCTTGAAAACCTATAGCTAATTGCATCATCTGAGGGGATTTGTTTCATAGTGCTTATGGGATTGATGATATCTGATTTAATCTTGTCACTTGAAACCCTAGTTCAAATACTAACTGCTAGTGAGCAGAAGATCAACTACCTCATTTGAAATTATGGATAGGCTTGATCCCTCTTATCTTACATTTTAAAATGTTTCAACATGAATATCTTATCAGAAAAAAATATTTTTATAATTTGAATGGTAACATATATCAGATGTAAAAACTACCTTCAAGAACAAAGAGTTTGCCAGAAACAGCTTCAGGAAATAATAAAATCCTTTATATATATTTTGGGGGTCTATGTGTGATTTCAGTACTGTGGAAAATAAATATCAGGAGAGTGGTTGGTTTTATACAAAAGTTTATTGAGAGGGAAAATCCACCCACCAGCTCCCATGCTGAGGATTATAACCCATTTCCATTGCCAAGCTCTCTGTTTAGGTAAAGCCTAAGGAAAAAAAAAACTGCTTTGCTTTTAAAGTTACAAAATAGGTCCTATTATTGGGGCAGTAAGGAACTGACAGATTTCTAAGCTCAAAAGACAGCTGTTCCTTCTCAGGTACTATTATTAATATGCCCCAAGGCAATGTTTGCTCTGAAATATCTCTAATTGAAATAATTTACCCTGATCCTCGGAGAGTTAGGGAGCCATTTTCATCATGTTCACACACAGCCAAATAATTATGAGATGCCATATGGAAAAGACATCATGTGGTCTACGTATTTCTGAATATATACTTTTGAAATGGTTCCCACTGATCGGTTACCAAGCTGAATTACAAAAAGTGGATGTTTAACAGTAGTTTAGGCTTAAAGCTGCCTCAGCCTCTGTAGGCTCACAGTTCATATGATATAGGAGAACAGCAGTGATTGTGGCTTACCAATTTCTAAACAGTGGAATGAAAAAGGAAAAAAGTGGCAATTAACTTTGCATCTGTTCAAAAGATAATGCAGGTACAAGACATGATGTTTACATCTAAGAGCATAAGTTAACAATTTATAAGACAGAATCAAGTCTGTACTTTGATTCTACAAGATGCATACAAATAGATAGGTATTGGTTATTTTCAGATCTCGTAGCTCATTCTCGTGCTTTCTTCAGGACCACACCTGAATATTAGGTGGTTTGATATATCAAAGGGCAGAATGAACTATTTTTTAGATTAGCTGTACTCCTTTGCAGCAAATGCTTCTCTGCATTAGCACATAGAGATATGTGTGCCGCTGGACATTACATGTAGGTTTCTTTAATAAATCAATGGAAATATCCTTTCCTGATATCCTTGTTGTCCAACATATGTATCTTGCAATAGAACAGGGGTCTTCAAACTTGGCCCTTTTATGACTTGTGGACTTCAACTCCCAGAATTCCTCAGTCAGAGTGCCTGGCTGAGGAGTTCTGGGCGCTGAAGTCCACAAGTCATAAAAGGGCCAAGTTTGAAGACCCCTGCTACAGAATATACATTTCTAAAAGTTGCAAGGGCAAAATCAATTCATAAATTAGAAAAGAATAATCTGTACTAATAAAAACCACATATAAAGAGATATGGTGAGGGGAAAAAAGTATTTTGATCTCCTGCTAATTTTGTATGTTTGCCCACTGACAAAGAAATGATCAGTCTATAATTTTAATGGTAGGTTTATTTTAACAGTGAGAGACAGAATAACAGCAAAAAAATCCAGAAAAATGCATTTCTAAAAGTTATAAATTGATTTGCATTTTAATGAATGAAATAAGTATTTGACCCCTTCACAAAACATGACTTAGTACTTGGTGGCAAAACTGTTGTTGGCAATCACAGAGTTCAGACGTGTCTTGTAGTTGGCCACCAGGTTTGCACACATGTCAGGAAGGATTTTATCCCACTCCTCTTTGCAGATCTTCTCCAAGTCATCAAGGTTTTGAGGCTGACATTTGGCAGCTCAAACCTTCAGCTCCTTCCACAGATTTTCTATGGGATTAAGGTCTGGAGACTGGCTAGGCCACTACAGAACCTTAGTGTGCTTCTTCTTGAGTCACTCCTTTGTTGCCTTGGCTATATGTTTTGGATCATTGCTGTGTTGGAATACCCATCCATGATCCATTTACATTGCCCTGGCTGAGGGAAGGAGGTTCACCCAAGATTTGATGGTATAGGCCCCATCCATCGTCCCTTTCATGCAGTGAAGTTGTCCTGTCCCCTTAGCAGAAAAACACCCCCAAAGCATAATGTTTCCACCTCCATGTTCGATGGTGGGATGCTTGACCACCATTCAAATTAAATGAATACAGACAGTTCTCAACTTACAACGTTTTATTTAGTGACTGTTTGAAGTTACAACAGCACTTAAAAAAGTGACTTATGACCATTTTTCACACATATGACTCTTGCAGCATCCCAGTGGTCACATGATCAAAATTCAGAAGCTTGGCAACTGACCCGTATTTATGACGGTTGCAGTGTCATGGGGTCATGTGATCACTTTTTGCAACCTTCTGACAAGCAAAGTCAATGGGGAAGCCAGATTCACTTAACAGCCATGTTATCAATTTAATAACTTCAATGATTCATTTAATAACTGTGGGAAGAAAGATCAACAAATGGGACAAAACTCATTTAACAACTGCCTTGCTTAGCAACAGAAATTTTAGGCTCAGTTGTGGTCATAAGTCAAGGACAAGAGCAAAATGCATTGTTAAGTCTCAGTTGAGAGTCAGGGAAAACTCAATTTGGCTCACAATTGTGCAAACTGTAACTTTCTTTTGCTTGTTATAAGAAACAGTGGAAAGTAAACATTCTTTTTTAATATTTTTAAATTACAGTATAAGTTTATGTACCTCCTTTTCTCCGAAGAGCGTTTATGTCCTCTCCCTCACCCTCCAAATAAGCTTTCATGCCTGAGTAGTAGTTTGAATCCCGTTTTTCAGTAGGATTGGGAAAGAGCCCTATCCTTTCCCTCAGTCATGACATTTTTATACCTCTTACTGTAATTATTACAGCACAGCTGATAATCTCACCCCTGTTATAACTATTATACCACACAGGTTTCTCAGTCACATATTTAAAATGCCCTGTAAATTCTGCTGCATTGACACATATTTAATTGACCTGATGATTAAACAGACTTTTAAACAAAAGTAACATTTTCAGAAAGTTATGAATTGTTTTTCTTTTGTACAAAAGCCCAGTGTACATATTTACAATACTCTTGGGCTTTCTAATTCCATTAATGTAACACAGGAAAGATAAAGCATTATTAAGTTCCATAGTATTCTAGTCCTCCTCCTCCTCCTCTCCCCTTCCTCCTCCTCCTCCTCCTCTCCCCTTCCTCCTCCTCCTCCTCCCCTCCTCCTCCTCCTCCTCCTCCTCCCCTCCTCCTCCTCCTCCTCCTCCTCCTCCTCCTCCTCCTCCTCCTCCTCCTCCTCCTCCTCCTCCTCCTCCTTGTCTTTTCCCCACTTCTTCTTGGCAGTTGGGTCCTTCAGTGTGCATCTTGATTAAAGCACAGTGAGAAGGTCATTGCCCAAATTTTATCTTCCACACAGTTTCCCACAGCATGTATTCCTCACAGGGAACATTTTCTCAGCTCAGGTTATTTCCAGAAATGTTCTCAAACCGAAACAGAACAGTCCTTGCAGTAAAATATTTCATTCCCACTTTTTATCCTTTATCTCACAGTCCTCTCTTGACAGCACTTATGTTTCTTCGATTGACTGGGCCAAGAATAACAGCATTAACGATGTTGTCTCTTTGTGAGTGCATTATGGTTTCCCTCTTTTTCTTCTTCTTCTGACCTTTCAGATATGAGAATCTTTGTTTATAATATTTCTTCAAGAAGGCGGGGGAGCAATGAACCCTTTCTGTTTACATTATGACAGATAATTTCAACCCTAATACTCAACTGCAGGCATGTCAGTCCTGAACTGTGTGCACGTATAATAGTTGTGAGAATTTTTCTATGCATTTCCCATTAGTGCTGCTGCTCATACTTGAGAATCCCAGGAAGACAGATGTGTACTTCAGTCTTCTCCATGTTTATTCAAAAGTAATTTCCACTAATTTCAATGAGTTGCACTCATTAAGTGTGAATAGGAATCATGTTGCATTAAACATCTTGGAGGCAAATACATAAACCTGTCTTCAAGAAGAGCAGAAGCTTCTTAAAGAAGTCTACCTCATTTCTTATTTTTAAAACTTCATGTCAGTTATCAGAGTCGATATGTTACTACTAAAGAGGATTTTGGACTTTAGGATTTTGTTTTTCTTGAGTGCATGATCCCATTGAGAGATTACTTAGGCCTTATGAGAAATACTTAAGTCCCACCCTTTTCCCATGTCGCCAAACTAGATCTTTTCCCTGAAGATATATTTATTAGATTTCTATCCCACTTTTAATTCTCCACAACAATCCTTTGTGGTAGATTGGACTGAGAGGAAATGAGAGGCCCAAAGTTACCCAATAAGCATCCATGGCTGGGCATAGTTTTCCTGTTCCTAATCTAAGCATTTAGCTACTATATCGTACTATCCAACTCTCTACAAGATGTCTTCAGAAGAAAAACCTTTTAATTTCAACTCTTAAGCCAGTCGGGGCTTGGGTTAAAGAAGTCAACACCTCTACTGCTGCCTGCATAAAAGCTTTTCTGCTGAAAGCCTTTGCATCAAACATGTGAATCTTTGAAAGAAATAATCTGAGTGGTTTGGAATAGGTATGTGTTTCTCCCTCTCTCTGTGTGTGTGATGTGTTTGTGTACCTTTCATAGGAGTTTTGGAAATCATTGTGCCAATGTTCCCAGTCTTTGCTCTGCTGCCCTATTTGTTTCGTTAACTGCTAACACTTGAATCAGCTTAGTTTGATTAGTTTAGTATGAGCGATTGCAGTGAAATATAGAGAGGCTGTCTTTTTCATGGTGGATTAGTGGATTTTTCTTTAAACAAACAACATTTGTATCCTTTTTGGTTTTCAAGCTTTAGGATTTTTATCTCAGGCCATTTGTTACTTAAACGCTTCCTGTTCTTGACTAGCTCTCTTTTTCTATTCATTTCCTCTCTTTCCCAAAGGAAAGGATATAAAACCAGTTTGAAAGTTTGATAAATCCCAAATCCTGAACTGTCATATTTTAATGCCTGCCAATACCTTTCCACGGCATTTTTCTACCATGTTTTAACATTAATTATTTTTTCTGTCAATGTTTTTCAGGGCTCCTCTTACCTTAATTAACTAAAATAGAATCTTTCAGAAGCAGCACAGTTTTGTTTCAATTAGGGATGCTAATGAAGGCCAGAATTAATTGGAGTCTAACAAGATTCTGAAGTATGAGTAAAAGAGGTTCATTCCATTCTCCTCAAGGGGTGCTTGGAAGAGAAAGTTCAGAAAACTTCCTGCTTGGGTCCTCATGAAGCTCAGGACCAGATTCATATCACCACTACTATTCTCCAAACTTTTTGTGCCAGATTCTGCTTAATAAGCCTGAAGACAAATGGCACCATCCAATCAAATGATATGTCTTAACAGAAGCTGTTTCCAATCTGCTTTGGTTTACATCTAAATGTGTGGTGATCCAAGTACTCCAGCAGACTTGAATTCTTTCTAATCTTCTCTAAGTAAATTCAGCTACCCATAATTCTAATACTGTAATACTGGGTGTCAGCGTGAAAGAAGCAAGTGTAAAAAGAAAGAAATTGGGTGAGCTAGTGAACAAGATGCAGTTCAGTGTTCCTGCTCCTCTTCCTCCTCCTCCTCCTCCTTCATTATTTTTTTCTGCTCTACAATCATATGAAATTCTCCTAGTCTCTTTAGAGTACACAGAAAGTTTTTCCTTCATGTTGAGCTCCCTTTAGTCAGGTACTAAATCATCGAAAGAAGCTATGTCAAGGGGAAAATCTAGCTTAAATTGAGAATTGAACAAATGTTGATCTGTTAAAAAGACCAGGGATAAAATTAAGTTTAGGAAATGAAAAAGACAGTGGAGAGAAGCCTTCAATGAACTATAAGGGAAATTGGCTGGGTTTCAGTTGTTCAGTTCAGCATACAGTAACGTTTCTTCTTATTTAGTAGGATGCATCACCTGGAAAATATTTTGTTCTTCATTTCCCAAATATAAAGAGAAATGTGAGTAATTTGAGAGCAAACACCAAAAAGGATTCTGTCTGACCAATCAGAATAATAATATGGACACTACCCAGAAGAAAAATGGGACATAAAAAGAATAAATCAACAAACAACAATTGTTTTTCCATGAAAGACATAACAAAATAAGAGGAGTTATTTTTGTAAAGATATGTGTAGACTAGCATTGTTTGTTTTCAATAATCAGAAAGTCTCTCCTAGAAACTGAATTCTATGGATTCCATCTTCTATTTAATTCTGATCGCCGATGTTTGAAACCAGGACTTGCAGTGAGAAATACAGTTCTTATTTTGAATAGATGACTCATCTATCATTATAATCTAAACAAGTAAAACTTCTATGCTACTCCATGACTAGAGGATGGGTTTACACTGAATTCTTGTCCTGTGCTTGAGATAAAATCTGTAATTGCTAAAAAAAGAAATGTTGCAGTGCCAAACCTCCATAGAGTATTCTTGTCTTTTTCTTCTGATGAGGATTGGTTATCTCTATTGATATGAAGAGACTCAGAACCAGTTATCAAAGCCTTGCCAAATCTAAAGGGATCCTTTTTTTTTAAATAATGCAACCATAATCAAGTGTATCCAGACTTAAGAGGGTATAGTGCCAAACATTCTCTGATTTATTGTCAATTTGGGGTTACTGGCAGAAATCTGGACTGGATAATTTAATCTTACATGACCTAATCTAATCAAGATATTGATATTATGATCCAACTATCTTTGTGGAACTCTTTGTGGCATTTATCTTCTGAAATCCAGTGGGATTTTTTTTCCTTTCCTTATACGCAGCATGCTGCATTTTGATAAAGAAATATCATATAACTGCTTAACATTAATATATAGAAATGGTTAATATTTTACTTTCTAAAGAAATGCTCTTGGAGAAGAACAAAAAGATGTAATGCTTGAAGATCTTTCATGTGGGTGCCACTCTCACTAAGTCTATTAGGTCACATGCTTGTTTTTTTTAAACATTTGGTAAAGAAATAAATGTCATGGGAATGGACTCAGTCCATCTGGAAGTGGCAGATTCCTCCCTGTTCAGTCATTCCTGTATTATAAACCAGCTCACTTGCAGCTCACAGAAGTATTTTTATTTTCTTTTTCTGCATAAGCAATGGAAACTAATTCAGTGGAAAGTGGAATGGAAGTTTGTTTCAGATACCACTGCAAGGGAGGAGAAATGCCAGCTGCCTTATTTGCTTTTTTTTTTTTTTTTTTTGTCAGGATACTTATACCATTTCCTCTCAGGGATGGGCTTGCTATTTCTGCGCACTTTCTTCCTTACTCATAAAGGAAAGAAAAGCAGTCACATTTCTTGGAAATCCTTTTTCCCCTGTTATTTTTTCTAACCTGCAATATCTCTTGTATTGTAAAGAATTCTGGAAAAGTATATTGTTATCATGGTCCGTCACTCAGATATTCAGACTGGATTTGGCATTTTTATCTGCCTATCGAGTCCTTCCCAAGGTTTTCCAATTGTTTTGCAATTGCACCCAAGGCTCCTAATACTATTGATTTGCTTTCTTTTGCCACAATCTTTCTATTTCTATTTGCAGGTCTTTGTTATTTCTTATTTTCTCCAGTTCCTTCTCTTCTCTTCTCTTCTCTTCTCTTCTCTTCTCTTCTCTTCTCTTCTCTTCTCTTCTCTTCTCTTCTCTTCTCTTCTCTTCTCTTCTCTTCTCTTCTCTTCTCTTCTCTTCTCTTCTCTTCTCTTCTCTTCTCTTCTCTTCTCTTCTCTTCTCTTCTCTTCTCTTCTCTTCTCTTCTCTTCTCTCCAGGTACTAACCCTCAACTATCCAGTCTTTTTTTTCCCTTTTCCCTTTTTTCTTTCTTATCGACAGTTGTTAAGTCTGGGGTGTTCCATGGCAGGTGCTTGTCTGTTTGAATTCTTAAAGTCCCAGAACACTTTAGTTTCTTCATTTTCAATAACTTTTTCTATTTTATGCTCCCACAAGTTCTTGCTTGCAGGCAAATGATATTTCTTGCAGATTTTCCAATGCACCATTGTTGCTACTTTGTAATGCTGTTGCTTGTAGTCAACCTGTGTGATCTTCTTGCAGCAACTAACCAGGTAGTCCACTGTTTCTTCGGCTTCTTTGGCATAGGTGACACTTGTTGTCTGTTGCTGTCTTCTCATTTCTGGCTCTGTATGTTATTTGTTCTTAAGGCTTGGTCTTGTGCAGCCAGAATTAGCCCTTCTATTGCTATTTCTGCTCTTTTTAGACACGCTGAAATCCCTGGGAAGTGGTTTGGACTGAGAGAGAGTGGGTGGGCTCCAAATCCTCTGGAGATTTGTGTGACTATGGCTGACTTGGAAGCTGGGCCTCTCTTAATTTGATCTCTAACCACTCCATCTCACTGCTTTTAATTCCATGAATGATTCTAATAGATTAATGTAAAATGGTAATAGATTCTATTGGTCTTTCTAATGCCCATATACTAATTGAAATAATATAATAGGAGACTCCTAAAAAATCTATATTATACAGAGGTTCCTCTAGTAATGGCCAAAATATCAAACCATTTTAGCCACAAAATGTGCTTCAGTGGTTCAGTTCAGACTATACATTGAGTAAGTAATAAGGAAGTTTAACTATGGTTTGGTAATCTATTAACATTTCAAATGTTGTACCTTTGAGACAGCATGGACCTATGGAACTAATTACTGAAGGAGTGAAAAGTTGCACTCTTTTAACCATGCCTTGTCGGCTAAAACCTGAACCATGGTTAAGTTCCAGTGATCCTAAACTATGCTGGTATCTTCTGTGGTTTGGCATTATGCTTGAACTAAACTAGTATATGCTTTTATGATGTTTTGTTTGGACTAAAATCAGTGAAATCCCCAACAACTAATTTCCTAAAGCAGCGTAGGCCATAATGTGCTCTGCAGATTTTTTTTTTTTTAGATTTCTGTGCCCAGAAATTCTAAATCAGCAGGTCAGAGAAAATGCAAGGGATTTGCAAGCATCAGGAGCCTATCCATGTTATCAAGAATGCAAACTTTAATGCCTGCTAATACAATAGTGTTTTCCTTCTTATTTTCAACTATTTAATTCCATTTCTTGATCTCTTTATTTTGCTGGAAAGTATTGGGTTATGATATTATGCAGAGAGCTGTCCCTGCAGGCGTAGCATATTACTATCTCACTCTGTAAAAAATTTAATTTTTGCTTAGGGAGAATAGGAGAAAAAAAGGAAAGGAAACAACATTTTTACCTTTCTTCCCTAATGTGCTATAAGTAACATGAATAAGATACTAAGTTCCAAACATCTGTCCTTCTGCTTCTAGCAGACTTATGAAAAGAAAACTGCTTTCCCAATTATTTATTTGAAAAAAAAAAGATTTTTTGTGCTTTATATTTCTTACAGTACTCAAATATTATTACTCATCGGTGTCAGGATTAATTAAGCAGCACTAATGCAGTGTGTTTACAAGAAAAGGGATGTACCAGAGAAGGGAAAATACAGGTTGTTCTTGACTTACAACCATTCCTTTAGTGACCATTCAAAGTTACAATGGCATTGAAAAAAGTGATGTATGACTGTTTTTCACACGTAGGACTGTTTCAGCATCCCCACAGTCATGTGATCAAAATTTGAACCCTTGGTAACTGGCCTGTATTTATGATGGTTGCAGTATCCCGGGATTATTTTGCAAACTTCTGACAAGCAGAGTCAACGGGGAAGCCAGATTCACTTAACAACCATGTCACTAAATAAACAACTGCAATAATAATAATAATAATAGTAGTAGTAGTAGTAGTAGTAGTAGTAGTAGTAATAGGCCTTGGGTGCAATCCTAAAACAACTGGAGCACCACTTGAACACCATTGGCATTGACAAATTCGCTATTAGTCAATTGCAAAAGGCGGCCTTACTAGGAACTGCTTCCATCCTGCGATGATATCTGTAATACCATCAAACATCCACATCTGTCTATCCCAGGTCCTGGGTAAGGACTCGATAGATAGACAAAATGCCAAATCCAGTCTGAACATCTGGCTGACTGTGCGATGATTAATAATAATAATAATAATAATAATAATAATAATAATAATAATAATAATAATAATAATAATAATAATAATAATAATAATAATAATAATAATAATAATAATAATAAAGTTGGAAGGAAACTTGGAGGTCATCTAGTCCAACCCCCTGCTCAGGCAGAAAACCCTATATCATTTCAGACAAATGGCTGTCCAGTCTTTTCTTAAAAACTTCCAGTGTTGGAGCATTCACCGCTTCTGGAGGCAAGTTGTTCCACTGGTTAATTGTTCTAACTGTCAGGAAGTTTCTCCTTAGTTCTAAGGTTGCTTCTCTCCTGGATTAGTTTCCATCCATTGCTTCTTGTCCTGCCTTCAGGCACTTTGGAGAATAGCTTGACTCCCTCTTCTTTGTGGCAGCCCCTGAGATATTGGAACACTGCTATCATGTCCCCCCTCGTCCTTCTCTTCGTTAAACTAGACATATCCAATTCCAGCAATCTTTCCTTATATGTTTTACCCTCCAGTCCCCTAATCATCTTTGTTGCTCTTCTCTGTACTCTTTCTAGAGTCTCAACATCTTTTTTACATTGTGGTGACCAAAACTGGATGCAGTATTCCAAGTGTAACCTTACCAAGGCATTGTAGAGTGGTATTAATACTTCACGTGATCTTGATTCTATCCCTCTGTTAATGCAGCCCAGCACTTAACTGTGGCAAGAAAGGTTGTAAAATGGGTCAAAAGTCACTTAACTGTCTCGCTTAGCAATGGAAATTTTGGGCTCCCTTATGGTCATAAGTTAAGGACTACCTGTATTTGTAGCTCCTATGATTATAAATTTAACTTCAGGAGCCATCCTAGGAGACTCAGTTCTCCAGTGTTGTGCAGCTATATTTTGTATATCTCTAAAAAAACAAATATAGAAAACAGTACACATTTCTTTGGGAATAAGGAGGAAGGAGGACAATTATATTATAGACTATGATGAAATGTACATTAAGTGAACCTTTCATGTTCACTTGCATTTTTTTTCTGTTGCAGATTATCACAGCCACAGTCCCACATGCTCAATGAAAGGTTTGTGTGCTGTGTACATCATATTGTGATATGTGCAGGTCCTGATATGAAGAATGACCCATAAGCAGAACAGACATTCAAAAAGGTTTTGTGCGGCCACTCAATCACATAATATTTTCAGAGATGCTTTATCTTTGGCCTCTAATATGTGGATGCAGAGATTTAACTCTGCTAGCAACACCCCCTTTGGAATCCAATAACATATATTGTTATCTCAAACTTTTCATCTATCACAAGTGTAACCAACCACCTCTATTCTGTATATGGATCAAAGGAATGGGATCCCATCAGATTACAAAACCATTAATTTAACTTGTATTGTGAGTCCCCAAAACAGAGGCCCTTAAAGAGTAACAATCTGTTTCTAGAATATTAAAAATGCATAGTCATCTTCATATTACAGGAGAGAGTAATTTGATGTATTGAGAGAAGAATCTCTAGTGCAGAAACGTAATGTTAACATTATACAAAGGGGCATTACACAAGCAAAAGACCTTTCCTATAAGTATTAAAGCAGCCCTGTCCTTTGAAGGCCTTTTGCAGTTGCCTCAAGAGCTACAGTATTCTTGGCTGGTCACTTTTGTGTTGTATTTACAACAGTCTCATTTTGCATTTTGCATTTAGTCCCATGAAAGTATTTTGTCAGCATCAACATGTCCCCCCTCGTCCTTCTCTTCATTAAACTAGACATACCCAGTTCAGCACCGCTGAAGTTTCCAGAGGTAGGTTGAAGCTGCTTTAATGTTCTAAGAAAAGATACTTCACTTCTGCCAATGCACTTTGCAAAGCACCCTTTGGTGCTATTACGCTATGTATAATGCTTATTATGTATAATCTTTAGGATTTAATATATAATCTTTACAAATGATCATACTGAAAGAATGTATATGATTTCCCTGACAACTTAATGTTATTAGATATATTACTAAAATAAAATATTTTAGAGATGGCCCCCTTTCTCTTCAGTCATTTCCAAAGAGATCTTTTATTTATTGCATTATTTCAGAGTAGTTGCAGAGACTGATTGGCTTGTTTGGTGAGATGACTAAATTGTCATTTTTAATTAGCTTTATGCTGTTTTTGTAAAAACTAATTACTGTACTTTTTTATCAAGATTACTTGATTTCCAATGACAAGAATACCATGGTTACATATCTTTTGAATTCCCCAACTACACAGTTTGTAGTTCCCCCTAGTATTTTTTTTTGTAGTAAATCCTGTAAAATAAGGAATAGATAAGAAAAATACATACATATTAACAAATTCTATTTAGAAAATGACATCAATTTCAACATGACGTCATGTACTCTAAATACTTTTTGGATATCAAAAGTATTCAGATGCAGCTATTAGATATTACAATAAACAAAGTTTTTAATTTTGTTGTACACACACATACATACACACAAACACATATATATGTATGCATGTATGTATACATATATACACATATATTAAATACAAGAGATAAAAAGGAACTGCCACTTAATGTCATTTGTGTTTGGGGGGGATGTTTTTCATTTTTAATATACATAAAACAGTTTTAATCGCAGATTAGTTGCAGTTAATGTTTCAATTTTATGGACATTTACACATGCTCAAAAAAGTTAAGCAGGGTCAAAAATGCTTAGTAGGAGACCATCAAGAAAAAAACAGGATCAATCTGGAAAATAAAAGTAATAACTTAAAATTCCAAAGAACACCTCTCAAAGATGTGATTACTCTTATTCTGTGTACTGTTCTGTTTCTTAATGGATAAAACCATCATCATCATCATCATCATCACAACAGTAACAACAATCACTATTCTAGAAAAAGGTAACATTAATTCTCTTCCTTATTGGAAATCTGCCCCTCTTTACCTGTGTGCAATATGTTTGATGCACATTAAAAACATTCAGAGATTCAATAAATTCTTGTATTCTATCACAGGAAGCCTTTGGGATAACCATAACCTGGATGACTAAGAATCTCCATCTATCACTGAGATCTTCATATATCAGGAAGTGGAAGAAAGAACAAGGAGAGTCTACTATCCTCTACCTACGGTAATTTTCACCAAGAGGGAGGAACTGAGTGATAAGGTGAAGGCGATTGGCATTCTGAAAAAAATGCCTTCAAATCCCAAAGGAGGAAAGTATCTAAGCAGCATGGGAAATTCTACAAATGAGATAATGAAGGATTACCTGAAATAATTGTTTCTTACTATTCTGCCCTGCTCAGATCCCAATTGGAGCATTGTGTCTAGTTTTGGAAAGGCAGCATAAATCAAGAAGTGACAGATTGGAAGAAATTCAGATGAAGAAAAGAAATGTAAAAAGGTCTGGAAAATAAGAATGGCTAAATGATCTGCGTATGTTTAGCCTACAGAAAAGATGACTGTAATAGCTGACTTAATAAATTTCCGAAAGACTGTCAAAAAAAAGGAGGAATGGGCATATTCTTTATTTCTCCAGAGGGTAGGAATAGAACTAATAGGTTAAAAGGAAGAAGATTCAGATTAGACATCAGGAAGACCCTCCTGTTTGTATGACTTGTCAGTCAGTGGAATTGCGTACCACATGAAGGTGAGTTCCTCTTTTCAGACAAGCTAAAAGAAGTCTGCGCTGAGCAATGGGATTGATTAGAAAACTTTTAAGATCTCTTTCAAATTTATAATTCAATTATTCTCTATGATGGACAGCTACCATATGGGATTGCCTTTGATGACTACCAGAACCTGCTATTGGTAAGAAATATAGCAGCCCAATTATCAGCAGATGGAAACTCATAATATACTGGTGTTAATGGGCACAGACCTAGTTAACCATAGGCTTTTGAGTACAATTCAAAGTGCCGGTTATTACCGTACTTACAAAGTGATTACTGATTTGGCAGTAGATACCTTCAGGACCATCTTTTTGAATAGAACTAATCTACTCTAATCTACCACCTATCTAGTGTATGTATCTCAAGTTAAAATGTTTAGTGTGCCTTCATGAAATTTTGAAGTAGGATGGGGAACATTTTTTTCCTCAATGCTCAATTACTATGGGTCAGTCTTCTCCAGAGGTTTGGGTGCCCCCCTCCCTATTGGTTTTCAGAAAAGTAGTGACAACAAAACTGTTTTATATAGCTTTTCATTTTTAAGTTCTGGTTGTGTTCTGGACACCTGGAAGGGTTACTTATTGTATTCTTATTTTATTTTATGATATAGGTTTAAGAGATTTGTTTTTTTTTTGTTATGTGAACAGTACCTAGAGTCCCAGATAAATATATAAAGAAATACAAAGAACAGAATTCATAAAATGTAAAGCAGGGGTCTTCAAACCTGGCCCTTTTATGACTTATGGACTTCAACTCCCAGAACTCCTCAGCCAGGCACACTGGCTGAGGAATTCTGGGAGTTGAAGTCCAGAAGTTATAAAAGGGCCAGGTTTGAAGACCCCTGATATAAAGTCTTTAACTTGAGCTTCATTCCTAGTGACTTTAGAACCCATCAATATAAAGATGGTTTCCCACTGCCCTTTTCCAGGATTTATTTGTTTTTACTTACCTATATGTTCTACATGCCATGGTGGTCTCCTGTGCTTAGCTTCCATGCTGCAGCAAGGCCAGGAATAGGCCACCAGCATCTAAGATAAAACATGTTATTAGTTATTTAAAAGGGAATGTGAACAAGTAAGCCCAATCTGCTTATTCAGAAAAGTTAATGTGTTTTCATTTCTGTTAACAATGTGATTGATATGGGACATAAAACAGAAAACAGCTATAGTAAACATGAATGGTAATCTTTACATCCATCACTAAGTAATCCTCCAACATGAATCTATTTCATTTGTTTTGTTTTTGTTAAATATGCTTATGAGCAGACACATTCAATATGTTCATCACTGACTGTTCATCACCATAAAACCAGGTTTAGGGAAATGCTCTTAGCTCTGTTCACTCCCATAATAAATAACAGAAAAATCAGTGTGGTCTTATGAATTAGCATTTGAATATGAGTACTGCAGTTTCGTATGAAGTTGCAATGGAGACACGGCTATTTTATATTTTTAGCAAAATGTATTCAATTGTACAGGTATATTCTGATGAAATTGTTGTCCAAAGCTTCCATATTATTCTTTTTTATGACCAAAGATTGATTATATATAGCAGCAGCTTGAAAATGCATAAGGAATATGTGACAAAGAGAAACTTTTACTAACTTTTTCCGTTAGGTTTGGGAGGATCAAACTTTTTGAGATTTAAAACCATAATATTGGTCCTGTTGGGAACTTCTGTATTCTACCAGAGAGATGGTGATGGAAAAATAAATTGTGATTGCATTTTGACATGTTTAATGCATACAGTTTAAACACAGGAAATCTTCACTACACCCTGTTCTGTAAGCAACACATAAATACATGTCAGAATTATGCTAAGCTTGAATTCTCTCAGGAGTTCATCCTGAAAGAGGAAAATTCAAAATGATTTACTGTCTGCATCTGCAATCTTCACAGCTTTGCTGGTTTCTGCTATTTGCAGAGGCAGGGAGAAAAGTCTGGGGCATCAACAGCCTTTTAACAATCTCATAGCAGAAATGTCTGGCATGTTAATAAGATAATATTGGAAGGAAGGAAGGAAGGAAGGAAGGAAGGAAGGAAGGAAGGAAGGAAGGAAGGGAGGGAGGGAGGGAGGGAGGGAGAGAGGGAGGGAGGGAGGGAGGGAAAGGGAGATACCAATATCATATTCCTTTGCTTCATTCAGTTTTCTTCTACAGAAAGACTGCAAATTTTACACAACTCAGTTCTACTTATTAAATTCCACTCTACCTTATTCCCCACAAGCTGTGAGATTATAAGATATTAAGGAAACAAATGAAGAGTTTTATAACTGACGATCCTCTAGATCAGTGGTTCTCAACCTTCCTAATGCCACGACCCTTTAATACAGTTCCTCATGTTGTGGTGACCCCCAATCCGCCATCCAGCTGGTCGGGGGGCATCAAAAACTTGACCAAAAAAAGAGAGGAAAAACTGGGAAAGTATAGGTAGTCCTCGACTTGCAACAATTCGCTTAGTGACTGTTTGAAGTTACAACAGCACTGAAAAAGCGAAATATGATCATTTTTCACACTTATGATTGTTGCAGCATCCACAGGGTCATGTGATTTACATTTGGATGCTTGACAACTGATCACGTGATCAATGGCCAGGAGGTGTGGCCAGCTGATCACTCAGATTGCAGAGTGCCTGTCGGAGGGAATCTGTGGGTCTCTGGGATGGGACTGGGGTGGGTGGCTGCCTTCCTTCCCTCCCTTCTCTCCCCTTGTCCCTTCATTCTTTCCTTCCTTTCCTTCACCTCCTTCTTAGTCTCTTCCCTCCCTCTTTCCCATTGTCCCTTCCTTCCTTCTTTCCTTCCTTTCCTTCACCTCCCTTAGTCTCTTCCTCCTTCCCTCCCTCTTTCCCATTGTCCCTTCCTTCTTTCCTTCTTTCCTTCCTTTCCTTCACCTCCTTCTTAGTCTCTTTCTCCTTCCCTCCCTCTCTTCCATTGCCCCTTCCTTCCTTCCCTCCCTTTCCCATTGTCCCTTCCTTCTTTCCTTCCTTTTCTTCCCCTCCCTTAGTCCCTTCCTTCCTTCCTTCCTTCCTTCCTTCCTTCCTTCCTTCCTTCCTTCCTTCCTTCCTTCCTTCCTTCCTTCCTTCCCTCTTTGTCCCTTCCTTCCTTCCCTCCCTTCCATTGTTCCTTCCTTCTTTCCCTCTCTTATTGTCCCTTACTTCCCTCCCTCTTTGTCCCTTCCTTCCTCCCCCCCTCCATGTCCAGTAAGGGACAAGGGGAGGGGGACAGGCTGCCAGAGGCAGAGGAGATCTCCGCCCAGCTCACTTGTTCAGCTTCGCCAGAAAACAAGCCACTTGCTAAGTTAGCAGAAGCCCCAGGATCAGCGCTGGGCTACAGCTGATTCGCGCTTCTGCTAAATTAGCAAGCAGCATGTTTTCTAGCAAAGCTCGAGCAAGTTTGCTGGGCAGGAGCCAAGGAGAGCTGCTACAGCTGACCTGCTTCTTGGCTGCTCTGCAAAAGCGTGGATCAGCTGTAGAGGTTCACCCCGATCCTAGACAAGAGGGAAGGAAGGAAGGACAGAAGGGACAAGGGGAAAGAGGGAGGGAAGGAGGGACAAAGAGGGAGGCGAAGGAAAGGAAGGAAGGAAGGGACAATGGAAGAGGGAGGGAAGGAAAGGAAGTTCCAGCCAGCAGAGGCTTCGCTTGCTAAGTTAGCAGAAGCCCCAGGATCAGCGCCGGGCTACAGCTAATTCGTGCTTCTGCTAAATTAGCAAACAGTATGTTTTCTAGCAAAGCTCGAGCAAGTTTGCTGGGCAGGAGCCAAGGAGAGCTGCTACAGCTGACCTGCTTCTTGGCTGCTCTGCAAAAGCGTGGACCAGTTGTAGAGGTTCGCCCCAATCCTGGACAAGAGGGAAGGAAGGAAGGACGGAAGGGACAAGGGGAAAGAGGGAGGGAAGGAGGGACAAAGAGGGAGGCAAAGAAAAAGAAGGAAGGAAGGAAGGAAGGAAGGAAGGGACAAGGGGAGAGAGGGAAGGAAGGAGGGACAAAGAGGGAGGCGAAGGAAAGGAAGGAAGGAAGGGACAATGGAAGAGGGAGGGAAGGAAAGGAAGTTCCAGCCAGCAGAGGCTTCGCTTGCTAAGTTAGCAGAAGCCCCAGGATCAGCGCCGGGCTACAGCTGATTCGTGCTTCTACTAAATTAGCAAACAGTATGTTTTCTAGCAAAGCTCGAGCAAGTTTGCTGGGCAGGAGCCAAGGAGAGCTGCTACAGCTGACCTGCTTCTTGGCTGCTCTGCAAAAGCGTGGATCAGCTGTAGAGGTTCGCCCCAATCCTGGACAAGAGGGAAGGAAGGAAGGACGGAAGGGACAAGGGGAAAGAGGGAGGGAAGGAGGGACAAAGAGGGAGGCGAAGGAAAGGAAGGAAGGAAGGAAGGGACAAGGGGAGAGAGGGAAGGAAGGAGAGACAAAGAAGGAGGCGAAGGAAAGGAAAGGAAAGGAAAGGAAAGGAAGGAAGGAAGGAAGGAAGGAAGGAAGGAAGGGACAATGGAAGAGGGAGGGAAGGAAAGGAAGTTCCAGCCAGCAGAGGCTTGGCAGCCCGGCTGCCGAGAAACAGAAGAGTGCAAAGCCAAGGAGAAGAAAGTGGCGGTTTCCTCCCAAAGGGGGCTCCTTTTCTCCACCCCTTCCCTGGGTTTGTGGGGAATTTCTCATCACCAACGCTGACAGGTACTCCTTCGAGCCCACCGTGAGTTTTCTTGCCCCCTTTGCTTCTCCCCCTCGCTTTCGTGAGGATTGTGGCGCCCTTGGGAAGCCGATCGTGCTTTGAAACTTAGGAGGAGGAGTCCCTCCTTCCCTCCCTCTCTCCCTGTCAAGCCCTGGCAGGCTCGACATGAACGGACAGAGGAGGAGTCGAGGACGGGCGGGGTGGCAAAGGAGACCAGCGGCCATCGCCAGACCTCCTGGCTGACAAGCGCAAGTTTGGGGGTCGCCAGCTGACGGGCGCAGGAGTTGGGTGCTGCGGCAGCCTCCCCTTCACTGACCTGTGTGCATGAGAAGAAGTCAATCCGGTTGCTGTACAATGAGTCTCTGGGGAGGGCAGGGCCTTGCTCTGTGCCTTCGCTCTTCATGCACCCCCTGCAGGGCACATTTGGTAGAGTTCGTGCAGATTGCCACCAAGCAGCATATTTTCCACAAACAAGTGAGGTGGGGTGGAGGGGGGGGAGAGAGAGAATGTGGTTGACAAGCCCTGCCTAAGACCATCAGAAATATGTGTTTTCCGATGGTCTTAGGCGACCCCTGTGAAAGCCTCATGCGACCCCCAAGAGAGTCGCGACCCACAGGTTGAGAACCGCTGCTCTAGATCCTTGTTTTCAAAAGTGTGTATATTAAATAAGTATGTAACATGTTAGAAATGGTCCTATTATAGCCTTCCCTGTTCAGTTGTCTATCAAATGTGTTGTGCCTCTAAGCTCCAGAATGTGCAGCTAATTTGAAGAGCAGCGAAAGTTTGCTGCCTATTGGTTTGACCCCTCTTTCTGGTCCAGTCCTCAGAGTTGAGCTAGCTGTAGGACCAATCAACCACTGTGGGTCATTTCATCATATCTTTTCATTAAATTACCTAGCATCGTGTTGTGAGGGAAAATCTGAATAGAAATTAAGTCTTGAGCAATTCCACTATCTTCCCCCACCACACACACACACACACACACACACACACACACACACACACATACTGCACGTACAAATAAATTATTCTGCATTAGTTCATGATAACATATGCCCATGCAGAACTCAAAATTAGAGGAAATATGAAGTGGTCTATTAATTGCATGAATGTTGATTGTTAAAATGGTGGACTAATTGGTGATATCTGTGTGCAGTAGGTTTCCTTAATATGTGTTAGATTACATTAACTAACTTTATATATCAGACATTAAGCATTTTGTAAGAGTAATTGTTAAGTTGTGTATAATTGGATGATACATATTATCAGTAAAATCCAAAAGTAACCAGAGTTATACGGAATATGCAATAAGAATTATTTGAGTAACAGATAGGTGTTGAAGAATGTAAAAGTTGTTTTCATGCAAAATCCTTTCCTTGTCAGTATTGTGAAACCACATACTGAGGGGAGCAAATATTTTTTTTAGAAGGGAAGTGTTATTGTAAACATCAATTTCCTTAATTAGAAGTTTAATCTGCAGTTTCTATTCTCTAGTTTGAGAGAAGTTATAGATTAATACATCTTTTTTTTTAAAAAAAAGTAGAAGTGGTAATTGGTATGCACTTATTTGTAAGCAGAGCATAAGACGTATTTTTTCCCCACAACAAAAGCAGGCTGGGTTGGAAAAAAGAGCAGCTGGCCCAGAGTCACTCAGTAAGTTTCTATGACTGAGTCTCCCTTCTCCTATTCCAGCTTCCTAACTATTAAATTACACCGACTCTTTCCAAATTCTTCTAGCCCTCTTCACACCTCTAAAAGTCACATGTGATTTTGTTCTATTCATTCTTATTTAGTAAAAGCAAGGATATGTTATACTTATTTCCTCTTTGCCATGTAGATTTACAATATTAATAATAATATGCCAAATTTTAAATTCTCTCCCTTGCTGGTTGACCGGGCAATGTTCAAATGAAATGTAAATCTCTAGCAGAGGGGTTTTTTTCCCCTCTACATAGGAGCTGGAGATTTGTTATCTCTGGATTCACATAAGGATATTGATGAAGATTATGATTTTTATACTATTTTCTTCACAAAGCAGGCCAGAATAGTTGATAGGAAGAATAAATCAATTAAAGTAAAACCATAAATTATAAATCCAACAATCCTTTAAAAACAAAATCTAAAAAGTGGGCAATAGATTTAGGATACAATATAAATATGGATCAATGGCAGCAACTATGGGAGCGAAATAATAAAATTAGTTTAGCGACATCATATAAAGAAAATTTGTATAAAATGATTTACAGATGGCACCTTCCTCCGGCACGACTATCTAAAATGTTTAAAGGATACTCTGCTACATGTTGGAAATGTAAAAAAGAAAAAGGCACCTTTTTCATATATGGTGGACATGTAGAGAAGCACGGGTATATTGGCGTATGGTCTGGGAATGGGTAATAGAAATGACTAGCCAAAACATTCTATACAAACCTGAGGCATTATTATTAGGAATATTAGAGAAAAATGTAAATAAAGAGGACACATATCTAATCATTCATGTGGTTACGGCGGCAAGGATTTTATTTGCTCAAAAATGGAAAACAATGGAAATACCGAGTGAGGAAGACTTAATAAAGAAAATTATGTTTTGCGCAGAATTAGATAGGTTAACTAAAAGATTAAAAAACCAGGAAGACACAGAATTTTATTTGATATGGAACAAATTTTATAGATGGAGGGAAAAAAAGATAGAGGTCACAAATGATGAGACAAAATAAAAAATAGTGATTAGAAATGTATAGTTTATATATAGATAAGTTATATGTAAATAATGTATAATATGGACTGAGATGTCTGTCAAAGACGATTTACCATGTTCAGTGTTTTTAATCCTTTTTTTCTGTATTCAATAAAAAACTTTTTTAAAAAAAATCCAAAAGAGTATAGTGCTGGTGTAGTTCTCACCCTACAAATCTCAGGGTAAGCAGATGTATTCTTCATTGTTTTCTGGAAGAAGACATCATGGAACTGGCTTAGCATTTATTTGGAAAGAATGGTATAACCGGATCACTGCTAGTATGGTGGTCCCGTTTCTATCCACTACATTCAATTCATGAGCAAAGCCTTTCCTCAGCTGATTTTAGAGGATAGGTTGGATCAGATCAGAAAAGCCAATATTTTAAATACTTGTGTCCTAAACTATTTAGGCCTTTATGGATTAACCTCAACACTTTAAAACAGGCCTGGTACCTGGTACCCAGTAAGTATACGGTAGTACCTTCAGGGCTATACAATGCTATTTAGCTCACTATATAATAATCAGGTAACTGTGTTCTATATCAGTTGCAGCTTCTGAAGCAGCTTCAATAGTAGGTCCAAGTGGACTCATGGTAACAGTCCAATGGTGCACCAACTTGAGCACAGGACCTCCATATTCCTGAGGTAGTTTGTGCCTCCAGAATAGAAAGGAATAATAGAAAACCTCCAGGCTAGTATCTTTTCCTTTAGAAAGAGGTTAACTGCCCCACAACAGTTTATTTATCTTCCTAAAGGGTATGAGATTTACCTAACCACAGCACTAGTTATCTGGATTCATCTTCAGTTGATTGATCCACATCTACTTCATTGTCACTTTTGTGTGTGCACAAGCTTTTCCTGATTCAGAAGGAAAGATATGATAAAGCTCCTGTAATATATACTGGCAAGCCATCCTCCACATCTCCTGATGACTATCTTCATTTGCTTCAATTGAAGATACTGAATAGGAGAAAAAAGAATTACACCATGTAGAAACCCACAATCCAACATCGTGGGGGTCAAACATATTTTTTTTCTTCACTGCTACTTTGCTGACAGTTCTAAAGCAGGAATGACATAATTATAATTCTGTACTTTAAATTCCCAGGTCATTGAGGTGCTCCAGCATTAACTCAGTGGTACCAACAATCACTGGGAGATCCAGGAAATTCAATAACACTCCCCATGTCTCTCTCTTCTGGTGGAAATCACCTATCAGGCCAGTAAAGGCTGTTTATTGCCAGTCCTGATGTCCAACAGAAATGGATCTAGATCAGACATGTCAAACACAAGGCCCGGGGGCAGGATGTGGCCTGTGAAGTGGTTTCATGTGGCCTGCAAAGCCATCCTGGAAACAGTGAGGGAATGGCCCCCACTGCCTTGGCCCTGGCCCAGGCCAGCCGGGAGCCAATGTACAATTTTGTGGTGGCCATCTATGCTGAAATGCATTCAATCTTAGCTTCATAAGCCCCCCCACCCCACGTGGCTTGAGAGGAACAGTGAGGCTCCTCCAGTGAACCATGCCTTGGCACTTACCCTGATCCCAGCCCCTTCTGCCAGAGACCCTCAGATCAGTCTCACTCCTGCCCAGGCCCCCACAGGCACCCTTGACGCGAACGATGTAGAGCTGGCCACACCCACCCAATAGGCCACACCCACTCCATCCATGCCCACCCAGTTGGCTGCACCCATCCGGCCCCCTGAGAGCAGCCACAATGCTGATGTGGCCCTCAATGAAATTGAGTTTGACACCCCTGATCTAGATAATTGGTTTCTTCCAACCGAATGTGTTTTTAAAAGGTCAACACTTTTTCTAGCATCTTTCTAAGCAAATGATGGTATTTATCAAAGCCTTCAGAAGTCAGGGAGGGCTTTATCTTTGTACCTGATAAATTCCTCATAATATAAGGAATTCATTGGATTTCTGTGGGCTGCTCACCTCAATTTGTTACTTGTTATAGTAGGTGAGGCCCGAAATTTAAATATTGACAAGAAATCAAGAATCTTCTTAATTATTTTATCCCCCTAAATAATTTGAGCACTGTGTGCTCAGCGATATGAAGAGTGCCTATGAAACCATTTATATTTTGTTATGGTGGCCATGAGACCTGGATCTAGACCTCATTCTTTTTCCTCTTACATCCCTCATGAAGCAAAATTCCTGTTTCATGAGAACCATTAAAAGTTAACTCCAAGGTACAAAATGGGTGAACTGGATATCTAGGAAAAGTAACGAAGGAGTAAAATAATAAAATCTTTTGCTTTTTAAATTTTTTTAGGGCCACTAGAATCAAGAATTCAGTATATGAGGTCTTGGGTTTCTTGTTTTTAAATCTATCCAATCACTTCCAATGGTCGGATTCAGCTAGTTTGGCAGAACCGGTAGCTAATTTTTTGTTGCCCAGGCCCAGAATGGACTTCTGGAAGCAGCATCCACACAGAAAACTGGTTGTTCACCTATTTGAATCCCACCACTGATCACTTTCCAACTCCAGTGTAAGCTCCAAGCTTTTTTGGAGTGCTTATTTTAAAAGGTACTGAAAGAAAAGGATGGGTCAGCAAAGGGAATTGAAGAAAGGTGATAACATTAAGCATATTTTTTTTTCTTATTGGATTTTCCAGTTCCATTTGCTGCTCTTGAAGCAACCTTGCCTTTCTTAAAAGTAGCTAAGTATAACATCCGTATAACATGCGTTGTTTACCTTGAAACAACTAAGTGTGTCTTTTCATAAGGCTCAAAACAGCCAAACTGCTTGGCTAAACCAGTTACATTGAGGTAGCTGGAATATGTTAGAAAATACCACCAAATCTCACCAGTTGTTCTGAAAGTTAAAGAGATAAAACAGGAAAGGAAGTCACTTCTGCCCCTTTTACTAGCATTCCAAAATATTCTTTCCAAAGGAAACAGTGCATAAACTATACTTGAGTTTTAATTAAAAGGGAAACTGATAAATTGCTAAGATTCTGGTGTTCTCAAGATGGCTATCTGTTATAAAAAAACTCATTTTTGTGCCTAATGTGCTATCTCTAGCATATGAAATGGTTTCTGGATTAATTTTTATCATAAATGGAAATTATGCCATAAAATACTTGTATATCATTAAACAGCTTCTACCTCCCACACCCCCACCCCAGGCCTGTCTCAAGTTCTTCCAAAGCCAGTGCAATTCGATTAACAAATACTGTTGCATTGTACACTTTGTGAACATTTAGGAACTCTGGTGCACAATATGGATAACTTAACAAAAATTAACCAGAAGGAAATTAGTTGTGAATGTTTTAAGAAACAAAGGTTAATAGAAAATAATTACCAGCCCTTGAAAGTTTAACTGCGGAATTAAATAACAAGAATGTGAGTGGTCACTGGATACCTGAGGGAACGAGATACTAAAATAACTTGAGTTCACATTATTTACAAAAAGATTAGCTCTTCAGACTTGCTGGCAAACCTGTATAGAGAAGCTAAAAGGAATACTTTTTCAACGATGTAAAAGTAAATTAGAGAACAGTAAAAGTTATTGCTCTGGAGATTGTTGGACCACGGGGAATAATAAAAATCAGGTTATTCTAATTTCCTTTGAAATACACACAGGTCATTATTGCCATTATTAGCCAAGCATCCAATGTGTAAATCTGAACTATAACCTCAGGGAAGAATGGATTGTCAGCTAGGTGTTCTCATATATATATATATATATATATATATATATATATATATATATATATATATATATATATATATATATATATATATATATATATATATATATATATATATATATATATATATATATATATATATATATATATATATATATATATATATATATATATATATATATATATATATATGTGTGTGTGTGTGTGATCGTAGCTGTTTCTTCCTTTTAACTGCCAGTGGGGGTTTGAACTGATTGGGTGGGAGCTTGGCTATGTTCTGATTGGGTGGAGGTGTGTTCTGATTGGTTAGGGGCTTGGCTGTGCTCTGATTGGCTGCGGGGTTGGCTGTGTTCTGATTGGCTGGGGGAGTGTTCTGTTTGGGTGGGGGCTTTGTTGTGCTCAGGTTAGTCTGAGTTGCAGGGGGATTAGAGATGGTGAGCTGCATAGCTGTTTGGCTTCGCGTTCGTGGTCATGCCTCATCTTCATGGTGGGTGTCAGTTTGCTTCATGTATGGATTGGAGGGGTTTAAAGTGGCTAATGATGCAGCTGTGGTCTGACTTCTGGTTTGTGGTCATGCCTCATCATCAGTGAGGGTTCGGGTTTGCTTTTTGCGTGGATGTGTGGTGGTGACATCCTGTGTGGTTTTCGTGAGTGTGGGTCTGGTGTCATTCTTTGTGTTAGGGATTATATATATATATATATATATATATATATATATATATATATATATATATATATATATATATATATATATATATATATATATATATATATATATATATATATATATATATATATATATTCTGAGGTTTTCGCGGGTGTTTGTATGTAGGTCTTTGGTTATTCGGGTTTTCTCCCGCGTAAAATTGGAAGTGTCTTGCCGACGTTTCGACAAAGTCCCATTCGTCATCTTCAGGCTGGTGTTTTCAGCTTCATGCTTCGAGGAGCAATGTGTGGTCGTAGCTGTTTCTTCCTTTTAACTGCCAGTGGGATATATCAGTATAATATCTGCAAATATCAGTATAATATCTGCAAATATCAGTATAATATCTGCAAAGTATCTATATAAGATTAGATAAATTCAAAGAAAATTGGGGGGGAAATGCTGAAGGGGTTATAAAGGAGGAACTATCATCTCATTGGTAGATGCCTAATAAAGATTCTGAAACTCCTAATAAACTTGTGTTAAGATCACTAATAACAATACTGAAACAAACTGACATTGATCTGTATTCTTATTTTATTAAAACATGTATTTGTTTGTTTTGTTTCTCAAATGTTCACATCGTCCCTCTCACCTAAGTGTTTCTGAGTAGTTTTTCAAACAACATCATAAAATAATATCAACATGTGATTAAAGCATGTTTAAGGAAGCTAAAATGGACAAGTTAAAAAAATAATAATCAAAGTTTAAAAGTTAACAAGACTAAGCATAATTGTTATCAAAAGCATGACCACTGCTGTTTCCATCTCATATCTGGGACTGAAATCTGACTGGAAGGGATCCAGATAATCCATCTCAGCTGATCTTTTTGAAGAAATTAATTAGGATTGGATCAGGGTGGTAGTTGAATGGGAGATGACTGGGAAACACTGAATGCCTAAGTCAGGGAATTCTTCACTTTTTATTTGTCCTAAGAGATACAATATTTCTTCATTTATATGCTGCCCATCTCACCAATAAGGTGACTCTGGGCAGCTTATGAATGATAAAAACCCTCTGCGAGGAAGATGGATCATTAAAAGGTTTTATAAATAAATAAATAAATAAATAAATAAATAAATAAATAAATAAATAAATAAATAAATAAATAAATAAATAAATAAATAAATAAATAAATAAATAAATAAATAAATAAATAATGATAGAGACAGATTAGATAGATAGATAGATAGATAGATAGATAGATAGATAGATAGATAGATAGATAGATAGATAGATAGATAGATAGATAGATAGATAGATAGATAGATAGATAGATAGATAGATAGATAGATTAAAATAAAGAAGAGTTACATAAAAACTAAAACCAAAGAGATGAATGGCATGGAGTGAGATCTTCTTATCCTGTCAACCATCTCCAGTGAAGAATACTTTCATTGGAGCCCCAAGCCACCTGGCAAAACCAGATTTGAAGGCCCTTCCTGAAGCCAGAAGGATAGGAGCCAATCTCACCTCTGGTAGTAGAATGTTCCACAGGGTGAGGGCTACAGTGAAAAAGCTTCTTCTTCACCAGCTGAAATTCCTTAACAGATGAGGTCTGCAGCAGGCCCCTTCCTCTGGAACAAGTCACAAGGGCTAATCCCATTGGGCAGGGTGGCTCCTCAGATACTGTGGGCCCATGTCATAAAGGGGTTTAAAGGTAGTGACCAACACCTTGAATTGGACCCAGAAGCAAGCTGGTGACCAATGCAGTTTGTGCAAAAGTGGCATTAAATGCACCAATCTAGGGGTCTGTCTGTGCCCCTGCATTCTCTACCAGGTGATTTCAGGTAATTAAGACTGATGAATTCCAGTGACACAAAGATCTGAAGTATCTTTTCTTTTTAAGTCCACTGGCCTCCTCCTGAAGATAAAACTTACTTCATATTGAGCTAGACTCCTGAGGATTTCATAGTCACATCCATATATTTTCTTGGTAACAATGTAGTAGTAGTTTGCCATTGCCTTATTCCAGTATGGATGATGGATGGGTGAATAGACAGACATCCCTAGTCTAGCCTACACCTCATATCCTAATAGTCTTTGTTTTATCACAATATTAACCAGGTGCAATCCTTCTCATCTTAGGTTGGACTAGGTCAGTGGTGGCGAACCTATGGCATGGGTGCCAGAGATGGCACTCAGAGCCCTCTCTTTGGGCGCACGTGCTGTTGCCTCAGCCTTGCCTCTCCCCGTGACCTCCTCCTCTCCAGCAGCCCCCCTGAAGGAGACTCGCCCTTGAGCGTGGCCCACATGGAGCAGCGCAGCCAAAGACATGGCAGCCAGGCAGCATAGACAAGACTCTGTCCTCACACTCCATCATGCAATTGATGCTGCAGGATGCGGGCAGATGGTTTGGCCACTATAGCTCTGCTGGGCTGCCTGGGCAATCTGCGGCGGGCCCTGGAGGCAGTGAGTGGTCCTGTGGGCAGGTGTGGTGGGGGTTGGGGGGGCAGAGAGGGGGCGGAGCAGGGAGGTGAAGCAGGGGCGGGGCCAGTTTTGGGGCGCTCGGCCTCTAAAAGGTTCACCATCACTGGACTAGGTGCTCTATCTGATTGGCCATCCCATTCCCAGCCTCCTAATAGTTTCTGATAATTTGAGCTTCAGTGTTTATATTGCTACTTGATCTTGGTGTATACTGTTA
Organism: Bothrops alternatus; assembly: GCA_034064705.1. Lineage (NCBI taxonomy): Eukaryota > Metazoa > Chordata > Lepidosauria > Squamata > Viperidae > Bothrops > Bothrops alternatus. The sequence continues at coordinate 599,886 of JARGCV010000129.1, forward strand.
AGTGTGTGTGTGTGTGTGTGTGTGTGTGAGAGAGAGAGAGAGAGAGAGAGAGAGTGAGTGAGTGAGAGAGAGAGAGAGAGAGAGAGAGAGAGAGAGAGACAGAGACAGAGACAGA